>JAGIQG010000004.1:9115424-10315424 GCA_024679065.1 Sphyrna mokarran
TTGAGGGAAGACCTAGCTGGGCCTCTGACGCAAATCTTTGTCTCTCCCTTGGACACAGGTGAGGTCCCAGAGGACTGGAGGATAGCAAACGTAGTACCGTTGTTTAAAAAAGGGTCAGAGGGATAACCCAGGGAACTATAGGCCGGTGAGCTTGACTTCAGTTATAGGTAAGATAATGGAGAGGATCCTCAGGGACAGGATGTATGAGCATCTGGAGCGCTGCGATCTGATCAGGGATACGCAGCATGGCTTCATCAAGGGGAAGTCTTGTCTTACAAATCTAGTGGAATTTTTGGAAGAAGTGACAAAAACAGTTGATGAAGGACATGCTGTTGATGTCGTCTACATGGATTTCAGTAAGGCGTTCGACAAGGTTCCTCATGGTAGACTGATAGAGAAGGTGAAGGCGCATGGGATACAGGGCCGGGTATGTAGATGGGTCGAGAACTGGCTCGGGAGGAGGAGACAGAGGGTAGTAGTGGAAGGCTCTTTTTCCGGCTGGAAGCCTGTCACTAGTGGAGTGCCACAAGGCTCAGTACTAGGTCCTCTTCTATTTGTGGTCTACATAAACGACTTGGAAGTTGGGGTAGGTGGTGAGATCAGCAAATTTGCTGATGACACCAAGATGCTTGGATTGGCGGGTACAGAGGAGCAGTGCCAGGCAATACAACAGGACATAGATAGGTTGGTAGACTGGGCAGATAGATGGCAAATGGAATTTAATCCGGATAAATGCGAGGTGATGCATTTTGGCCGGAAAAATGTAGAAGAGAGTTATAGGATAAAAGGTAAAACTATACGGAGCATAGAGACGCAGAGAGACTTGGGGGTGCAGGTTCACAATTCTCTGAAGGTGTCCTCACAGGTGGAGAAGATGATAAAGAAAGCGTATAGTATGTTAGCTTTCATAGAAAAGGGTATAGAATACAAGAGTAGGAGTTTGATGTTGCAATTGTATAGAACGTTGGTTAGGCCTCACTTGGAATACTGCGTCCAGTTCTGGTCGCCGTACTATCGGAAGGATGTGGAGTCCTTGGAGAGAGTGCAGAGGAGGTTTACCAGGATGCTGCCTGGTATGGAAGGACTGTCTTATGAGGAATGATTAAATAGACTGGGGTTTATAGTTATGACGGCGGCGCGGGCTCGTTGGGCCGAAGGGCCTGTTTCCCGTGCTGTGTTGCTCTAAAAAAAACATGCAAATTCCATACAGTCACCCAAAGCTAGAATTGAATGTGGGTCCCTGACGCTGTGAAGCAGCTGTGGTAATCACTGTATCACTAAACCACCCTCTTTATTTGGTATAAGAAAGGCTTCTGTTGATACAGAATCATATTACTTCCTTCGATAGCATTGCAATGCCTGCCTCGCTTGAATGAGATCGCGAAAGCCAAGAAATTGGGCGTGATCCTGATTTCTTGGTTCTCACGTGATTTTTACCAGTTCAATCCACTCATCAATGGATAGCGCAAGCACGTAAAATCCCGACCATTGTGCCATCAGTCTATGTCCCTTTATCTATGGACAGAAATTGTTTCAGTCTGAACTGAGGTAGAACAAACTGCTCAAAAATGCACAGCCACGTTCCAGGGTGAAGATGAGAAACAAACAAATCATCCTCAGGAAAGGGTGAAGAGAGAGACATTCGCTATAATGCAGATACCAATCAAAGCCTGCAACTTTGATTTGTATTGATTTGATTTATTATTGTCACATATGACAATACTACATTCTACATCTTATTGTTTCCTTCTCAATGATCAGTATGCTTTGCCTGTATAGCACACAAGAAACAACACTTTTCATGTATTATTAATACAGTGAAAAGTATTGTTTCTTGTGTGCTATACAGGTAAAGCATACCGATCATTGAGAAGGAAACAATAAGATGTAGAATGTAGTGTTACAGTCATAGCTAAGGTGTAGAGAAAGATCAACTTAATGCAAGGTAAGTCCATTCAAAAGTCTGACAGCAGCAGGGAAGGAGCTGTTCTTGAGTTGGTAGGTATGTACCTCAGACTTCTGTACCTTTTCTCCTGACGGAAGACGTTGGAACAGAAGATGTCCATGGTGGGTGGATTCCTTAATTATGCTGACTGCTTTGCCAAGACAGTAGGAAGTGTAGATGGTGTCAATGGATGGGAGGCTTGTCTAAACTGTCAAAGGGAGAGACATAAAAAAATGCAAAAATACTGGACATTGAAACAATGGCTGCCACAGGCTGACACATCCAAAATCTCTGGGAAATACTCAATACATGAAGAATATTAAGGCAAGGCTCCCAACTTTGAGAGAGAGAGAGAATGGAGGTGATACATGCAATGTCAAGAAAGTCTTCAGGAGACGAATGGGGTTGAAGGTTGAAGGAAATAATTGCAATACCTTCTAATGGTGACCACATTCAAGAAGCCAGCTAACCTAAATCAGCCATAATGTTTACAATCTACTCCGCAAGGATATTTAACTGTAAATTATTTTGTCGTTTTTTAATGGGCTGTAAGGCCATAATTTTGCCAGCACTCCCACCTGAGACTCATAGGATCACACCAGAAGCCAATGAAGAATGCCGTGCTGCGGTAAAATTCCAGCCTAACTTTCCATGCTCCTGATATACGTGTGCATGTACCTTTGTATGTGTGCATGTGTGTCTATATATATGTATGCATGTGTACACGTGTGTTTGTGCATGAATGCATGATAGCCAAATGCTTGATGTTCCCATTTCATTAATTTTCTTGGATTTTATTATGAACAAAATTTCTCATTCTTTGACTCAAGAAAGTCTTGTTTAATTGACTACATCTTGCTCACAGCTTAATTGTAAACACATTCTCATTTGTCAAACGTGTACCTTTATGTAAAAGAAAATTAAACCTTTGATGTGAGTAATGGAGAAGGTTGAATAGAAAGGACTCAGTTCACCCCTTCTCATCTGGTCAGGACAGCAGGAGGAAATATGTCTAAGCTTGCTGTGGTTGGGTGCAATCTTAGCTGAATTTAGCAGAGTGTCGGTTCCGGTGTGAAAAATGGAAAGAACTGCGTCAGCAATTCTGGTGTAGCTACTGACCGAAACTTGAGCCTCATTGACAAACCTTTAATGCAGTAAGAAGTCTGACAACACCAGGTTTAAATCCAACTGATTTATTTGATAGTAAACTCGCAAGCTTTCGACTCTATGGTCTTCGTCAGGTGAATGAGGTGTTCTGGTCTCCAACAGCACACGTGCCAGCACAGACTGTTTACAGATTACTGATTAGAATGCAAATCTTTACACCTAGCCTGCTATTCAAGTCTTAAAGTGGCTAACAATGTGAGTGGAAGGAGCACTGAGCACAGGTTAAAGTGACAACACCTGGTGTTGTCAGACTTCTTACTGTGTTTACCCCAGTCCAACGCCAGCATCTCTACATCAAACCTTTAATGTACAGTGGAATCTCATTAAATGGGTCCCTTGAAATGAGACCATTGTCCTATGATGAGAAATTATCTACATTGAGCATATATTCTCTGAAGTTAAGCAGAATAAGAGATGATGTCATTGAAACATAAAAGATTACCGTGGCATAGTGACATGATGGTTAGCACTACTGCCTCACAGCTCCAGGGACATGGGTGGCTTTCAGTATGGAGTTTGCATGTTCTCCCTGAGTCTCCTGTGTTTCCTCCAAATGCTCCACTTTCCTCAGACTGGCCATGCTAAATTGTTCCTTAGTGGCTGTAGGTGTGTAAATCAGTAGGGTGAATAGGTGGATGTATGGGTGGGATATTCTGTCAGAGGGTTAGATGGATTAACCATGGTCAATTGCAGGAATTAGAGCAGTCTTCTCAAAAGGCAATCCATGGAAAGCGACTGGCCTGGATGAGTACCTGGACAAGTACTCAGATCCTGTGTGGATCAGCTGGTGGGGATACTCAAAGACATCTACTCGACAATCTGTGGTCCCTATCTACTTCAAGGAGACAACCATCCCAATACCAAAGAAAAGCCAGGCAACGTGCCTTAACACTATCATAACACTGACACCCATTATTGTAGAGTGCTTCGAAAGATTAGTCATGGTTAGTCATCAATTCCAGCCTTCCCGATTGCCTAGATCCACCATAGTTCATGTATTGGTGCAACATGTCCACAGCAGACGTCATCTCCCTGACCTTACACTCAACCCTGGAAAACCTAGATAACAAGGATACCTATGTCAGACCCCTATTTATTGACTACAGCTCAACCTTCAGCACCATTATTCTTATGAAACTCATCTTCAAACTCCCTCAGCTCCATGCTCTGCGACTGAATCCCATAACCCAATACATTTACCCTATTAATCCCGCCCAACATGAGGGTCAATTAAGCATGGCCAATGCACTTAACCAGCACACCTTTGGACTGTGGGATGAAACCCAAACATTGTGTGGAAATCTACACAGACAGTGACCCAAGCTGGGAATCGAATCTGGGTCCCTGGTGCTATAAGGCAGCAGTGCTAACCACTGTGTCACTGTGGCAGTTCAGCCTCCCTCAGCATTACCCTTGAGTACCAGCTGTGCTAGCAAAGTATAATGTTGGAAATGCACAGAAACGCTGTGATCCTGGTGCTCTGAACTAAGATAACGCGCATGCTAACTCCACTCCTACACACTGAAATTCTGGATCGATCGCAGGCTCATAATCTGCTGATTTGGAGGTGAGAGTGATGCCAATTGTGACTTGCTGTATGACACCATAATAGTAATTATTTTTTCTTCATTCTGTGAGTATTGTGCAAGTCTGAACATTACATTAGTTGTCAAGATCTTGGAAGTTTGTCACATAAATTGAAGTAGGTTCACAGGAATATAATGAAAGGTTACAGTTCCATTGCCACCTCACTGATTAGTTTTTCAGGCAAATGATTTTTCGCTGCTTTTCTCAAATTCTAATTTCAGTTGAATGAGCGTGATTTTTTTATTCAGCTCTGCTGTACCACTTTCCCATGCTCAGTTTGGACTTACAGTCATATAACTTCTCAATATACAAAGGTTTCAGAGAGTATATACAGTGCTTTTGGGGACATTGCGGAGGCAATGAGGTGCTGGTAAAAGGTGGAAAGTGTTAAATCTCTTCGTACTGAGTTGGCTGGCTCCTCAAGAGCTACTCCACAGCTAGGCATCAGAGAATACGGCTCTTTATTCAGATCACTTATGCCACATAACAAACGTCAACTGCCCACTCAGGACAGTTCCTAACCAGCTCGCACCACATCCATCGACTCTGCCTACACTTTTCGCTGCCTTGGCAAAGCAGGCAGCATAATTAAAAACCCCACGCACCCCGGACATTCTCTCTTCCACCTTCTTCCATTGGGAAAAAGGTACAAAAGCCTGAGGTCATGTACCAACCAACTCAAGAGCAGCTTCTTCCTTGTTGCCATCAGACTTCTGAATGGACCTATCTCGCATTAAGTTTCTTTCTTTACACCCTCGCTATGACTGTAACACTTCATTCTGCATTCTCTTGCTTCTTTCTCAATGAACAGTATGCTTTGTCTGTATAGCACGCAAGAAACAATATTTTTCACTGTGTGTTAATACATGTAACAATAATAAATTAAGTCAAATCTCTTAAAGGGGCTATGCCCCAGTATCTGTAACAGAAACAAGTTTAGAAAGGAAATTGCTGGAGAGGTCATTGAAGGTTCTGCTTTCTTTGAAGAGAAAAGATTAAAGGATTGAGTTAGGGGATTGAAAGGCACATACTGGGGCAGAGATGTTTGACAGAGATGTGATAAGAAGCTGATAAGACAGAGAATTGAAAATGAGGACAAAAATCTTGACTTTGTTGTTCTGGATAACAGGTTTATTTGGTAGCACAATCTTTGAGAGTAACATTCCTTTTTCAGGTCAGTCAGGAGTTGTGTACACAAACATATATAGACACAAACTCAATTTACAAGGTAATGGTTGGTATGCAAGTCTTTATATGTAATCAACCCTTAAAAGTACAGACAATGTGAGAGGAGAGAGCGTTAAGCACAGGATAAAGAGATGTGTAAGTGTGGGGTTATCCACTCTGGTAGGAATAATGGTAGGAAGGATTACTATTTAAATGGTGAAAAGCTGCAGCATGCGACGGTGCAGAGGGACCTGGGGGTCCTTGTGTACAAATCGCAAAAACACAGTCTGCAGGTGCAGCAGGTGATTAAGAAGGCGAATGCAATATTGGCCTTTATAGCGAGGGGAATAGAATATAAAAGTAGGGATGTACTTTTGCAACTGGTGAGGCTGCAGCTGGAGTACTGTGTGCAGTTTTGGTCGCCGCATTCGAGGAAGGATATATTGGCCTTGAACGGGGTGCAGAGAAGGTTCACTAGGCTGATACCGGAGATAAGGGCGTTGGATTATGAGGAGAGACTAAATAGGCTAGGTTTGTACTCTCTGGAGTTTAGAAGGCTGAGAGGGGATCTTATAGAGAAGTATAAGATAATGAAGGGGATGGATAGGGTAGAGGTTGAAAGACTCTTCCCGCTTAGCAAAGATAGCAGGACTAGAGGGCACAGCCTCAAGATTAGTTGGGGGGTGGTTCAGATCAGAGTTGAGGATGAATTTCTTCACGCAAAGGGTGGTGAATCTTTGGAATTCTCTGCCTGATGAGGTGGTGGAGGCTTCCTCACTGAATATGTTCAAGTCAAGAGTGGATAGGTTTTTGATTGACAAGGGAATTAAGGGTTACGGGAGAAAGCGGGACTGAACCATTACAGATCAGCCATGATCTTATTGAATGGCAGGGCAGGCTCAAGGGGCTGGATGGCCTACTCCTGCTCCTATTTCTTATGTTCTTATTATGTTCTTATATATTGTCTCCAGCCAAGGCAATTAGTGAGATTTTGCAAGCCCAACAAAATCATGCAGGTTACAAATAATGTAAGATGAACCCAAGATCTCGGTTCAGGCCGTCCTCAAGTGTGCGGAGCTTGGCTATCAGTTTCTGCTTAGTGACTCTGCGCTGTTGTGTGTTGTGAAGGCCAAGTTGGAGAACGCTTACTAAAGATCGGAGGCTGAATGCCCGTGACCGGTGAAGTGCTCCCCGACTGAAAGGGAACACTCCTACATGGCAATTGTCATGCGGTGTCCGTTCATTTATTGTCACAGTGTGTGCATAGTCTCGCTACTGTACGATGCCTTGGACATCATTTCCTAATGAAGGAGAGTGCTCTAAAAGCTCGTGATTCCAAATAAACTTGTTGGACTTTAACCTGGTGTTGTGAAATTTATTACTGTGCCAACCCTAATCCAATGCCAACATCTCCACATTATAAATATATACGCATGAATCTTTACATACACACATATACATACATATACAAACTTATATACCTACATTAAGGCCCTGTATAAGTGCAGAAGTTGTTGCTGCATATAGACACCAGCAGATCTCCCACAGCATTTCCCACTGTGAGTGACAACACATCGTTTTGTTGCTATGTTATACCTTGTCCTTCTTCTTAGGCAGTCCCTCAGAGTTGCGGAGGATAATGTCCATGGATTACTTTGCTGTCATGCTGTGGTTCAATGGTTATTGACCTAATCAATAAAACTTCTGCCTTTTCCCTCCAGCTTTCAAAGTTCAAGTTCAGCTGGTTAATTGCTGCCAGTGAAAGATGTTTAAAATGCCCAGATCCAGGTCAGGAGAACGGCTTGGCTTTCCATTCTCTAGTCCTGTTGTTCATTGATAGTAAATATCAAGTTCTGGGTCTGAAGGAAGCAACAGAAAATGATTGGTTTCCTCTTGCACATTTCTATTCACCGTTTGATGTAGAATTTCTGAAGTAAGAGAGACTCATATATAAATAGTAATCGTGTTACTTCCAATGGGTGGACTTAACCTAGTGTTCATTCTCTATCTTTTGATGAAACACACTGATAAATTAATTGCTTGTAGTTATTAACAGATTGAAAGCACGTTTCATGAGAACATCAATACCACATTAACATATTTACTGACCTCCTCCATTTCTGACTTCTTGTGTTTCTGGATTTTCATTGCACCCAATTGATGCCTTTGGTTGCGCAGACAGGGAGCTCTGGAATTCTTATCTTGTCTATGCCAGTCCGAGGGTACCCAGGTGCTCTTTGTAATCCCATCTTCCTGCACCCGACCCATAGCCCTGTAGCTTGTAGTATTTAAGGTACCTTTCAAAAGAGTTTAAGATCTTTGCTTCCACCACCAACTCAGCCAGTGAATTCCAAACACCCACCACGCTCTATGTAAAAAAGTTCTTCTTTGTGTCTCACTACACTTACCTTGAATCTATGAACCCTGGTTCTAGAATTCTCCACCAAGGAAAATAATTTTATCTTGTCCACTCTATCTCTTCTCTTCATAATTTTATACACATTTATCAAGTCACTCCTCAGCCTTCTTTGTTCCAAGGAAAATAACCTCAACCTTTCCAATCTCTTCTCGTAGCCACATTGTTCGAGACCTGGCAACATTTTTGTAAACCTTCACTGCACTCTCTCCAGAGCAATTGATTCCTTCTTGTAATGTTGGTCAGAATTGCACACGATACACCAGTTGTGGCATCACCAGTGTTTTATACAATTCCAACATTATATCCTTACATTTATAGTCTATACCTCTGCCAATGAAGGAGAGTCTTCCAATAACACACATCTCTTTGCAAGCGTGTCGACTTGAACTGCTGCCTTTAGTGACCTGTGTACGTATACATCAGGGGTCGTCATGGTAACATTTAATTTCAGGTTCTGCCGGATTAGCTAACCTAAACCTTTCAGATTACAAGTTCAGTAATACCATCTCTAAATATTCAACAATAACAAATTTCACTGCGGTATTTATTTTATTCTTATTTAGTTATCGGTCACAAGTAAGGCTTACATTAACACTTCAATGAAGTTACTGTAAAATTCTTCTTGTCACCACACTCCGATGCCTGTTTGGGTCAATGCATCTAACCAACACATCTTTCAGACTGTGGGAGGAAACTGAAGCGCCCAGAGGAAATCCATGCAGACACTGGGAGAACGTGCAAACTCCACACAGACAGTTATCCAAGCTGGGAATCGAATCCAGGTCCCTGTCAGTCTGAGCAGCCATTCTAATAAGTGTTCCACCCTTTTTGTTAAATATTGCATGTGCCTGGAGCATAATGATAAACAAAAAAACATTGCGGGGCATCGGAGATTTTTATCACAGCATCTGAAATATATTTAATTTTACGAAAGATTAGAAGTGCCCATGCAGTTAAACACTTATACTTAAACAGCAAGGCTGTTCAGCTGTCTGAATAGATATTCAGCTTACAGAAATAAAATGGATTTGTTTCTGATTTATTTAGTACATCTGGGATTTCAAGAAATTGCTTCAATCCGCAACGGAACCAAGAACAGTACGGTTTGAGTGCACTTTCCACACTAATCAATTGTATGTGTTGTCACTTAATACTGTCCTTTATATCCTAGGTATGGCACTCAGGACGGCTCCCCCTCTATTAAGGCACAGCAAATAGGATTCTGCAGTCAACCAATATGCAGCGGACCTCACCTCTTTACTCATGATGCAGGGACACAGTTGAAAAGTCCAATATCCAGCATGGAACCAAGCATGAGAGATTCACAAACACCTTGGGTCCCACTCCCGTCCTTCCCTGGCAGAACTCTGTCACAAGGCAACTGAGATGCTGAAATTGGCCACAACAGCCAATCCCAGAGAGAGGATAAAATTTGTTAGGGTCAATGCTTCTTTTCTTCTGTTCCTTCATGGGATGTGACCATCACCGGTGAGGCCAGTGTTTGTTGCCTGCCTTATTTGTTGCAACTGAATGGCATGATAGAATATTTCAGAGCACGGTTAGGAGTTAACCGTGCTGTTGTGTGTCCACAACACTTGCAAGCCACATGAGGTAAAAACACCAGACTTCTTCTGAAAGCATATGAGTGAAGCAGATGGATTTTCACATCAATGATTTATATCACCATTACTGAGGCTAGCTTTCAATTGCAGGTTTTTTGAAAATTAATTAATCAAATTTAAATCCCACCTTCGGGATGAGATGGGGAGGAGCAGGCCTATCGGAAAAACACAAATGGGGAGAGAGGTGGACCTGAGGGAGGGACACAGCCCGGAGGGAGAGATTGATCTGAGTGAGAGATGTTAATGAGAGAGAGGGACAGAATCTGAGAGAGGGACAGAATTTGGAAGGGTATCCCTGTGAGGGGCAGAAATTGGATGGGGACCTGAGTGAGGGACAGATAACTGGAGGAGGATCTGAGTGAGTGACAGAAATTGGAGGTAGATCTGAGTAAGGAATAGAAATCAGAGGGGGATCTGAGTGAGGGACAGAAATCAGAGGGGGATCTGAGTGAGGGACAGAAATCAGAGGGGGATCTGAGTGAGGGACAGAAATTAAAGATGGATCTGAGTGAGGGACAGATATCAGAGGGGGATCTGATGAGGGGCAGAAATGAGAGGGGGATCTGAGTGAAGGACAGAAATCAGAGAGGGATCTGGTGCATCTGAATTTGAAAAAAAATTGAACAGCCACATCACTGGAAAATCCAAGCTGGTTGGTTGGGTGAGCAAGAAATTAGAAAAAGCTAAATGTTTAAATAATCTCATAATGGAGCAAATTTATTACAAATTCAGAGATACTAATAGAAATGAATGATAAATACTGCTCTAGCCTATAGAGCCATATCACTTGAGTTAATTTTGTTTTAAAGCAAAAGAGAATAAGAATTAAAAGGAGAGTTGACTGTTTCATTTTATTTTAAATAATAAGTTTACTGTATGAATAAAATTTAAAACAGTGGGGTAAATAACGTTGAGCAAGGCAATAAATAAGACTTAAAAATAGGAAAATAATCAATTATCAACTAAAAAGACTAAGGTTAGAAGGGCAGGTGATGTGGCAGCACCATGACACACAGAGCAGGGATCCGGGTTCCATTCTGACCTCGGGTCACTGTGAGGAGTTTGCATGTTCTCCTCGTGTCAGTGTGGTTTCCTCCACGTGCTCCAGTGCAGGTTAGGTGGATTGGCCACGTTAAATTGCCCCTTAGCATCAGAAGGATTAGCAGGGTAAATAAGTGGGGTTATGGGAATAGGGCCTGGGTGGAATTGTAATCAATGTCGGCTCGATGGGATGAATGGCCTCTCTCTGAGCTGTAGGGATTTTATGTGTTGCAACTGCAGCATATGGGAGTCGTGGACACCAGTGTGATACTCAGCAACAAGGCTTTGCAGCAGAGTCTGTAGCGTGAGGAGCTTCAGGTCAGAGTCAGGAATCCGAGCTACAGACACTCGGCATCTTATCAATGTCTCTTTGCAGCCTATAACAGTCCTCATCTCATCCAGTACTCCACCAATCTTGGTGTCATTAGCAAATTTGCTGAGCCACCTTTCAACCCCCTCCTCCAAGTCATTGATAAAAATCACAAATAGCAGAGGACCCAGAACTGATCCCTGTGGTATACTGCTGATAACTGGTCTCTTGTCTGAAAATTTTCTATCCACCACCACCCTCTGTCTTCTATGAGACAGCCAGTTACTTATCCAATGGGCCAAATTTCCTTCTATCCCACATCTCCTTACTTTCTTCATGAGCCTACCACGGGAAACCTTATCGAATGCCTTACTAAAATCCATATATACGGCATCAACTGCTCTAGCTTCATTTACACACTTAGTTATCTCCTCAAAGAATTCAATCAAATTTGTGACACAAGACTTACCTTTCACAAATCCATGCTGACTATCCTGGATTAAGCTGCATCTTTCCAAATAGTCATAAATCCTACCTTTCAGGACCCTTTTCATTAACTTTCTGACTACCGAAGTAAGACTAACTGGTTTATAATTACCAGGGTCATTCCTATTTCCTTTCTTGAACAGAGAAACAACACTTGCCACTCTCCAGTTTTCTGGTACTATCCCCATGGACAGTGAGGACTCAAGATCAAAGCCAAAAGGTCTGCAATCTTATCCCTTGCCTCCCAAAGAATCCTAGAATATATCCCATCTAGTCCATGGGACTTATCGACTCTCAGGTGTTTCAAAATTGCAAATTTTCAAAATTACATCTTCCCTCAGAACATCTACCTTCTCCAGTCTATCAGCCTGTATCACACTCTAATCCTCAAAAACATGGCCCCTCTCCTTGGTAAACATTGAAGAAAAACATTCATTCATTGCCTGTCCTATCTCTTCTGAATCCATGTGCAAGTTGCTTGACCGGCCCTAACCTCACTCTGGTCGTTCTTTTATTTCGGACATAAGGATAAAAAACCTTGAATTTTCCTTTATCCAACCCGCATGAGGATTTCTCATGCTGCCTTCTAAGCCCTTCTCTTAGCTCATTCCTTGCTACCTCAGATGATCCAATGATCTGAGAGAGGGAAGAATTTGGGTTGATGTTTGTCTCTTACTTATTAATTTTCAAGACACTCAGGCTGGGATTCTCCAAGCTCGGACAAGTTCTTCATTCTCCCAGGTAGCAGTGACAGGATGTGCGAGATTGGAGAATTCCAGCTTCCATCAGCCCTAACAGCTTTGGTCTCAATGCTCAACTGCACAATGAGCCCTTTGCTTAAGTGTCTCCTTTTGCTAAGTGTTGAGGTCCTGACGGTAGAATTCATGATGTTAGAACTCTGTCACTCCGATCTCTTGGGGCTGCACCGCATTATGAAGATGACTTCAGGTGCCTGGAATTCAAAATTGCTCTGACAGGCTTTATAAGCAACCCTGATTGCATCTATTTAAAATAAAGCTGAGAAACCTCACCCTAGAGATCTTGACTGCAGAGCTCAGCTCCTGTAGTAGTAAAATCAGGTTTCATACCCAGGTAAGAATGAGACAGTCTGTCATCACTGTGACAAGTCTCCCTCACTTGAAAACCATGTAAAATAACTGCTGTGGCAAACATCAAATATTAAGCAAAGAAAATAAATAACCCAGGAAATACAGTCTGAAAAGGAAAATGATATCTCGCTGTTATTACCTTTGGGTGCAGTTACAAGCAACATAACAGTTCGTAAGTAAATGGCTTGTTTTCCGAATTATTGTTAAAAAGAAATCATGATCATTAGTTTGCATTAATCACAGTGAAGGATATAGGTGCAATGAAGCATTATATGCTACCTTGGGTAAGCTAACACACAGGGGAATAATAGAATTATTCAGCACAGAAGGCAATGCTTAGCCCATTGTGCTTGCCGACTTTTTAAAAGAGCTGCCAATTATTCCCAATCCCACTGCTCATTTCCCAATAAGCTTGCAATTTTTTTTCTTCCTTATTAAGTACATAAGCGCACCTCTTTTGAAAGTTATCACTGAAACTATTTCCACTGCGGGTGCATTCTGGAAATGGCAGAGTCCTGGTTGTGCTGCTGGACTGGTGATCTCACATGCCGAACTAATGATGCTGAGACATGTGCTCAAATTCGACTCAGTTAATTAATCAAATCTAAACACTGGTCTCAGTCAGGGCGACCATCAAACTGCTGGATTCTCATGAATGCCCTTTAAGGGACAGAAATCTGCTGTTCTTACCCAGTATGAGCTACATGTAACTCCAGACCCAAGGTAATGTGGCTGACCCTTAACTGACCTCTCAGTGACCACCTTGTCAAGGGAAATTAAGGACTTACAATACATGCTGGACTTGGCACATCCTGTGAAAAATCAAAAATCCAAAATGTAACAATTTGTTGAATATAATAAAGTCTTGTCATTTTCTATCTGTTTTTTTTTGCCAATTATCTTGAACTCACTTTCTCAGGTTACCAAAACCTTCTATCTATGTAAACAATTTCTCCTCATCTGTCAACACCTTTCACTCTTTTATTAAGTTAATTAAAACAAAATAAATCCTCTTATCAAATAAAAAATCTAGAAATCATGCTATTTTAATGTTTTATTCTCTCCCCGCCTATCTTTTTCAGGGGTCAGAGTTCCACTCTCTTGTTGCCCTCTGACGAAGAACTATAGAATTATTAAATCTCCACACTGCAGAGAAGACCTTTCAGTTCATTGAATCTGCACCGACTCTTTAACAAAGTATCTTACACAGGTCCTCTCCTCTTGCCCTATCGACATAACCCCACACATTTACCATGGCTAATCCACCTAACCTATGAATCTTGAGTCACTAAGAGGACATTTAGAATGGCCTACTCTTGGCTCTTGTTTCTAAAAAGTATATGTATTTGGGGGGTATGTGATGTTGGGTGGCATGGTGGCACAATGGTTAGCATTGTTGCCTCACAGCACCAGAGACCCAAGTTCGATTCCCTGCGTCCTCATGGGTTCCCTCAGATGCTCCGGTTTCTTCCTACACTCCAAAGATGTGCAAGTTATGTGAATTGGCCATGTTAAATTTTCCCTCAATGTACCTGAACAGGCGCTGGAGTGTGGCGACTAGGGGGTTTTCACATAACTTCATTGCAGTGTGAATGTAAGCTTACTTGTGACTAATAAATAAACTTTCCTTAATTGTTGTTCTGGGAAGGAGGTTGCTGGGGGTGTGGTGTGTGTGTGTGTGTGTGTGTGTGTGTGTGTGTGTGTGTGTGTGTGTGTGTGTGTGTGTGTGTGTGTGTGTGTGTACATATATGAAACTAACTTCATTAAATTGAGGACAGATTGCATGTGAAGGTTTGAGACAAAAAAAGGAATTAGATGGCAAGATACGTACATTTGATAAAGCTATGGAATTCTCAATATGTAAGTAAGCAGTGGGTAAAATTTGCATTTGGGGATAAGTATGGGCTTAAATTTTTAGCTTATAAATTTCAAAGTGGAGTATAAGGTTTTGTAACTTGGTCAAAGTCATAATGAAACAAGGAAAGGTTATTCAATTTTATTAGACCCAAATGAGGAAACAATAGGGAGAACTACCTAGCGGCTTACAAACTGAAACTGTGAAAAGGCCATTAAGTGGTCACCCAGAGGTCTTAAATTTGGTAGGCCACCCTACCGTTAAATTAGAACCAGGCCAGAGAGGCAGGGAGCCCAGAAGGATTCCCCTCCTTGTGATTTTCTGTTTCCCACCAGATCATAAATCACTGGGGTTGGGGAGGGGGGTGGGGGAGGGGGAACAGTCATGGGTGTGTAAAATTCAAGCCCAAAATATTCATATATTCCATGATTATTTAATTGCTGGTGAATCTAGGTTTTAATGATGTGGGGTGAGGAATAAATAGCAGGAAGGAAAACTTAATAGGTTTTCTTTGAAATCTTGCCATGGAATCTTCTGTGTTAACCTGAGAGCGCTGACGTCTTATCCAAAAGATAGGCCTTTCAAATACCTTGTGACATTTTACTACCTTCAAATCACTTTAGAGGCACAAGTTATTGAAGTGTGCACCGGGTTTTTGATGTTGTGATGCAGGAAAAGGAACAAATGCCCAACATGTTGTTTGCTCATGAGTGGCCCACTATTTCTATTGGGACTTCAAAGCGGGCACTGCAAACTTCCACTTGAAAGGGAGAAAAATTTTTTAAAAACAGCGTGAAAATAGTAGAACTATATTTTGCACAAGATGATCTGACCATCTTCTTGGATTGGCATATTTAGCTGATGTATAATGGATATCCAAAAATTTTTTACAGCTATGATGTGTTTGGCATTCACATTTGGATCCTTGTAAGAAAACCCATTGAAAAGTCCTAAGCTCATTTATTGAACTTTATTTTGGTGATTTTCTGTCAACACCCTTAACCTATATTATTAGTGCATTATAGGTTCCTCATGTAAGCAGCCTGTGTCCAGATGCAGCACTCAGGCTTGAGTTGACAAGTGGTAAGTAATAGATGTGTTACATTAGCACTAAGCAATGACCATCTTCGACAAGGAAGAATCTAACTATCTGCCCTTGACATTCAATGGCATTGTCGTCACTGAATCCTCCACGGTCAACACTCTGGGGATTACCACTGAGCAGAAACTGAACTAATCTGGCCATATTAATACAGAGGCTACAGCAGCAGGTTAGAGGTTGGTAAATTTGGGGAAGAATGCTGTATTTGGGAAAATACTGTATTGGAGGAGACGGCTGTATTGGGAGAGAGCGCTGTATTGGGGGAGGAAATAACTCATCTTCTGACTCCTGTGAGTTGTCCAACATCTACAAAGTGCAAGTGTGAAGGAATATTCTTCAATTGTGTGGCTGCACAGAACTCCAACAACACTCAAGAAGTTCAATACCATCCAGGACAAAGCAACCCACTTGACTGGCACCCAACCACCCTCTTAAGCATTCACTCACACCAACATCATAAAATCCTGACACTACTGGATGCTGTAGGATTATTGAATTATAAAATCCCTACAGTGCAGAAGGAGGCCATTTGGCCCATTGAAACTGCAGAGATTCTGCAAAAGAGCATTTATCCCTGACCTTATCCCTGTAATCCGTTGTGTTTACCTTACTAATACCCCTAACCTCCTATCTTGAGGCACTAAGAGGTGATTTTGCATGGCCAATCCACCTAACCTGCACCTCAATGCACAGAAATAATAGTGTGTGCCATCTCAAGATATACTGTAGCAACTCACTGAAGCTCCTTTTGCAGAAGCTTCTAAACTTGCAAGTGAGAAGGACAAGAACAGCAGATGCACAGGAACACCACTACCTGCAAGCCACACACCATCCTGACCTGTAAATATATCACTGTCCTTTCACTGTTGCTGGACCTCCTTCCTGGAATTCCTTCTATAACAATGCTATGAATGTACCTACACCAAATGGACTGCAGCAAAGAACGAAAAACAAAGAAAACTCCTTAATGTTTCTCAAGATCACCAAAACCCCCTCCTTTTTGATCCAAACCTGACTCAGAGTATTTACACACTTTTCCCCAGATTCATCATCCACCATGTCCTTCTCTTTGGTGAATACTGATGCAAAGTACTCATTTAATACCTCACCCAGTTCCTCTGGCTCCAAGTATAGATTCCCTCCCATGTTTTTGAGTGGGCCAATCCTCTCTTGGCTACCCTCTAGCAGTTCAAGAAAGCAGCTCACCATCACCTTCTCAAGAGCAATTAGTGATGGGTAATATTGGCTGGCTTAGCCAGCGATGCTTACAATCCATAAATTAATGAGTAAAACTAGCAAGTTATAGAACATAGAACATAGAACAATACAGCACAGAACAGGCCCTTCGGCCTTCGATGTTGTGCCGACCAAAATAAAAAGCAATGCCCCTCCTAACTAAACCATTCCCTTCTCTTCCATATACTTATCAACTAACCTCTTAAACGCCACCAAACTTGGCGCATCTACAACAGCTGCAGGCAGGGCATTCCACTCCCTAATCACTCTTTGAGTAAAGAACCTACCTCTGATATCCAAATGATCACCAACATTACAACAGTGGCTAAATTGTGTAAATTATTTCAGTCCCTGTCAAGCACTTTAGGATATCCTACCAGGTAATGCTTGTGGTAACTGTCTCGTCTGAGTTTAGCTTTGAGATCCAGTGCAAACTCCTGGAAGAACATCTGCAGCTAAAGTTCAGCATAATGTGGGCACACCCAGTTGGTGACTGGATCATGCTGCCTTCACTCATCTGTCTTATCTTTGAGACATCTGTACACTCGGGTGGATGCAAAAGATCTCATGAAATTATTTAGAAGAGCAGGTGAATTCTAGTCAACATTTTTCTCTCAACCAAAATCATGCAGATTACCTGGTAATCATCACACTGTTGTTTATGAAGCATAATTTGGCTGCCATGGCAGCAGTGTGGCACAGTGGTTAGCATTGCTGCCTCACAGCTCCAGGGACCTGGGCTCAATTCGCAGCTTGAGTCATTGCCTGTGTGGAGTTTGCACATTCTCCCTGTGTCGATGTGGATTTCCTCCGGATGCTCTGGTTTCCTCTCATAGTCCAAAGATGTGTGAGCTAGCTAGATTGGCCATGTTAAATTGCTTCTTAATGTCAGGTGATTAGGATTGTAAATATGCGGGGTTACTAGGACAGAACAGGACCTGGGTGGAATTGTCAGTGCAGTCTCAATGGGCCGTATGTTTTCTTCTGCGCTGTATATTCTATGATTCATGCTTTAAGATAGTGCCTACACTTAAAACAAGTGTACTCCACTGGCTGTAAAGTACTCAGGAGCAATCTAGTGTCATGAATTGTGTTTCATGAATGTAAATTATTTATTTTCCTTCATTTTCTTCCCAGCATGCTAGATCACAATGCCGTTTCTAAGGAAAGTAGCACAATGTAAAGGACAACCATGTAGCTTCACTCTTATCTCGGAAGCTATCTAACAAAGGATTGGGTGTTCAGTTGCTCTATCACTTGCCAAAAATATGTTACTTTGCATTGCTTGAGGCCCCGTAATTCCAGCTGGTTCAATTGTGCTACCTTCAGCATCCAACCTCACACAATAAGATGGACTAATTGGAATGAGATACAGCAGTCATTATATTCATAGAATCAATAAAGGAGATAACACCTTAGTAAGGAGAGAAAACAACAAGCTTCAATCGCAAAATGGTGAACATTTATTCATTATTTTGAAATAAGGAGCAAGCGCTCCTGTTTTCAACTCATTTGCACCTTCGATGCTGGGATTGCTGTTGAATTTGCAACTATCAGAACTATTTGAGTTGCATAAGCTCCTCACAAATCATCGCAAGCTATCTCTTAGCTTAAAGTCATATTCAGAAATCACTGGTGAAAGAGATGACTATGGTACAAAAAAAAATGTGAACTGTGACACTGAAGAGTTATTGTTAGATTTGTCAGACTTTGTTGGCTTTTTGTTATTCCTTAAATTGGTAACCTGTGACATTTCCTCCCTCTCTCCCCGTCTCCCCAATGTTGCATTAGCTGCTGGATACCCAGCCTGACATTCATTCCAATTACTGGCAGGTAACGTTGAGATGCTGGTGGTCTGGGCATCTCGGAGAGCAGCTTTTGAAAACCAAAGTCCCATTGAATTGCAGAACCGTGCATTCTTTGTCTTTTTGTCAAATGCCCCCAGCAAGGCGCTGGCAGTTCTGTTATCCATTCCCATATTCAACAACAAAAAAAAAACTATTTCTGTTAAGTCGAGGTGTTTGACAAAATGCCTCAAATAGATTAAGTTATCAAAATTAAAGACCATGGAATTAAAGGGACTGCAGCAGCCCTGATTCAAATTGACTTAGACGTGGGAAGCAGAGGTTGAATGGTTTTACAGACCAGAGGAATATACAATAACAGCCTTTCATTTTCACCCCACCCCACCCTTCTGCTCTTTCCTATATTAATGGCCTGCACAGGATACAATTTCAATGTGTGCAGATAATACATAATCCTGAAACATAGTAAACAAATGAGAATGATGGGAACAGCTTTAAGAATCATAAAATCCTGACAGTGCAGAATGCATTCAGCCCATTCAGTCTGCATCAACTCTCCAACAGAGCATCTTACTCTTGCCCATCCCCTTCCTGTCCTATCCCCATAATCCTGTCTAATTACCCCACAAATTCCTCTAACCTAAACACCTTAGGGCTTCTAAGGAGCAATTGAACATGGCCAATCCATGTGACCTGCACATCTTTGAAGTGTAGGAGGAAACTGGAGCACCCAGAGGAAACCCGCACAGACACGGGGAGAACATGCAAACTCCAGACAGATAGTAAGCCAAGCAGGAAATTGAACCCGGGTTCGTAGCACTGTGAGGTAACAGTGCTAACTACTGTGGCACCCTTCCCGGATACATTAGATAGACAAATAAAACTTAATATGTGCAACATGATATATTTAGTAGGACAAATGAGAAGCGGTAAGAATGGAATGCTACAATTGTATATGGGGTGCAGGATCAGTGAACCTTGGGGATCTACATACACAACTCTGTAGAATAAGTCAAAAAAGACTGTTAAAAATGCACATGTGATCCTTGACTTTATTAATGAAGGCCTAAAGTACAAAAGCAAAGAGCTGTTCTCAACATTTTGCAACACATTAAACTTCAGCTAATATTCAGTGTCCAACTCAGATTGAAAAGGATGTCAATGCTGCTCTTTACTTTTTGAGTTCTTGATCATATCAGTTCATGCTATAAGTACCAAGTTGTACTCCATTGGTGAATGGAACTATCTACTAACCAGCAAGTTTTGATTATCCAGCCACACTATTCTCCATGGATGGAGAATAATTTTACTATATAAATGCAAGTCTTGGTTTTATCTTTGTCATTGCCAAGCTTTAAATTACCTGTCCCACTATCTCTTCAAGTGTCTCAGTGTCAAATCTTGTGGCTAGCACTCCAGTGAAGCACCTTATGATATTTTACTGTATGAACGGCACCATATACCAAAGACACCATAAATGAAAGCTGTTGTTGTTATCTGCCCTTAGTCACCAATCTGAGGCTATCAGGGGTTGGATGCTAATTAGAAATTCAAATGTTAATGTTCAGCTGAAGGTTAGCGTAGGAGACTGTTGTTTTGACAGTTTGATGAGAAAGGTCATGTTTTTAATTATAGTAATTTGTAATGAATACAGTTCATTTATCTGTTTAATGTTAAATAATTTTGCTTAGGAGTTTTCAGCCTGGATTTTGGTCAGATAGCATATATTAAAAATCAGTTTACATTATAATGTGCCCTGAGGGGTGGCATGGTGGCACAGCAGTTAGCACTGTTGCCTCACAGCACAGAAGGCCCAGGTTCGATTCCCAGCTTGGGTCATTGTTTGTGTGGAGTTTGCACTTTCTCCCTGTATCTGTGTTTCCTCTGAGTGCTTTTGTTTCCTCCTACAGTCCAAAGCTTTATAGGTTAGGTAGATCGGCCATGCTAAATTGACCCCTAATATCAGGGAATTAGAGGTTAAATAAGTGGGGCTCCGCAGATAAGGCTTGGATGGGATTGTGGTCGATACAGGCTCAATGGGTCAAATGGCCTCTTTCTGCACTATAGGGATTCTATGATCCTCATCATTTCATATCCTTCAGCTTTTTTTTTGTGGTGCAGATCATCATATAGTGATAAGATCATGAATTGTCACTGTATAAAAGAAGTTCATCAAGAATGTGCCAGTTCTCAGTCAGTCCCACGTGAATGTCATAGAATCATAGAATCCCTACAATACAGACTGAGGCCCTTTTTCCCATTCCCATTCATTTTTAAATATTTTTCAATTGTTAAGCTGCTTTATTTGTTAGAATTTATATTAAAAATGTGTTTTTAAATAAGGGTTGTTTTCCAATTTAAAAAGTCCTAATTTGACAGAGGAATTTTCCCAGATCAAAACTTGCCCTCACATATATGCCAAGTCACTGGGCAACATGACAGCACAGAGACTATCGCTGTTGCTGTGCAGACACATGGATTTGGGCCTGTGTCTGCGGGAGTTTGTGCATTCTCCCCGTGGTTGCGTGGGTTTTCTCCGGGTGCTCCGGTTTCCTCCCACATCCCAAAAATGTGCTCTTAGGCTGATTGGGTAACAAATTGTCCCTATATTGGTTTCTATATGTCATCAAGACGTTAGGATGGTGGCGCGGGCTCGTTGGGCCGAAGGGCCTGTTTCCCGTGCTGTTTTGTTCTTTGTTCTTCGAGATTAAACTGGTATTATTCAACTTGACTTCCTGTTGTGGTGTGATGCAAACACAAGTTCCCAGTGCGTTACTGCTTGTTCTCTGGAGTACTGATGCAGTGGCCAAACAACTACATTGCCTTGTCAGTGACACTCACTGTAAATAAATAAAAATGGTTCTAAAAACATGGGTAAAAATGTGTAGGTAGTGTGGATTGGCAATGCTAAATTGCTCCTTAGTGTCCAATGAAATGTAGATTAGATGGATGACAGGCTACATTGTTCCTTATTGTCCAAAGATTTGTAGGTTAGGTGGATTGACCATGCTAAATTTCCCTTGGGGGTCCAAAGGTTTGTAGGTTAGGTGGATTGACCATGCTAAATTGTCTCTTAGTGTTCAAAGACATGGAGGTTAGGTGAATTGGCAATGCTAAATTGCTCCTTAGTGCCCAAAGAGATGCAGATTAAGTGGATTAGCCATGATAAATTGCCCCTTAGTGTCCAAAAATGGGTAGGTTAGGTGAATTAGCCATGGTAAATGTGTGGGGTTATGGGGATAGGTGGGCCTGGGTGGGGTGCTCTATTGAAGAGCCAATGCCAACTCAATGAGCCAAATAACCTCTTTCTACACTGTAGGGGTTCTATGATAAAACACCATCCCCAAATCTCTTTACCTCCCTTTTGACCTTTAAATCCCTGTAATAACCAGCTCTGATAAAGCTTTTACCTTCATAATATCTCCTCCTTCGGAATGGCATTCTTTTTCTGTCTGATTGCATTTCAAGGCAGTAAAAGTTGAGAACATTTTCCACATTAATGTGCGTTATAAGAATGCATGTTGCTGTTGACATGCATGGCCAGCGTGCGAGATTCCCCACTGATACGCAGACACGGCCCTTATATGTTTTGCCCCATCTGTCTACAGTCTCAGCATGTTCTGTCTAGAGAAAATGTGAAGTAATTTTCTTTCTTTTAAAAAAAAGAAAAGGTGAGAATCTTTTCAAATCAGCAGAGGAACAAGAATAGCAATTAAGCGAAACCATTTTACTTGACTACAGCTGGAGTTCATCAATGGTTGATTAAACAAATAATTGTTTCAGCACCAGTGAAACATCTCGGGGTGAATTCTGATGAGCTGAGTCCCAAGTGAGCGGCTGGCGCATTACAGCAGATTGCCAGGCAAGTTCCTACAACTAACATTAGGAACAGAATAGACAAACTCGCCAAAATGACTGGTGAAGTTGTTGCCTTAGTTGGATTTGTAAGTCTGCATTCTTGTATTTAAAATCTTCCACAGCTCCAATCCTCCCTATGGGCAGCACGATGGCATATCGCTGAGCACTGCAGCCTCACTGCGCCAGGGACCTTCATTTGATAACCAGGTTGGGTCGGGAAAAAAAAAGACCTGCACATCGTTGGATTGTGGGAGGAAATTCACACAGACAAAATGCAAAGTCATAGAATCACAGAACCCTACAGTGCAAAAAGAGGCCCTTTCGCCCATCAAGTCTGAACAAAACACAATCTCACCCGGACCCTATCCCCGTATCCCTATATATTATATCCACTAATCCCTCTAACCTATGCATCCCTGGATACGAAGGGGTAATTTCTTAACATGGCCAATCAACCAAACCCACATATCTTTGGACTATGGAAAGAAACTGGAGCACCTGGAGGAAACCCACGCAGATACGTGAAGAATGTGCAAACTCCACACAGGCAGTGACCTGAGCCAGGGATCGAACCCAGGACCCTGGAGCTGTGAAATAGCAATGCTATCGTGCCTCCCGTGCAGATACTAATCCAAGTCGGGAATAGAACCAAGGTCCCTGGCACTGTGAGGCCATGATGACAGCCAAGTTCCACACGCATGAAGACAGCCTCAACTGGGACCTTGGGCTCATTTCACACTACCTGTAACCCCTAAGATTTGTCTGGGCTGGCAAAATTTCACTAGCTGTCCTGGCTGGAGACAATACACACATCTTTAACCTGTGCTTAACCCTCGCTCCATTCACATTGTCTGCACCTGTAAGGGCTTGAATACCTGTTAAGACTTGCATTCCAAACATTATCTTGTAATTGAGTTTGGGTCTATATATGCCCTGTCTGTGAAACAAATCCTGCACTCACTTGATGAAGGAGCGGTGCTCTGAAAGCTTGTGTTACCAAATAAACATGTTGGACCTTAACTAGTGTTGTGAGACTACTAACTGTGAGGCAGCAGTACTAGCCACTGTACCACTATATGTGCTGGCATGTAGTGATTGTACCTTTAGGTGTAACACAGCAGAATAAAGGCTGCCTGGTCTGGGTGGTCATTTGGGACTCAGGGTGGGGAATCACCCCAGGGGGAGGAATTTTCTTAAGCGAGGGGCATTCTGGAAGCTGCTCCAAACAGGTTATTGCTGTTCTTGTAGATCCTTGTAAATAAATCCTTAAATTTTCACGAATAAAGTCTCTGAAAATGTATCATTACAACATACATCCACTAAACTAAGAATGAACTAAAGAAACCATAGACAGCATCAAGCCTGCACTAGAACAGAGAAATAAATAAACAAGCATGAGTTTGAGAAAACTGGAAGGAAAAGAGGCAGGGTGAAAGCACACAGATTAAAATCTGTTGGAGAAAGTAATGAATGAGCTAAGGTCTATTTATTAGGAAACTACCAAATGACATGAAAGATCATCATTTACTGTTGTCCATCATTGTTGTCCTTTTCCTGAGCTTATGGATTTTCTTAAACTTTTCCATTTGGGAATGAGCAGGTCTCCATGTTCTGCCAAAATGATTGCAGATTTTAATTAGCTGCAAGTGAAGAGGCTTATTTAAAAAGAATGCATGCTGTGTCAGCGTTAGCTCAGTGCTAGCGCACTTGCCTCTGATTAGCGTATATGCCATCAGTCACTAGATAATACAGAACTTAAACACTGCTGAAAAGAGAGACATGTTGCCAAAGCTTTTCATTTTGCACTCATCAAGACAAATGTGGGAATGCCAAATTTCAGACCTCCTCAACAACTTACGCTGCAAGAGAAAAGGTGCTGATTGGTTGGCAGATCAATACTGATTGAAGGGATTAGCGGGTTGAATATGTGAGGTTGTGGGAATGACGTCTGGTTGGGATTGTTGTCGGGTAATGACCAACTCACATGTAATTCAAAATAAACACAAAGAACACATCCTTTTTGTTTTGCAGAGAAGGAGTCCTTGTGTATGAATACATGTCAGTTTGAGCAAAGAGATATGTTGCCAAAGAATGATCCCTAGAATGAAGAGCTTGTCATATGGGAAACAGTTGAGGACTCTGGTGTCTATAGTCATTGGAGTTTAGAAGGATGAGGGGGGATCTTATGAAACTTACAAGATACTGTGAATCTGGGTAAAGTGGATGTGGAGAGGATGTTTCCACTAGTAGGAAAAACTAGAACCAGACGATACAACCTCAGGCTAAAGCGACGATCCTTTAAAACAGAGATGAGGAGGAACTTCTTCAGCCACAGAATGGTGAATCTATGGAACTCATTGCCGCAGAACACTGTGGGGGCCAGGTCATTGAGTGTGTTTAAGACAAAGATAGATAGGTTCTTGATTAATAAGGGGATCTGGGATTATGAAGAAAAGGCAGGAGAAAGGGGATGAGAAAAATATCAGCTATGATTGATTAGCGGAGCAGATCCAATGGGCCGAGTGGTCTATTTCTGCTCCTACGGTCAAACAGAAATGGAGATAACTGACTATCTGGAATTTGCTGTTAGTGCAGTTTTAGCACACTCAGGATAGGAGCAAATGCTGCCCACTTGCAGAGTCACATCTAACAGCAGATATTTTAGTTTCAGATTTGTAAGTGTGGGTTGGTTTGGCTTTCAACTACATCCCCCCCACCTCAACCCCTCCCCAAAACCCGCTATGACACTAGTTCACAAAATAACTGCTTTTTTTTTCTATTTTCAGTTCAGATGAAGGGTGGCCCACCCCAACATTAGAAAAGAGATCTCACAGATTTTGTGGAACCCAAGATCTAAGAGTAGGAGCAGGCCATTTAGCCCTGCTAATCAGTCCTGCCCAAACAAAATGCCTTCAAAGACTTTCATTTGCACTGTCAGACAATCGCCATTCGAGAAAACCTTGTCCAAAGGTTGTCTCTCTCTTCTGTGCTGATGACTGATTGGAGAAATTGCAATCGCTATGTGGTGGAGGGTGTGTGACTACAAACCAGGTTGTTCTAATTTCTCTTGTTATGGCCCCTTGCCACCATAACAGGATATAACTCTGTTGGTTTAACTGACAAGAAGTGAGCAGAAATCGATGGGAATACAAAGAACAAAGAACAAAGAGCAACACAGCACGGGAAACAGGCCCTTCAGCCCAACGAGCCCGCGCTGCCGTCCTAACGTCCTAATGACATATCCTTGTCTTTAGGTTATGCCTATTGTTGAAGATTCCCATTTAGGGACCAATATAGGGACAATTTGTTACCCAATCAGCCTAAGAGCACATTTTTGGGATGTGGGAGGAAACCGGAGCACCCGGAGAAAACCCACGCAACCACGGGGAGAACGCGCAAACTCCCGCAGACACAGGCCCAAATCCATGTGTCTGCACAGCAACAGCGATAGTCTCTGAGCTGTCATGTTGCCCATCAGATGGTCCAGTTTAAGCATACACTAACGACTTGAAGCACTAGGCCACTGCTGAAGCAACCTCCAAGAGCAGTTCTCGCACGACATGCCGATGCATGCCCCTTGTTGGTCAACAAGGTGGACCGAATTGCCTGCGGAAACAAATAAGACTTAATTAAACATGCTAAAAAAAAAACTAAGACATTCCTGAGACGAAACTAAAAGATAGTCTACTACTATTTGGTCCTCCCGATATTCAAACAGTCCTGCTATATCCCTCTATCTGCAGACCACTCATGTGGCTGTCCAAGAGACCCTTAAACAACCCTAGCGTGCCTGCTCCCACCACCTTACTCGGCAGTGCATTCCACACCCCCACTACCCTTTGTGTGAAAAACTGGCCTCTAATACTCGTCTTATACATAGCCCCTCTCACCCTGAGCCCGTGACCCCTCGTTCTATCCATTTCTAATGGTGGAAAAAGCTTACTACCATTTACTCTATCTATACTCCTCATAATCTTATATACCTCTAAAAGATCCCCTCTTAGCTGACGTCCTTCAAGGGAAAACAACCCCAGTGTTTTCAATCTTTCCTCATAAGACAGCCCTTCCATACCAGGCAGCATCCTGGTAAATCTCCTCTGCACTCTCTCCAGGGCCTCTACATCCTTCCTGTAGTACGGCAACCAGAACTGAACGCAGTACTCCAAGTGAGGCCTAACCAACATTCTATACACCTGCAACATCAGACTCCTACTCTTGTATTCTATACCCCTTCCTATGATTCTGCAGGAAAACAGAGAGCGAGAGCCTGCCAGCAACAGTGATAAATGAAGGTGGGAGATGCCCCCTCCGCCCCACCAGCAATCTCGGAGGTCAAGGCTGGGTGCCGGCGCAATGGAACTTCCCCCGCCGACAAGGAAGTTCCCTGCTCAACTCAGGTACCAAGAGGGAGCAACCAAACCAACCGTAACGACAGTGGAGCAACACCACACATAGAACGGATACCGGCGCAATGCTACAACCACCGCCGGGTATAGCTAGAGAAATAGTGTGAACGGCCTGAATAATGGGCTCGCCGGCCCGATTCAGGATCCGTCAAGTACCACTTGCACGAATGCACTACCGGGCCAACTCGGTCTTCACACTCAAAATGCTAAAGTCCACCCGAAACCATTCGGGATAGCGGAGGGACAACTCCCAGCATGAAGCAGCAAGTGCACGATGGGCCGCCAAGGGCCCCCCCAGAACCTTCAGCCGTCAGAATGGGGGGGGGTCACCACTTAGCTTTGCACACAAGCGTACAAACACTACCACACCAAGAGCCCTGCCACAAAGGGAATGAAGATATTTGCTTCAGATAGTACAAATGAAAGGGTTTGAAAACATTTGGTTTGAGCAGAAACTGATGCCCCATTCACAATCAGCAATAGAACCGAACAGTTTTTCCAGGAATCCTGACAATAGGGTGTGATGGGTGGCAAGGTGATTAGTGGTTAGCACTGCTGCCTTACAGAGCCAGGAATCTGAGTTCAATTCCAACCTCGGCTCACTGTCTTCGCGCATTCTCCCCATACGTGCGTGGGTTTCCTCCAGGTGCTCCAGTTTCCTCCCACAGTCCAAACATACGCACATTAAGTTGATTGACTATGCTAAATTGACCCTAGTGTTAGGGGATTAGCAGGATAAATATGTGGGGTTACAGGAGTAGGACACGAGTGGGATTGCGTTAGGTGCAGACTCAATGGGCCAAATGGCCTACTTCTGAACTGAAGTGATTCAATGAATGTTCTCTCTTATCCAATATTCCAAAAGACTCAGTGGTCCATGCCAATCATTTTGATATCTTTCAAAAATACTTCCAAGTAGAAGAAAAAAGGTTTCAAATGGAGCACCTGCTTTCAAAAGTCTTCGTCTCAGGGAGAGCTCCCAAGGTCAGCAGAAGATCATCTCCAGATACAGAATAACACTGTAACATCGATAGGGATATTGATCCTGGAGTTCTTACAGAACTACCCTTACAATTCAACACCAATAGGTCAGGCCACAAGACAAGAGCAGTTGGCCCCCATGACATGGCAACTGATAAAAACAGACAAAACACTTAAATCAGCATCAGTGTTGCTCAGCTGTTAATGTGATTAAGAATATTATTGAAACTGGTTCTTTGCCAACCCAGCAACGGAAGGATAGGAAGCCCCGTCCCATACAGTTTAAAGTTTATTTATTGTGTCACAAGTAGGCTTACATTAACACTGCATTGAAGTTACTGTGAAAATCCCCTAGTCACCACACTCCAGCACCTGCTGTCTCACAGCACGAGGACCTGGGTTCGATTCCCGGCTTTGGTCACTGCACGGAGTTTGCACATTCACCCTGTGTCTGCGTAGGTTTCCTCCGGATGCTCCGGATTCTTCCCACAGACTGAAAGACGTGCTGGTTAGGTGCATTGGTCATGCTAAATTCTCCCTCACTTCACCAAAACAAATGCCTGAATGTGGCGACTCGGAGATTTTCACAATAGCTTCACTGAAGTGTTAATGTAAACCATTTGTGACACTGATAAATAAACTTGAAATTTAAAAAAAAATCATTATCTCAGAGTTAAAAGATGTGTGGGTTAAGTGGATTGGCACAGCAAGGTGCCCCTTTGTGTCCAAAGAGGTTAGGACAATTATTTGGTAAATATGTGGGGTTATCAGGATAATATCCGGGGACGATGCTCTGTCAAAGAGTCAATGCAGATTTGATGGACTGAATGGCCTCTTTCTGCACTGTAGGGATTCTAAGATTTTATAAACTAATATAAACCACTCCCATCATCGGCCAGCTCAGTGCAATTTTGCACAATATTTGGCTGGTTCAACAGGCTACAAGTCATAGCAACCACCATTGCAATCATTAATCCAGTCTTGATTCTAACTCATTGCCTCTGACAGCTTGTAAATCTACCTCCATGGTCCAATTAGCAAAGCATTTAAATGCAAATGAGGTGCTATGCTTCAGCCTGTGCAGGATGCCGAGTAAGAACTTTAGAATCGCACTCCTCTCAGCCGATCATAGGAATTGAAATACTGTTGAGAAATGGAGAGCTAATCAATGTAGCCAGATGCCAGAGCTTGGGAGCTTTATATCTGCAGCCTAATTAAGAGGCACAGCCGGGGCAGTCAAACTCTCAACTCCCGTCTGCTGGAATGACATCTGTCCCTTATACCCACTCCTGTATATTAGGAGTGAAGCCTGTCCCTTACTTATTCAGGCAGCTGGACCCTTCGGCGGAACTGCCATTTAAGGAGAAAAAGATAAACACATTCTTCTCAGTCAATACTCAAAATAATCCAAATTTATCTCGTCAGAATGTGAAACAATTTTCATTGATAGAAATTCCCCCCTTACCCCTCAGCTTAATCATGTGGTATCATCATCAGAAATAGGAGCAGGAGTAGGCATTCAGCCCATCAAGTCTGCTCCTCCATTCAATGTTCTCATTGTGTTCCTAATGCCATTTTCTCTCCGGTCCCCATAACCGTTGGATTCTCTTGTTCACCATGATCTGTCTAACTCAACCCTGAATATATTTAATAACCCAGCCTCTGCAGAATCATAGAATCTTAACGTTTATTTACTAGTCACAAGTCTTACATTAAAACTGCAATGAAGTTACTGTGAAATTCGCCCAGTCGCCACAGTCTGGTGCCTGTTTGGGTCAATGCACCGAACCAGCACATCCTTCAGAATGTGGGAGGAAACCAGAACATCTGGAGAAAATCCACACAGACATGGGGAGAACTTACAAACTTCGCACAGACAGTGACGCAAGCTGGGAGTCGAACCCGGGGTTCCTGGCACTATGAAGCAGTAATGCTAACCACTATGCTGCGGTGCCGGCCCTGAAGCTCTATGGAGCAAAAGAAGGCCATTTGGCCCATTGAGGCTGCACTGTCCACAATCTCACCCAGGCCCTTTCTCCATAACCCTATGCATTTATTCTAACTAGTCCTCTTGACACTAAGGAGAAACTTAGCATGGCGAATCTACCTAACCCACACATCTTTGGACTGTGGGAGGAAACCAAAGCACCCAAAAGACATGAAGAGAATGTACAAACTCTGTACAGACGATGACCTGAGCCAGAAATTGAAACCAGATCCTGGGGCTGCGAGGCAGCAGTGCTAACTACTGTGCTATTGTGCCCCACATTCTTGGTGACTAACTCTGGTTTAAAACAAAAGGGACAAATAAGGGAGTGGGCATTACTCTATGAGAGCAGTGAAGTGATACTGCCCCTGGTGGATCCACCCACCAGATGCCCACAAGCTTCTGTGCCCAACATGTGTGTAAAGAAAACAGGCCTGGGACACAGGGTGCACCAGAGAAGACCAAAGACATGGACATGGGATGAAAGATCAAACTATGATTTGAAAAAGGTCCCTCAAATACTGGGACAGTTGGTCACCTTGCTCCTGCTGTTATCTGTGGAAGAGAATTCCAAAGACTGTTGACACTCTGACACAAGCCTCCTTATTCAGCTAATGATCAGCAATAAACTAGGTTCAGAGAGGGATAATAAGGCTGTATTGATAATTTTAACAATTCCTTGTAGAATATCCAGCTTGAGATGGTAGGTGAGGAAAAGTCTGGGCTGAACTAGGATGGTTCCTGTGCTCAAGTAGCTCTCTCACTGTTGTTTAAGAGACTGACATAAGTAGTGTTTCTTAGGTAAAGATATCAAAGGAGCAAAGACATGTAAATGGGGTTGAGGCGCCGATTAACTATGACCTAATTTTATGGCTGGTCAGGTTTGAGGGGCTGAATGGCCTCCCGTTCCTGGTGTTGTTATTTTTGTGCGTAAATAATACCCCCATGGTTGGGGCAGAGAAACGTGCCCATCACCTATGGAGGAAACCCCAAGAAGAACCAAAATGACGTGAGGATTGAAGAGGTGGAAACTGGCAAGAGAAAGTGAGATTTATTTCAAAAATAAACTGAGCAGTATAGATCAATTTGAACAAAATGTGATAAAGAATTTTGCTAACTAAGCAAGGGTTCCAAATAAAAATTTGAAACAATTATTTTTTTTTTGTTTGCAGTTAATTATTGATGTTGTTAGGCATCATTGTGTCAAAAGTATATTGAACATTGGACTGAAAGCTGTGGAGATTTGGGCTAAACTTTGCGAGTGAATAAAAACTTGGCAGAAATGCAACTGCTCATGGAGGAGTTAGGCCAGAGTGCTGGATCGGAAGCCTCAGAGGTCAACATTACTGTCTCCGCTCTTCTTGTTTCCACAGAAATGAGCTCAGTCATGCAATGCAACAGAAAAACATTTCCCGAAATGGGAAGTAATACAATACAAAGACAAATTGGTCAGGGAAAATGGTCAAGTTTAATTGGTCAGAGATGATAAGTCAGGGAGGATAGGTCTGATAGAATTGATCACATAGGATTGGTGAGGTAAAATGGGCCAGGTAAAAATGGGTCGGGGGAATGGTGTGGAGATACTGGCGTTGGACTGGGGTAAACGCAGTAAGGAGTCTGACAACATCAGGTTTAAGTCTAATCGATTTATTTGATTGTAAACTCACAGCTTTAGGGGTTTGCCCCTTCGTCAGGTGAATGGAGAGTTCTGGCCTCAGACAGAGCATATAACAGCACAGACAGTTTACAGATTACTGATTAGAATGCAAGTCTTTACAACTAACCTGCTATTCAAGTCTTAAAAATGCCGACAATGTGAGTGGAAAAAGCGTTATGCATAGGTTAAAGGATTAAAAAATGCAGTACTGTCTGGAGACAATATACATCTCTTTAAACTATGCATAGTGCTCCTTCCACTCACATTGCCGGCATTTTTAAGACTTGAATGGCAGGTTAGTTATAAAGACTTGCATTCTAATCAGTAATCTGTAAACTGTCTGTAGTGTTGTATGTTCTGTTTGAGGCCAGAGTTCTCCATTCACTTGACGAGGGGCAAATCCTGAAAGCTTGTGAGTTTACTATCAAATAAATTGATTGGATTTAAACCTGTTGAACAGCAGGGGCAGGGTGACCTTCTTTCAGGGGGAATGGGTCAGAGAGTATGGGTCGGTGGATGATTTGAGAAGATGGGTCAGAGGGGATGGGTTCTATTGGAAAGGATTACGGGAGAAGATGGGTCAGAGAGGTCAGTGAAGACAAGTCATGGGTATCAGACAGGACGGGTTTGGCGGACGGGTTAGGGGATGGGTCAGACGGAATGGGTTATGGGGGGCAGGTTGCAGGGGACAGGTTGAGATGACAGGTCAAGGGGAATGATTCAGGGAGAATTAGCCAGGGAGGAATGGAGTAGATCATATTAGGGATGGAAAGTGCTAAGAGGAAAGTCACGGTGGTGGAATGAGTCAGTTAAAGGAGCGGATGCAGTGGAATGGCAGAGGATTGGTATGATTTCAATAAAATTGGATGGAAATAAATTCAAGGAGAATGAATTGAATGATCAGAATAGGAGGGAAGGAGTAGAATGGAACACAATGAGAAGGGAATGCAAAGATTTAGAATAAGATAGAACAGGGAAATAAAATTGAAAGAGAAAGTAAACTGAATCCCTCCCTAAAAACAGCTTTGCTTTATTGATCACCATTAGACATGGAACAATAAAAGAAAAAACATTCGCTGGGACTAGGAAGAAAATGGATTAAGCAAAAGATAAGAATGGTAATCGATGGCTTAGAAGCTACTCACAATAATTGGTCGGGACAATTATTCAAAGGTTGAGATTTTTAACTTTAGTATTGGTGAAAAAGTGACATACTGTTGAAGCTTTCCATTTTGCACTCATCTGGACAAGTGCAAGAATACCAGATTTCAAAGGGAGCAACAATTTACACAACACAAGAAATGAGCGCTAATTAGTTGGCAAGCCAGCTATGAGTCATCACTGTGGAGAACATTTGCTAAAATTTATTTATTAGTGTCACAAGTAGGCTTACATTAACACTGCTATGAAGTTACTGTGAAAATCGCCTAATTACCTGTTCAGGTACACTGAGGGAGTGTTTAGTATGGTCATTGCATATAACCAGCACGTCTTTTGGACTGTGGGAGAAAATAGAAGTGCCCAAAGGAAACCTGCACAGAGGAGAACTTGCAGACTCTGCACAAACAGTGACTCAAGCCAGGAATCCCGGGCCTATGGAGGTAACAATGCTAACTACTGTACCATCATGCCACTCAGGGAATGCACCAGGGAGCTTTGTTACTCAACCTTTCATTCAAATCAGAAAAGGTGAAATGCTTGAATATTTCCTTTTTTGCAGGCAGAGAACAGGTCCCCATGTACAAATGTATTCATCTTCCAGCAAGCGCAAGTTAGTTGTGGGATTGAAGTTTGAAGTTTCTGGTTGCATTGCCTAAGGTGATATTTAAATAATTGACTCCCCTTTATGGAACAGCAACCTGAAGGATCTTATGTTTTCCTGCACTTATTTGATTATATCAATCATTTAAAGCTTCAACAAAGTTAATTTTATTGCTGAAAAGAAAACTGAATTAGTGCTGAGTTGGGAGAATGAAGTATACGTTCCACCACGTCACACTATCTGGGCAATCAATTTTGCAAACACCACTTTTCTTTGAGTGTAGAATGTTATTCACAACCCTTAAGCAGTTTGGAAAACTGTACTTATGGCATTGCAGACACAAATAATTTAATGGCGTAACACATTCTCTAAAATTACTAAATGCTGACATTTGACCCATACCCATTGTTAATATCTTGTGGATCCATTTTGAAATGCAGAGTGTGACTTTGGTGCTCATTTGCCAGGATGGCAATTAGCAGATTACAAATGGTTAGGCCCAAACACCCTTAAAACATCAGATTAACCATTAAACAAAAATAAAACACTTCACATTGATCAGCTATGACACAAAGATATGCTAAAATATCAGGGTGGGCAGAAATTTAACAGGGTTAAGATATAAGGTTCTTAAATGAAACATTGCAAATTGGCAATTCATAGCTGCACAATGGAGATTTTACTGCCACTTGTGTATTTTTCAATCAAACTTATGCACACATTAATGTACAATAGGCTGAAGAAGTAAATTACGAAGCACTTCAAATTTATGAGGTATTTAGAGAAAGTAAATAAAGAGAAATATTTTCCATTGGCAGCCAGATAAGTATCCAAAGGACACAGAGTTAAGATAATTGACAAAGGAACCAATTTGGGAGGATGATCAAAATGCAAAGTGCTATATTTTGACAGATTGAATCGGGGCAGGACTTACAGAGTTAATGGTAGGATGTTGGGGAGAGTTACAGAACAAAGATATTTACAGGTACATATTCATAACTCATTGAAAGTGAAGTCATAGATGGAAAGAACGGTGTAGAAGGCATTCGGCATGCTTGGTTTCATCGGTCAGAATATTGAATACAGGAGTTGAGACGTCTTGTTGAAGTTGTACAAGACATTGGTAAGGCCACACTTGGAATACTGTGTGCAGTTCCAGTCACCCTATTACAGAAAGGAAATTATTAAACCAGAAACAGTGCAAAAAAGATTTACTAGGATGCTACCAGGACATGATGGATTGAGTTATAAGGAGAGGCTGGGTAGACTGGGACTTTTTTCTCTGGAGCATAGGAAGCTGAGGGATGATTTTATAGAGGTCTATAAAATAATGAGGTCTAAAAAATAATTTATAAAATAAAGATAGTCAATATCTTTTCCCAAAGGTAAGGGAGTCTAAGACTAGAGGGCATAGATTTAAGGTGAGAGGAGAGAAAAACAAAAGTGTCCAGAGCAATCTTTTCACACAGTGGATGGGTGAATGCCTGAAACAAGCTACCAGAGGTAGTAAAAGGGACAATTTTATCTTTTAAAAAGAATTTAGGTTGTTACAAGGGTACGATGGGTATAGAGGGATATGGGCCAAATGTGGGCAACTGGGATTAGCTTAGGGGTTTTAAAAAAAAAGAACAGCATGGACAAGTTGGGCCAAAGGGCCTGTTTCCATGTTGTAAACTTCTATGACTCCAAAATGCAGTGTCTGTAAAGAAAGAGGAAGTGAATGCAGTAATCATTTTTAAAAAAGGGAACGGGACATAAAAAAGAACTTTGTAAAAGAATATTTTGATAGATCATTGGGACAGGGCTGGGGGAGTGAGACTAATTGTCTAGCTTTCCAGAGCCCCGGTGCAACTTGCACGGCCTCCTTTTCTGCATCATGCTGCTGTGAGGGATGTGGTGAGTTGGCAGGTAACGGGGAGATGAGATCCAGAAATTGGGCAGAATTTTGTGCCAATCCCACTGGTCTTAAGGTCCTGAGGTGGGCAGCCCCTCCGGTCCCACCTCACGTGTTCCCCAGCCACGGAGAGTATGAGTTTAGAAGGATGAGGGGGGATCTTGTTGAAAGTTACAGAATACTGCGAGGTCTGGATAGAATGGACGTGGAGAAGATGTTTCCACTAGTAGGAAAATCTAGAACCAGTGGGCACAACCTCAGACCAAAGGGACGATTGTTTAAAACAGAGATAAAGATGAATTTCTTCGGCCAGAGAGTGGAGAATCTGTGGAACTTTTTGCCACAGAAGGTTGTGGAGGCCAGGTCATTGAGTGTCTTTAAGACAGAGATAGATAGGTTCTTGATGAATAAGGGGATCAGGGGTTATGGAGAAATGACAGGAGAATGGAGATGAGAAAAATATCAGCCATGATTGAATGGCGGAGCAGACTCGATGGGCCAGGTGGCCTAATTCTGCTCCTTTGTTTCCTGGTCAGAAGAATACCAAAAAATTGACAGCAGCGGGACTGGAAAATCCCACCACCCAACCAACGGTGGGCTATCTCTACCACCACAATGCAGGACATAATGGGGGGCTAGCATGAGGCTGGGGGCAGGTGGCAGGGGGGAAATGGAACATCCTGTTCCATGTTGTTGAAGAACTAATGGATATCTTGTGCTGTTCCTAACAATGATGTGCAATGCCAAAAAATGTTATTGTTACTCCTCATGAAAAAATTGAATAGTCAAAGAGTAATGATGCATTAATTCACAGGCAATAATTATCCAGCCCCACCCACTGCAGGAACCATCTCTGTGACACAGCATATTGATGAACTAGCCCATGATGTATGGACCTTGGGCAGGAATTCAAAATCTCAGCCATGTATAAAAAGCGACAGTACAAAAGGAGGCTATTCAGTCCATTATGCCTGTCCTGAATGCAGGGTATGGTGTATACATTCAAAATGGACACTTTACTTGAAAATTAATTTGAGTTGAGAGGTCAGCCAACCTTTTATTTCCTGTCGATGTGCATGGAACTATACAAGGCCCTTGTACTAATCTTCATGTCTGGACAAGTTATTAAAATGCAAATAAATTTTCAGGACATGTCTTTGAGAAGTCATTAAAATTCAACAGGCCTTTCCTGCGTTTAATGGCTGCCCTTCTCCAAATAATTAAACAAACTGTTTCCACAATGCTGCTTGTGGAATGTTTGACCTCGGAGTTGAATCCCGGACAATGGGTATGAATAATCCTGACTTTATCATGATCAAGTATGATGAGTGAAACTCGGATTCCACTGTTTGACAATTATACAATTGCCAGAAATAACTTGTGAGGACAAACTGGACAGAAATGACACAATCTTACCAGCCATTCACACCATGCTCCCACTGCTGAGATATGGGAAGATTTGTCAGCCAGCCAAATCTCTGTTCACTGCAGCAGTACTGTTGTACTGCAGAACAACAGTAAGATTCTGGTGATGCGACAGAACAGGGGCAGGATTTTCCAATCCCACAGTGTGGGAAAATTTGGAAAACCTCAAAACAAAGGATGAGCTCAACTGGAGAATCTTAGCCCAGCTCTGAGAAGAGGACAGTTTTTAAAGCACATTACTGGAGCAGCAAGGGAGAAAGATCCAGACCAGAGAAGGAACAAGATGTTGCCTAAAGTCCATCAGCTAACAGAGAATCCAAGCTGGTCTTTACTCTCTGTATGGAACCAAACCAGTGTTTTGCTGCAGGGATTTGATTACACCTCCACTGGAGTAGAACAAGAAGAACCTGACATTGCAATAAACCATAGCAAATTTATCTTCCAAAACTTCTCAACTCTATTCTTCAATGGACTAAAAAGGAATTACAGGCCTAAAATGTTTCAATGATTTGTCGCAGGAAAGGCAAGTGAGGCAAAGAGCATTCAAACTTTTAAGACGTCAGTGTATTCACAACCTATTATAATCTCAATCTTTTCTCAATTTTGTCTATGTAAGTGGGTGTAGTTGTGAATACATTCAGATGTTAAATAGTTACCTTTCTTTATTAAAAGCTACAGGAAAATATGTTGTTTGTCAGTTCTTAACAGTTACAGAACAAGGGTAAAATGAAATACCTTTCCTTTTAAAATATATTTGTCTTTGGTTAGTCAGAAAGTGGGAAAAGGGAGATCCATCTCTTGCACCTCTCCCCTGTCCAGAAGCTTAAAGCTGTCATATTTAGACACCAGTCCGTTCGACCCTACACACTCGTTCAATTTTCTGAGGAATGTATCTTTTTCCCTGTACCTTCATCCCCAAATTCAATCACACAAAATTCCTCAGATGCCTATCGAACCTTGTAGACTTATCAGGACTAACAGTCCCAGAAGCTCAGCAGTCATCCCCTTCCTTGAATTTCTTCTCGTGATACTTTTAATCCTCAATCTCAGGTTTAATTAGATATTGACTTGTCTTGTCCCTTTCCAAAGATCAGTCAATCTCCCGTGGTGAGTCAAGACCTAATGCAATCTTTGCGTGAAGCTGGGTTAGAAGCTGGAATAATTGATGCAGAATGTGCAGTCATAATTCAGTCTCCATTTTAATCTTGTTCTGATTTTCACATGTTCATGAAAGATGTGTCTGCACCGATCTTTCCTGTCAATGCAGAGCATGGTACTCAACTGCTTTCAAATTTCAACCAGCACCTTTCCATTTTCTGAAAATGGAAGGAACATCAGGTGTTATTCCTCCCTCCTGCCCTCGCTTTCAAAGTTTCTTTCCATCTTAGAGTCGGACTCATCGACCCGGCCTGTAGTCAGGATTCTCCAGTCCCGCTGTCGTGAACAGAAATTTTCTTCCGTCAAATCTTCCGTTCTCGCTGGCAGTGACGGCGGGTCAAGAACTGCTGGAGAGTTCTGGCCATTTCCTGCTCCCTCACATTTCCTCTCTTTCTCTGACCTCATCAGAGCATAGAAAATAGTAGTGAGAGAAGATCCAGAGATTCCATCATGATGACTCTGCCATTCCCAACGATTTTCAGCTTCAACTCCACTTTTCCAATCACTCCCCGTATCCCATGATTCCATGAGGTCGGCATGGTGGTACAGTGGTTATCAGAGCAACTTCACACATCAGGGACTTGGGTTCAATTCCAGCCTTGGGTGACTTTGTGGAGTTTGCACATTCTCCTCATATCTGCATGAGTTTCCTCTGAGTGCGCTGGTTGCCTCCCACACTCCAAAGGTGTGCTGGTGAGAGAAGAACAGCCATGCTAAATTGCCCCTCAGGATCCCAAGATTTGATTTAATTTGATGTAGTTGTCACATGTATTAATTTACAGTGAAAAGGATTGTTTCTTGTGTGCTATAAAACAAGCATACCATTCATAGAGAAGGAAACGGGAGAGGCAGAATATAGTGTTACAGTCACAGCTAGGGTGTAGAGAAAGATCAACTTAATGCAAGGTAAGTCCATTCAAAAGTCTGATGGTAGCAGGGAAGAAACTGTTCTTGAGTCGGTTGATATGTGTAAATGAAGCTGTGTAGGTCAGATAGATTGGTCATGCCAATTTGCCCCTTAGGATCCCAAGATGTGTACATTAGGCAAATTAGTGAGTAAATATATGGGGGGTACAGAGATAGGGTCTGAGTAAGATGTTCCTTTGAAGAGTTGATGTTGTCAAGAGCGTCATTGGGCCATAGTGCTTAGCGCCGCTATGTCACAGCGCCATGGACTCAGGTTTGATTCCTGGCTTGGGTCGCTGTCTGTGTAGAGTTTGCATATTCCATCTGTTTCTGCATGGATTTCCTCCGGGTGCTCCCGTTTCCTCCCACTGTTCCAAAGATGTGTTGGTTGGGTGTATTGGCTATGCTAAATTCTCCCTCAATGTACCTGAACAGGTGCCAGAATGTGGTGACTAGGGGATTTTCACAGTAACTTCATTGCAGTGTTAATGTATAAACCTAACTGTGATACAAATAAATAAATAAAAAGATTCAATAGGCCGAATGCTTGCTTCTGCACTGTAGGGATTCTTCGATTCAGGAGACTTCCAAAGAATCAAAGTCCTTTGAGTAAAGAAATGTATTTTCACCTCGCAATCTCCCGCCCCTGTGAAGCAAAGCCAACAACAGGTATGCCAACAAGGGGATTTCCTTTCCCATCGCTCCTTCCCAGAAACACACACAGGAGTTCTGTCAAAAGAACACATCAAAACTGTTCCCTCAGTAAACCTTTTGAAATCTGCCCTCTTTCTTCTCTTCAAATTATTCTGGAAGAAAAATAGTTTTGAGCAGAAAATGCCAGGAACTGAAGGAAATAACCTCACTAACGGAATGGTATTGAGAACTCCTGGGAGGACTGTGCTTTCCAAATGGAAAAAGCTTGCCAAAAATAAAAATCAACTCCCACACAATAAATATCAACCCCAGCAAAGGGGCTTTATGAAGGAGACTAAGGATTTTAAATCAGAACTTTAATGAAAGCATTAAAAGATACAAACTATAACTCAATGGATAAATTTACCTTGCTATCATACAACATGATACTTTTTGATATGTTCGGATATAAGTTTGGGAATTAGAATTGCCGGTATTCTGAGTGAAAATGGCAGATGGAAATTTTTCAGAAAGAATTTCATAGAAATCCTACAGTGCAGAAACAGGCCATTTGGCCCATTGAGTCCGCACCAACCACAATCCCATCCAAGCCCTATCCCCATATTTTATCTGCTAATCCCTCTAACCTACGCATCTCAGGACACTGGGGGCAATTTTAACATGGCCAATCCATCTAACCACACATCTTTGGACTGTGGGAGGAAACCCACGCAGACACGAGGAGAATGCGCAAACTCCACACAGACAGTGACCCGAGCTGGGAATTGAACCCAGGTCACTGGAGCTGCAAAGCAGCAATGTGAACCACTGTGCTACCATGCCGCCCAAAACATTTTTAGTCATTGGCAGGAATGCCGTGGCCAAAGAGTACATAAGAACATAAGAATTGGGAGCAGGAGTAGGCTATTTGGCTCCTCAAGCCTGCTTTGCGCTTGACTAATCTGTTCATGGACTCAGCTCCATGAATAGATTAGTGACCTTCCTACTCACCATAACTGTTAATTCCTTTATATTCAAATACTTTTCTATCCTTGCTTTAAAAAAATTCAATGAGGTAGCCTCAACTGCTTCACTGGGCAGGGAATTTCACAGATTCACAGCTCCAAGGTGAAGACGTTTCTTCTCAACTCAGTCTTAAATCTGCTTCCCCTTATTTTGAGGCAATATCACTTAGTTCTAGTTTCACCTGCCAGTGGAAACAACCTCTATCTTATCCATTCCCTTCATAATCTGATATGTTTCTATAAGATCTTTCCTCATAGGGGATTTTCAAAGTAATTTCTTTGCTGTGTGAATGTAAGACAACTTGAGACTAATAAATAAACTTTACTTAAATAAACTTTTGCGTTCTTCTGACTTCCAATGAGTGTAGCCTCAGTCTACTCAATCTCTTCTTATAAGCCAACCCTTTCAACTCTGGAATCAACCTAGTGAATCCCCTCCAGTGCCAGTATATCTTTTCACAAATAAGGGGACCAAAAATGTACACAGTACTCCAGGTGTGGCCTCACCAGCACCTTATACAGCTGCAACACAGCCTCCCCTTTTTAAACTCCATCCCTTGAGCAAATTCCATTTATTTTCTTAATCATCTGCTGCACCTGCAAACCAAATTTCTGTGATTTCTGCACAAGGACACCCAGGTCCCTCTGCACAGCAGCATGCTGCAATTTTTTACCACTTAAGTAATCATCTGTTTTGCTGTTATTCTGACTAAAATGGATGACCTCACATTTACCAACATTGTACTCTCTCTACCAGACCCTCACCACTCACTTATCTCCTTGCAGAGTTTCAGCATCATCTGCATATTTTGTTCTGCCATTCACCTTAGTGTCAGCTGCAAATTTTAACACACTCCACTTGGTCCCCACCTCTAAATCATTTATGCAAATCATAAACGCACTGATTCCTGAAGCACACCCCTGGTCACTGATTGCCAACAAGAAAAACACCCATTTACCCTCACTCCTTGCTTACTGTTAATTAACTAATCCTCTGTTCAATCAGAGTCACAGCAGAGGAGCAGCATGGTAGCACTGTGGTTAACACTACTGCCTTACAGTGTGAGGGACCTGGATTTAATTCCTAGCTTGGGTCATTGTCTGTGCAGTGTCTGCACATTCTCCACAAGTCTGTGTGGGTTTCCTCCCACAATCCAGAAGGCGTGTTGGTTAGGTGCATTGGCCTTGCTAAATTTCCCCTCGTTGTACCCGAACAAGTGCTGGAGTGTGACAACAAGGGGATTTTCACTTCAACAAGGGGATTTAACTTCATTGCAGTGTTAATACAGGCCTACTTGTGCCACTAACAAGCAAACTTTAAAAATGTTTACATTAGAAAACTGCGTCATGAATGTGAACACCAGCCTAACAGGTAACTGTGTGAAAAAATGGAGCAACAAGTCACGTGGTACAGAAAGGAACTGAGCAAGATTTTTGAATGTATGAAAGAAAAAAAAAACTTTTGGAGATGGTCACACTACAGGTTGGTTCATGTGGCCAATGGGTACATGAGGCCAGGCAATCTAAGAGAACAAGGCAGGTACCAGAATGCCTCTCAATTGACCTATCTCGCCAACCTGTTTCCATTTTGGATACCGTTGAGGCTGATAGTTCCTTAAAGGAGTGCAGCAAGAGCCAAGCCCATGGTAAACTTTCATTGGAAATGGGTGTTACTGGCTGGCCAGCAATGACTCAGCTGCATAGGAGGGGAGAAAATAGAGTAGAAAGTCAAAGAGTCATTGAGCGGCATGATGGCACAGTGGTTAGCATTGCTGCCTCACTGTGCCAGGGATCCGGGGCTCAATTCCAGCCTTGGGTGACTGTCTGTGCAGAGTCTGCATGTTCTCCTCATGCCTGCTAGGTTTTTTTTGGGTGCTCCTGTTTCCTCCCTCAGTCCAAAATTGTGTGAGTTAGGTTAATTGGCCAAACCAAACTGCCCATTTGTGTCAGGGAGACTAGCAGGGTAAATCTGTGGGATTGTGAGGATTGGGTGGGATTGCTGTGGGTGCAAGCTCAATGGTTTCCTTCTGCACTGTAGGGATTCTATGCTTAAAGTTCTATGATTCTATGACTGTGGATTCATAGGTAGTGGAACAGACAGGTGTCTCTGTGGCCAAAGATGTGACTTCAGGATGTTGTCTTTCTGGTGCCAGAGTCAAGGATGACACAAGCTGGCTCCATAGTGTTCCTCTCGGGGGAGAGTGAACAACCAGAGGTTGTAGGAAGAGGGTTAAGAGCCTGGAAGCAGATTTTAGAGAGTCGGGAATCTGAGGGTTTGTGGTTAATGCAGACTCAATGGGTCCAGTGGCATTCCTCTGCATTGTAGAGATTCTATGATTCAATAATTCTTTGAATTAGCTGGTGAGTCTAGAACCAGGGGGCACAAACTCAGAATAAAGGACAAGACCATTTAAGATTGGAATGAGGAGGAATATTCTTCACTCAGAAGCTGATGAATCTTTGGAATTCTCTATCCCAGGAAGCTGTGGAGAATATGTCATTGAGCATGTTCAAGAAGAATTCAGTAGATTTCTGGAGACAGTGCAAGTGAGAAAACAAAGGTAGATAATGAGCAGTGACCTATTTGAATGATGGAGCAGACCTGATGGGCCAAATGGCCTATTCCTTCTCTTATTGTTTATGTTACTATGACTTGCCTTTCATGATCTCAGACATCCAAAAACATTTTACAGTCAATGAGGTATTCTTTGAAAGATACCAGATCATTAAAAATTAACCAGTGTGATATTCTGAGCAAAGCTTGAATATGAGATCCACTGAGAACTGGTTGGGAACGCCTCGATATATATTTTCTTTCATTTTCCCCCCAAAGTTTCAAACAAAAATTGACACATGCCATATAAGGAGATGTTAGTTTTGATGACCAAAAGCTTGTTCAAAGTAATGGGTTCTTGGGCACATCTTAAAGGAGAAGATAATGTCAAGAGCTAGAAGTGTTTGGAGGGGGAATCATAGAGCTTAGTCCTCAGGAAGCTGAAGACACTGCCATTGTGGAGATATTAAAATCAGGGGTTGATAAAGAGGCCAGAATCAGGAGAACACAGAGATCTCAGAGAGTTTCAGTTGAAATAAACATGTATATATCCATTGAATCTGTCTACACTTCCTACAGCCTCGGAAAAGCAGACTACCTAATCAAGGACACCAGGCACTTCAGATATTCTCCCTTCTACCTTCTCCCATTGAGAAAAAGGTATAAAGTCTGAGATCACATACCAACTGACTCAAGAACAGCTTCTCCCTGCTGTCATCAGACTTTTGAATGGACCTACTCATACCTAATTGATCTTTCTCTGGACCCTGACTATGATTGTGACACTGTATTCTGCACTGTCTCCTTTCTTTCTCCTCTATGTTCTTTATGTATGGTGCGCAAGGAACAAGGCTTTTCATTGTATGCTAATAGATGTGACATTAATAAATCAAATCAAATCAAAGTAAGAAGGGTTTACAAGATTACTTTTTGTTAAAAAAAATTCTTATTTGAACCTAAAGCTGGAAATATTTCTAAAATGAAGGGCACGTTTAACAGTGCTGGAGGCAGATTGCAATTGGCCAACGTGGTGCCACCACTGTCAGCTGGTTTTGCCATTGTTTGCACCCTTTGCCACCAGGGAACCCACGACAGGAATTCCTCATTGGTAGGAACATACTATACCACTGGCAGGAGCTGGGAAATCACATCCAAATAATCCGCTGCCTGGGTTACTGATCGCTACAATGAGACTTTCCAGAACTAAGCTTTTTCTTAAAAAAAACACGTTAAATTAATTGCACGATATGTTATTTATTGCATACTGTTGGCTGTTTATGAAACACAGCCAGTGTTGGTTCAAATAATTTTTTTTTATTATTTCAGTCTTGCTTTCATTTAGTGAGATATTTTTGAAAAAATTAGCATATCTGGTCAGTTCTGGAATCACAAGATACTGCTGGAAGAAGATAGCCTCTAATTGGTTTTACTGGCACTGATAGGATATCTAGCTTCTCAGCATGACAGATGCCGCCTATCCCTGGAGCTCCTTCATTTTGCTTTTCATTACCTGAGTCAGAAGCCTGGTTTCATACTCTTCAGCCATGACTAAATCATAACGACATTATCTGCTTTCTTTTCTAAGTCTTGTCACATCAAGGCAACTAATATATGAGGTATCAAGGCCAGAGCAGCTATGAGAAGCTGAATATAGTTAGATTGCTGCAAAGGACTCTGACTGGTCCAAAGAGAGAGATTAGGCGTCTTTATGTAGAAATATATGTGCACTTAAAAGCTTGAGAAGGAATGGAAAAGTAAAAATGCTCCTCCGTTGACAATCTTATAATCTCTGTTTTTTTATTATTTGTTCTTGGGATGCAAACACTGCCAGCCGCTGTTTCCCATCCCGAACAGACAGTGACGCCAAGTCATGTACAATCAATTTGGCCTCATCATAGTCAACTGCATTGCTGAGGGTCACAGGTAGATCAAGCCGGCTAAGGATGGCAGATAGCAACTTCTCAAAACACTTTTATCAGCCTCCATTGAGTCGATCATGGTGTTGCACTGTCAGAAATATCATCTATTATTTGCTAATCAAATGTTCCCTCAGATGATTGTAAAAAAGAACCCAGAGTAAATGAGATATCCATGGTATTCTTGCCATCCCTCAGCAACTCCAAATGGAATCTGTATCACATAGCTATTTGTGAGATATTGCTGTGTGGATATTGGCTGCAGTGACTAAACTTCAAAAGCACTTCACTGGGTGTAGGTACTTTAGAATAGGTTGAGATCATGAAACGCACTATAGAGATGCAGGTCTTCCTTGCCTTCTGAAGCCATTAACTGCTATTCATTTGTAGGACATGGACAGTGCTGGCCATCCCTAGTTGCCCATTGAGAAGGTGGTAGTGAGCTGCCATCTTAAAACACTGATACAGTTGAATGGCTTGTTAGGACATTTCAGAGGGCAGTTGAGAGTCAACCACATTGCTGTAGTTTGGGGTCACATGTAGGCCAGACCAGGTAAGGACGGCAGATTTGCTTCCCTAAAGGACATTAGTGAACCAGCTGGCCTTTTTCACAAATTGACAATCATCAGTAGATTCTTAATTCCAAATTTGTCTTATTGAATTCAAATTCCACCATCTGCTGTGCTAGGATTTGAACCCGGGCACCCGGAACATTAGTTGTGTTTCTGGATTAACAGTCGAGCAATAATATCACTAGTCCATCACCTCCCCCTAAACACACAAGCATGAGAATTTTAAACTAAAGAGACTGTTAGACTCAGAGCCAGCAAAGCTCAAGAAGCACAGAGATGATAGTAATGGGGACCTGGTACAATTTATGTTTATTTATTAGTATCACAAGTAAAGCTTACGTTAACACTACAATAAAGTTACTGTGAAAATCCCCTACATGCCACACTCTGGTGCCTGCTTGGGTACACTGAGGGAGAATTTAGCATGGCCAGTGCACCTAACCAGCATGTCTTTTGGACTGTGGAAGCAAACGTGGGTTCGTTGGGCCGAAAGGCCTGTTTCCCGTGCTGTGTTGCTCTTTGTTCTTTGTTGTTCTAAACCGGGGAGGAGACCCACACAGACACGGGGAGAACATGCAGATATTGCACAGACAGTGACCGAAGCCAGGAATCAATCCTAGGTTACGGGCACTGTGAGGCAGCAGTGTTAACCACTGTGCCACCCTGCCACCCCTTAGGATTTAGGATTGGGGCAGCAGAGTTTTTTTTTGGCTAAGCTTGTTGGTACATGTAAGATGCAAGCATCTGTTGGATTTAAATCCTGGGATAAACGACTCTTATTTAACCCTCTGCTTCAATTAATCCTTAAACAATTGCAGTTTGATTGGTACCAGTGGACATATCCCAGATTCTTGCTCATCATATGAAGTAGTGTAATTCAGTATCACTAGAGCAGTTGCAATAAATTCGTCTGTGTCTGTGAAGCAAAGATTATGGCGTGCTGATTCTACAGCAGAGTGACACAGGATCTGTGGCAAAGCTCTTTGTAGACTGCACGTAATTAGGTTTTCCTTGTGTCCAAGCATTTCATATCCACCGGTACTGGTCAGTGGTGATTGGGCCCACAATACTACAACAGAGACTTAAAGGAGTGACGAAAGCAGCGGTCAAACAAAGCAGAACACTGCAATGGTCTCCAAAGGAGCCTGCTTTATAGATCATTTTATTCAGTTTTAGTGAAAGAAAATGTATATTAAAGCAGCCAAAAGATGGTTATCCCATTCCCTGATTGCCCACCTGTCACCTTTGGCAAATTTGTCCCAGCGAGACCGCAGGAGTCACCAATTGATGCGTCTGCTCTGTTCCTCTCTTTAGCCACACATTCATTAGGGAAGATGGAAAAGGTTAGATTGGGAGGAATAAATTGAAGTTAAATGTAGGGCGGGTGAAGAATGTGAAAGAGAAAATGGCAGAACACACCACAAACTCAGCTAATATTCTGGGGACCAGTGTTTGAATCCCGCCACAACAGATGGTGGAAGTTAAATTCAATAAAATTATCTGGAATTGAGAAAATACTGATGACTTGAAGCCATTGTCGATTGTCGGAAAAATCCATCTGGTTCACTAATATCCTTCAGAGAAGGAAATCTACCGTCCTTTACCTGGTCTGGCCTACATGTCACTCCAGAGCACAACAATGTAGTTGAATCTCAACTGCTTTCCAAGGGTGAATAGGGATGAGCAATAAATACTAGCCAGCCAACGACACCCGTATCCCACGAATGAATTTTGAAAAACCCAATTTGGAGCAATTTTTCTGAGAACGGTTCTATCCCCTACACTCTCCATTCCCCTGCTGCATGAAGAGATTGCCAGCTTGATGAAGGCAGTCTCCCCTTGGCTGCAGGGGTGAGAAGTTTTCCTGAAGCAATGTAGAACATAGAACATAGAACATTACAGCGCAGTACAGGCCCTTCGGCCCTTGATATTGCGCCAACCAGTGGAACCAATCTAATGACCCTCTAACCTAAACTATTCCAATGTTATCCATATGACTATCCACTGACCATTTGAACGCCCTCAAAGTTGGCGAGCCCTCAATTGCTGCAGGCAGGGCATTCCACGCCCTTACTACCATCTGAGTAAAGAATCTACCTCTGACATCCATCCTATAACTACTACCCCTTAATTTAAAGTTATGTCCCCTTGTGTTAGCCATCACCATCCGAGGAAAAAGGCTCTCACTGTCCACCCTATCTAACCCTCTGATCATCTTGTATGTCTCAATTAGGTCACCTCTTAATCTTCTTCTCTCTAATGAAAATAACCTCAAATCCCTCAGCCTTTCCTCATAAGACCTTCCCACCACACCAGGCAACATCCTCTGCATCCTTTCCAATGCCTCTACATCTTTCTTATAATGTGGCGACCAAAACTGTACACAATACTCCAAGTACAGCTGCACTCGAGTTTTGTATAGTTGCAACATGACCTCATGGCTCCGAAATTCAATCCCTCTACTAATAAAAGCTAACACACCATATGCCTTCTTAACAATTTTATCAACCTTGGTGCCAACTTTCAGGGAGCTATGCACATGTTCACCGAGATCTCTCTGCTCATTGACACTATTAAGAGTCTTACCGTTAGTCCTATATTCTATACTCCTGTTACTCTTACCAAAGTGAATCACCTCACACTTTTCCTATTAAACTCCATTTGCCACGTCTCGGCCCAGCTCTGCAGCTTATCTATGTCACTCTGCAAACTGTAACATCCATCCCCACTGTCAACAACTCCTCCGACTTTGGTGTCGTACATGGTGTTGGAAGGCAAGGAAAACAATGTCTATGCCCAATTCTTGGCTTGGGTCACTGTTTGAGTGAAGTTAGCACATTCTTCCCATGTCTGCATGGGTTTTCTCCTGGTGCCCTGTTTTTTTCCATAGTCCAAAGATGCGCGGGTTAGGTTAATTGGCCATATTTAATTGCTCTTAGTCTCTTGGGATGCATAAATTGGAGGGATTAGCAGGATAAATAGGTGGGATTTCAGGAATGGAGCCTGGACGGGGCTTGTTGTTGATGCAGATTGCCTCCTTTTGTGCTGTAGAGTTTCTATGTTTTTATGTGCAACACTCTCTCAGTATTCAACTGAAGTTCAACTTAGGTTTTGTGCTTCAGCAGCACTTGAAACCACTACCTCCTGAGTCAAGGTAAGTTTTTATAAGTGTGGTCTTACAGTCATAAAGTTACTGCTGAGATGCAAGTAGTTTTAATACTGTAGCATTGGTGATGGTTTTCACAGCCTGAATTATGAAGCAAGCAAAAATGTGTAGCTCGAAAAAATAAGAATTTTCCTGAACCAGTCAGCTGTGTAAGGGTTAATTATGAGTTGTATTGACTTTATGTGCCCAATGTGAGAGTAAGGCACAGGACTTTTTAGCAATGTTCAGAACGGGTATAAGCAATTATCCTGATAGGTATAGATTTGGAATGGATTATGTTAATTTAGAAAACTTGTTTTAACTAATAGGTTTGAGAGGACCGGCAGAGAGGAGGGAGATCACAGGTGCTACTTGTGTAATATCTAAGTCAGATATCAGGAAGTGGAAAGGAAGGACTATTGGGCTTGTGGGACAGACTGTCATCTCATACTGTAGATGTTGATTCACTGTACTCATCCAAGCAAAAGCTGAACCTGTTTCTGGTTGGGGGCAGAGATCAGCTTGTGCAGAATGTAAGTAGAGTTCAACTTTAATTAGGGCCTTACTAAATAATCTGCTGGACTGATTGTGATTCTCTAAGGGGGTCAAATAGGAATTTCCCAAACTGATTGCTTCCTTGACCTGGAGTCTCTATCTTTTTGCTTATTCCTCCCTGGAGGTCACACCCAGTCAAATGAAGTGAAGTGAAGAATGCGCATATTCTGATGTACAAAGCAGTGTGAGTAAATTGTCATTGTTTGCATGTTGATATTGTTGTAAATTTGCCAGTTGCCTGATGAAGAGGTTTGGAAGCTTATATGCTTGAGCAATAACTGTTCATTAGAAAGAGGTAACTATGTATTTTTCAGAGGATATAGTCCTGACTAGATAATATTTTCATGTTAAGTTCTATCATGTTCACTAGTTTGCTTTACCAATCCCATGTGACTCTTTCTCTCTCTGCATCACAGATGGACGGTACTGTTTGCCCAGTCCAACATTAACTCTTACAATCCCAAATACCCTAATATCACAGACACATTCAAACTATGAACAATTACATAGAAACTCAGGGGTATCAGTATGGCAGAACAACAAGAGGACAGGAGTCATTCATATCTGGATCTTCCACAAGGAACTCGTGACACAGAAATGAGGAAAATAGGAGCAGGGAGAGGCCATTCGGCCCCTTGCACCTGCTCCTCTATTCACCACCATCATGGCTGATCATCCAACTCAATAGCTTTATCCTGCTTTTTCCCCACAATCTTTAATTCCATTTGCCTCACCACCTCTTGAATGCATTCATTGTTTTGGCACCAACTACTTCCTGTAGTAATGAATTCGAAAGGCTCGCTACTCCCTTGGGTGAAGAAATGTCTCCTCACCTCCATTCTAAATGGTCTAACCCAAATCCTCAGGATGTGACCTGAAACAAAACTTCCAAAAACACAGGAAAATAGGAAAAGCCAAATCCTGCAGCCAACAATGTCCACGATAGAAGGCACCCATTCGGATACTAACAGAATTGGATTAACTTCCCATTTTGGATCCCAACCAATTTAACTTCACACCAAATGTAGACCAAGTGGCCATATGATGATGTGAGGATATGACTACATAAAGGGTCAGAAGTGTGGGATTTCTCCCCGGAGCGCAGGCTCATGTAAGAGGTGCTTATAGTGAATAAACTATTATTCCACCATACCAGTATTGAATACTGGTGATTGCTTGGTGTGTTTACCTCAGTCCAATGCCAGCATCTCCATATTGCATGGAATACCAGTGTACTGACTCTGGATATATTCCTAGGATGTTAACAAGATCTTGGCAGCAGGTCAATGTAATTCAACACTTCTACAGCAAACTCAATACAAAGTTAAGATCCGGAGTGAGCCAAATAGACATCTAATCAGTCTAAGCTAAGAGGAAATCGTGGTCTCATGATAATGTTCTTGGTTTAGTAACTCAGTGATCCAAGTTAATGACCTGGGGATACAGGTTCAAATCCCGCCAATTGCTGACATTTAAATTCAATTATTTAACATGTAATATAAAACTAATTAATAACAGTGATGATGAAATTTAAATGTTTGTAATGTAAAGAAGTACTGGTTCACTAATGCTCCTTAGGGAAGGAAGTCTGCCTTTTTTTTTAAATTCATTTTTGGGTGTGGGCATAACTAGCTAAGCCAGCACTTATTTCCCAAACCTAGTTGCCCTTGAAAAACTGGTGATGAGCCACCTTCTTGAACCACTGACATGTAAGTGCACCCACAATATCTATTGGGAAAGAATTTCAGAATTTTGACCCAGCCACACCGAAGAAACAGCAACGTATTTCCAAGGGGCAACATGGTAGCACAGTGATTAGCACTGTTGCCCTGTAGCGTCAAGGACCCAGATCAATTTCTGGCTTGGGTCACTGTCTGTGTGGAGTTGCACGTTCTCCCCATGCCTGCATGGGTTTCCTACAGGTGGTTGCGTTCCCAAGCACATGCTGTCCTTGTCCTTCTGAATGCTAGCAGTCATAGGTTTGGAAGGTGCTGTAATGCACCTTGGTGGGTTCCCTCAGTGCATCTTGTAAATGGTACACACAGCTGACCAACCAGTGACTCCTGACCTACAGGTGGTTGCTTCTAAAATGCCTTATGAAATGGCAAACCACTCGGTCCAAGGGCAAGTAGGAATGAGCAACAAATGTTGGCCATGCCAACAATACCCACACCCCAGGAAAGAACAAAAAAGAAGAACTTATCTATTGTGTTTTATCAAAGTAATCTTCCCTACCAATTATATGTCTATAATACTGGTGATTGTATGGAATAGCAGTTACTAACTCTAGACATATTCCTAGAGATTTTACAACATGACCTTCTAATCATCTACAAAATCAAACAATCTTTTCCACTCCTCTCCAATAGCTAATAAATGAAAATTTACAAAAAAATCAATTTTTGTTTTTCTAGTTTATTTATTAGTGTCACATGTAGGTTTGCATTAACATTGCAATGAAGTTACTGTGAAAATCTTCCTGTCACAACACTCCGGCGTCTGTTTAGGTATACTGAGGGAGAATTTAGCATGGTCAATTCATCTAATCAGCACACCTTCCAGACTGTGGGAGGAAACTGGAGCATTAGGAGGAAACCCATGCAAACACGGGGAGAACATGCAGATTCCGCATAGAGAGAGTGGCACAAGCCGGGAATTGAACTCAGGTCCCTGGCACTGTGAAGCAGTAGTGCTAACCATTGTGCCATTTTTCCTGGGGTTTGTTCACAACAGTATCTACATCATTAATCTTCAACTACAGGGGACTCCAGTGTGATCCTGAACAATTACTGACCCGACAAAATTGTTCTGTGTCTTTGTTGGAAAGTACTACGTTTCAGAACCACTAATCAATACAGCGAGGTTTGCAATTTAACACTGCTCCAAATAAGAGGGATTTTATGGCAATTGTTTTTCTTCTGCTATCTTATATTTTCATAAAGCTGAATTTGATAGCAATAATATGGCTGGCAGACGAGAGAGAAAATCTCTAAAGTCTCTTCTGGCATGTGCACAGAATTCAGTTCTGGATGAGCGACCGACTTTCCAACAGTGCCACCCAGTGCTGATATGAGATACACAAGCAAAGTCAAAGAGGGATTTCAGCTCCTTCTCTTTGCTCAAGAATCACTGGGTTGGATTCCTTCCCACTTTTAAGATAGGAGAGCACATAAAATCCGGGGGGGGGGGGGAATTGCCCACTACCTACTCACCCTCCCTGCACCCTAGTGCATTTTTACCAGTGGCAGGAGTGGCACTGGGCAGCCCACACATGCATGGGTTGACTGAAGCCCTTAAGTGGCCAATTAATGCCCCACTTTAGGGTCTCATCCTGTCACTATTAGGAATCAACCTGTACCAAGTGCAGCCCAGCAGCTTTCCCCACTAAGGCTGGTGATGGACAAAGTGGAGGTCCCTCAGCAACAAGTCCCTGGCCCCATCAGAGGAAGTTCCAAGACGTGACCACCCCCCCAACTTTCAGAATCAAAATGTTGTAGCTTCAAGTCCAATACCAAAAACTGGAGAACAGAAATCTAGACTGACACACTGCGGCAAAGAGCTGCACTGTCAGAGATGCTGTCAGGGGGATTAGCAGGGTAAATATGTGAGATTATGAGAATAAGGCCCCAGTCGGATTATGGTCAGTGCAGACATGATGGGCTGAATGGCCTCCGTCTGCTCTGTTGGAATTCTATGATTGTATGAATTAAACAGGAAAAGATACTTCAGAGGGTTACAGGGCTGTGATATTAGAGAGGTAGGGAGGGGCAAGGCCATGGGGAGACTTGACAAATGGATCAGAATTTTAAAAGCAAGCATTGTGTGATGGGCAGCCAATTGCAAATATGGAAGTGATAGGAGAACGGAACTTATTGTGTATGAAGACAGAGGCAGTAGGAAGGGATCGCAAATTTATGCAGAAGACTAGTTGGAGCAGTTGGAAATTCTACTCTCGAAGCTGCAAAAGATGAAGGTTTCAGCAGCAGATGAGCTGAAACAGGGGTGACAGATGTGGAAAAATTAAACAATCTTGGAGCTGGCACAAAAATGTGGTCAAAAGCTTACCCCAGAATGTGAGGCCAAGGTTGCAAACAGATGATTAATCTCAGGCTGTCGCCAAGGAGAAAGAGAGAGTTGGTAATTAGGGAATAAAGTTTACAGGTAGGAGTGGAAGCAATGACTTTAACCTTACAAATGTATAATCGTAAGTCTTCTTAATCAATGGAAAAAAGCTCTGACCTCATTAATTATGCACGAGTATTTTATGATATATTAAGAACATAAGAATTAGGAGCAGGATTAGACCATCTGGCCCCTCGAGCCTCTTCTGCCATCCAATAAAACCATGGCTGATCTTTTTTGTGGACATAGCTCCACTTATCTGCCTGTTCACCAAAACACTTAATTCCTTCACTGTTCAAAAATCTACCCATCTTTCTATCTAATCTATCTATTCAATGGTAGGACAGGCCTGGATAGCACATAGACTTCCATTTGTGTTCAGGTGACATGTTGTAAAGGTCAACCTCACCGACTTACTATTGAGAAAGGAGGATGGATCTCTTGAGAGAGAAGATGGACCTTCTGGGATATTCTGAGACTAGAAGATGGACCTTCTTCAGGATACTTATTCCGTAAAGTGCATCAGCAGATGCTTTCACCCACCACCACTCCTCCAACACCCCCACCCGCCACTGCTGTGGTGTTCCAGGGTCCAGGGTCATGGATGGCCTCCATCCTGAACACTGGACACAGCAGCCAGGCATCGTTCAACAGGCTCCTAACATTTATACACCATGTTGTTCCGAAAGTGTTTCATACCAGCATGTACTCCTGTCAGCATTGCAGAGAAGCAGGCGTGGCAGGGTGGAGGGATGGGTGTGCTGAGTGGACCCAGGTGGGCCCTTTACCTGCGTCCCATTAGCAGAATGCAAATTATGCCCGTGCCAACCTACCATTGTGGGCACTAGTGGAAGTTCCCGTTATAAATTCACCCCAGTGTGTCATGGATTTCTCAACTTCCCACCATATTCTCCCCAGATCAAACCTGTCAGGAGATTTCCACCCATCAGGACAAGTGTTCCAGGATAGTTTCTGCGCGCAGCCCATCCAAATTGAATAGCATGAGGATTGTTTTAACTCTGCATGCTATCTTCAGCTTGGCCTTTCCTTGATCTCTGTTTCACTTACTTGCTATCAAATGTGTTATTCACGGCTGGGGCAATCCTGTTCATCTTTTCAGCCCCTCCAAATCTCCGATATGCCAGCGTGTCCAATTCTACCTGAGAAGTGTACTCTCAGCTGAAAGATTTCCCATCTCAGTATTCTCCTGTCGAACCAGCTCGCGCATCGCTGTAACTGGCAGAATCTTGATTGGCTGTGCAGTGAAGACAGAAGATGAGTCAATCGAAGTGAGACCAAATTGAGTTATTTGGCGAGACAATCGGAGTACGGGTGCCTGGAGGGCTCCTGCAAGCGCTGGCTGAGGAAATGATACGGTTGTGAAAATAGATTGCGTGCGTCATTCAGTGCTGTGGAACACCAGTAAGTAACACAATCTCTACTTCAATCAGTGCAGCACCAAGCAGAACTGTTCAATCCTTTCTGCCTTCAGCTACAGCTCCTTCAATGTAGCTAACTTGGGTTCTGTGCTGTACAAATATGTTTATTTCCCAACATCTGAGGAAAACCATCTTGGCTCCATGGGAAATTTTCAGCTGCACGAGCAAACTGAGTGGCTGATATTATATTTTGGGCTTGAAATCCAATTGGATTCGAACACACCTTGCCAGTCACCGTGACGAGTAGTTTTTATACAGGAGAACCTGTGCAATTTCCATGCTCCACTCCTGGAGACTCGGATGTACATTACATTGATTAGAGCGATGATCCTAAAGAAAAGAAAGACTTACATTCATAAAGTGCTTGTCATGACCACTGGATTTTTCCAGTTAATGAAGTACTTCAGGAGTAGAAATCCCAGATAAATGTAGGCCCCTCCTTGAGGGGGGGACAGCTGACTAATGATGATTTAACCTGAGGTTCGTCACACTTCAGCCAAAGGGCGAGATTGAGAAATCATAGATAACTTCAGCCAGTGCAGGAATTAAACCCACATTATTGGTGTCACTCTGCACGGCATGGTAGTACAATTGTTAGCACAGCTGCCTCACAGTGCCGGAAATCTGGTTCAATTCCCAGCTTGGGTCACTGTATGTGTGGAGTCTGCACATTCTCCTTGTGTTTGCGTGGATTTCCTCCGGGGGCTCTGGTTTCCTTCCACTGTCCGAAAGAGTAATGTAATGTAATGCAATGTTTGTTTATGTGACAAGTAAGGCTTACATTTACACCGCATGAAATTATTGTGAAATCCCTCTAGTCGCCACACTCCGGCACCTGTTCGGGTCAATGCACGCATCTTGCATACTGTGGGAAGAAGTCGAAGCAAACTCACACAGACATGTGGAGAATGTGCAAACTCCATGCACACAGTGATCCAAGCTGGGAATTGAACCCGAGCCCCTGGCGCTGTGAGATAGCAGTGCTAACCACTGTGCTACCATGCTGTCTCAAAAGATGCGCTAGTTAGGTGCATTGACTGTGCTAAATTCTCTTTCTGTGTACCCGAATAGGCTCCCGAGTGTGGTTTAGGGGCTGTCACAGTAACTTCATTGCTGTGTTAATGTAAACTTTAACTTTTGCTGCACAGAGGATACTTTTTTCTCATATCTAGCTAAAGGGTTTTCTGACCCCTTTCAGTCATCACGGATGGAGTATGTTCTGAATGAATATTAAACCCCTTATCCAACCGACTTGATTAAATCATAGAAATTGGCCATTTGCTGTGTGAGAAATTTGCTGCAATTTTTACCTGTGTTACAGCAGTTACAACACAAAGTGCTTGACTTTGGAAGTAAAGGTCTTGCTCTGACATTTCGAAAGTTGTCCTTTCATTTTAATTCACTGATGGGCCAATAACATTGCGACAGACCATAGGACTGATTTGTTTCAAACTAGCAGCTGTGGAGTTGTTTCATTACCAAACATTCATAGAATCCCTACAGTGCAAAAGGAGGCCATTTGACCCATCGATGTTGCACCGGCCAGAATCTCACCCAGGACCTATCTCCGTAACCTCGTGTACTTACCCTGTTTAATCTTCCTGACACTAAGGGACAATTTAGCATGGCCAAGCACCCTAACCCACACATGTTTGGACTCGGGGAGGAAACCCACGCAACATGGGGAGAATGTGCAAACTCCACTCAGGCAGCCACCCAAGATGGGAATTGAATCTGGGTCCCTGGCGCTGTGACGAAACACATTGTGTGGGTGTATTTTAGTTATTTTTCTCCCTTGCAGAGTGGAGCCGCGCCTTCTTTGAATTGTTACTGCTATCAGGGGCAATAATACTGATCCCCTCCCTTCCCTGTTGCTGCCGGTTGGCTGGATGGTGTTGCCATGGAGGAGGCCAATTAAAGGCCGCCTCCACGTTCACCAATCAATGAAAGGGCCACCTCTGTGTGTTCACTGACCAATTCAGGATGATGGGCTGGTTCCCCCTGGTTTGAGGCCCAATCCCAGGAGACCTAAAGCTCAGGAAAGTTGTCCGCCCCACTGGCAGATGTGGATGCTGCTAGTGGGATGCTCTGAAGATGCCTCACAATGGAAGCATTCTCTATAATATTCTAAAATCTTAAAAATTATTCAGGACTATAGCAGTCAGGTCTTCAGTGTGGAGGTTGGGGAGTTGGGGGGGAGCTCCTCCATAACATGATTTGCAACCTCTCAAAACACTGTAGACAGCACGGTGTCACATTGTTAACACTGCTGCTAGGGATCCAGGTTAGATTCCTGTCTTGAGTCACTGTCTGTCCAGAGTCTGCACGTTCTCCATGTGTCTGCGTGGGTTTCCTCTGGATACTCCGATTTTTTTCCACAGTCCAAAAGATGTGCTGGTTAAGTGCACTGGCCATGCTAAGTTGCTCCTTCAGCGTAACCAAGCAGGCGCTGGAGTGTGATAATGAGGAGATTTTCACAGTAACTTCATTGCAGTGTTAATGTAGGTTTACTTCTGACACTAATAAAATAATAAAAACTAATAAAGAAAACAGTGTCCTGGATGTGAAGTGAGAATGTTGAGATCTTGCAACTCATGGAGTCTCATGCCTTTAAGTCTGGCTCTAGGGCTTAATAACCACGAAGGAGTCTTGGTAGCACCGTGGGTTTGCACGACTGCCTCTCAACGTCAAGGATCCAGGTTCGACCCTGCCTTGGGTGACTGTCTATGTGGAGTTTGCATTTTCTTTTCGTGTCTGCCCAGGTTTTTGCCGGGTGCTCCGGTTTCCTCCCACACTCTAATGATTTGCTGGTTACGTGGATTGGCCATGCTAAATTGCATCTTAGTATCATGACTGTTGGCAGGATAAATATGTTGGGATATGGGGATTGGGCCTGAGTGGGATTGTTGTTGATAGGCTGAATGGCCTCTTGCTGTAGAGATTCTATGGGTGGGATTTTACAGCCTTGGTTGACCCCAGACTGGAAAACCCCAAATGAGCTTTTCCTGGTGTTTGCTCTTCATCCGCTTCAATTCCTATGGTAGGAAGGGCAATAGAACTCTGATATATGATTGTATGAGGTTTACAATGTAGGTCATCAGCTTACAAATCTTTCCAACACTTTGCCAGAAGGGAAACAAACTACATGAGAAGATATGATTTTTTTTTTCATTTCTTCCTTATATATGCTCTGGATAGAAGCAGTTAGTTCTAAAATTGACAATCAGGATCACATCAGGAGGCCAGCGGACAACAACCAGAGGTTACTCAGGCTAACAGCATTCCAGTCTCCTCTCCCCTTCTGCTCGCATTTCATCACAGTTTTACAGAGCAGAGGCCTGGCACAAAGGGCTAAAGGCTTCCCGTCTGTGTAACCGTTTTCTGATTCTTTGCAAATCTGATTCCATGTGTCTTTGTTTCAAAGCAGTTTTCAAGAAATAATAGATGCCTCAAATCATCTACCATTCTCATAAATAAGAACATGGAATTGAATCAGATATTCATGGTTTGCTCTGGCTGGCACCAATTTGTTTAACTGCTGAGACAAGGAGGATGTACTGAAGAAGACTTTCTCTTGTGCCTTAATTATACCAATCTCCTTCCTTTGAAGACGACAGCAAGACAAAGAAGTTCAAAAAGGTATCTTCCATAATTAAACTCTGCTGTCGCTCATTATAATTCTTCAAAGACATCGGGTTGGTCTTCAGCCACCTGTCTCTCACCATAGACTCTTTCATGATAAGGGTAAGCTATAAGATCCAGCTCCCTTCTCCAAAGGATAAATAATAATGTTTAAATGGCTCCAGCTCTTTTGCAGTTATCAGTCTCTCTGAAGTATCTGGACAAGCAATCTCAACACAATAAGCAACTGTGCCTGTGTAAGCCTTATAAACAAGCAATATCAATTCCCTCTGTAACAGCCAGGCATGTAATGTGCATAATACATGGAGACAGACTCCAGTCAGCAAGCAATAATCAACTTTACATTTGCGGCAATGCTGACATAGCCACAAGGTGCCATAAAGAGATACTGTAACAAAATCTTTTACAGTTTGAAACAAGACAGTTTACCAATCTGCCTGAGGCAACCTGAGGTGTCAGCTGTGGCTCTGCTGGTTTGTACTCTCACCTTCAATTCAGAGGGTTGTTGGTTCAAGTCCTACTTCAGGGACCTAAATATAAAACGAGGGTGTGCTGTACCATCTGAGATCCCTGGGTGGAACTTTGTGGTAAGAGGTGTGACAACACCAATTTTAAATCCAACCGATTTATTTGATAGTAAACTTGCAAGCTTTCAGCGTTTGTGCCTTCATCAGGCGAATGAGGTGATCTGTGGATTTTCTCCCACAGCCCAAAAATGTGCAAGTTAGGTGGATTGACCATGCCAAATTTTCCCTTAGTGCCAGGGGGACTAGCTAGGGTAAATGCATGACGTTATGGGGATAGGAGTCTGGATGGGATTGTGGTTGGTGCTGACTTGATAAGCCGAATGATCTCCTTCTACACCATAGGATTCTATGACAACTAAAAATTCTATGATAACAATTCTCCAACTAATTCACAGCAGGTATTGCTGAATCCAAAACCACATGAACATCCTTATTCTCTGTGCTCAACCTGTGGCAGGCATATGGTCATAAGGTGGTTTGTTGTATTGGAACAGTGCATTTAGTTATTAAGGTTCATATAACATCATGGTGGGGTTTTTTTTCTTGTTTGTATTTGGTGAAAGTTATTGCTAATTTGATTTATGTGTCTTAACTGTATCTTTAAATCTATTCTGCCTGATTAAAAAGAGAAAATACTGGAAAATCTCAGTAGATCTGCCAGCATTCGTAAGGAGAAAAAAGAGCTGATGTTTTGAGTCCAGATGACCCTTTGTCAAAGGAAAACTGAATAGAAAATGGGAGATACCCTGTCGGAGAGAAGAGCAGCACTGCTTCAGGGTAGGCAGGGTAGGATCCACAGTAATTTGCTTTTGTCCTTTATCTGATAAAAGCTTCCTAATGGGTCACTTGAATCATATCAGAAGTGAAACAAAAAAAAACAAAGAAAATTACAGCACAGAACCAGGCCCTTCAGCCCTCCAAGCCTGCTCCAACCATGCCGCCTGACTTAACTAAAACCCCCTACCCTTCTGAGGACTATATCTCTTTCGTGCTTACCATAACTAAACTCGAATTGCAAAACTTGTGGTCTAGGCTGACTTCAGGAAATACCTTGGGGGTTTTGACCTGGATTAGAACGGTATTAGCTCACACTCCAGGTGTACAGGCCTTTTCCTGGCCTGAGGGGGGATTCCAGTGGGTCCTGCTGCCAATTACTGCAACCCCAGCAAGCTGTAAAATTCAAAGAATTCCAGGCAGCGGAGCGGCTTTGTAAATGACTTCAGTTTCCTTTTCCCAATGTGTACATTTCAGCAGCGTTGCGAAAAAAAAGGATATTGCTTTTAATGCAAAGCCTTAAGGTTAATCTGCCACCATTGCAGGAGAGCTTTGTCTGGCTTACTCATTCTGCAAAAATCGACACGATATCAACCCCCTGCTGTGGTAGGTGTCGACTTTCATTTCCCACACAGGAGCTTGCTGAGAGCAGATTGCCTTTTAACTGCTGCAATTCACATTCCCCCCAACACCCCCCTCCTCCCATTCTCCCCACACACCACCCACCTCCTCCTCCCCCCGCCACCTCCTTCCCCACCACCTCCAGGATTCTCCAGCTTCCTTGCCAAAGAATTGCAAAATAATTCACAGTACCAAACTCAGGTCATTCAGCTCAAACGATCCATGCCAGTCTATTTTACGCTGCGTGCTAGCCACCTCTCACACTGCTCATTATCTTGCCCTACCATTAAAATCCCCAAGTCCTTCCCCTACCCCCTGTCACCCCTTATGTATTTACCCAGTTTTTCACTTAAATGCATCTCCATTCTCTTCTGCCTCAGCTGCCCCGCACGGCAGTGAGTTGCAGATTAGTTTGACAGCGTTTAATTAATTAAAGTTACCCACTGCAGGAAGCTAGATCAATCACACGTCTAAAATAAAGAGTGACGTGACCGGTGCCAACGGAGCAGGAACAGTGGCATTAATTCCAGGGCAAGGAATTTTCTGGAATGTTGTCTGCATTTTTTTTTTGTTCAACTTTATTTTAAATAAATGTTCCCAAAGTAGAACTCTGATTTCTGATGACACACAGTCAGTTATTTGCATGGCTAACCACTCTTTTTTCATTGTAATATCAATTCTGTTTGTACAGTGGCACCCCATAGTGAATCGCTTATTATTCCTTACGTTTTGTATGCCTCACACAAACACAGAATGAGACACATTTTGTTTACATCGATAAAACAGACAAAATGATGCATCAATAAGGTCAAAATAGGCCAATATTTATCCATGTTCCACTGGAAATCCTCTCCGTAGTTCCTCTGATCATCTATTTTACCAACATCAAAGCTTCATGGATCGTACAAACACAATTTATCTTCCCCGAATATTATCTGCAATCCTGACAAAGCCTTTTGGTCTTATTTTTGTTAAAATGGAGAGGCCCACACCACGTGAGTGGCTTGGCTAAGCCACTAAAATGTTTTGGTTCAGGTTAAAGTTTATTTATCAGTGTCACAAGTAGACTTACATTCACACTGCAATGAAGTTACTGTGAAAATCCCCGAGTTGCCACACTCCGGCGCTGGTTCCAGTATGCTGAGTGAGAATTCAGGCAGGCCAATGCACCTAACCAGCACGTCTTTCGGACTGTGAGTGGAAACCGGAGCATCCGGAGGAAGCCCACGCAGACACAGGGAGAACGTGCGGACTCAGCGCAGACAGTGACTCAAGCCAGGAATCCAATTCAGATCCCTGGTGGTATGAGATGGCAGTGGTAAACTCTATGCCACTTTCAAAGGCTGGAAAGGTACAGCTTCAGTTTCAGGCAACCAGTGCATATTGAAGCTGGGTACAACTCAATGCTACATATCGTACAGATCTGTTACCTGAACCTGCCTCAGCCTCACTCCCCAAATGTTGGATTACTCTGTTGTATTATTCTATCATTGTTACATTTCTGACAAATTCCCAAATGATTGAGATTTGAGGATAAATTACATGAGGCTTTAGACCCTCAATGAACCCCAACACCCTTTTGTTTCAAGTTAGATACTATTTGTTCTGTGGCCCAGTCCTACATTAATAGGATTAGGTTTAGCCAATGCAAATGGGATTCTTACGGCCTCCATTCCTAGTATCTCATCAGACTTGGCTACTTGTAAAAGGGCATCAGCCTTTTGTGTGACATTTCATCTCCAGATTTCAGTTTTCTGAAAGTCAAGTAAAGCTTATTTATTAGTGTCACAAGTGAGGCTGACATTAACACTGCAATGAAGTTACTGTGAAATTCCCCCAGTCGCCACAGCCCAGCGCCTGTTCAGGTCAATGCACCTACACAGCATGTCTTTCAGAGTATGGGAGGAAACCGGAGCACCTGGACGAAACCCACACAGACTCGGGGAGAATGTGCACAGACAGTGACCCCCCCCCGCAGCCAGGAATTGAACCTGGGTCCCCGGCTGTGAAAGACAGCCTTGCTAATTACTGTGCCACTGTGCTGCCCCATTTTTATTGGACGAGGAGAGAATTCACTTCATATCCTGCATAATATTGCTCCTCTCTTAAACCCACCAGAAATAAAACAAGCTAAAGAACCATACAAAAGCATGAGGTTAAGATTGGCCATGGATAATGATAAGGAGTTATCCAGAGCAGGGATAATTAATTGCGGGGAAAGCCAACTTTGATTGGATGAGAATACATCTGAGTTGAGTGAGTTGGAATCAAACGTTGGCAGGAAGGTAACTGGCTGAACAATGGACCATCTGCAGGAAAAATGCTATTGCAAACAATGTCATTACTGTGAAGGAAAAAGGCAAGATAAATAAACCCAGAGTGCCCTTCTAAGGAAGTAGTGGTGCAGTATTATTGCCAGAGGACCAAAGACCCAGGGTAATACTCAGGGGACCTGGGTTCAAATCCTGCCACGGCAGATGGTGAAATTTGAATTCAATAAACATCTAAAATTAAAAGTTTAGTAAAACCATTGTCGATTGTCATAAAAATTCATCTGGTTCACTAATGTCCAAGATCATTGTACAAGACATTGGTAAGGTCACACTTGGAATATTGTTTACGGTTCTGGGTCATCTTACTATAGAGAATATGTTATTAAACTGGGAAGAGTGCGGAAAACATTTACTAAGATGCTACGGGGAGTTGATGGTTTGAGTTATAAGGAGAAGCTGAATAGACTGGGACTTTTCTCTTCAGAGCATAGGAGCTTGAGGGGTGATCTTATAGAAATCTATAAAATAATGAAGGGCATAGATTAGCTGGATAGTCAACATATTTCCCAGAGGTAGAGCAGTCTAAAACTTGAGGACATAGGTTTAAAGTGAGAATGGAGAGATACAAAAAGGTCCAGAGGTGCAGTTTTTTCACACAAAGGGTGTCAGGAACAAGCTGCCAAGAGGTAGTAGTAGAGCTAGGTACAATTTGGTCTTTTAAAAAGTGTTTAGACAGTTACATGGGTATAGAGGGATATGGGTCAAACGTGGGCAATTGGGACTAGCTTAGTGGTTTAAAAAAATGGTGGCATGGAAAAATTAAGCCAAAGGGCCTGTTTCCATGCTGTAAACCTCGATGGTTCGATGACTGTATGTCCTTTAGGGAAGGAAATCTGCCATCCTTTTCTGGCCTGGCCTATATGTGACTCTTGATTCTTAAATCCCTTCTGAAATGATGCCACACAAGGGCAATTTGGGACAGGCAATAAATGGTGACCCAGCCAGCAACGCCCACACCTCCTGAACGATTTTCGAAGAAATGGCAGACACCTTGTACGAAATCTTGGGCGAGGTTTTCCTGCTGCCCATGCTTCCAGATAAGAAATTTCTTCCCAAGCTCACTAGACCTTTATATGGCTTACTGACATTTCTGCCTCACTCGTAACAAATCCTGCGGCAGGGTAGGTAGGAAATTTTCAACCATGGAAGGGCTGGAGGGGAAGAGAAGAGCATAATCAGAAAAATAAGGCAGGAGATTGACAAGTGACTGTCAGCTAACAGAAGAGGGAATCCCAATGTCTTTTAGGAACATATAAGCAATAATATTAAATAATATTGGGTGATGAAAGAATGGGGCTGATTCTTGACAAATAAATGGACTTGATCATGGAGGCATTAAATGAGAAGTTTGCAATTTTGTTTTACAAGATTATGAGGGGCATGGACAGAGTGGGCAGTCAGAAGCTTTTTCCCAGTCAATTACCAGAGGGCATAGGTTTAAAATGTGAGGGGCAAGGTTTAAACAAGATGTACGAGACAATTTTTTTACACAGAAGGTACTTAGTACTCGGAACTCACTGCCAGGGGAAGTAGTGAAAGCAGAAAAGGCAGTGACATTGAAGGGGCATCTGGACAAATACATGAACAGGATGGGAATAAAGGGATATGTCCTCAGAAGAGTAGGGGGCTTTAGTTCAGTTGGGCAGCATGGTTGGTTCAAGCTTGAAGGGCAGAAGGGCTTGTTCGTCTGAAGGAACAGGATGCTATGCAGGCTGAGGCGAGAGAGGAAGTAACTGGAATACTTGAATAATTTACAATTGAGAAGGAGGAGATGTCAGAATGGTTATCTTCACTTACAATAGTAAAACAATAAGGACCGGATGAGATGCATCCCAAGATACTGAGGAAAGTGAGCATGGAAATTGCAGAGGAACTGGTAATAATGTTCATAGTTCCTTGAAAGTGGAGTCACAGGTGCACAGAGTGGTGAAGACGGCATTCGGCATGGTTGGTTTCATCAGTCAGAACACTAAATACAAGAGTTGAGATGTCTTCTTGAAGTTGTACAAGACATTGGTAAGGCCATACTTGGAATATTGTGTGTGGTTCTGGGCATCCTATTATAGACAGTATATTATTAAACTAGAAAGAGTGCAGGAAAGATTTACTAGGGTGCTACGGGAACTTGATGGATTGAGTTATAAGGAAAGATTGAATAGACTGAGATTTTTTCTCTGGAGCATAGGAGACTAAAGAGTCAACTTATAGAGGTCCATAAAATAATGAGAGACATAGACAAGGTAAATAGTCAGTATCTTTTCTTAAAGTGTGGAAGTCTAGAACTAGAGGGCATATGTTTAAGGTAAGAGGGGAGAGATGCAGAAGTGCCTAGAGGGGCAATTTTTTCACGCAAAGAGTGGTGAGTGTCTGGAACAAGCTGCCAGTAGTAGTAGTAGAGATAAGTACAATTTTATCTTTTAAAAAGCATTGGTATGGAGGGATATGGGCCAAATGCAGACAACTAGGATTAGTTTAGGGGTTAAAAAAAAGGACAGCATAGACAAGTTAGGCCAAAGGGCCTGTTTCTATGCTGTAAATCTTTATGAATCTATGACTAATCTTCCAGTTTTCCTCAGACACAGGGGTGGTACCAGAGACTAGAGAATTATGAATGTTACACCCTGGTTCAAAAAGGGGTGCAAAGATAAACACTGAAACTACAGAGCAGTCAGTTTGACTTCAGTGTCAAGAAATCCTCAGGACAAATTTATTAGTCACTTAGATTGGTGCATGATAATTAAGGAAAGCCAGCATGGATTCATTTGGATGAAATCATGGCTCACTAAATAGCTGGGGTTTTTAGAGGAGATTACAGAGAAGGTTGATGAGGGCAACACTGTTGATGGGCTGTATATGGATTTTTCCAAAGGCATTTAATACAATGCCACACAACAGACCTGTGAGAAACATTCTACTTCATGGAACAAAAGGGAAGGTAAGCACTCGGATGAGAAATTGCCTGGAAACAGGGAGGAGTGAAAAACAAGTTATTTTTCAGATTGGAGGAAGGCTTATACTGAAGTTCCCCAGGGGTTAGTGTTACTTTTCCTAATGCACATTAATGACCTGGATTGTGGTGTTCGGGGCATGATTTCAAAATCTGCAGCTGATCTGAAGATTGAAGACATTGTCAACTGTGATGAGAATAGTCTTGAACTTCATAAGGACATAGACATGTTGGTGGATTAGGCAGCTAAGTGGTAGATGAAGTTCAATGCAGAGAAGTGTGAAGTGATTCATTTTGGGAGCAAGAAGGTGGAAAGGTAGCATAAAATAAAGAGAAAAGTGCTGAAGGAGGTGCAGGAACAGAGGGACGTTGGTGTATATGTACTTATGTCATTACAGGGAGCAGAGCATATTTATAGAATTCCTGTAGAACAGAAGGAGACCATTTGGCCCATCAAGACTGCACCAACAATAGTCCCAGCCTATTCTTGTAGCCCCACATATTTACCCCGTAATTCCTCGACACGAGGGGCAATATAGCATGCCAATCAACCTAACCCACATATCTTTGGATTGGGGAGGAAATCGGAGCACCCGGAAGAAACTCATGCAGAAAACGAAAAGAGTTGATTTGCTGGTTAAGAAGAAAAAGGAGGCTTATGTCAGGATGAGGCTTGAAGGCTCAGGTAGTGCAATGGATAGCTATAGATTAGCTAGGAAGGAGGTAAAAAGTGAATTGAGGAGAGCTAAGAGGGGACACGAGAAGATGTTGGCTGATAGGATTAAGGAGAATCCTAAAGCTTTCTTTCGATATGTTAAGAATAGAAGATTGGTTAGGGCAAGATTAGGGCCAGTCATAGACAGCAGTGGGAAGTTGTGCGTGGAGCCTGAAGAGATTGGTGAGGCACTGAATAAATATTTCTCTTCGGTATTCACGCAGAGTGCTGGAAATGTAGCTGTGGAGAGCACTGAGGTACAGGGTTGCAAATTGGGGAGTATTGTAGTAGATAGGGAGGATGTGTTAGAAATTCTCGAGGGTTTGAAGTTGGATAAGTCCCCTGGGCCGGACGGGATTTACCCTAGGATTCTCTGGGAGGCAAGAGAGGAGATTGCAGAGCCTCTGGCTCTGATCTTCAGGTCCTCGTTGGTTACGGGTGTGGTTCCGGAGGACTGGAGGATGGCGAATGTGGTCCCATTGTTTAAGAAGGGGAAGAGAGACCTTCCTGGGAATTATAGGCCAGTGAGTCTTACTTCTGTGGTGGGCAAGGTATTGGAGAGAATTATTAGGGATAGGATTTATAGTTATTTAGAGAGAAATGAATTGATTGGGGATAGTCAGCATGGTTTCGTGAAGGGTAGGTCATGCCTACTAACCTCATTGAGTTTTTTGAGAAAGTGACCAAAGAGGTGGATGGGGGTAAGGCGGTTGATGTAGTATATATGGACTTTAGTAAGGCGTTTGATAAGGTGGCCCATGGAAGACTTCTACAGAAAATGCAGATGTGTGGAATAGAGGGTGATTTAGCTAATTGGATTAGGAATTGGCTAGCAGATAGAAGACAGAGGGTGGTGGTTGATGGGAGATATTCATCGTGGAGTTCGGTGACGAGTGGTGTGCCTCAGGGGTCTGTTTTGGGGCCCCTGCTGTTTGTAATTTTTATAAATGATCTGGATGAGGGTATTGAGGGATGGATCAGTAAATTTGCAGATGATACTAAAGTTGGTGGTGTGGTAGATAGTGAAGAGGGGTGTTTTAGTTTACAGAGTGACTTGGACAAGTTGCAGAGCTGGGCCGAGAGGTGGCAAATGGAGTTTAATGTGGAAAAGTGTGAGGTAATGCACTTTGGCAGGAACAATAAATGTGTAGAGTATAGGGCTAATGGTAGGGCTCTTAATAGTGTTGAGGAACAGAAGGATCTTGGTGTATGTGTCAATAGATCCCTGAAAGTAGGCAGTCAAGTGGATAAAGTTGTTAAGAAGGCATATGGAGTCTTAGCTTTTATTGGTAGGGGGATTGAATTTAGGAGCCGCAGCATCATGTTGCAACTGTACAAAACTCTAGTGCGGCCGCACTTGGAGTATTGTGTGCAGTTCTGGTCGCCACATTATAAGAAAGATGTGGAGGCATTGGAGAGGGTACAGAGGAGGTTTACCAGGATGTTGCCTGGTATGGAGGGCAGGTCTTATGAAGAGAGGTTGAAGGATTTGAGGTTGTTTTCGTTAGAAAGGAGGCGGCTAAGAGGGGATCTTATTGAAACATATAAGATGATTAGAGGTTTAGATAGGGTGGACAGTGATAGCCTTTTTCCTAGGATGGAAAAAGCTAGCACGAGGGGACACAGCTTTAAATTAAGGGGTGATAGTTATAGGACGGATATCAGAGGTAGGTTCTTTACTCAAAGGGTGGTTCGGGAGTGGAATGCCCTGCCTGCAGCAGTTGTAGATGCGCCAAGTTTGGTGGCGTTTAAGAGGTTAGTTGATAAGTATATGGAAGAGAAGGGAATGGTTTAGTTTGGAGGGGCATTGCTTTTTATTTTGGTCGGCACAACATCGAAGGCCGAAGGGCCTGTTCTGTGCTGTATTGTTCTATGTTCTATGTTCTATGTTCTATGTTCTAAAACATGCAAACTGCATTCAGAGAGTGACCAACAGCCAGAAATCGATCCCAGGTCTTTGGTGTTGTGAGGCAGCAGTGCTAAGCATTGTGTCACTGTGCCACCCATGAGAGAGAATAGTTAATGAAGCATTTAATACCACATTTATTAATTGAGGCATTGAGTACACGAGTAAGGAGGTCATGTTGAACTTGTGTAAGGCACTAGTTAGACCTCAGCTGGAGACTGCATCCAATTCTGAACATCATGTTTGAGGAAGAATGTGAAGACATTGGAGACAGTACAGAGGAGGTTCACAGGAATGATTCCAGGGATGAAAAACTGTAGCTTTGAGAGTAGAATGGAGAGGTTGGGATTGTTTCCTTGGAGGAAAGATGACTAGGCAGAGACCTGACAGAGGTATTCAAGATTCTGATGGGCATGAACAGGGTAAACAGTGAGAAACTGTTCCCTCTCTACAGATCAAAAAAAAAGATTCAAAATAATTGGCAAAAGGAGTAGAAATGATGTGAGGGTCTTACTTTCACCCAGAGGGTGGGATGGAGTCTGGAAAGAGCTTCCTGAGAGGGTAATGGAGGCAGGTTTGATTGAGATGTTGAAAAGGGAATTGGATTGATATCTGAAAAGAGAGAACGTGTAAGGTTACAGGAATATGCAGGGGAGTCGGACAGCATGGAAAACTCCTTCAGGGAATCAGTGCAGACCCAGTGAACCCAATGGTCTCCTGCTGCACTGGAAGGATTCTGCGACTCTGATTCTGTGATGTGCACCTGATTGATATATTTGGGATCTTTCTGTGCACAAATTGGCCACTGTAATTTCTGCATAACTACAGTCACCCCAGCTGACAGTATTTGAAATGTATATTTTTGACATTGCCAAGAGATCGGAATTATTTGCTGGGCAGACTGGGTCGAAGGAATGGAGAATTTTTGCCGGGTGCTAACATTTTCTGAAACACAAGGCTCAGATAAAAAGAAACTAATAATTTGTATTCAGACAGGATTTCAATTTTCTCTGCATTAAGAAGTTGGCCTTACTGACAAATCCTCACCTCTTCTCCAACTGTCTATGATCGCAGAACAATTCAAGTGCTTTCTATTTTTAAGCCTCTAAATACATTACGCTGCAAGAATGGCCTGTCACCAATATGACAGAAGTGAAAACAATTTCCGCTGTGCTTCGAAAAAGACTCCTCAATGCTTTTGTTTCTTGCCTGTGTCAAAATGGACCTTTCATTATCTCCATTAATTACTAGTTCTGACAGACTGCTGATGTGACAAAATGGGAACTCATTGGCATTCTGAGGGATGTAACTCAAAAGTTAGTCAGCTACTCAGTCCCTGGAATTGAGGGAGAGAGAGTGAGAGATTGACCAAAGGGTCTCTACAGGTAATGGTGTTAAGGTGCTGTTGTGACATGACAACAGGAAGAGACCATTCAATCCTTCAAGCCCATCAAATTGTAGAATCCCTACAGAATCACAACACCCCTACAATGCAGAAGGAGGCCATTTGAGCCAGCACTGACAACAAACCCACCCAAGCCCTATCCCTGTAATCCCACATATCTGCCTTAATAATCTCCCTGACACTAAGGGGCAATTTAGTATGGCCAATCAACCTCACCTAAGGGTGGCATGGTAGCACAGTGGTTAGCATTGCTGTTTCACAGCTCCAAGGACCTGGGTTCCTGCCTTGGGTCTGTGTGGAGTTTGCACATTTTCCTTGTGTCTGCATGGATTTCCTCCAGATGCTCCAGTTTTCTCCCACAGTCCAAAGATGTGCAGGTTAGGTTGATTGGCCATGCTAAAAAATTGTCCCTTATTGCCCTGGGATGCTTAGGTTAGGGGGATTAGTGGGTAAATGTGTAGGGATATGGGGTGGGGCCTGGGTGGAATTGTGATCGGTGAAACTCAATTGACCGAAGAGCCTCTTTCTTCACTGTAGGGTTCTAGGATCTATGACTCTAACCTACACTCTGGGTGGAAACTGGAGCACCCGGAGGAAACCCACACAGACCTGGGAAGAACGTGCAAACTCCACCCAGACAGTGAGCGAGCCACGGCAGGAATTGAGAGCTGTGAGGCAGCAGCATGAACCACCATACCACCCAAGGCCAGTCCTGGCTTATTTGGATCTGAACTCCGCCTGCCTGTTTTTGCTGCAGTAACCTTCAATACCTTTGCGGGACAGTCTGTCAACAACAGTTTCGAAATTGTCGATTGACCCCAGCTTCAATAGCCTTTTTGGGGAGAGACGTCTGGATTTTCACTGCACATTTTGAGTGACAAAGTGCTCCATGAAAATACTCGCTGAATGACTTAGCTCCAGTATTAAGGTTGTACCCTCTTGTCCTGAACTTAGCCAAATTTAAAGCATGATTATTTATTCAAATCTCTGGCGAACAATGGGGATTGTTTGAAAACTCATTCTTACCTCAGCAATTTAGCCCCATAAAAGCTTGAATAATCTCCTTCACTGGCCTATATTGTTCTTTGCCCTTGTATTAATTTAGATTTAAAATGATAGACTGAACATTTCTCTCTGCTAATCCCATAGAGATTCAACATAACTATTTAGCCTGTGGCTTTTATACTGAGGTTTAGAAAATCAAGCTTCGCAGAGCCAGCAAGTTAGTGCCTCCATTAAAGTACAATTAATGATAATAGCCCCGCGAGTATTGCAGGATTTTTTTTGTGCTCTCTCCAGTTTACAAGGCAAACGCGTACAAGCACCTGTTAAAATGATGAGCCAATCTGGAACTGCTAATATAGTGAAACCTGAGAGAGCAGAAACTTGATAGCTACACAAAAAGGGGAAAAAAAATCATTTTCTAGTTATTGAACTAAAAATATCAACTAAGTGGTACAATTTTAAGGAGGATTGCACTCAATGAGATGCCCATAAAACACACTGGTTAGGTGCATTGGCCATGCTAACTTCTCCCTCAGTGTACCCGAACAGGTGCTGGAGTGTGGCGACTAGGGGGTTTTCACAATAGCTTCATTGCAGTGTTAATGTAAACCTACTGGTGACACTAATTCATAAGTTTTAAACTTTAAATTTGACATAGGAGTAAAAGTAGGTTATTCAGCCCATCGGGTCTGCTTCGTCATTCAACGCAATCATGACTAATCCGATGTCATAATCTACAACTCCATTTTCCCGCCTTATCCCCATAATCCTTGATTTTTTTAAAAAAGGTGTTTTTTTAAAGTTTATTTCTGAGTTACAAGTAAAGCTTGCATTAACACTGCAATGAATTACTGTAAAGTTCCCCTGGTCTCCACAGTCCACCACCTATTTGGGTCAATGTATCTAACCAGCACACCTTTAGAATGTGGGAGAAACCGGAGCTCCCGGAGGAAACCCACACAGACATGGGGAGAACAAGCAGACTCCATACAAATAGTGCCCCAAGCCGGGATTGAACCGGGGTCTCTGGCGCTGTGAAGCAGCAGCGCTAACCACTGTGGTACCATGCCTCCCCCATTATGATTCCATTACCAAGTAAAAATCTGTCTACCTCAGTTTTGAACATATTTAATGAGCCAATCTTTACAGTGAAGAACATTTGCAGTAAAGAATTCTACACATTCACTACCCTCTGGGAGGAGAAATTTCTCCTCATCTCTGTCTTAAATGAGTGACTCTGAGAATATATCCCTCTGGTCCTAAGCACTCCCACACGGGGAACCAATCTCTCAACATCTTTCTTGTCAAGCCTCCTGAGAATCTTAAATGTCTCAATAATGTCACCTTTCGTTCTTCGAAAGTACAATGAGCTGATTTAATTGGATTTAGTATGGCTAATGCACCTAATCAGTACATATTTCATACTGTGGGAAGAAACGGGCGAAACCCACACAGGCACAGGGGAAAATGTGCAGACTCCGCACAGACAGTGACCCAAGTCAGGAATCGAACGCAAGTCCATGGCACTGTGAAGCAGTAGTGCTGACCACTGAGTGAACCATTTGAGTGAAGTAGAGTGAACAACAATTAATGATAATCGTCATTACCGGGATCAGAATTCAATCCCAGATTTATTCTTAATTGAATTTAAATTTCACCCACTGCTATGGTGGATTCGAACCCATGTCCCCATAGCATTAGTCCTGCTCTTTGGATCATTACTCCAGTGAATCTTACCACTATCCCACCATTGCCTCACATGTAACCTACTTCCGTTCTGACAATTACTCTTGACATGAAATGTATGGCGTTGCACCTTATTTAAGCACCATATACGATGCTCAAATTGACATTTGCTCAACAGCTCATCATATTTCAAGAAATCTCTGATCTGCTGCTGAATCTCTGCATGGGAAGTGCCCAGTAACAGCCTCATTTGAAACTGGCAGCAAGATGTGTGACAGACCATCGGAAAAAACATCACACCTTCCTGGAGTCAACTTGTTGATGGAAGCCTTAGGTCGATTGTCCAAAGGCTTTTAAATAATTCTTTCTACATATAAATGGAATAGTCACCAGCAATATTCCCTCTACAACTTGTATATTTATCACACACACGTAATCTACAAATTGCGAGGTGTCTGCGCAACGTCTTTTAGATTGCTTCATACCACATTTAGCATGAATGTTGCTTACAAGTTGGAGTCTGGGCAAACTATTAAATTTTAAGTTTTAAACGAAATTTATTTATTGATGTCACATTTAGGCTTACACCAACACTGCAATGAAGTAACTGTGAAAATCCCCTAGTTGCCACACTCCGACACTGAGGAAACTTCAATATGGCCAACGCACCTAACCAGTATGTCTTTCAGACTATGGGAGGAAACCAGAGCAGTCACAGAGAAACTAGAAGAGCAAGTAGGCCATTTGTCTCTTCAACCCTGCTCTGCCATTCATTTTGATCATGGCTGATCATTGAATTACATATCCTGATCCCCCTTTCCTTACGTACCCCTTGATCCCTTTAGTATCACTTATTCTTTTCCTGGATGACACAGGGATAATGTGCAGATTCTGCACAGACAGTGACCCAAGCCAGGAATCTAACCCTGATTCCTGGACGATTGAGATAGCAATGCTGACCACTGTGCCACCATGCCCCCCCCAATACTGTGCCCCTTTTGGTCGAGTAAGGGAACCATGATGTACTAAAAAGTTAATTTGCTGGTTAAAAGGAAAAAGGCTTATGTCAGGATGAGGCTTGAAGGCTTAGTTAGTGCAATGGATAGCTATAGGTTAGCCAGGAGGGAGCTAAAGAATGAGTTGAGGAGAGCTAAAAGGGGACACGAGAAGACTTTGGCTGATAGGATCAAGGAGAATCCTAAAGCTTTCTTTAGATATGTTAAGAGTAGAAGATTGGTTAGGGCAAGATTAGGCCAGTCATAGACAGCAGTGGGAAGTTGTGCGTGGAGCCTGAAGAGATTGGAGAGGCACTGAACAAATATTTCTCTTCGGTATTCACGCAGGGAGATGTAAATGTAGTTGTGGAGAACACTGGGATACAGGGTTGCAAACTGGAAAGTATTGAAGTAGATAAGGAGGATGTGCTAGATATTCTTGAGGGTTTGAAGTTAGATAAGTCCCCTGGGCCGGACGGGATTTACCCTAGGATTCTCTGGGAGGCAAGAGAGGCGATTGCAGAGCCTCTGGCTCTGATCTTCAGGTCGTCGTTGGTTACGGGTGTGGTTCCGGAGGACTGGAGGATAGCGAATGTGGTCCCGTTGTTCAAGAAGGGGAAGAGAGACCTTCCAGGGAATTATAGGCCAGTGAGTCTTACTTCTGTTGTGGGCAAAGTATTGGAGAGAATTATTAGGGATAGGATTTATAGTTATTTAGAGAGAAATGAATTGATTGGGGATAGTCAGCATGGTTTTGTGAAGGGTAGGTCGTGCCTTACTAACCTTATTGAGTTTTTTGAAAAAGTGACCAAAGAGGTGGATGGGGGTAAGGCAGTTGATGTGGTATATATGGACTTTAGTAAGGCGTTCGATAAGGTGGCCCATGGAAGGCTTCTGCAGAAAATGCAGATGTATGGGATAGAGGGTGATTTAGCTAATTGGATTAGGAATTGGCTAGCAGATAGAAGACAGAGGGTGGTGGTTGATGGGAGATATTCATCGTGGAGTTCGGTTACAAGTGGTGTACCTCAGGGATCTGTTTTGGGGTCCCTGCTGTTTGTAATTTTTATAAATGATCTGGATGAGGGTATTGAAGGATGGATTAGTAAATTTGCAGATGACACCAAAGTCGGAGGAGTGGTAGATAGTGAAGAGGGGTGTTATAGTTTGCAGAGAGACTTGGACAAGTTGCAGAGCTGGGCCGAGAGGTAGCAAATGGAGTTTAATGTGGAAAAGTGTGAGGTAATTCACTTTGGCAGGAATAACAAATGTGTAGAGTATAGGGGTAATGGTAGGACTCTCAATAGTGTTGATGATCAGAGGGATCTTGGTGTATATGTTAATAGATCCCTGAAAGTTGGCAATCAAGTCGATAAGGTTGTTAAGAAGGCATATGGAGTCTTAGCTTTTATTGGTAGGGGGATTGAATTTCGGAGCCGCAACAACATGTTGCAACTGTACAAAACTCTAGTGCGGCCGCACTTGGAGTATTGTGTGCAGTTCTGGTCCCCGCATTATAAGAAAGATGTGGAGGCATTGGAGAGGGTACAGAGGAGGTTTACCAGGATGTTGCCTGGTATGGAGGGCAGGTCTTATGAAGAGAGGCTGAGGGATTTGAGGTTGTTTTCGTTAGAAAGGAGGCGGCTAAGAGGGGACCTTATCGAAACATATAAGATGATTAGAGGTTTAGATAGGGTGGACAGTGATAGCCTTTTTCCTAGGATGGAGAAAGCTAGCACTAGGGGACATAGCTTTAAATTAAGGGGTGGTGGTTATAGGACGGATGTCAGAGGTAGGTTCTTTACCCAGAGGGTGGTAACGGTATGGAATGCCCTGCCTGTGTCAGTTGTAGATGCGCCAGGTTTGGTGGCGTTTAAGAGGTTAGTAGATAAGTTTATGGATGAAAAGGGAATGGTTTAGGTTAGAGGGTCATTGCTTTTTCCTAATTGGACGGCACAACATCGAAGGCCGAAGGGCCTGTTCTGCGCTGTAATGTTCTATGTTCTATCACTCTTCAACCATGAATTATTTAGGACTGCACTGAGATAATCCCTCTGTACTTGCTTAAAACATTGCATCTCAAATTTTTTTATTATTAAGCAACACAGCACGGGAAACAGGTCCTTCGGCCCAACGAGCCCGCGCCGCCGTCATACCAAATACATTATCCTATTTTAATATTCCTATATAATAATATATATATTATTCCTAATATGGAAATTTTCACCATAGGGACAATTTGTTACCCAATCAGCCTAAGAGCGAATTTTTGGGTTGTGGGAGGAAACCGGAGTGCCCGGAGAAAACCCACGCAACCACGGGGAGAACGCGCAAACTCCCGCAGACACCGGCCCAATTCCAAGTGTCTGCACAGCCACATCGATAGTCTCTGAGCTGTCATGGTGCCCTTCAGATGGTCCACATAAAGCACTCATATACGACATGAGGTACCAGGCAACCCATGAATCAACATCCAAGAGCTGTACCCGCACCACCTGCCGAATGCGTGCTCAAATTATGGACCGAATTTCCTGTGGAAAAAAGCCATAGTTAAACAGTCCTAATATATCCCTCTATCTGCATACCGCTCATGTGGCTGTCCAAGAGACCCTTAAACAGCCCCAGCGTGCCTGCTCCCACCACCTTACTCGGCAGTGCATTCCACACCCCCACTACCCTTTGTGTGAAAAACTGCCCTCTAATATTCGTCCTATACATAGCCCCCCTCACCCTATGGCCATGACCTCTCGTCCTATCCATTTCTAAAGTGGAAAAAGTTTACCTCCATTTACTCTATCTATACCCCTTATAATCTTATACACCTCTATGAGATCCCCTCTAAGCCGACGTCTTTCAAGGGAAAACAACCCCAGTCTATCTAATCGTTCCTCATAAGACAGTCCTTCCATACCAGGCAGCATCCTGGTAAACCTCCTCTGCACTCTCTCCAAGGACTCCACATCCTTCCGATAGTACGGAGACCAGAACTGGGCGCAGTATTCCAAGTGAGGCCTAACCAAAGTTGTATACAACTGCAACATCAAACTCCTACTCTTATATTCTATACCCTTTTCTATGAAAGCTAACATACTATACGCCTTCTTTGTCACCTTCTCCACCTGTGAGGACACCTTCAGAGACTTGTGAACCTGCACCCCCAAGTCTCTCTGCGTCTCTATGCTCCGTATAGTTTTACCTTTTATCCTATAATTCTCTTCTACATTTTTCCGGCCAAAATGCATCACCTCGCATTTTTCCGGATTAAATTCCATTTGCCATCTATCTGCCCAATCTACCAACCTGTCTATGTCCTGTTGTGTTGCCTGACACTGCTCTTCTGTACCCGCCAATCCAAGCATCTTGGTGTCATCAGCAAATTTGCTGATCTCACCACCTACCCCTACTTCCAAGTCGTTTATGTAGACCACAAATAGAAGAGGACCTAGTACTGAGCCTTGTGGCACTCCACTAGTGACAGGCTTCCAGCCGGAAAAAGAGCCTTCCACTACTACCTCTGTCTCCTCCTCCCGAGCCAGTTTTCGACCCATCTACATACCCGACCCTGTATCCCATGCGCCTTCACCTTCTCTATCAGTCTACCATGAGGAACCTTGTCAAACGCCTTACTGAAATCCATGTAGACGACATCAACAGCCTGTCCTTCATCAACTGTTTTTGTCACTTCTTCAAAAAATTCCACCAGATTCGTAAGACAAGACTTCCCCTTGACGAAGCCATGCTGCGTATCCCTGATCAGATCGCAGCGCTCCAGATGCTCATACATCCTGTCCCTGAGGATCCTCTCCATTAGCTTACCTATAACTGAAGTCAAGCTCACCGGCCTATAGTTCCCTGGGTGATCCCTCTGACCTTTTTTAAACAACGGTACTACGTTTGCTATCCTCCAGTCCTCTGGGACCTCACCTGTGTCCAAGGAAGAGACAAAGATTTGCGTCAGAGGCCCAGCCAAGTCTTCCCTCAACTCCCTTAGCAGCCTGGGGTAAATGCCATCAGGCCCCGGAGCTTTATATGTCTTTAAGCTGCCTAACAGCCCCAACACCTCTTTCCTCGTAATCCTTATTTCCCTCAACCGATCCTCAACTTTGTCAACATCAGGCACAGACATCTGTCCAGTCTCCTGCGTGAATACCGACGCAAAGTATTCATTCAGGATCTCCCCCATTCCCTCAGGCTCTAAGCATAGATCCCCTCCACTGTCCCTAAGAGGTCCAATCTTGCCTCTAACCATCCTTTTGCTCCTTACATAGGTGTAAAATGCCTTTGGATTTTCCTTAATCCTACCTGCCAGAGCCACCTCGTGGCCCCTTTTTGCCTTTCTAATACCCCTTTTAAGATCTAGATCCCTTTCTTTGTGTTCAGACTAACAGCCATGTTCTTGACCATTAGCTATATGTCAATGGCCCACAACATCCTCGGGAACGGCAACCAGTGTCAGATTGCCACTCCATGCAAGAACATTCAAGAAGAATACACCCTTTTCTTCACAGCACTCGCTGGCATTAAGCAGATAAACTTAAAGGTTCGCTGAAATCGATAGAGCAGCAAGAAGATAAATGTCTGAGGTAAATGGATAGAATTTGGGGAGCGAGTGGACTGGCAGACCCAGGGAAGGTGAGGACAAGCCAGTCTATGGAGAGTGGGGGTTGGTTTTGGACATCATGGGGAGGTGGAAATGGATACAGACATCGTTGGGGATAGGGAGGATGGTCAGACCGTGGGAAGGCGGAGGGTGGAGGGAATTTTGGAGAGGGAGGCATGTGAAGAGTCAGAATTCAGGGTGGAGGGAGTGGGGGTGTAGATAGGTCAGAGCGGGCCTGTGGGCAATAAGTGCGGGGGCTGTCAACCTAGGTTAGTCGGGGTGGCGGGGGTGGCTCAGAATTGTATGGAGATGAAAGTCATCCCATGAGGGTGGGGACTGTTGTCCCCTGGGGAGTGGGGGAGTGTAATGGGAGTCCCACATGGAAGTGGAGAGGACATTGCTCTGGATCTTTATAAAAGTTAGAAGATGTTTTAACTGCTCTAGCTTTTATTGAGTACAATGAATAAAGAACAAAGCACAAAACAGTACAGGAACTGGCCCTTCAACCCTCCAAGCCTGTGCCAATCCTGTCTTCCTATCTAGATCAACTCCCTGTATCCCTCTAGTCACTGCCTGTTCATGTTTGATTTGATTTGATTTATTATTGTTACATGTATTAGCATACAGTGAAAAATATTATTTCTTGCACACTGTTCAGACAAAACGTACTGTTCATTCAGAAGGAAAGGAGAGAATGCAGAATGTAATGTTACAGTCATAGCTTGGGTGCAGAAAGAAGATCAACTTAATGCAAGGTAGGTCCATTCAAAAGTCTGACAACAGCAGGGAAGAAGTTGTTCTTGAGTCGATTAGTATGTGATCTCAGACTTTTGTATTTTGTTCCAGAAGAAAGAAGATGGAAGAGAGAATATCTGAGATGCGTGGGGTTTTTAATTATGCTGGCTGCCTTGCTTAGGCAGCAGGAAGTGTAGACAGAGTCAATGAATGAGAGGTTGTGTCTATCCAGATAAGTCTTAAATGTGGCTATCGTGTCTACATGAACCATTTCATTTGGCAGTGCATCCCAGGCCCCCACTACTCTGCATAATTGATGTAACCCTGAAGGAAACATCTAAAGTTTGTGATTTAAATTGCATTTTTGGATGGTTCCCTGTGCAGGGTGATGGCCCAGGGAAGGTTTGTGTCTCTGGGCATTTGCCATGCAAACATTTACCTCTGAAGTTCCAAGAGGGGTCTTCCTGTGGCATACCCACCCCCAAATCCGCGCTGCGGAGCTTGAAGTTACAGCTTGTATGTTTTCTCTCTCTCTCTTTCACTCCCTCGCCGCAGGTTTCCCAGCACTTTCAGCTTCTGTTTCCCATTTCCATGCCTGCGGCGTTTTGCTTTTATGTTAGCGCTAGTTCATTTGGAAACAATCATGTCGTTTAGTGGCAGCAAGTGCCAGTCACATTGGGCTAAAGGCTGCCAGGAACACATTAAATGTCCCTTTGACCTATAAGATGTGCCTTCCTCAGATTGCTTTGATGCCAAGCAAAGCAGTTGGCAAGTCTTCATCACTGCTGATTTTGCACTCAATCCTAAAACCATCACTTCCGACTCTGAAACAAATAGCAGTGTTGACTGATGTAGTTTTATTGTGATTATTTTTTATCTTCTGTTCAAGAGGAGGGAGAATGATGAGGGCTGATGCAGTCAAGATCTTTATTACATGTTTACTGTGTGTGACTTAGCGCCCTTCACAATTCATTACACTGTGTGCACAATCTTACCCAAAATAAAATCCCTGTAATAACTCTGCTGTATACAGCAGGGTTCATGAAAGGGAGGAGGAGGTTACTTAGTACTGAGTGCTTTCAAATAGAACAATCACTATCTCTCTTTTGCCGCACAAAAGACTCCCAGAAATATCAGCTATTACAGAGTCAATGCCACTGCCAAAGTTCGGCAGAGGCACATAATTAAAGGAGAATTATCTCCATAAACATTGCTGTGACAAAAATTTCTTTTCTTTGCTCGACATTCTTAACTTCCCAAATTTGCATTACGGCATTGACTCAACGCTCACAGGAAATAGGTTCACTCTGAGATTGGATCTTAACAACCCGTCTTTGATTCAACCCCACTGCCAGTAATAACCTGGTGAAACGTGATTATCATAAAACTGACTTTATTTGGACAAATCAGTGACAGTTAATCAGCAAAGTATTTGTAATTTTATCTAAGGAACAGAGTTCAAAACCTCAGGGTGATAAGACCAAAGACCAGAAGATACAGGAGCAGAATTAGGCCATTCAGCCCATTGAGTCTGCTCCGCCATTCAATCATAATGTGGAGTTGCCGGTGTTGACTAAGGTGGGGCACAATAAGTTGTCTCCCAACTCCAGGTTAAACCCAACAGGTTTATTTGGTAACACAGGCTTTCACAGCATTGCTTAATGCTGTGAGACTACTTACTGTGCCCATTCAATCATGACTGATATAATTCTTTTTTTGTTCATTTGTGGCACATGGATATGGCTGGCTGGCCAGCCAGCATCTGTTGTCCATTCCTAGTTGTCCTTGAGAAGGTAGTAGTGAGCTGCCTTCTTGAGTCTCTGCAGTCCACATGCTGTGGGTTGACCCACAATGCGGTTAGGGAGGGAATTCCAGGATTTTGACCCAATGACTGTGAAGGAACAATTGATATATTTCCAAGTCAGGATGGTGAGTGGCTTGGAGAGGATGGTGTTCCCATGAGGGAGATGGCAACGTTTGTTCCTTCATTACTGTTTTCTTTCAGGATCTTCCAGGTGATCCGCAAACTCTATTCACATGTGTATGACACACCTTATCAGAAAGCTATAGTCCAGGGCAGAATCTTTCCGTTTTCAGACTAAGTGCCACGTTAGTGGGCAAACAGGAATGGCTCCCCTTCAAGTTGGGAGCATTTGTCTTGCGGGGTTCCACCACCTTATGGTTGTTGACAGGGCCACTTCGAGTAACCCGTCAGCTAGTCTCGCTGTTCTGAGACTGGGCTGCCATTTTATAAGTTTGCCCCAAACTCCACACGCTGGGGCAGCCCCCCGCACCATCTCAAAAACTGAAAGGTGTTTCCCCCCCATGCTCCCCCCTCTCCCTTGCACCCATCCTACTGACCGAAGCAACCCTTCATCAAAAAGGAACCCCTTTCCCCCACGCACAAATGATGGATAATCACTCCTCCCACACCATGAATGTGTGACAGTGATAGGGTGATCCAACCTGACCTCCCTTCCACCCAGATTCCCATACTCAGGTACTTTTTCCCCTCCATTCGCCCCCCCCCCTTTCCCTTCAGACTCCCTCCTTCAGGCCACCCTTCACCATCAAACCCACCTTCTGCCCCACTCAGCCCTCCTTTACCCACAGACCCGCAGTCAGTCCCTCCTTCTCCCTCAAACCTCCACTAATGCCGGTCAACCTCTTACTCAACTTTCCCACCCTCCCTCCTCAGACCCCCAACCAGGTCCCCCTTTGTGCTTTGGTATTGTTCATGGAGAATGGATACCCTGGCCACACCTTGGCTCCTGAGCAGTGTTAAGCAAGTGGATCCAGTGGTCCTTTGTCCCTCTGTTGCTGCCAGGCTATGGAGGACAGTCCCTTAAGGATCCTGATGTTTAGGTGGGCTCACATAGAGACCCCTTGGGGATTGCAGTCTTCCCCTTCTAACCCTGGCAGACCTGAAGATCACGCCTGGCACAGTGATTTCCAGCACCTGTAGGTCAGTAGTGAGAATTTTGAAGTGGCCACTTTAATTCCCATACCTCCAAACCTCCATCCAACAACCCCCCCCCCCCCCCCCCCCCCCACTTTCCCTCCTGGATCACCTGGTAGGATTTCAAATCATTGTAGCTCTCCATTCTGCAGCAGAAGTTTCCTTCTCTCTCTCTCTCTCTCTCTCTCTCTCTCTCTCTCTCTCTCTCTCTGTCAGAAGCTGCAGGTGTGAGCAGACCCCTTTGAAGTCCTGTGACAGAGAGGAAATATCAATTTCATTTGGGGACAAGGGGGTGAGGAGCTTGGGTGTGGCCAGTAGTTCCATTCTGCTCAGCTCCAATGTATGCACGCATCTTCATTTTGAAGTTTATGTGGCTTCCGAGCAAGCTAAAACATTTGAAACACTCTCAGTTCAACTGGAAAACCTTAAACAGATCATTTTAAAGTTTGACACTGTGAGAGAGGCCTCTTTCAGATGGATCTAATGAGTGACTTTTCCCCTTCATGCTTGAATACATCTCAAGTACCTCCATTGATCCTGATGACATTCACCCTGAGCCTGATTGACAGCCTGTGGTTCCATCAGAAGGGATAAGTAATTTAACTTGCTCTTCTTGTGAATCCTGCACAAACCCCTACCCCCCATCTTCCCCCCCCCAATCTCCCATCACCCCAAAAGATGTATTCCTCAGTGTGCGGTGCAATGAGAATTCTCAAGAATTGCTCGACAGTTGTCCTGTCCAGTCCTTTCATGTTGAGCTACCTGCCTGATGTTTATTCCTCCGTTGCCTTTGATCTACTTGCTTAGTTCTCTCTAGTCTGAATGGTTACTGCCTAAAGAAATCAGAGAGATAACAACACAACCTGAATCCTTAATGACAATCCAGCTAGGAGAATTCTTTTCACGGAAAGTCTCCATAGACTCATCTTAAAGATGCAAGAGGCAGCAGAACTCACTACTGCAACCCACCCCCTTCCAACCCACCTCCTCACCCAGTGGTTAAATCAGTCCCCAGTCCCTTCAATGGTTTAATCAGTCCCAGGTGCCTCAAGGTATCAGCGAACAAGATGGACCTTGGTACTTTATCGCTTAGCGATCTCCGTACTGGATGATCTCAGAGCTTGCAGAGAATACAGCGTTGGGAAATCATTCATTAGAAAGTGGACAGAGAGTGAGACTGGAGGCTGAGAATTCGCTGATACGCTCATCCTATGATTGCCTCCCCAGGCTGAGAGGACTCAATAGGAAATCCCAGCACTCACAGCAACAGTTAACGTGGGAAAGGAAATGTGCCTCCGCCAGCCTGTTATCAATACAAACTGAGATAATGACACACTCACACCCACCCCGGCAATCTGTCACAGAGTAACACTGGCTTCAGCCTTTGAGTAGGATCAGAATCTCTACCTGACTCCTTCAGTAACACTACAATGTTGGCAAAATCTAAGAAAGGCTACCAGAAAAATGATGTGATTTGATTTATTTATTGTCACATGTATTAGTGTACGGTGAAAAGTATTATTTCTTACGTGCTATACAGACAAAGCAAACCATTCATAGAGAAGGAAACGCGACAGTGCATAATGCAATGTTAAAGTCATAGCTAGAGTGTAGAGAAAAATCAACATAATGCAACGTAAGTCCATTCAAAAGTCTGACAGCAGCAGGGAAGAAGTTGTTCTTGAGTCAACTGGTACATGATCTCAGTCTGTTGTATCTTTTTCCCGACAGAAGAAGGTGGAAGAGAGAATGTCTGGAATGTGTGGAATTATATTTGCTGAGGCAGTGGGAAGTGTGGACAGAGTCAATGGATGGGACGCTGGTTTGTGCGATGGATTGGGCTACATTCATGACCCTTTGTGGTTTCTTGCTGTCTGGTAGAGCAGAAGCCATACCAAGCTGTGGTACAACCAGAAAGAATGCTTTCTCTGGTGCATCTGTAGCAGTCGGGTTAGGAGTGTCAGCCATTTTTCAGGGTTCATGGATGTGTTTCCACAGCTGGAGAGCAGGCACGGTTGAGATCATGCTAGAAACACGGGGTCTGCCGGGTTAGAGGGGTGTCTGCTGGGGTGTGGGAGGATGGGTGGCGACTTGGGGCATTATCACTGCTGGAAGATGGGGGAGGAAGGGGCTGTGGGTGATCGGGGTGCTCCAGGATGGGGGAAAGGTTGAGGCTGATCCAGGAATAGTTGTGGGGATTGCAATCAGGAAAGGTATCAGGAGGGATAGTGTCCCAGGCTGGCTAACAATCGAGCTGTCCCACAAATGGGAAGCTGACAGATCACGGCCACTGCGCATACGCAGAGCTCCAGAGCTGTCAGCCTCCGACACGAATAGGTTCCCCCCCCCCACTCCCCCCAATACTCTCTCCCGGGGTGGGAGGGAGGGGGGTAGCTTTTAATGTATTCATGATTGTGACCTCTGCATTACACAGAGTGGGAGAGATTCGAGTTTGAACTCTCACTGAAAAAAACTATCGTGAATTACACTATTTTTCTCACTAATTTAGCACTTAGAATTTTTGGGAGAGAATCACTCCCACTGTTTTATTTAATTATTTTACTCCAATTAAATCTAATCAAATCAAATCCAATTCAGAGTCCCAACAAGTTGGGACATTCCCGATCCAAGCTGACAAGACAGGGCTCTCACCTCCTGTCTTGGGTTTGATCTCCATGATCCAAGCTGGTTGGAGTAGGTATACTCTCTTCCAAAGCTTGATCTTATTTGCATCGTAGCCAAAAGGCTGAGATGCTGCTTTTAAAAATTGCTTCAAATGAAGCTAAATTGTAATCTAATGACTTCGACTAAGTACAGCATGTCAATATTAAACTTGAACTTAGCCAAAAGGCAGAAAAGAATCGTACCCCCACTTTTTTTTAACCTTTATTCCAATCCAATCCAATCAAAGTAAATCCAATTCAGAGTTCCACAAGTTGGGGCATTCCCGATCCAAACTGACAAGACAGGGCTCTCACCTTCTGTCTTGGGTTTGATCTACATGATTCAAGCTGATTGGAGTAGGTATCGCTCCTCCTCCAAGGCTTTATCTTATTTGCATCTTAGCCAAAAGGCTGAGATGCCACTTTAAAAAATTGCTTCAAATAAAGCTGAAATGTAACCTAATGACTTCAACCAAGTGCAGCATATCGATACTACACTTGATCTTAGCCAAAAAGTGCCCTCATCCCGTGGGGTAGAGAACCAAAAGACACAAATTTAAAGTGAATAGCAAAGGAAGCAAAGGCAACACAAGGGAAACTATTTTACACAAAAAGTGGTTAGGATCTGGAACACACTGTCTGAAGGCAGGGGGTTTGGGGAAGGTTTAAAATATACTTTTAAATGAGAATTGGAAAAAGTTCTTGAAAGAAAAACCTTTCAGAGCTGGTGGAAAGACTGGCTGAGTGGGAGGCGTTGAGTTGTTCTTACAAAGAATCAGCACAGATACAAAATAGGCTGAATGAACTCTTCCTGGGCTGTAATCATGCAGTGATTCTAACTACTATGTAGATGAATTTATTACCAAAAAGTGAATTCTACAAATACATTTGTAAACAGCAATTACCATGAATAGCCATTCTGTGGGTCATGGTACATTTAGGGAGATGGAACACTTCCACAAGCATAGTCAGAAACTTCATTCAGATTTCTCATTGAAATGTTATGACCAATGAATTCACAAGGCAGTTTTTATAAGAAGAATTACAATGATTGTTGTGTCAATGATTTGAACTACAAGTTGGAGAATAGAGACAATATATGCCAACATATCACAGAAAGCAAGGGCGATCTGATGAGAATTTGGCAAAATGTTGGTTCTGGCAAGAAAAACGGAGTGAATCCCATCGAGTGCTCCAGCATTATTTCTGATTGAAATTTGAGTCTCATTGGCAAAACTTTTTATGGCTCAGAGAAACACAAAGCATTGCAGTAGCCTCGATGAATATGGGAAGAGGAGGGATGAAATAAAAAAAGTAAATAAAGAAATCAAAGAGAAGGCATGAAAAAGAGTTAGCAAGTAAAGGAAACTCAAAGATGTTCTTGATTTGATTTGATTTATTGTTGTCATACGTGTTAAGATATAGCGAAAAGTATTGTTTCTTGCACTATACAAACAAAGCATACCATTCATAGAGAAGGAAGCAAGAGAGTGCAGGGATGCAAAGTCACAGTCATAGCTAGAGTGTAGAGAAAGATCAACTTAATGCAAGATAGGTCCATTCAAAAGCCTGACTGCAGCAGGGAAGAAACTGTTTTTGTGTCGGTTGGTACGTAACCTCAGACTTGTACCTCTTACCAACATATTGGCCAGAATTCTCCTGTTGTGCCTTTCACAGGAATTGTCATGGGCAGGTGGCAGACTATGCAAAGTTCCATCTCGGGTGGGATTCTCTGGTTTTGAGGCATGCATGACTGGAGAATCCCACCCACAGAATGGTAAAGTTAGTTAAGGAAAACGTGGGACTTATTCGAGATAAAGAAGGGAACTTGTGTGGCGATATGGATGCAATGGGAAGGGTTTGAAATGAATATTTTGTTTAAAGTTTTACCTTCAAAGTTTATTTATTAGCATTGGGTGAAAATCCCCGAAGTTGTCATGCTCCAGTACCTGTTCGAGTACACTGAGGGAGAATTTACCATGGCCAATGCACCTAACCAGCACGGCTTTCAGACTGTGGGAGGAAACTGGAGCACCTGAAGGAAACCCACATCGATATGGGGAGAAAGTGAAACTCCGCACCGACAGTGACCCAAGCCAGAATTGAACCCTGTGTCTGGCTTTGTAAGGCAGCAGTGCTAACCACTATGTCACCGTGCCACCACTGCCACAACAGTTATCTTAGTTCCGTTTCAATCCTTGACAACACACTTAAACAAACTATCTTCTTCATTTTCTTTCAATTAAGAAAAAGTTTCCATAAGTTTATAAAAATGTAACACCAAAACTGGTTACATCGATCCAGAACCACCTTAACTACCCATCTCTGATTGACTGGATTACAGGTGTAAAATGACATTCATTATTTTTCTCTGACTGCTTGTCTCTCAGCCCTTTTCTCTTTCTTTTCCACACTTCTCAAAATCAAATCTCCGAAAACCTTCCATCCTCTCATCCAAAGATGTCAGCCATTCAGCAACTTACTGAGGATTATCACAGAATCCTACAGTGCAGAAGGAGGCCATTCAGCCCATTGAGTCTGCACCGACTCTCCAATACAGCATCCGTACCAGGCGTTATCCCTGTGACCCCATTAGTCCCCCCAACCTACATATCTTTGAACACTAAGCAGCAATTTAGCATGGCCAATGCATCTAACCTGCGCATCTTTTGGCATGTGGGAGGAAACCGGAGCATCTGGAGGAAACCCATACAGACGAGGGGAGAATCTGCATCCACACTGCCAGTGAATCAAGATGGGACTTGAGCCTACGTCCCTGGCGATGCAAGGCAGCAGTGCTGACCACTGTGCCACTGTGCTGCCCATAAAACATTTGTTTCAGAGTCACCAACATTAACCAGCTTTATATTTCAGATTAAGGAATTAAACTTAAATGCTATTGGTTGTGGTCGGGAGGACTTGAAGTTCAAGGATTCAAACGCAAGGGAAAAAATGCTTTGAGAAATGAATTCAGAATAAATTTAGGGCTACAATGTCCTCAGCTGCTTGCCAATTCACTGAAAAATACTTGAATATAGAGTGCTTAATGCTGGAATCCACTCTATAGCTAGAATTGGTTTTAAACTCCAATGGCTTCATCTGCTATCATCATTACGCTCACTCAAATAATGCATTTGAATGTTGATAAATGTGCTGGAGTTAAACCTTCTGGTTACCTTGTTAAACAGGTACCTGTTTGAAGCAGACATTCCTTTCTTCCTCAAAGGCATCTGATTTTTAATATATTGGATGAGACTTGCACTTAGATTGTACAGGCCCCTGGTAACTATGGCAGCCAAACAATACATGCATGGTAATGAACATCACTCTGATTCCCCGCGAAAAAAAAGAGAGAGCAATACTGCAGGTCAAACATCATAAATTTAATATCCCTTCAGGTCCAACATTATTATAATGGATTTGTGAAGCTGGCTGTCATGGGATGTGTGTGTGGATGATTTTTTACTGACATGAATCCACTACTCAAGCAAGTATGTTCATGTCATTAAAAGCAATTGATGGGCAGCTTCCGTTGCAGGGAAACAAAGATCTCAGTGTCACTGACAGTGACAGTTTTTATCTCTATTCACCCAGTCCGCACCCTCAAAATCAGTTCCCCAACTTGGAAACCAAGGCGGATCCTCGGAGGGATTCCATACGCCTCTTCTTGCCAGTCAACCTACCTTCATACATCACCTCAGTAAAACCTCCCAAGTCGCCCCAAAGAATAATATCGTTTAAAGGAATTTTTGACGGTTTTGACTGCTGGGGGAACGGCATCAAAGCAGTTAGTCGGCTGCACTCATGGCCCAGGGGTCCGGATTAATGATCTGGATACATGAGACAGCAGATGGGGAAGTTTAAATTCAAATTAATTAAACACATCTGGAATGAAAACGACTGTCAGCGAGAGTGAGCAGATTGCCGTAATAAAATCATCTGGTCCACCGATATCCTTTAGGGAAGGAAATCTGCCATCCTTACCGTGAACGGCCAACAGAAGTGTGATTGACCCTTAACTGCCCTCGGGCTGGAGTTTCAATATTGAATCTGTAACTCCATTGGCCAGCATATCTGTCACTTCAGCAAAACTATCAAGCCCGGGAATTAACTGTGGCTCAATGAAGGAAGCAGGAGGACGTGCCAGGAACAATACTACACAGACCCAAAGAGAAGTATCAATCCATTGAAGCTAAAACACATGCTTAACAACAGAAACTTCACATAATATATCGAGCTAAGTTATCTCATACCCGCAAATAAGATCAAAGCTTTGTGGTCCTGCCACATCTAGGCCTGAATGATGGCAGAGAATTAAACAGCAACGATGAGCCGGAAGATCAACAAATATCCCCATCCTCAAACGTAGTGGAGTCCAGTACATGAGAGCAAAAGGACAAAACTGAAAGAATTGCGACGAAAAGTCCAAGAAAATAGCAACAGGAGTCGGCCTCTTGTGCCTGCTCAGCCATTTAATAAGATCAAACTGCAGGCTCAACTACACGTTTTCCTGTCTGCCTTCCCTAATTCTTTATTCCCTTGTCTGTGAAAACAATTTCCAGCCACCTCCGCTTCCGCTTAATTTCCCCACAGTTGCCAGTCTTCTGCCAATTTGATTCACTTCACATGGTACAGCTGAATGCCCTGGATACTGCAAGCATCCTGGGCCCTGACACTATCCCAGTTGTACCACTAAATACCCGTGGTCTAGGACTTGCTGTGGCCCTGGCCAAGCTGTTCCTGCATAACTCCAACACTGGCATCCATGGAAAGGCTGGGATTTATTATTAGTCTCTTGCTGCGTTGAGGAGTTGGTGATAAACCTTCTTCTTGAGCCACTGTAGTTTGTGTTCAAGTTTCCCCCCAGTGGAGAATTCCAGGAATCTGAATCAATGGTTTTAGTTTAACTGTATTTTGGTATAATGTGTAGTGCACCATACTTGATCCAGAGATGATTAAGGAATGGTAATATCTGTACAAGTCAGATAATGCGATGGAAAACTTGAAGGTATTCCCTTACACCTGCTGCCTGTGTTCTTCAAAGTGTTGGAGGTCATGAATTTTGGAGGTAGTTCCAAAGAAGCTTTGGCTCAGAGTCCTATAAAGACAGCCAGAAGCCAACACGCTTTAAATAATACCCAGCTAATCTCAGCTTTGCATCGTGATCAAGTGTCTGATTATGCCCCTACTCTGCAGGTTGGCACTCAAAAGCACAAAGCTTTGGAACATTGGCAGAATTGTTAGCTTTGCCACCTCACTGTGCCAGAGATCTGGGCTCAATTCCGGCCTTATGTGACTGTTTTTGTAGAGCTTGCACATTCTCCCTGTGTCCATGTGGGTTTCCTCCGAGTGCTCTGGTTTCCCCCCACACTCCAAAGATGTGCACGTTAGGTTAGTTGCCCCTTTAGTGTTAGCGGGAATAGTAGGATAAATACATGGGGTTCCAGGGATAGGGCCTGGGTGGGATTGTAGCTTGTGCAGTCTCGATGGGTCGAATGATCTCTTCCTGCATTTCCCCTATCTGTTTCAGTAATGGGCTGTCACTCCAGCACCGTACTGAGTGGGTAAAGGTTAAGTAATCATCGAACCATAGGATGCCTACACTGGAAAAGGAGGCCTTTCAGCCCATTGTCTCTGCACCGGCTTTCGGAAAGAGTAACTTACGAAAGGCTACTCCTCTGCCCTATGATGTAACCCTGCACATTTAGCATAACCAATCCACCTAACCTACACATCATTGAACACTGAGGGGCAATTTAGCAATGCCAATCCACCTAACATGCATGTGCAAACTCCATATCGACACCCACCCAAGGAATGAAATCCAGATCCCTAGTGCTTTGAGGCAGCAATGCTAACCACTGTAACCATTGTGCTGTCATAGTCCCAGATCACCACAGGTTGCTCTGAACTTTGAGGTTGAGAGCTGACTAGTAGTGATTTTAGTTTGAGGATCAAATCAGGATGAAATGTTGGCTCTATTCTCTCTCCACAGACGCTGTCAGACCTGCTGAGATTTTCCGGCATTTGCTGTTTTTGTCTTTATACTGGGTCTTATCCCAGTTAGGATTCCGGGAAGATGGAATCCATTGGTTAGCACTAGCATCTGTACGGTTAAATCAGCACTCCCGCCACCCACCTCACCCACTCCTCACCAGATCCCTCGCCAACCTGGACTGTGCTTTGGGTTCTGCTGTCTGCACAATTCCAGCCTGAATAAGCAGGCTGCCTGAGACAACATGGCCACGTAATGGTTAGCACTGCTGCCTCACAGCGCCAGGGATCTGATTCTCGACTTAGGCCACTATCTGTGTGGAGTTTGTATATTCCTGCGTGGGTTTCCTCCAGGTGCTCCAGTTTCTTCCCACACTCCAAAGGTATGCAGGTTAGGCTGATTAGCCATGCTAAATTGGCCCTTAGAGACAGGGGGCTAGTAGGGTAAATATATGGGGCTTTGGGGGTAGGGATTGATACAGGCTTGATGGGCCGACTGACCTCCTTCTACATGTAAAGATTCTATGATTCTAAGCCATTTGCTCTCTGTCGAGTTTGGTGCACGCAATCAGTTTGCCTACACGCTGGTGAAATTCAAATTTCATCCATTTGTTTCAAAAGCATTTTTGAGGATGTGCAAAATTAATTGAAAGCTCAACTGGATGTTATTGAATAAACACTGCTTGATTTGCTCCAAACTTACACCATAGTCTTTTGTGCTGCTGAGAACTCTGTGCAAATTTGTTGTTATAGGGGTTTATTTTGTTACTGTGCACAAATTAATTGCAATGAACTGAATTTTCCAGCCCTGCCCACTGCCTGGGATCTTCCAGTCCTGCCAAAGGTGAATCCCCATGGTGGATGCCCTGGAGATTTGGCGAAGGAGCAACACAAATGACCACCAACTCCAGCAGAACTGGAAGATCCCACCAGCAGTCAATGGTGTTCTGTCTCCACTGTCGGAAAACCTACTGTAGTGGGAACTGGAAGTTCCCAGCCCACACTTCCTACATTGCAGCAGTGGTAGCTGTACTTCACTAGCATTGGTTGTAAAATGTTCTGGGAAGTCCTCACTTGGGAGGAGGGAGGATAAATGCTGGCATAGATCAGTTGAGCAGAATGGTCCCCTTCTGAGTTACTGTCCACCAATGGCTTTTGCCTGAATGGGGAAGTTACACTGATAGGTGCAAACAATTCTTCAACTGTACAGTGTTGGGGATACCATTGTTCTAGCTTTTCTGAGGTTTATTTGAAGTTTGAAGTTTATTTATTCGTGTCACAACTAGGTTCACATTAACAGTGCAATGACATGACTGTGAAAATCCCCTAGTCTCCACACTCTGGCGCCTGTTCAGGCACACTGAGGGAGAATTGAGCACCTAACCAGCACATCTTTTGGACTTTCGTGTGGGATGAAAGGTGGTATTTCCCTGTTTAAACTCAGTTTTGCTCAATCGCAATGGGATTCCAGGCAATAGATGGAGAGTGAGATAATCAGGAGAAGGTCAATGGGGCTGGGACTTTGCAGAGGAGATACCAAGTGATAAAATGTAGCAGAAAACGTGAGAAGCCTCTGCCTGTCTCTTGCAGATTTAAGTTTAGGCCAGGCACATTCAAATCCCTGTAACATTTGAAATGTAAATTCCACTTCCAAATCCTGTATTACTTTCAGTTTAAAAGCAAATTTACCTTCATTGCCTGATATTACAAGCACTAAAGGCTTGATTGTCTATTCTTTGGTGTACAGCATCCCCTAGTGGCCCTAACCCAACAACTACCAGCTGTGCTAACACACAAATCCCCCAAGTCCGTAATTCACTCTTCATAAAAATCCCCCGGTATTATACACATTGAGCAAACAATGTGAGAGAGGGGAGACACTAAAGCATTTGACTGAGAGTGCCCCCTCCCCTCACCTCCTTGCTAATTTCAGGCTCACACTCTGCAATGGTGAAAAGGGGAAAGACAAAGAGTGAGAGAGAATAAGAAAGATAGGCAAAAGGAAAATTTACATATAAGCCAACATAAAAGTTTGAGTCATCACCACTGAGTCAAACAGTTTAACTGCATTTGAGAGACGAACTCACCTGGAGAGAAGTAACTGGGGAATATTTTGAGTTAATAGGAGTTCTTATTGTCACATATATTAATATACAATGAGAAATACTGTTTCTTGCAGACAAAGCATAGAGAAGAAAAGGATTAGGTGCAGACTATAGTGTTAGCTAGGATATAGAGAAAGACCAACTTAATGTGAGGTAGTTCCATTGAAAAATCTAATGGCAGCAGGGAAGAAGCTGTTCTTGAGTTGGTTGGCACTTGACCTCAGATTTTGTATCTTTTTCTCGATAGAAGAAGGTGGAAGAGAAAAATATCCGGGGTGCATTGTGTCCTTAATTATTCTGGCTGTTTTTCCAAGGCAGCCAGAAGTCTAAGCAGAGTCAATGTCCGGAATTCTACTGCCCAGCCTGCCTCACAATCGGAATTGGCGAGGGGCAAACAACAGAAATGTCTGTTGACCTCAGATGGGATCTCCGGTCTCACTCAAGCAAAGCTGGAATATCCTGCCAAATGGGTGGGAGGCTAGTGTGCATGATGGACTGGGCTTTGTTCATTACGCTTGGCAGTTTTTTGTGTTCTTAGACAGAGCAGGAACGGTATCAAGCTATGGTACAAGTAGAAAGAATGCCTTCTATTGCATATCTGTAAAAGTTGACGACAGTTATATGACATACATGCCAAATTTCCTTAGCCACCTGAGAACGTTAAGGTTTTGGTGGGCTTTCTTAACTGTAGCGTCAGTGTGGAGGGACCAGGACAAGTTGTAGGTGATCTGGACACCTAGAAACTTGAAGCTCTCGACAATCTCCACTTCATCCCATAAGACCACAAAATCATAAGACATAATAGCAGATTAGACCATCAGTCTATTGAGTCTGCTCCAAAATTCAATCATAGCTGAAATTTCTCTCCTCTCCATTCTCCTGTCTTTTCCCCAGAACCCCAATCCCCTTGTTAATCAAAAACTTGAACCTAAAGACATTCAATGAGCTCACCTCCACAGATTCACCATTCTCTGGGTGAAGAAATTCTTCCTCATCTCTGTTTTAAAGTATCGTCCCTTTAGCCTGGGGTTGTGCCCTGTGGTTCTAGCATTTCCTACTAGTAGAAACACCCTCTCCATGTTCACTCTATCCAGGTCTCGCAGTATCCTGTAACTTTCAAGAAGATCCCCATTGATGTAGACAAGGGCATGTCTTCCACTATGCTTTGTGATGTCGATGACAATCTCCTTCATCTTACTGACATTGTGGGAGAGATTTTTCTCATTGCGCCAATTCACCAGATTCTTTATCTCATTCCTGTATTCCATCTCATCATTGTTTGAGACCTGACCACTATGGTAGTGAGATCAGCAATCTTGAAAATTGAGTTGAAGAGGAATTTGCCCACACAAACATTGGTGTATAAGGAGTATAGTAAAGGGCTGGTAACACAGCCTTGTGGGGCACTGGTGTTGAGGATGATAGTGGAGGAGGTGTTGTTGCCTATTCTTACTGATTGTGGCCTGTGAGTTTAGGAAATTCAGGATTCAGTCACAGAGAGAAGAGCCGAGGCCCAGAGCATGGAATTTGGAAATGAGTTTTGTAGAAATAATGGTGTTGAAGGCTGAGCTATAGTCAATAAAAAGAAGTCTGACATAGGTATCTTTGTTATCTAGGTGTTCCAGGATTGAGTGCAGGGCCAAGGAGATGGGGTCCACTGTGGACCAGTTGCAGCGGTAGGTTAACTGTAGTGGATGCAGGCCATCTGGGTGGTTAGAATTGATTTGTGCCATGACTAGCCTTTTGAAGCAATGTTGAGAAGATGGATATGCAGTGGAGTCATTGTGAACTTAATACCCCATTCCTAGGTTAGGTAGATCAGTCATGGTAAATTGTCCCTTACTGTTCCAAGGTGTGCAGACTATGTGAGTTAGCCATGGTAAATGAGTGGGGGTTATGAATTTAGACTGAGGGAGAGGTGAGGGGTGGTTATGGGTAAATCCTCTGTCAGAGATTCGAAGCAGACTCAATTTGCCAAATGGCCTCCTTTTGCACTGTTGGGATTCTATGGTTCTTTTTTCTGGGAGCTGGTGGGTGAGGGAAGGTGGAGGAGGGGATGGCAGAGGTGGCGGGGCGCAGGGGGCTGGAGCTGCACTGAATTTTACTGTCTGATATGAGATTACATAGCACATACGGCGGAGAAACAGTCATTTGGCCCTACCAATTTGCGCTGGTTTTTACGTTCCACTGAAGTCTCCTCCCATCTTTCCACTTATAAATCAAAATTTAAATGCATCTGTGCTGTTCAGCCTTTGTGAGTTCCACTATCTCACCATTCTTTGGCTAAAGACATTTCTTCCGAATTCCCTATCGGATTTCTTGCTGACTGCCATTTATTGATGATTTCTAGTTAAGCTTTTCCCCACAAGAGGAAACATTTTCTATGTACCCTATCCATCAAAACGTTTCAGAATTTTAAAGATCTCTCTTCAGTCACCCTCAGCCTTCTTTTGTTCCCCCAAGAGAGAAGTGGCCCGTTTGTCAATCCTTTCCTGATGCATACGCCCTCACATTTCTAGTGTAACGTATTGTAAATCTTGTGAATCATTGTAAATCTATTATGCTGCCTTTCCAGTCTCTCTATATCCTATTCATAATATAATGACCACAACTAGATATAATATTCTGTGGCTCTGAGGCCAGGGAGGGGGGTTTTGGAGCTATTGGGAGAGCTGAGGGTTGGAGAGAAGGGTTTTGGATGCTTTGGGAAGGCTAGGGGTTTATGGGGCCATAGAGTGTCTTGTCTCTTGGCTGCTCAGCGAGCAAAAGGCCTAAGCTGTCTCCTCAGGGAAGACTCTCTCAACTACTTGAGTGACTACTAATTTGCTTTCGCTGGGATTTCTTCACCCAGGTCAGAACTCCTGCCTACCAAAAGCTGCCAGGCGGTGAAGACCTTTCACGGTCATTTCAGGGATTCGTTAATGACAGGGGTGGGACATCCAACTAAAGTCCACTCTACTCCCAGATTTAATTTTGGTGGAAAAAGTGTGGGCAGAGGGGCGGGGAGGAGAGGAGAAGACATCCTTCCTGATGAAATGTCCCTTACACCTCCAAACATACTAGGTAGAAATTTTCTGGCCTTTCACACTGGCGGGATTTTCCAGGTCCATTACAGTGAATGGAGATTTGACCCATTGCGGAATTCTCCAGACTCGCCTGCAGCGGGGTGTGAACACCCTGGAAAATTCCGGCCACCATGTGTGAGAGCACAAAACTTCCACTTCAGTGTGCTCTTGCTAAAACCCAATAAGGATTGAGCAGAATTCCCTGACTTGTTACTGCTGCTGTCTCATGCCTGGTTTGCTTTTTTTTCCCTGATTTGTTGTCAATTCTATTTAAACAGAAAGAGTAGGACCTGGTCTATCGATCATCCAGTGGTCAATCAGAATTTGTGCATTGAAGCAGCGTTTGTGATTGCCTGGTTCTTTCTATTCTCAACATGTACATCTGAAGCACTGAGCATCCAAACCAACACACCCTTCTAACCAACTCCCCAACACCCCTTCCTCCATCTTCACCATATTGAAAACTAGATTAACTCCTTTAATATTAACCCTTCCTAGATAAGGAGTTTGTCATGGGGGACGCTCTTTAAATCATTCTATTTTTTAAAATTCATTTATGGGACATGGGCATCACTGGCTGGCCAGCATTTATTGCCCCATCCCTAGTTGCCTTTGGAGGGCGGTTGAGAGTTGCTGTGCCTCTGGAGTCACATGTAGGCCAGGCCAAGTAAGGATGGCAGACTTCCTTCCCTGAAGGACATTAGCAAACCAGATGGGTTTTTTTCCTGACAATCCACAATGGATTCATGGTTACCAGTAGATTCCTAATTTCAGTTATTTTTTACTGAATTCAAATTCCACCAGCTGCCTTGATGGGATTCAAACCTGGGCCCCCAAACATTAGCTGAGTTTTTGCATTAATAGCCTAGCAACAATATCACTCAGCCATCAGCTTCTATCAACTCTAAGCTCTTGAACTCCTTATCTTACCACAGCACCTGTCATTGCATTGAATCTAAATCACAGATACATAAACCTTTGGCCCATCTGTTTTATGCCAATGCTTATTTTCCACACAAGCCTCTCTCCTCCTGTCTTTAGCTATTAACTGATTTTTCTATTTCTCTCCTTTTCTTGCTTATCAAGCTTCCCTTAAAATAACTTCTCCCTGTGTCTGCCCTTCATTAATCGAGGAATAGAGTTTAGGAGTCAGGAGGTAATGATGCAGCTCTATAAGACTCTTGTCAGGCCCCAGTTGGAGTATTGTGCGCAGTTCTGGTCGCCTCATTATAGGAAGGATGTAGAGGCTATTGAGAGAGTTCAGAGGAGATTTACAAGGATGCTGCCTGGATTGGGAGGCAGGCCTTATGAAGATAGGTTGAGGGAGCTGGGACTCTTCTCACTGGAGAGACGTAGGTTGAGAGGCGACCTGATAGAGGTTTATAAAATGTTGAGAGGAATAGATAGGGTGGACTCTCAGAGACTATTTCCCCGAGCTGAAATGGTCACTACGAGAGGACACAGATTTAAGGTGCAGGGAAGCAAATACAAAGGAGATGTCAGGGGTAGGTTTTTCACTCAGAGGGTGGTGAGTGAATGGAACCGACTGCCGTCGGAGGTTGTTGAGGCAAACTCACTGGGGTCTTTTAAGAGACTTCTGGATGAGTATATGGAAAAGAATAGGATAGGGGGTTATAGGTAGGTCTGTGGATTGGTAGATGTGATCGGCGCAACTCGTGGGCTGAAGGGCCTGTTTGTGCTGTATTGTTCTATGTTCTATGTTCTGTGTCTGCATGGGTTATCTCCGGGCATTCTGGTTTCCTCCCACGGTCCGAAAGATACATTAGCCATGCAATTCTCCCTCAGTGTACCTGAACAGGCGACAGACTGTGGCGATTTTCACAGTAACTTCATAGCAGTGTTAATGTAAGCCTACTTGTGACTAATAAATTAATAAACTTTATAAACTTTAAATCAAAAATACTTCCTATGGTGGCAAGCTCCACATTCTAACCACTTTCTGGGTAAAAAGGTTGCTGCTAAATTCTATGTTATATTTACTCATGATTATTACGTATTTATGGCTTCTCCACAAAATGAAACATTTTCCCTATATCTAATGTCGTAAACCCCTCCACAATTATCAAGCTGTCATCAGACCGCCACAGGAATTCAAAGAGCAAAGCACCTCCGCTTCTTCAGTCTTTCTTGAGCATTGTAATCTTCCAATTCCAATTCCAATTCTTTTCCCACAGCTAGTGGTAAATTAAAGCATTGTCTGTTACCATAGCTAGTAATTACCAGAGCAGGTCACTAGTCTGTCGCCAGGGGCTTGTGGTTTAAGGGGCACCGCTCCACTTAAAATGTAGCTGACCAGAAGTTTCTCCCACTCCTCTCACCACCCACTGTTAGAAGGGTCTGCAGATTGACTCAGGCAATCTGTTTGGCTACTTTATGAACACATCTTTCTCAGGCATCAAGTCCTGGAATGGGACTTGAACCCAAACCTTCTGCCTCAGAGGCAGTGTTGCTACCCACTGCACCACCTCCCGTAGCCTTCAAAATCAAAGGTCAACTTTATCCCATTATGTTCCCCACTAAATCTCCTACCTCCACATGGCATGGCACGGTAGCACAGTGGTTAGCACTGTTGCCTCATCATACCTGGGACCCAGGCTTGTTTCTAGCCTTGGTTGACTTTCTGTGTGGAGTTTGCAAATTCTCCCCATGTCTGCATGGGTTTCCTACGAGTATTCTGGTTTTGTCCCACAGACCAAAAATGTGTGGGTGAGGTGGGCTGGCCATATGAAATTTCCCCTTAGTTATCCAAAATTTGTCGGTTAGGTGGGGTTAGCGGGATAAATGTGTGGGTTTTTAATGATAAGGCAAAGGATGGGCCTGGTTCAGATAATCTGTTGGAGAGTAGGTCAGATTCAAATTTAGCATTGGTCGTGCTAAATTCTCCCTCAGCGTATCCAAACAGGGGCCAGAGTGTGGTGACTAGACGATTTTCACAGTAACTTTGTTGCAATGTTAATGTAAATCTATTTGAGACACCAATAAATAAACGTTAAAAAAAAAGTTGTAGGGATTATGTGATATCCCCAACAATCCAGACCTTGATCTTTCTTTTTGGCTTCCTAAATAGAATCTTCAGACATAATATTGAAATGTGTTGTACCTGGAGAAATAAAAATAATCCATTTACAGCTGTTAGTTTTGGAGTTTCTATCTTCTTCCATAACCATGTATTCAATAAATTCATTTCTCATTGAGTGAGAAAATGTTTGAGATTAATTAACTGATTATTAAACAAACCCTGTTGAATTTTGGAGCTGTTACTGTGCATCCTTCCAGAGAAAGAGATCCCTGAGGTGCTGTGTGCATACAATCACTGAATTACAGAAGTAAAATAGTTCCATTGTCTGACAGGTCAAAGAGATCTCCATTCACTTGGGATTCTTTAATTTTTGTTGAGTTAATTAATAAAATACCCTCTAGAATCCCTTTGTCCAAAGAGAACTTGTTTGATATACTATCTCATAATCACAAAGATAGATTTGTAAATTTTTGTCTCACAATAATGTATTTTAAGTGCTTGTTAACACACAGAGCAATAAATACTTTGATCAGCTTTGTGCTGGTAACATGAATGTCTGCTTCCCTCCAAGGACTGTAAGGAGTTTATATCATTACTTTCCTTTGAAGACAGCCTGCTGCAATTTTGATTATAGTCACACAACAATTGAGTGTGTGTATCTGTCATGGTTCAATGTGAGCTGGAGCACTTTTACAGGCATTGATAGAGAGGCTTTTTTGAGACCCAAATGAATGATTCTTACCTGAAACATGAATGTCACTGACAGCAATTTTTGAGGGTATAATACACAGGGTGTTATGCATGGGGCGGCACGGTGGCACAGTGGTTAGCAACGCTATCTCACAGCGCCAGGGACTCGGGTTCAATTCCAGCCTTGGGTCACTGTCTGTGTGGAGTTTGCACGTTCTTCCTATGTCTGTGTGAGTTTTTTCCCACAGTCTAAAAGATATGCTTGTTAGAAGCATTGACCCAACAGGTGCCCGAGTGTGGCGACCAAGGAAATTTCACAGTAATTTCATTGCAGTGTCAACATAAGCCTTACTCGTGACTAATAATAAATAAATACATAAATAGTTTTGTGGTACGTGTAATATCAAACACATAGCATGGCTTGAAATGTTGCATTTTTCAGGACAGCAAGATGCAAGCCAAAGTTGGTAGCTCCTTTACCTCTGAACCAGAGGTGATGATGCAAGGATGGAAGCTGTTCAATCTCTCTTCATTAGACAAACCCTCATCTCTGGAATCAATAAAGTGAGCCCCCCCTGAACTATCTCCAATGCCATTGCATCTTTCCTCAGATAAAGGGATCAAAACTGCACACAGTACTCCAGAAGTGGTCTCACTAATGTCTTATACACTTACAGCACTACTTTCTTTCGATTTGGTTTGATTTATTATTGTCACACGTACTAATACACAGTGAAAAGTATTGTGTCTTGCATGGTATAAAGACAAAGCATACTGTATATAGAGAAGGAAAGAAGAGGGTGCAGTGTGCGGTATTGCAGTCATAGTGAGAGCTTAGGGAAAGAACAAGTTAGTATAAAGTAAGTCCATTCAAAAATCTGATGGCTGCAGGGAAGAAGCTTGTCTTGGCTGGTACATGATCTTAGACTTTTGTAACTTTTTTTCCAATGAAAAAAGGTGGAAGAGAGTATGTACGGAGTGTGTAGAGTCCTTGATTATGCTGGCACTTTTCCGCGGTAGCAGGAAGTATGGATAGAGTCAATGGATGGGAAGCTTGTTTGAGTGATGGACTGGGATTTATTCACAATTCTTTGCAGTTTCTTGGTCAGAGCAGGAGCCATACTAAGGTGTGATACATCCAGAAAGTCTGCTTTCTAAGTTGCATCTATGAAAATTGGTGAGAGTCATAGCAGATATGCCAAATTTCCTTAACCTCCTGAGAAAGTAGAGGTACTGGTGAGCTTTGTTAGCTATAGCATCAGCATGGAGGGATAAGGACAGGTTGTTGGTTACCGATGTTTACACTCTATCCCTTTAACAATAAATTCCATTTACCTTCCTTATTGACTCTGTAATACCTGTATGAGGACACCCAGAGGGCAGCGGTGAGGAATATTCTTCAGCTTGCATAGTTTAATTCCCCACCAGATGCAAAACCAGAAAGATTAAAAACCATTGCACTTGGAAGCATTCATAAACAATAAATGAGTAAAATTCCTTCCTCAAGCAGGGATGTTTTTAGTTCTTCTGATGTTTAATGAGGAGTGAGAGAAGGTGAAAGAGTCAAGCTAGTCGAAGAGAGTTAATCAGCTGGCTACTCCTGGGAACCATTCTCTGTCCAGTTCCTTTGAAGCAACTCTAATCCATATTTCTGTTACTTGAGGAAACAAAAAGGGCAAGACACAATGCTGGAATAAAGAGGTGAAACCAAGGATATGTAGCTGTTAAAGGAAAACAGACTTGCTGCCTCCGAGCGTATCAACAGTAAGGGAGCTTCAAAGCAAACCTTCTGTTGACTTTATTGACCAGCTCCTAATGTCCTTTCTGAAGGAGCTGACTGACATGGTTCAAGCTCACACTTTCTGGGACTTATCGTAGCTTGAAGGATCTGGATGCCTTACAAACAAAACTCAGAACTAGTCTGAAGTGTTTGACCCAGACAATGGCCCACAGCCATGCTTAGCCTGACAGCAGGATAGGAGAGTGGTTGTAGGAATTTATAAGTTTTCACTTGTTGGGTATACAATGTTCTGTTAATAAGTCAGCGCTGCTCGCTCACTCTCCTTTTTTTTATTGAATGGCAGCTAAGAGAAATGCAGAGGCAGTGTTTTTTTCACATTGCTGCACTGTCTCAATGATTTTCCAAGATACGTGGTCATTGCTGGTAATCATAAATCACATTTAACTTTCGATTCATCTTTATGCATGCCAACCAGCAATATTTTGATTTGATAAGCAATGACAGGTTAAATACTTTATTTATTAGTGTCACAAGTAGGCTTACATTAACATTACAATAACGTTACTGGGAAAATATCCTAGCCACTACACTCTAGTGTCTGCTCGGCACTGAAGGAGAATTTAGCACGGCCTAGTCAGCACATCTTATGGGTTGCAGGAGGAAGTGAGAACACCTGGAGGAAACCCATGCAGACACAGGGAGAACCTACAGACCCGGCATAATGATCTATAAGGCCGGGAATCGAACATAGGTCCCTGGTGCTATGAGGCAGTAGTGCTAAACACTGTGCCATCATACTGCCGCACTGTGCCACCATGTCAGGCACTGCCCCTAAGCAGCACCGTTTTATCTCCCATTCCCTCCATCCACCCCTCAGCCCCCACACCTCCTTCCGACGCACACTGGTCCCTGAGTGATTGGATGGGATTCTCCAGTCACGCTCACCCTCGAGACATCACTCAAGGTCATTAAACCTTTGCAATGCTCACTTCCCAGCCTGCTACAATTCCCCTGATGGCCAGGAAAGGGAAATTCCATCTACTGAGTGCACTGAGGTCTTCTGACAGCACAGAAGAATACCTTATAGTCCATTCTTGTGCAGACTCTTTGAAAGACCATCTAGTTAGCCCCAAATCCCTGCTCTTTTCCCTTTCCGAGTTGCCTTTCGGAAGTTATTATTGAATCTGTTTCCACCATCCTTTCCGACAGTGAATTCCTGATAGCTCGCTGTGCAATAAAATTGTTTCCTCATGTCACTCCTGGTTCTTTTGCCAATAACCTTGCACCTAACACATATATGTTACTGACCGTTCTGTCACTGAAACTCTTTTTTATTTATTCATACAGATTGGTTTTGCTGCGGTCTGAATCAGTGCTAATTCTAATGTTGCTAATTAGCTTTTGCTAGATTCCTTTCTTTCAGAGCATGGGTGTTTTTTTTTAAATGACCGTTATTGTGAAATTGACTTTGTGAAAATGTAAATAATTTTTGTAAAGAATGTAAAATTCTTGAACAACAGTGAATGGTCCTTTTAAAAACTGGTTTTGGGTTCAACGCTGGGATGTTTAAAATGCAGGCATACAGAGTACATAAATGGCAACGTTTGTTGCAGAGACCAAGCATCAGAATTGCCTTGGTAACAGACTTTGCAGGAAGTTGCATTTTGGTACCCCATCAGATTAAAGAAGACACTCAGCTAACAGCCTATTAGTTTAAAGAAGACACTCAGCTGAAAGGAACCCATCAATATTGAATTTGTGTTGTCAGCATCAAACTAACCCTGATGTAGAAGGTGGATAAGTCATCAGGAGTATAAACAGGAACTCAACTTCCTGACTGCCATCCAGTTAGTGACTGTGTTCGGTTAAGTTCAACTGAGAACCAGCACAAAAGGCCATCTCTGGTTTGCTTCTCCATCCTGCCAGCTAAAAGAACTATCTCTGAAGAGAATTTTCCATCTCTCTAGCAACAGGATATCAAGTCAGAAAGACCTTACAGACAGAGAAATTACCAGAAAAAACTCCAAAGCTTCCAGACCATCAGACCTGGTTGTATATATTTTTTGAGAACAACTCAGATTCTGTTATTACTGTTTTAGTTCTAAATTGTCCTTGCCTTTATTTAAACAACATTTCAGTTGAACCATCCTTTAATTTAAAAATTATTTGTTTAGTTAAAGTTCCAGTTGGTTAAGTGAAAGAACTTATTAATTATTCATTTAAAGTGAGTGTCATGTCCTTATCTTAATGAAGCTTTAAAAGTTGCTGTGGAACAGTTAACACCAACACAAGTATTGTTAACAGACTACAAGTTGGGGTAAAGGGGATTAACCTCTGCAACATAACTCATTTCTGAGTTATGACGCAAAGTGGGAGGGTCGAGTCAGGTTATGGAGCTCTTATGCATCCAGTGCCAGCATCATTCACCTCCAGAACACATCTAGCATGGTTTAATAAAATATAACAAGAGTATATCAGTGACAAGTGTTACACTCTCTCTACTAAACTGAACATTTTAATCCTGCTTATGACCCCTCGCCACCATATGCGACCCCTGCCCCATCCCCTCACCCACCCTGCATCATTCCTGCAGGGAGAGGAAGCTTTACAACTATCCAACTGTGTTACTCGTTCTGTAACCAGTCAGTCTTATTTGAGAACACATTTAAAAGGCACCACAAAAAAAAGACTATTTGTGATGGACAATTTTCAGAAATTGACCAAATTCTGGCTCCCAACATTCCATGGGATCTTGAGAAGCTGACGTAGACACATAATGTCAAAACACAATGTCAATTAACCAGTCAAAAGATAACTAATGAAACCAACAGACCATATAATGAACCTGTGTCTACATACCATGGAACTGTAAATAATGCCTAAAGATTTGGAGACTCTTCTTCATTAGAACAAAACCTCACTGATACCATAACCAAATATTGAAAGCACATCAATGGCCCATTCATGAGCCAGGATATGAGATTATTCCAATATGCAAAAAGATGCAGCTCTGAGAAGGGATTGAGGCAATCTTTGTCAGAGATGTGATAGCTTCGCAGTTTTAAAAGATGTGTGTTGAACAGTCAATGTAGTGTTAGCAGCAGTAACCAAGTCACAGTAAAAGAAGCAGCAGAAAGCGGTGGCAGCACTGCACAGTACAGAGAGCTCAGTAAAGAGGTTCAATATGGGAATTAGATGAGTGAAAATGAGGCAATGAAGCTAACAGCTGAAACGCAGCAGCAGTTTGTCAGTGGGCACAAGTCAAGGGTTAAAGGCATGAGGACAGCTCAGAAATTATGGAACCAGTGCTTGTGAGTATGAAACTGATTTAATTTCAATGGGGAGCATTTTATCAATGTTACGATAAAAAGAAGAGTTGTGAGCACTGATATTTTTCTCTCCCTCGATGGATTCTGGCTGAATCTCAGAAGTGTAGGGAGAGTGTAGGTTCCTTTCCTAGAATCTGTAACAGTGTTCAATTCTGATCAAGAGATTTCCACATGAAATTATTAATTTCCCTGAGGTTTCCTTGCGAATTAACCACTGAAGCACACTGGCAGCAGTGTGTGCCCTCCAGAAGAAGCACTGCAACAACTTGCCAAGCTTTCAGCACCTTCCAAACCCATGACCTCCACCACCAACAAAGGCAAGGGCAGCAGGTGTATGAGAAGAGGGCAAGTTCCACACTAAGCTGCACACCATGCGAACTTGGATCTATATTGTTGTTCCTTCACTGTCGCTGTGTCAAAATGCTGGATCTTCCTTCCTAATTTGATTTGACACATGTACTAACACACAGTGAAAAGTATTGTTTCTTGCACACTATACAGACAAAACATACCGTACATAGAGAAGGGAATGAGAGAGTGGAGAATGTAGTGTTACAATCCTAGCTAGGTGTAAAGAAAGATCAACTTAATGCAAGGTCGCTAAATCTGTAAGAAATTGAATTAAAGCATTGTTAAAAAATTTAAAAGTGTTAGAATGAGAAGCATAGAATGAGGGTGAAAGATAGAATTAAGAGCTGTGCTGGGCACAACTTGCAAGAAGTTGCCTGGCTCGGGTGCAATTTTGGGAAAAAAAGAAGCATTCTGGGTGTGCCTACACTACTTGATCAAGAATTTGATTTGATTTAATTTATTATTGTCACATGTATTCGTGTATATAGAGAAGGAAACATATGCAGAATGTAGTGTTACAGTCACAGCTGGGGTGTAGAGAAAGATCAACTTAATGTGAGGTAAGTTCACTCAAAGATTTGATGGCAGCAGGGAAGAAGCTGTTTTTGAGTCTGTTGATACGTAACCTCAAACTTGTGCATCTTTTCCCCAATGGAAGAAGGTGGAAAAGAATATGTAGAGTGTAGACAGTGTCAGTGGGTGGGTAGCTGGTTTGAGTAATGGAGTTCAGGGAAATTCAGATTATGGAGGAAAGAGTTATCTGTCGTTCATGACCCTTTGTAGTTTCTAGCAGTCTTGGGCAGAGCAGGAGCCATACCGAGCTCTGACACAACCCAGAAAGAATGTTTTCTATGGTGCATCTGTAGAAGTTGAAGAGAGTCATAGCCGACATGCCATATCTAAGAAAATAGAAGCGTTGGTGGGCTTTCTTAGCATCGGTATGGAGGGGCTAAGTCAGGCTGTTGGCGATCTGGACAGCTAAAAACTTGAAGCTGTTGACCATTTTACTTCATCTCCATTGATGTAGACATGGGCATGTCCTCTGCTATGCTTCTTGAGGTTGATGACCATCTCCTTCATTTTATTGATATTAAGGGAAAGAGTAATGTCATCATTGCCAGTTTACTAGATTTTCTATCTCTTTTCTGTGCTCCGTTGTTTGAGGTCTTACCCACTACAGTGATATCATCAGCAAACTTAAAAATGGAGTTGCAGGGGAACTTGGTCACACAGTCATAGGTGTATACAAGTATAGTGGGGGCTTGAGAACACACCATGGGGACATTGATATTGAAGATGATCATGGAGGAGGTGTTGTTGCCTATCTTTACTGATTGCAGTGTGTGAGTTAGGAAGTTCAGGATCCAGTCGCAGAGGGAAGAGCTGATTCCCAGGCTATGGAGTTTGAAGGTGATTTTCGTAGGAATAAGGGTGTTGAAGGCTGTTGTCGTCAATAAATAGAAGTCTAACATTAGTGCATTTGTTATCAAACTAGTCCAGAGTTGAATACAGGGCCAGGGCCAGGCATCTGCTATAGGCCTGTTGTAGTGATAGGCAAACTGTAGTGAATCCAGGCAGATTGGGAGGCTGGAATTGATTTGAGCCATGACTAGCTTTTTGAAGCACTTCATAACGGTGGGTGTCAGAGCCACTGGAGGGCAGTCATTAAGGCATGCTGCCTGCCTTTTCTTTGGCACTAGGATGATGGTTGTCTCCTTGAAGCAGATAGAGACCTCAAATTGTTATGGAGAGAGGTTTAAGATGTCTCTGAATACACCCGCCAGCTGGTCCATGCAGAACCTGAGTGCTTGTTTGGGTACCTATCCAGACCAGTTACTCTCCATGGGTTGACCTTCGAGAAGACTGCTCACCACCATCTTCTTAAAGGCAATTAGGAATGGACAAGGAATGGTGGCCTAGTCTGTGATACCCACATCCTACAAAAACATTTTGAAAGTAGACAGACAGAGAGCATGTAGAATTTTTTCTCGAGTTAAATTATTTTTGATTGGGATTCCTGCTTTTGTTAATCCGCACTTCTGTACAATTGTGTCATTGAACTCCAAGGTCTAACCAATTAACTTAACAGAGGAAAGAAAAATAACTACACTGTGAGTTGTCACAGATGCCACATGCTGTCCTATTTCCACTGAAGCACGACAATTTTACAACAAAAAATATTTGTCAGCTAATGCTTCTATTTTAATACAGATGTAACAATCTGACAAACCACAGTCACAGAGTAGCACATTACTTACAGTCAGGGATTGAACACTCGATTATGTTCCATTTTTAATTGGCTCATAATGCCACTGGCACAAAATTAAAACACTTAGGCAAGTGCTCGGGGACAAGTGCCACCTCTGGAACTAGGTGACATGTTCAGAAGACAGGATAAGGAAAAACACCAGAAGCAAAAATGGATGAAGATTATTATGATGTTTGTTTGTGGAAATGAAATCAAGTTTAAAAAGAAAGAATACTGGCATATTCACCGCACCTTATGAACCACTTAAAATTTTGCAAGTGCCTCAGGGGTAAGTTTCATTTGAATGAAATCACTCTTATGTAGGCAAATATATTTATTTGAGAGAAATGGACAGACAGCAAGAGGAAGTCATACTGACTAACATCACTCTCTTAAGAGAAGGTACAAGATTGTGTTAGATCTTTGTGTTCTGCAGGTAAGGGTACCAGCTTCAGAATTATGGATTTTTAGTAATAATATGGAAGAACTGGAACCTCGGGGAGCAATGGTTACTGACAGGGTTGGGATACTTCAGAAAGAGGACTGGATTTTCTTTTAGCACAGAGGAGAAAGTTTAAAGTTTAAATATAAGTGTCATAAGTAGGCTTTCATTAACATTGCAATGAAGTTACTATGAAAATCTCCCAGTTGCTACACTCCGGTACCTGCTTGGGCACATTGAGGGAGAATTCGGCATGGTCAAATGCACCTAACCATCATGTCTTTCGGACTGTGGGAGCACCCGGAGAAAGGCCATACAGACACAAGGAGAATGTACAGACACTGCACAAGTTGGGAATCAAAATCGGGTCGCTGGCACTGTGAGGCAGCAGTGCAAACCACTATGCCACTGTGGCAAAAGACAATGAGAAAGCATTTTGTACTCTTTTCCCTTATAATATTACTCATTGTTTATTCTACAGCACGGAGACAGGCCCTTCGGTCCAAACTAGTCCATGCCAACCTAAAAACCCATATAAGTTAACCCCCATTTACCTGCATTTGCCTCTTATCTCTCTAAACCTTTCCTATCCATGTATCTATCCAAATGCCTTTTAAATATTGTTATGAAAATTAAAATGTGAGGCTTTTATTAGCAATTGAAGAGGAAAATGCAAGACTGTTAGATGTGGAGAAATGGATAGAAAAGCTACTCTTAAATAGGTCTCTGTTGCTTCTATATTCTACATAACTGGTGTTTGCATTCTGTCTTCCGGCTATTGATAGTGTTTCACTAGTATCTATAGTTTTCTATATGAGGTACAAAGCCTGAGCTTACTGTTGTGCCTTCATATTTTTCTTTGCAAGGGTTGACAATCATTCAATAATTTCACAAACAGATCGATTGATGCCTTATGTTTTCTTTCACACCAAGAGCACGGTCATACACCCATTCATTCACCCTTTCACATGGATTATGTTACATAGAATTTATAGTATAGAAACAGGCCCTATGCCCTAACAATGCAGGCAAACAAGATTTTCAGAACAGTAGCTGCAAGGATTGTTTTTCTAAGATGCAACCAGATTGCGCAAAACATTTCCATTAATGAGATAAGAGTTGAAATTTATTTTGGATTTTACTGCGTGTATTTTCAATTTTTCAAGACCCAGTTCAGTGTGTTCAAGTTCAGTACATGGCCTACCTGAAAAGCCAGTCTCCAAGTTTGCTTTTTCTTTCCACTTCTATTATGGTAATCTTTTCTGTTCAATAAAATAAAACTATTTTAAAGCTCACACCGGTGCACACCTTTTGTCTATTCAAATGAATGAATGGACACAACACACACACACACACACACACACAAGTGCATACATACATACAAACACACACAAGTGTATATGTACATATATACACAAACACACACACTTGTGTGCACACATGCACGCGTGCGCACACACACAAGTTCATATACACACACAAACATACACACACAAAAACAGATGCACATATGTATGTGCGCACATGCACGCACACACACACAAGTGCATACATACACACAAACACATATTCCTGTGCACATGTATGTGCATGCACACAAACACATGTACAATTGTACACACGTGTGCACACACACACATACAAGTTCATATATACACATAAACACACACACGCACAAATTCATACATACACACAAACACACATACACAAAAACAGATGCACACGTGCATGAGCACACACACACACAAACACACACTATAGAGTGGGAAAGGATAGGTTGACCAATTTGAGTCCACAAAAAAAAAGGAGAAATAATCCCAATGATTTTCTGCTTTCAGTATTGAAGTGGTTTAACACTGCAGATCAAAAATTGAACTACCTCTTCATCTGGAGACATGGCTTGGATTTGAGTTCTTTCTTTAAAACCTCTGCCTGCAGCACAGGAAGAGAGAAACAACAATAGCATGCAGAATCTGTCCTAGGGAATCAGTTGGAGTTTGTCCATAGTCATCAGCAGGTATCCTCTTGCTACTTGGGAGGATACTTCTAGCTCCCTGGTAAGATTGACATACTGTCTCCTTGGAAGGTCCACAGTGGCCTGGGAACTCCATGAGCTGTTCTATCAAAGGCTAACAAAACCTATCAATTACAGCCATGGAATTTATAACTGACATCCAGCCTTAGTGACCTTTTGTTGGGAAGAGTTCCAGATCTCCAACATCCCTTGTGTGGAGGCGGCCTTCCTGATATTCTGCCAAGTTCTCATTTCAATTCTAATTTTGCTCCATTTTTGTGCCACCTTCCACTGAAGGAAATAGTTCATTTTGTCTGCCCCATTAAATAGTTCATGAAAACCTCAATTAGGTCACTCTTTTATCTGCTACATGCAAGTGAATGCAAGCTTGAACAATACAAGTCCCTATAATTTAATCTTTTTTCCTGCCATACACCACAGACAGGATTGCCCACCATCCCCCCCCACCCCCGACCCCCACAGCCCCTCCCCAGCTTCACAGTGCTGGGAGGCAGTGTGTGGCTTACTGGTGATGAGTTTTATGGTCCTGCCATTGTCAGTGTAATTTCCTGATGAATCCACACCCATCACCACCTGAAAATGTGTGGCTATTGACAGGACCATATGATCCCACAGTGTAAATGGAAGCAAGAATTCAACACACATTCACAGAGGCCGAAAATGTGACATAATGGAGTCCCCACAGTGCAGAAAGAGGCCATTCTGCCCATCAGGTTTGGAACAACTCTCTGGCAGAGTACCTTGACCAAATTCTCTTCTCTGCCCTATCTCTGTAACCCTTCTCATTTACCAAGGCCAATCTACATACCCTACACATCTCGGGATACTATGAGTCACTTTAGAATGGCCAATCCACCGAGCATGCAAATCTTTGGACACTAAAGGGAAATTTATCCCCACCATCCACCCAACCTGCATATTCTTGGACGCTAAGAGGCAAGTTAGCATGGCCAATCCACTCAACCTCCACATCTCTGAAGTGTGGGAGAAAACCGGAGCACTTGGAGAAAATCCACACGGACACGGGGAGAACATGCAGACTTAGTACAAGACAGCAACTTAAACCAGGAATTGAGCCTGGCTCTTTGGAGCTGTGAGGCAGCAGTATTAAATACTGTGCCACCATGCTGTCCAGTCTTTAAAATTATAATTCTGATTAATCTGCTATTAGCTCATCCAAAACTAATATATCTAAGGTGCAAAGTCCCAGAAGTAAATGCTGTGTTTTAGATGCAATTTAACCAATGTTTTATTCAACTGTTGCAATAACTTGCATCCACTTCTCCTTGTCATCTGATACGGCTGGAGTTATGACTGACAAACTTTTCAGAGCATTGAAAGAGAACAAAAGTTACTAATGGAATCCTGTGGGTATTTTCTGATTGCCCTTAACACTGTTATGCTATCAAGATAAGAACATCAAGATGAGATGGTAATTAATAATGAATCACACTTAATTTACATGTAATTCCCATAAGAGTTATATAAATGATTGGCCCATTAAAATCCCCAAAGAGTGAGTCAGTAATCAAATTAAACTTTCAAATGCTAAGAATTTTAGGTGTCAGGATTTTGTCTATTTATACAAAGAAAGAAGGTCCTGGCTTCAAGATCAACGTGCTATACAGACAAGACATACCATTCATAGAGTATGTAGGGGAGAAGAAAAGGAGAGAGTACAGAATGTAGTGTTACAGTCATAGCTAGGCTGTAGAGAAAGATCAGCTTAATATATAGTAGGTCCATTCAAAAGTGTGATGGCAGCAAAGAAGAAGCTGTATTTGAGTCGGTTGGTACGTGTCTTCAAACTTTTGTATCTTCTTCCCGATGGAAGAAGGTGGAAGAGAGTATGTCCAGGCGGTCATACATGGGGTCCTTGATTATGCTGGCTGCTTTCCCATGGCAACTTGAAGTGTCGACAGAGTCAATGGATGGGAGACAGGTTTGCGTGATGGACTGGGCTATGTTCGCAAATCTTTCTTGCAGGTTTTCTGAGTTTTCTGTAAATATTGGTGAGAGTCAAAGCACGATATGCTGAATTTCTTCAGCCTCCTGAGAAAGTAGAAGCATTGCTGGGCTTTCTTAACTATAGCATCAGGGTGGAGGGACCAGAACAGCATATATCTAGTAAAAAACTCCAGTGCAGTACCGAGGGAGTGCTGTGGTGTTGTAAATTATGCTTTTCAAGTGAAGGCTTTTAGCTGAGATTCTGTCTGCCAACTAAATTGGACATCAAAAATGTTGTGATGCTATTTTCAAATAGAGCAGCAAAGTACTGAGCCAAGCTTCATCCCCCAACCAACAAACAGGTTTCCTGGGCCTTGTCACATTGCTGTCCAATGGGATCTTGCTGTGCACATGTTGGTTACAGTATTTCCAGCACGACAAAAGTGACACACTTCAGGAAAGTGATTTATTGTCTATGAAATGGTTTGGGCTGTCATGAAGGTATATAAGAAAAGGTCTGTACAAATGAAAATTCTTTCTTTTATTAACCTATTTATTTTTATCAATGCTTGCTAGCACCCTTTAATATCATGGACATCCCAAAATTCCAATCAACTGTTTTCGTAGTGCAGAATTTAATATTGCTAAAAAGTGGTCCATTTTCCTGAAACTTTTCATCTTGCACTTGTGATGCTAAATGCAAGAATGGTAAATTTTAAATGATCACAACAGTTAACAGTACCAGAGAAAAAAGTATTGATTGGTTGGCAAGTTGAGTCTGAACCTGTTATGTAGCTCCTTGACACTTGTTAGGAGTGATATACATTCATAGGGTCTCGTTCTCTGCAAAGGAATGCAAAGAACAAAGAAAATTACAGCACAGGAACAGGCCCTTTGGCCCTCCAAGCCCACACTGAACATTCTGTCTGTGTGAACAAAAACCAACTACTCTTCCAGGAACCTTATCCCTCTATTCCCATCCTATTCACGTATTTGTCCAGATAGCCTTTAAAAATATGTTCAAGTCTTGTGCGTGCTTTGAATTATCCAGGAGTTTGGACAACATGTAATTCCCCATCACTTTCTCCACAGCAATGCCTCAGCCAATTAGAGTTGTCTCATCCACTAAATCAGCACCTTTTCCTTCAGTAGCAGCAAAAATCATTGTGATAGTTTGGAATTTGGCAACACCAGATTAGAGTCCAACAGGTTTATTTAGAATCATGAGCTTTTGGAGCACTGCCCTGTCATCGAGTGAGTCTCATGAAGTCTCACATGATGAAGAGGCAGCGCTCCAAAAGCTCGTGATTCTAGATAAAACTGTTGGACTTTAACCTGGTGTTGTGAGACTTCTTACTGTCTTTACTGTGGCTACATTTGTGGACAGATCTCCCTCGAGAGGGTGTACCCACTATTTACCAGTGCCATTGAGGCTTTCCAAGCCCGCTGGGCATTGTGGGGACTGGGTTGTCCTATTGAACCTCTCAATCCATATTTTGGTTCAATGTTTTATGTTTCATTTGTGACTTACTTTTTGATTCAGGAAAATTGATTAAGAGGCTGCCCTTTTAATTTGTCGCTCAGCTTATTTTCTTTGGTTTAATTCTGATTTTGATGTGATTTGATTTATTATTGTCACATGTATTAGTATACAGTGAAAAGTATTGTTTCTTGTGCGCTATACAAACAAGGCACATCGTACATAGAGAAGGAAAGGAGAGAGTGCAGAACGCATTATTACAGTTGTAGGTAAGGTGTAGAGAAAGATCAACATACAACACACATAATCCGCCTAGATCATGATAGTGGATCAGAGTAACAGCCAGGTTTGGGACTTGAATCTCTTAGTCATCTGATCGGAAAGCCAGTGATGTAACTGCAGGCCACTGGATGTCAGAAGCAGATGGTTTCTGATTAAAAAGCCTTTAAGCAATTCTGTGACACTGTGTGAAGTTCAGACTGCACTCAACAGCATCTGCTTCTCAGTTTTGGAGCCAGATTTCTATCATGCCTCACCTGAAGGAGAAGTCCCATTGAGATCTCGGGCGATTCAATATCGCTGCTGTGAGGATGTGTCAATTCAGTGTATGAATGTCGTTGCTGAGATACTTTTCTTGGGGGAAGTGGAGAGTTTCAAATAAATCAATTCAGTGTAAGAAATAACAGGAGAAGGCCTGCAGATGAGCAGCATGGTGACACAGTGGTTAGCACTGCTGCCTCACAAGACCAGGGTCTCGGGTTTGTTTACAGCCTTGGGTCACTGTCCATGTGGAGTGCGTGCATTCTCCCCGTGTCTGCGTGGGTTTCCTCTGGGTGCTCTCATTTCCTCCCACACCACAAAGATATGCAGGTTAGGTAGATTGGCCATGCTGAATTTCCCCTTAGTTCCAAAGATGTGCGAGTTAGGTGGATTGGCCATGATCAAGGCGTAGAGTTACAGGGTTAGGCTGGGAAATTGGGCCTAGGTATGATGCTCTTTTGGAGAGTCAGTGTAGATCCAAAGAGCCAAATGACCTCTGCTGCACTGTCGAAATTCTATGGTATTTCTGTGATGATTCTATGATACAAAATTTGACCATGTAGTTGAGATAGGGATAGTTGCAAACTACAGGAGGACATGGGCAGGGTGATATAATGGATAGAAACATGAGAGATAAGAATTCAATGTAGAGAGATGTGAGGAGAAATATGTAATAAATTGTGTGGTTTTGAAAAGTGTAGACGGGGAGAGAGACCTTGGTGTTTATCTCTACGAATGGTTGGATGCTGCAAAATGCATATCATTGGGTTTATTAATAGGGGCAGGGCACAAAAAAAAACAAAGACACGACATTACAAAATGTGGGTTTGGATTCAGCTGGAGTGTTGGATGCAGTTCTGAGCACTTGGAAAAATGTAAAATCCCTGACAGAAGGGACTTTATCAAAATGAAAGATTTCAGTGATGAGGAAATGTTAGGACTGTTTTCCTTAGAATAGAAGATGTTGAGCAGTTATCTCATCGAGGTTTTTACAATGCTGAGAGGTTTCCAGTAGAGGTTTCTACTGGAATCAGTAGAGAAACATTATTCCCCCTAACCAGAGGTCATCATTTTTAAATCATTGGCGAAAGATATAAAGGGATTTGAGGTATTTCACTCAAGATTGTTATAAGGATTTTTTTTTTATTCATTCTTTGGACGTTAGCATTACTGGTAAGGCCAGCTCTTTGTTCTGGAGAAGTTAGTGGGCCACTGTCCATGCTGTTTTAGGTAAAGCCTAAGTGCTGATATGGAGAAGGTTCCAGGATTTTGGCCCAGGGTTGGAAAGGAATGGGAATGTAATTCCAACTGGGATAATGCATGTCTAGGAGGGGAAGATGCCCAGCTGCTCTTCTCCCAGATGGCAGAGATTGTAAATTTAGGAGACACGAAGATTGTTGCAGTGTATTATGCATCAGTAAGATCATGAGGTGTTAAATGTGACCACTGGACGCCAAAAACTATCATGAGGATATCAGGGAATTTATTTGGACTTCAAACATGCAGTTTGTCACTTGAGATGTCTGTGCACACCACTTCCATATGCATCCTGGGCACTTTTTTTATTCATTCATGGGAGATTGGTATCACTGGCTGGGCCAGCATTTATTGCCAATCCCTAGTTGCCTGAGAGCAGTTGACAGTCAACCACATTACTGTGGCTCTGAAGTCACATGTAGGCCAGACCAGCTAAGAACAGCAGATTTTCTTCCCTAAATGACATTAGTGAACCAGGTGTATTTTCACGACAATTGATGATGATTTCATAGTCATCAGTACATTCTTAATTCCAAATATTTTTTATTGAATTCAAATTCCACTATCTGCCATAGCGGAATTCAAGCTTGGGTCTCCAAATCATTATAGAACATAGAACATAGAACATAGAACAATACAGCACAGAACAGGCCCTTCGGCCTTCGATGTTGTGCCGACCAAAATAAAAAGCAATGCCCCTCCAAACTAAACCATTCCCTTCTCATCCATATACTTATCAACTAACCTCTTAAACGCCACCAAACTTGGCGCATCTACAACAGCTGCAGGCAGGGCATTCCACTCCCTAATCACTCTTTGAGTAAAGAACCTACCTCTGATATCCGTCCTATAACTCATACCCCTTAATTTAAAGCTGTGTCCCCTCGTGCTAGCTTTCTCCATCCTAGGAAAAAGGCTATCACTGTCCACCCTATCTAAACCTCTAATCATCTTATATGCTTCAATAAGATCCCCTCTTAGCCGCCTCCTTTCTAACGAAAAACAACCTCAAATCCTTCAACCTCTCTTCATAGGACCTGCCCTCCATACCAGGCAACATCCTGGTAAACCTCCTCTGTACCCTCTCCAATGCCTCCACATCTTTCTTATAATGTGGCGACCAGAACTGCACACAATACTCCAAGTGCGGCCGCACTAGAGTTTTGTACAGCTGCAACATGATGCTGCGGCTCCTAAATTCAATCCCCCTACCAATAAAAGCTAAGACTCCATATGCCTTCTTAACAACTTTATCCACTTGACTGCCTACTTTCAGGGATCTATTGACACATACACCAAGATCCTTCTGTTCCTCAACACTATTAAGAGCCCTACCATTAGCCCTATACTCTACACATTTATTGTTCCTGCCAAAGTGCATTACCTCACACTTTTCCACATTAAACTCCATTTGCCACCTCTCGGCCCAGCTCTGCAACTTGTCCAAGTCACTCTGTAAACTAAAACACCCCTCTTCACTATCTACCACACCACCAACTTTAGTATCATCTGCAAATTTACTGATCCATCCCTCAATACCCTCATCCAGATCATTTATAAAAATTACAAACAGCAGGGGCCCCAAAACAGACCCCTGAGGCACACCACTCGTCACCGAACTCCACGATGAATATCTCCCATCAACCACCACCCTCTGTCTTCTATCTGCTAGCCAATTCCTAATCCAATTAGCTAAATCACCCTCTATCCCATACATCTGCATTTTCTGCAGAAGTCTTCCATGGGCCACCTTATCAAACGCCTTACTAAAGTCCATATATACCACATCAACCGCCTTACCCCCATCCACCTCTTTGGTCACTTTTTCAAAAAACTCAATAAGGTTAGTAAGGCACGACCTACCCTTCACAAAACCATGCTGACTATCCCAATCAATTCATTTCTCTCTAAATAACTATAAATCCTATCCCTAATAATTCTCTCCAATACCTTGCCCACAACAGAAGTAAGACTCACTGGCCTATAATTCCCAGGAAGGTCTCTCTTCCCCTTCTTAAACAATGGGACCACATTCGCCATCCTCCAGTCCTCCGGAACCACACCCGTAACCAACGAGGACCTGAAGATCAGAGCCAGAGGCTCTGCAATCTCCTCTCTTGCCTCCCAGAGAATCCTAGGGTAAATCCCGTCCGGCCCAGGGGACTTATCCAACTTCAAACCCTCGAGAATTTCTAACACATCCTCCCTATCTACTACAATACTCCCCAATTTGCAACCCTGTACCTCAGTGCTCTCCACAGCTACATTTCCAGCACTCTGCGTGAATACCGAAGAGAAATATTTATTCAGTGCCTCGCCAATCTCTTCAGGCTCCACGCACAACTTCCCACTGCTATCTATGACTGGCCCTAATCTTGCCCTAACCAATCTTCTATTCTTAACATATCGAAAGAAAGCTTAGGATTCTCGTTAATCCTATCAGCCAACATCTTCTCGTGTCCCCTCTTAGCTCTCCTCAATTCACTTTTTACCTCCTTCCTAGCTAATCTATAGCTATCATTGCACTACCTGAGCCTTCAAGCCTCATCCTGACATAAGCCTCCTTTTTCTTCTTAACCAGCAAATCAACTCTTTTCGTACACCAAGGCTCTCTTACTCGTCCATTTCCTCCCTGCCTGACAGGGACATACTTATCAAGGACTCTCAGCAGCTGCTCCTTGAATAAGCACCACATTCCAGATGTTCCCAGTCCCTGTAGTTCCCTAGTCCAATCTACGCACCCTAATTCTCTCCTGATGGCCTCATAATTACCCTTCCCCCAGCTATAACTACTGCCCCCAGCTTCATGCCTATCCCTGTCCATCACTAAGGTGAACGTAACCGAATTGTGGTCACTATCACCAAAATGTTCACTAACTTCCAAGCCTAACACCTGGTCTGGCTCATTGCCCAGCACCAAATCCAATGTAGCCTCACCTCTAGTTGGCCTATCTACATACTGAGTCAAAAAACCTTCCTGCACACTCTGTACGAAAACTGACCCCTCTAACGAGCTAGAGCTATAGCTATTCCAATCAATATTAGCAAAGTTAAAGTCCCCCATCACAATTACCCTACTACTTTCACTCCTAATCAGAATTGACTTCGCAATCCTTTCCTCAACCTCTCTAGAACTATTAGGAGGTCTGTAAAAGACTCCCAACAGGGTGACCTCTCCTCTCCTGTTTCTAATCTCAGCCCATACTACCTCCACAGACAAGTCCTCATCAAACTTCTTTTCGATCACCGTGATACAGTCTTTGACCAGTAACGCCACTCCTCCCCCCCTTCTACCCCCTTCTCTACTCCGACTAAAGCATTTGTACCCCGGAACCTGCAACATCCATTCCTGTCCCTGCTCTACCCCAAGTCTCTGAAATGGCCATTATCTGGGTTTCTGGATTAATAGTCTAACAATAATACCCTTAGGCCATTGCTTCTCCCTTCTCCTTCTTCCACAATCTACTGAAAAACAAATGAAGCACATAAGTGAGTTTAAATTTATTTATTACTGTCACAAGTAGGCTTACATTAACACTGCAATGAAGTTACAGTTAAAATCTTCGAATCGCCACTCTGGCGCCTGTTTGGGTACATTGAAGGAACATTTAGCATGGCCAAGGTATCAACCCAGCATGTCTTTTGAACTGTGTGAGGAAAGCAGAGCTCCCGGAGGACACCCGCGCAGACATGGGAACAACATGCAGACTCCACGCAGACAGTTAGCCAAGCTGGGAATTGAACCTGTGTCCCTGGCGCTCTGAAGCAGCAGTGCTAACCACTGTGCCACCGTGCCATCCAAAAATATGATTTCTTATGAATAAACTGCTCTGAAATAGAATTGTGGAAATACTATGAAATCACAAGGAATTTTAATAGAAGATCAAGTTAATTTGAGAAGGACTTCCTACACTCTCTCCCTCAAAATTATGTCAACGTTTAGTCATTCATGTCTGTTAAACATGTTAGCCTCCAATTAGACTGTACAAATCGCAGTTTTGTTTCAAGTTAATAAGAATGTGCCCCTGAAAATATTAATGACTGTCATCGCTTCATGATTTAATTCTTATCGTGAAAAAAAACCCCTCAGAAAAGCTGCCTCATCTGCTTTCTTGCCCTCGAGCTAAAGCTTTGCGTCTACACCGGACTTCAAAGTCAAACAATCGCATTAGTGGTGGCTGTACGGCAAATGAGGCTTGACACCAGTCTGTCAGTTTGATGAGCTAGGATGCCATAGAGGGAAAAGCCATATTCCAAAGAGTAAATATCAATTAAAATTTATAAGGCCTGATAAAGAGGTGATTAGAACAGTGATGCAAAAAGAGAAAAAATACTCCCTGTCACTGAACATTAATTACGTATTGGAAGAGTAGACAAACAGTTTGACCTCTTGACCAATCCATTCTGTTGCGAACACGTTGCAAGGATCTGAATTAATGTACCAAGTTAATCATTGTCGAACCATTTAATTAGCCTTTCATTTTTATCGATGACTCTATCCTGAGACGGCCAAGGCAAGTTAGTGACTTCTGCAGAGAGAAGGGAGAGAGAATAGTGGCTGGTCCACACGAGAGCAAAGAAACTGCGACTGAGGCAGAATGTTAATGAAAATCTAATAACTGGAACATATGGCATCATAATAATTCATCAGAACAAAAAAAATCAGATTACAGCAACCCAAACTCATTTACGGCAAGGTTGTATTTGCAAAAATCTTTGATGGTATCAAGGCAAGGAATCATACAATCGTAGAAAGGTTCTGCCTGTGTTTTTGTGTTATGCTGCTTAAGTGCTTTGGCCATGCTAAATTCTCCCTTCATGTATCTGAACAGATGCCAGAGTGTGGCCAGTAGGGGATTTTCACAGTAACTTCATTGCAGTGTTAATGTAGCCATGATGTGGAACTGCTGGCATTGTGCCAGGAAAGGCGCTGTAACTTGGTGTTGTGAGACTATTTACATTGTTTTATGTAAACCTATTTGTGATACTGAAAAAAATCTTTACACTTTAAAAACTTTAAATTATGGTACAGAATGAGGGCATTTGGCTCATTGAATCTGCACCGATGACAGAACATCCTACACAGGGCATGCCCCCATAATCCTACATATTTACCCTGCTAATCCCCCAACCCACAAAAGAGCAATTTAGTATGGCCAATCCACCTAGCCCGCACATCTTTGGAGTGTGGGAGGAAGCCCACACAGACATGGGGAGAATGTGCCAACTCCACGGTGACTGAGAGCCGGAATCGAACCCTGATCCTCGTCAGAAGGCAGCTAATAAAAAAAAATTGGGACCGACAGCTTTAAGAACTGAGTATAAAACAAAAGTAATTCATGCTGAAACTTTTCTAAAGCTCTATTCAGGTTTCCGATGGAGTGCAGCGTTCAATTCTGGGTATTTGGGAAGCACATGCCAAGCTTTACAATTTAAGAGAAGGTATCAATGTGATTTACTCAAATGCTACCAGGGAAAATGGGGCTTAACATCACAAGACTGAAGAGGCCTCATTAGAGCTCAGAAGCTCAAGAAAAGATTTGATAAGATTTAAAGAGAAAATTCCCTTTGGCGGAATCTTACCAAAAAGTGACAGAGTGTTGCTTCAGATGAGGAAACTATGGCACCAGATTGCTTTTTACAGTCAGAAATCTTTCAACTTCAGTAAAATTCCCTTGTTACCAACAGGAACCAACCTCCCCATTTGACCGCTATTCCAGTGCTGTGTTATTTTTTTACCAGAGATCCCTGCCTACTCATGTCAACATAAAAGATTTGAAACCAAATTGATTGAATTTTTCAAAGATCTGACAATGTATGTCGATGAAGGCAATGCATTTGATGTGGTCAACTTGGATTTGAGCAAGACATTTGATAAGGTCCCACATGGAAAGCCTGATAATGAAGGTGAAAACCCATGAAACCCAAGCAAATTTGGCATGCTGGATACAGAATTGGCCAAGTGGCAGGAAGCAGAGGATGAAGGTCAAGGACTGTTTGGCGGACTGGAAGATTGTACCCAATGGGGACCTACAGATACCAACGTTGGAGCTCTTATTGTTTTGATTTTTATAAATTACTTTGACTTGAATGTCAGAAGATTGATCAGTTAGTTCATGAATTATGTGAAAATGGACAGTAAAGAACAGTAAATAGTTAGAAGGATAGCCTCAGATTGTAGGAGGATATAGACGGGCTGGTCACATGGGCCTAATGAGCAGCAAATGCCATTCAATATGGATAAGTATAAGGTAATGCACTTGGGCGGGACAAACAAGGCATGGTGGCACAGTGGTTAGCACTTCCTGCTGCCTTGGCAAAGCAACCAGCATAATTAAGGACCCCACGCACCCGGACATTCTCTCTTCCATCTTCTTCTGTCAGGATAAAAATATAAAAGTCAGAGGACTAGAGTGGGAGAGTAACAAAGTTTGCATGACATGGTAGCACAGCGGTTAGCACTACTGCTTCACAGCTCCAGAGATGAAGGTTCAGTTCCAAGCTTGGGTCGCTATCTGTGTGGAGTTTGCACATTCTCCACGTGACTGCCTGGGTTTCCTCCCATAATTCGCAAGACGTGCTGATTAGGTTGTTTGACTATGCAAAATTGCTCTGTAGTGTCTTAGGATATGTATGTTCGAAGGATTAGCAAGGTAAATATTTGGGGTTTTGGGGAAAGAGCTTGGATGGGATTGTTGTCAGTGCGACCTCGATGGGCCAAATGGCCTCTTTCTGCACTGTAGAGTTTCTATGATTCTAAGGGAATACATGATGAATAGCAGGACTCTGGGAGGTACTGAGGATCAGAGGGAGCTTTGTGTATTTGTACATCATTCCCTGAAGATAGCAGGACAATTTCAAGTTTATTTATTGGTCACAAGTAAGATTATATTAGCACTGCAATGGAGTTATTGTAAAAATCCCATAGTCGCCATAGTCTGGCGCCTGTTCGGGTATAATGGGGAAGAATTTAGCATGACCAATGCACATCTTTCAGACTTTGGTTAGGAAACCGGAGCATCCGGAGGAAACCCACGCCAACACAGGGAGAAGTATAGACTCCGCGCAGGCAGCGATCCAAGCTGGGAATTGAACTGGATCCCTGGCGCTGTGAGGCAGCAGTACTGTGCATTCTGTGCTATGCCACTACGCAGCTCTCAGGTTAAAGTAGATGAGAAGGTATGGTACATTTGTCTTTATTAGCTGAGGCATGGAGTTTAAGAGCAGGGAGGTTATTCTGGAACTGTATAAAATATTGGTTAGGCCACAGCTAGAGAATAGTGTGCAGTTCTGGAATCCACATTATCGGAGAGAGGTGATAGCACCGGAAAGGATGCAGGGAAGATGTTCCAGGATGTTGCCAGGGCTGGAGATTTTTAGTTACAAAGAGAGTTTGGATAGACTGGGGTAGATTCAGAGCAGAGGAAATAGAGGGATATGGGGTGTGGGGGAGGAGGGGTGCAAAGCAACTTGATTGGTCTGTATAAAATTATAAAGGGCATAGATAGAATAGACAGGACAAACATTTTCCCTGAATCAATGACTGTGGGGTATAGATTGAAGGTAAGGAGCATGAGATTGAGAGAGGATGTGAGGAAAACCTTTTTCACTCAGAAGGCAGTGTGAGTCTGGAATTCACTGTCTGAAAAAGTGGTGGAGGCAGAGATCCTCATAACACTTAAAAAGCATTTAGATGTACACTGACAATGCCAAGGCATACAAGGCTCGTGAGCAAATGCTGGAAAATTGTATTGAAGTTAGGTGTCTTAACTTTGACCAGTGTAGACACAATGAGCTGAAGGGCCTTTTTCTGTGCTGTCTACCTCTGTAACTGTAAGACGTCTTATTTCAAAAAAGATCAGAGCAGATCTTGTAAGCAAAGATCCCTCAATTAACACCTCATCAATATCTGGGGGAGCTTGCTGTGTACAAATTGACTGTCAAATTTCCTACATTACAACAGAAGTGACACTTCAAAAAGTGCTTCATTGTCTGCAATGTTCTTTTGGACATTCAGGGATTGTGAAAGTTGCTGCATAACCATAAGTCACTCTTCCCTTTGTTGGCAGGTGACATAGATAGGGAGGCACGGTGGCACAGTGGTTAGCACTGCTGCCTCACAGTGCCAGGGACCCAGGTTTGATGCCCAGCTTGGGTCACTGTTTGCGTGGAGTTTGCACATTCTCCCTGTGTCTGCTTGGGTTTCCTCCCGATGCTCAGGTTTATCACCATAGTCCAAAAATGTGCAAATCAGGTGGATTGGCCATGGTAAATTGCCTCTTAGTATTAGGGGGATTAGTGAGGGTAAATGCATAGGGTTATGGGGCTAGAGCCTGGGTGGGGACTATGGTCGGTGCAGAATTGATGGGCCAAATGACCCCGGCCCTGACAGCGCAGGTATTTACAAATCAGCCTTCAAAATCTAACTTCCCCTCTCCAAAATATTGATCACCCGATTTATCACATGTTCTCAACAACTCCTTTGCTCATTCCTACACAACTCTGCACATTGAGTTTGATCTCACATCTTTGTCTTCGCCATGTAGGCAAGAGACCAAGTGATTGCAAGGAAAAGCCAGGTAAACAATCCAAGGGAAGGAGCACAATATCCAGAACACATTACAAAGCGAACATCAATAACAAGCAACAAGGAACGATTGCTGAGGTATTATCTACCACAACAGAAACAAAGGTTAACCTGACCTGAGTTTAAAACTTGTTAGCACTGAAGAGAATTACCTAAGTGGACTTCAATTGTGTTGCTGTTATCTCCAGTTTAATCTGTGTTATCTAATAGAAACTGGAGGTGGATTTAAACAGCTGATTTTAAAATGTTATTCCAAGAATGAAAAGGACGATTTCCAGTTGAGATCCTATTTATTTGATTTCCGACGTGTTTACATTCACCATTGCTAAAAGCATTGTTGCTGCAGGGGGATGAGATTTGATCCCATTCGCACAGTCACACTCTCGTGTTTTTGCTGCTTCTGTCTTTTTGCTGCCTGAGATGTCAAGTAGTGAACTAATCACAGTGCATTTTGCTTGAATATAAATGTACACCGCAGGGTAGGTTCACATGCCATTGGTAGGCTGAAAGAGAGCACCATTGAACACTGACTAACAGCTACACAAATGGAACCAACCATTCAATTGTTACTAATGGAATCTATCAAGGCATCCTGGAGAACCAAACAATTCACACAGTTCTCCATCCCACACAATGAATTTAACAGCTAAAACAACAATCATTTCAAGGGATTCGATCCATCTTGTGCGAGGGAGTTCATATGATTTTCTTAGCATGCAACTCGTATCTCCGTACTCTGTGAGATTGTGCAGTTGATACAAATTTGGTCTAATTTTAATGAGGCAGATATTAAAAGAGGATGGATTAAAACAAGGTAGAAACACGTTGGAGAGATTGTGCCAAGAGTATTGGCTTCTTCCCCTCCTTTTTTTTCCATTCATACAATCCCTACAGTGCAGAAGGGGGCCATTCAGCCCATCGACCTGCATCAACTGCAATCCCATCGACACCCTAACACTGTGAAGTTTAAAGTTTATTTATTAGTCACAAGTAAGGCTTATATTAACACTGCAATACAGTTACTGTGAAATTCCCTGAGTCGCTACACTCTGGCGCCTATTCGGGTCAATGCACCTAATCAGCACATCTTTCAGAATGTGGAATGAAACAGAGCACACAGAGGAAACCCACACAGGCACCAGGAGAACATGCAGATTCCGCACAGACAGTTACCCAAGCCAGGAATCGAACCCAGGTCTCTGGAGCTGTGACGTAACCGTGCTAACCGCCGTGCCACCATCGCCACCGTCGCTACACTGCAGAAACAATGGGGTGATTTGAACATAGCCCATTTATTGGGGAAATGATGAGATGAGATGCAAACTTTATTTACACCTCATGCAATTTTTGTTTTCATTGAAGTTAATACCAGCAATATTGGGCCAAGATCCACCCAATCCCATCAATTTTCAAAGAGTATACTGGATTAAAACTAACCCCAATAGTTCAGAGAGCTATTGTCAATCTATACAAGAAGGTTGCTGAAAAAGTAATAGAAACAGTCAATATTTACTCACTCAGATGCAAATTGGATAGATTTTTGTCAGAATATAACATTCTAGGATATGGTATTTGAGTACTTTGTGAGATGATGTTTAAATGTATCACTCAATCACTGTCTAGGTTCCTATACAAAAGATGACAGCAGGTAATCAGCAACCAAAGAACCATAAACCAATATCAGACCTTTCAACAGAGAAAAGAAGTTTGAAAGACAAAACTGGGCAATTTTCCATATTGTTGGGTAGATGCCAGTGTTGTAACTGTACAGGAATAGCTTGGCTAGAGGCACAGTAAGTTTGGAAGGCATGAATCTTCAATACTGTTCTTCCTTGGAGATCCTGTTTGCTGTTGATGTTATCTACCTGAGTTACAGAATTTAATATGATTGACATGAACAGCCATTAGCAGTTATATGGCACCTTTTGATTTTGAATGGATTTACCTTGCAATAATTTGATCTTTCTCTACAGTCTAGCTATGATTGTAGCACTATATTCTGCACTCTCTCCTTTCTTTCTCTAAGAACAGTATGCTCTGTCTGTATAGCACACAAGAAACAATACTTTTCACATGTGACAATAATAAATTAAAATTCACCTTTATCAAAGGAGAATGTCACATAATGTTGCATAGGTATCAGGGTACATCAAGTGATATTCAGCGAAGGAAGGAATGGGTTTTAAGAAGCAAACACAAAAAACCACTAGACAAAGTCAGCAGTTCTGGGAGCACCTGCAGATTGAGAAACAGGGTTAACACTTTGAGCTCATGTAACTCAACTTCTAACTCTGCTTATGAGCTCAAAATCCTCTTCAACGTACTGCCAGCCCTGCTGAATTTTTCCAGCAATTTTTGTTTTTATTTTGGCATCCGTAGTATTTTGCATATATTTGTTTGAGGGTTTTGAGAAGTGTCTTCTCGGAAGCCTTGGCAACAAAAGGAATGGCCACTAGTAGTGAAAGTGATGAAAATCTGGAAGGTGAAAGGGGCCCGTATTGGAAAAATCCTGAGATAGTTGAAGAGCTAGCAAAGGCTTGAGAGATAGGATAGGGTGCAAGGGAGTGGCAAGATTTGCAAAGAAGAATCAGAATTTTTAAAGATTAAGACATTGCCAGATGTTTTTTTTTTGTGTTGTGCTTTTTTTGTTGTTGTGAGTTTTTTGTGCTGACTACTCAGCATTTATTGCCCATTCCTATTTGCCTTTGGAGGGCAGTTGAGAGTCAAGCTGTGACTCTAGACTCACATGTGAGAACATTAAATTCCCTTTTCTAAAAGGCATTGGTGAACCAGGTATGTTTTTTCAACAATAGTTTCATGGACATCAATAGATTCTTAATCCCAGATTTATTTATTGAATTCAAATTCCACCATCTATTGTGGGAGGATTTGAACCCAGTCCCCCAAAACATTAGTTGAGTTTCTAGATTAATAGTCCATAGCAAAGGGATACAGATGGTTGCCTAGACCAACCATTTGTATCCCTTTAAATCCACCTGTTCAAGTGCCTATCTAGATAAGAACGCAATAATACCACTAGACCATAACTTTCCCTGGGATCCCCTGTAGATCAGTGAGCACAGGATAAGGTGGGTGGATGGGATCTCCTGCAAGACAGGATTTGGTGAGCAGAGTTTTGGAAAAGCTGTTGGCAGTGTTTACCACAAACTGCGGGCATAGAAAGGGTATAAAAACTCAGTAAAATGCAGAACTTTGTTTGGAAATGTTGCAACACCAGATGCTGGCAGATCATGTTTTGTATATTTTCTTTTGAAATTGCCCTCAAACACAGACTTACAACAGCTGTTTGTGTGGGACAGCTGTATAGACAAACAAGAAAAAGACAAAGGAAGAGGTATCTTTTTTTAGCCAGTTAAATGATATGGTTCACCGCAAATCAGCTATGAGGAGAGGTTGGAGAGACTTGATTTGCTCTCTCTGGAACAACGGAGGTTGAGGGGGGACCTGATAGAAGTCTTCAAGATTATGAGAGGCACGGACAGAGTGGACAGTCAGAAGCTTTTTCCAGGATGGAAGAATCAAGTACTATGGGGCACAGGTTTAAAGTGTGAGGGGCAAGGTTTAAAAGAGATGTACAAGGGAATTTTTTTTTACTCAGAGGATGGGGGTACCTGAAACTCACTGCCAGCGGGAGAAGTGGAAGCAGATGCGATAGTGACATTTAAGTGGAATCTTGCCAAGTACATGCGTAGAATGAGAATAGAGGGATATGGTCCCTGAAAGGATATGGGGTTTTAGTCCTGTGCTGTAATTTTCTTTGTTCTTTGAAATTCCAAATAGAATCAGGGAACATGCAAATGATTCAAGGGATTGCATCTGTGAGAAATGTTGTTGGACTTTAATTTCAGAATCAAATACTCCTGGCGGGGTGAGAGATGCTATTGGGGCTGGCACAGAGTAGAAAATCACATTGAAATGACATTTAAATCACACATAATACATATTCAAATGACTTACCTCACTTCTCACTGGAAGTCTACACATTCCTCGCGGTGCCATTTTCTTCTGGTTGGGAGATGTGCGCGGGTCGTAAAACTTGTAGGGAACCCACAAAATGGCCAATCACCTCCCAACCCGACCCATCAGAAAATCTGCAGGTTGCATTGGGAGAATCGGGTCCCCTTTGTTTGTACATGTTATCAGTAAACTGATCTGAATATTGATATCTTGAATGAAAGCTGACTCCCCCTTCCCCGAAGATTTATCAACCTCTGAGCTTGCCTCAATCAATGTCAGTTTAAATCTGGTGCAGAGTAAAAGGGGATTCTTACAGTCACTTAGAATCATAATCAATAGTCTTGCAACACTAGGCTAAAATCCAACAGGTTTAATTGGTAGCACAAATTTTTTGAGCACTGCTCCTTCATCATAGAACGTAGAACATTACAGTGCAGTACTGGCCCTTCAGCCCTCACAACAGCCCATCTAACCTACACTATTCCAATATTATCCGTATGTTTATCCACTGACTATTTAAATGTCCTTCATGTTGGTGAGTCCACTACTGTTGCAGGCAGGGCATTCCACTCCCTTAACTACTCGGAGTAAAGAATCTACTTTTGATATCTGTCCTGTATCTTTCATCCCTCAGTTTAAAGCTATGTCCCCTCATGCTAACCATCTCCATCTGAGGAAAAAGGCTTTCACTGTCCATCCTATCTAATCCTCTGATCATCTTATATGCCTCTATTAACTCACCTCTTAACCTTCTTTTCTCTAAAGAAAACAACTTCAAGTCCCTTAATGTTTCGTCATCAGACCTTCTTACCATAAGGTGAGTCCTGTCGGACTTTAACTTGGTGTTGTGAGACTACTTACTGTGCCTACAACAGCCCAACATCAGCAAATCCACATTTAGAATCATAGCACTGTGGAATCATAGTGCAGAAGGAGGCCGTTTGGCCTATTAGCTGTGCACCAACCCAGGCCCTATTCCTGTAATCGCACAGATTTAGCTAGTGATTAGGATAAGCAACCAATCAAATTGAAGTATTCTCACAGACAGCAACACAGAAATTTTTAAAAAGTACATTTTTGAATTCTCAAGCTTTATAGATTGTGAAAAAAAAATTCTTAATAGAATTTTCCCACCACTTGCATCACCTACTCTACCTCAGCATATTTTCTGATGTTGTAGGAGACCTGCCATCGGCCAGAGTGGAGATTCAATGGTCCTGCCAATGTCTACAGGGTTTTGCATGCCCATATCCTCGGGGATTCGCAGGATTGAAAGATCCTGCGGGTGGGAAGGGCCGTAAAATTTTGGCCACAGGGTTTAGGTAGCATATATTCACTACTATAAAGCAGTGTCAGAATCAACATTATAGAAATAGAACATAGAACATAGAACACTACAGCACAAACAGGCCCTTTGGCCCACAAGTTGCGCCGATCACATCTATACCTAATGTTGAAACTAAAAGCAGGAGGAAGAGGCCATTCAGCCATATGGCCCTGCTCTGCCATTCATTTTGATCATGGCTGATCATTGAATTCAACATAGAATCATAGAATCATAGAACCCTACAGTGCAGAAAGAAGCCTTTTGGCCCATCGAGTCTGTACCGAACACAATCCCACCCAGACCCTACCTCCATATATTACACCCACTAATTACTCTAACCTACACATCCCTGGACACTAAGGGGCAATTTCTTAGCGTGGCCAATCAACCTAACCCGCACATCTTTGCACTGTGGGAAGAAACCGGAGCACCAGGAGGAAACCAACGCAGACACGAGGAGAATGTGCAAAGATCACCCCTCCCCCCACAACCCCACTCTTCCCTAGATCCCTTTAGAATAGTGCCATAGGATCTTTCCAGTTAATATCTCATTAACAGACATTATTGCACCCCCTCCATATCAAAGTTAATTGGCTAAAAATTGCCTTCAAAAATCTGGTGGTCACAAAAATTTCTATATGAACTTATGCCCCAGCTCCATTTTTCATCAAGAACTATCCAAGTTTAAAGTTCATTTGCTAGTGTCACACATAGACTTATATTAACATTACAATGAAGTTATTGTGAAAATCCCCTAATTGCCACCTCTGGCACCTTTCGGACTGTGGGAGGAAACCAGAGCCCCCAAAGGAAACCCACGCAGACACAAGGAGAATGCACAGACTCCGCACAGCTAATGACCCAAGCCAGGAATCGAACCTGGGTCCCTGGCACTGTGAGGCAGCAGTGTTAACCACTATGGCACTAGGCCGCCCACATTCCAGATTCCTGTTGGAGATGCCAACCCCATTAGGTATATCTTTTTCATAGTCATCATGTGCATAACAATAATATTGCCATCCCTCTTCTGTTCCTCAACCGACCCAAATTTATTCTGCTTTTTTTTTAGAAACACCGCTCTCAAGCCCTTTATTTTGGATTCACCAATGCTGAGGAGACAGTGAAAACTGCCAACAAAGAAATTCAAAAAAGACAAAGTGAAATACGAAACACGTGCTCGGAACAGTCATAGCTGGAGGCAGACTACACATTTGTTTGTCAGCAAGTCACGGTGGCTTCTGCTTTTGTTCAAGAGAAGTGTAAAATAAATGATATTAAATCACACTTACCATTCATAGTGCATCCTGCTCTTGAGCACACCTGGACTCACAACAAGGTGGCGCAGTGGTTAGCACTGCTGCTTCACAGCACCAGGGACCTGAGTTCGATTCCCGGCCTTGGGTCACTGTCTGTGTGGAGTTTGCACATTCTCCCTGTGTCAGTGCGAGTTTCCTTTGGATGCTCCGGTTTCCTTCCACAGTCTATAGATATGTAGGTTGGGTTCATTAGCCATGTTAAATTGCCCCTCAGTGTCCCAGGATGTGTAGATTAGAGGCATTAGTGGGGTAAATACGTGGAGTTGCAGAAGTAGGGCCCTGAAGCCTCAGACAAACCTGTATCCGAGGCCTTTATTATGAACACCAAAGCAGCCACCTCGAAGGTCAACCCTTGGAAAGCAACTGGCCCAAATGGGATACCCAGATGAGCACTCAGATCCTGCACAGACCAGCTGGTGGGGATATTTGCAGACATCTTTAACCACTCTTTACAACAATCTGAGGTCTCTATCTGATTCAAGAAGACGACCATCATCCTGATACCAAAGAATAGCCAGGCAGTGTGTCTTAAGGACTATTGTCCTGTGGCTCCGACATACATCATTACAAAATGCTTCAACAGGTTAGTCACGGCACAAATCAATTCCAGCCTCCCAGACTATCTGGATTCACTACAATTCATCAATCACACAACAGGTCCACAGCAGACACCATTTCCCTGGCCCTGCACTCAACCCTGGAACACCAAAATAACAAAAACACCTATATCAGACTTCTATTTATTGACTACAGCTTAGCCTTCAAGACCAACATACCACAAAACTCATCTCCAAACTTTATGGCCAGAGCCCCGACTCTTCCCTCTGCAATTGGATCTTGAACTTCCTAACTCACAAACACAATCAGTAAGGAAAGACAACAACACCTCCTCCACAATCATTCTCAGCACCCGTGCCTCAAAAGGCTGTGTCCTCAACCCCCTACTGATCCTTTATATGGCTATAACTGTGTGGTTAAATTCCCTCGCAACTCTATTTTCAAATTAGCTGATGGCATCACTGTCGTGGGCTGGATCTCAAACAATGACACAAAGAGTACAGGAAAGAGAGAATCTGGTGAACTGGTGCAACTACAATCATCTCTCCTTCAATGTCAACAAACGAAGCAGGTAGTCATCAACTTCAGGAAGCACATTGGAGGACGTGCCCCTGTCTGCAACGATGGAGACAAAGTAGAAATGTTTGAGAGCTTTAAGGTTTTAGGTGTTGATTTCTCTAATTTATTATTGTCACATGTCATGGTATACACTGAAAAGCATTGTTTCTTGTGCACTATATAGCTATACAGGCAAAACATACTGTTCATAGAGAAAGAAACAAGAGAATGCAGAATGTAATGTTGCACTCATAGCTAGGGTGCAGAGAAAGATCAACTTAATGCAAGATAGGTCCATTCAAAAATCTGATGGCAGCAAAGAATAAGCTGTTCTTCAGTTGGTTAGTACATGTCATAGAAAGAGGCCATTTGGCCCATCAAGTCTGCATTGACTACAATCCTACCCCCATATCCCTGCATATTTACTTGCTAATCTCTCTAACCAATGCATCTCAGAACACTAAGGGGCAATTTTTCGCATGGCCAATCAACCTAACCAGCACATCTTTGGACTGTGGGAGGAAACCAGAGTACCCAGAGGAAATCCATACAGACACGAGGAGAATGTGCAAATTCACACAGGCATGGCCCAAGGAGAGAATCGAACTCAGGTCCCGGGAGCTGTGAAGCAACAGTGCTAACACTGTGCTGCCGTGTCGCCCAAACTTTGTCACTCTGCCACTCTGTCCTCTGACTTTTATATTTTTATCTCATCGGAAGATGGTAGAAGAGAGAATGTCCGGGTGCTTGGGACCCTTAATTATTCTGGCTGCTTTGCCGAGGCAGCAGGAAATGCAGATAGAGTCAATGGATGGGAGGTTGGTTTGAGTGATGGACTGGGGCTTCTTTCATGAGCCTTCATAGTTCCTTGTGTCTCGGGCAGAGCAAGAGCCATACCAAGCTGTGATACACTAGAAAGAATGCTTTCTATGATGCATCTGTAAAAGTTAGTGAGAGTCGCAGCTGACATGCCAAATTTCCTTAGTCTTCTGAGAAAGTAGAGGCTTGGTGTCAGCATAAGGGTCCCTAAGAACTTGAAGCTCTCGACCGTTTCAATTTTGTCCACACTGATGTAGTTAATTCTTAATCTGTGACTAGGTCTGCGTCATATGTGCTTCTTGGCACATCGTCTGTAACCAAGATATCTCTGTTGCTCACGCTACAATGAAAGATGCAATGAAAGGTGATTCACTTTTTTGCTGGGGAAAGCAATCACTTATTTCTGAATCAGACTCGCTCCTTCAATTAGTCCCAGTGACAGGTATGACAGAAAAGTCTCTATAAAGATTTCCCATAGCACTGTAGTCCTGAATAAATGCGAGATTAATAAGAAAATCATCTTCAAGGGATATCAGTTAAGGGACTCTCTCTGATTCCACGCAGACTACTGATCTGAGATTCTATTTATTTCCATGAAATTTGATGTGATTTTTTTTATTGAGTGGATGGATCAGAATTTAACTGAATGTGAGCTCTGTTCGAAAATAAACTCTTGGCAATTCATCAACTCAGTCAAATGTAGTGTTGGAAATTCAATGTATGTTCACTCATGTGCACGCTTTCTCTTCCACACATATTCTTAGCCACGCTCTCTATCACATGCAAACACATGTACCCATATACACACACATGCACATATACAAATACACACTCTCTCACATGCACTGACACACACTCTCTCATGCACACACTTTCTCACATGCACTCTCTCACACTCTTGCACGTACACACACACACACACACACACACTCACTCTTGCACACATACTTTTTCACACAATCATTCTCTCTCTCTCGAACACACAACCCACACCAGGTAAATCCTCCTATCATTCTGAAATTTGAGCCTGGACGAGAAACAGCCCTTAAGTGACCAATTAATGATGTGTAGGCTCTCAATTAGTTCTCAGTACATTCAGCCCTATATTGTGACTCCCTTTCCAAATCTTTGATCAAGGGTATGACTCTGGTGGACTTCCCATTCTAAGACATGCTTTTCAACCTTGTTAATATCTCTCACCATATAAGGATCCCTTACACAGCTTGCATACTCCAATACTGGATGAACAACTACCCAGCGAGCTCTAACACTGATATTTTTGTTGGGCTGCCATAAATTCCTCCTCAGGACTTCAAACATCCTATTGGCTTTGGTTGCTGTCAGCTAGTGAAAGTGGCATCTCCATCGCAGATTGGAGATGAACCACACATATGGTTGGGTCTCTACTGTTGGGGAGTTTGATCATAGAACTGAAAGCTATCTTTTGCTGGATCCTTTTTTTGTTGGAAGTCCATGTGACATTGCATTCTTTTGGCATTGGTTCTCCCATTTTTGCAATTCCAGAACATCATCTTGCAAGGAAATTGGTCTGGTCTTGAGTTTTTCCTGAAGCGAAGACCATGCACTGCCATCTGCACATAGACACACCCTCTTTTTTTTAACTTGCTGTGAAGGTTGTTCAAGAAAAGTAACGATCTCCAAGAGAGGATGATTCCTTACCTCACACCATTCTTCCTCTGCTGTAAGAAAGTACCAGATCCAATTTAATGACATCCCTTGATTTGAAAGCAGTGGGGTGTAATGTATTAATTATTAACAATTAACACAACCCCTAACATAGTTCTAAACAAAAAGGAAAAGATGTGATTTGCACACATAGATTCAAAGTAACATGCAATAGATTTATTAAAAGACATGAGTTGGAATTTTACGAGATTGATTCTAAATGTCCACCTCATGTGAAATAGGCAAGTTCCTGGTCCAGTTTTTGGGATGAGTTTTCACACATTATCTTATGTACTTAATCATTAAAAATATGGGCTAGACCATTTCTATTGGCTGCAGGCAATGGGCTGGACTTAATTCACCAGCCAGAGGATGCTATTGCGCATGTGCAGACCTCTGAAACTGCACTTGTGCAATTTCAGGAGCGACAGCCTGTCAGACAAAGGGAAAACTGTCAGGCCTCTGCTGCTGAAGACAATCTGAAGAAATATCACCCCTGCAATTGCAGGGCCTACACCCGATTGTGAGCCCCACACCATCTGAGATGCCCCTACCAATTCCCAGACCGATCATCATCACCCCCCCAATCTGATCCTATTGCAGAATGGCAATAGCTCCCTTTCCCCCAATCTGACCCCATTGTATTCTGGAGCAGGCCCCATCCCACCAACTGGGCTATCCTTTTAGGCTCCACCCCTTCACACGCTGCCACCTATATGTCAGACCCCCGGCATTGCCCAAAAGGCAACCCCCCTCCTTGCCCTGAGCCTCTCCAGGAAGTCTCAATTGCCTTCGATTCTATCAGCAAGGAAGGGCTACATGACTTTTCCTTACTGATGGGGAGCAGGTATTTTCCTGTTGGAGAGAAACTCTCCCAGTGAAGCCATAAAGGCAAGTGAGCCTGGACAATTGAGCATCAAGCTTGCTAAATGCATGCAAATGAAGATTAGAATGAATTTACATAATTTATTTGGCCTCTTGTTCATTTCCAGTGAGACGCTGACTGCACCAGGAATCTGGCCTTTGTAAGATCGGGCACAACCCTTTAGCCCGATTGGCAGTGACTTAACCTGAGGATCACCACACCTCAGGCAAGGTTGAGAAGTGGAGCCTTCATGAATAACCTCAGCCGGTATGGGAATTGAACTCACGCTGTTGGATGCCTCTGCATCAGGAGCCAGCCGTCCAGCCTAGTGAGCTAAACTGACTCCTAAACTCACAATACTCAATGCAGTAGGGTCAACATATGGCTGAGGGTGAACCACTAGCTCATCTAATGATATAAGCTAAGGCATCTTGTAATTGATTCCATGTAAGATCCTGGCATAGATACAAGACAACAATACCCCTTTTAAGTATTCATATCTCTTATGTCTGTTTCTTTCAATCCCCCACCACCCCCCAACCTCACTGTCTCTAATCTAGCCTCAGGCAGCGTGCGCTGATCTTTAATTATTTGGCAGGAAGTCCAAGCTCAGCCACTTCTCCTTTTAATTCACAGGATATAATTAAGTGCGAGATGCAACATCTCAACAGGCGCCGAGAGTCCAAGAATAAAGCTGAACATGCCAACCAGACCACAACAAGGAGCATTGGCATGCACACCTGAGTATGTAAGTTGTTAACACAACACAGGCAGTCACACATTTCACTGGATGTGTACAGCACCAGATGGTCGCTGGGTTCCATCACAATCTCCTCGGAAAGCCTTTAGTGGGAAAGGAAGTGGACAGGCTTCTCCCTAACAATGAAATCGCTCCATTTTGTTTGTTCCGAGCCAATTCTGCCCTCCAGCTGCACACTGCAACAGAGACTCCTCCCCAGATTTGTTTTTAAACTTCAGCAAGGGTTGCAAATGCGACAGATGCAAGGAGCCTGGAATGGCTGGTTTAAGACGCTTGAAGACATTTCTAATCAACATCAGTCGGACCGCTGCCCAAACTGTGTCTGAATGTTAATCACATCCTGTGCCATCAGCCAGAGGGAACAGGTAGCCAGCATTGTCTGTGTGACCGCTTGCTCACACAAGCACTCTGTCCCATCTGCCGATGGCAGTGAGCAAAAGAAAATCCAACAGCTTTTCTGATTAAGGGACAAATTTGCATTTATATAGCACCTTTCATCCAGTGTGCCTTAGGGCATTCCAGCATAATTTGCACTCATCGTCCTGAAGCACAGCCACTGTTGGTAATCTTCGCACAAGGTCAGGCGGAAACGATTGGATGATTTATCCTTTGTGGTATGACTTAAAGGAGGGTGTTTGTCAGTTCACTGTCACCTGCTGTTGTTTGAATGTGGCAAGGAAATCTTTAACACCCACCTGCGACAGCAGGCAGGCCCTCAGTTTGTTAGTTTCCTCGATTTTGTGTTTGTCGTGACGGTGAAAGTGTCAGGTTTTTCCATGGAACTGATCGCAATCTTTGGTGCCCGCACACATCCAGCATGTTGGAAGAGGTGGCTAGAGAGATAGTGGAGGATACATTGGTAACATCTTTCAAAATTTCATCGATACTGGAACAGTGCCTGCAAATTAGAAAATAGCAAATGCAATCCCACTATTTAAGCAAAATAAAGTTTACTTGTTAGTCACAAGTAAGGCTTACATTCATACTGCAATGAAGTTACTGTGAAATTCCCCTACTTGTCATACTCTGGCACCTGTTCAGGTCAATGCACCTAAGAAAGAAACCTATGCAAACATGGGGAAAATGTGCAAACTTCACACAGACAGTGACCCAAGCCAGGAATTGAATCCGGGTCCTCGGTGCTGTAAAGCAACAGTGCTAACCACTGTGCTACTGTGTCGCCCAGAAAAGGAGACAGGGAGAAAATAGAGAACTACCAGTCCTGTAGCCTCACATTAGTAACAAGAAAACTATGAGAATCCAACATAAAGGATAGATAACTGGAAAAATAGAAAATATTGGTTCGGCTGAAATAGAGTCAACACGGGATTTATGAAAAATAAATCATGCTTGACAAATCAGTTGAAGCTCCTTGAGGCTTTTACAGACAGGGTAGATGAGGGAAAACTAATGGATGTGATGTATTTGGATTTTCCAAAGGCTCCCATGGGGGAAGGGAATTCTGCCAGGGTGGGGCAGATTGTCAATACTGGGAGGGAGTACTGAGATCGGGTAACTCTGGGATGGGGGTGTGTGGTATCAGGGCTGGCCCTGGAATTGTTGTGGGTTTTACAATTGGGCCATGGGGGGGGTAATGCTGGAGGGGCAGCACTGTGGGAGCCCCAGGCGGGCCAGCAACTGAGCTGGTTCCCAAATAGGAAGCTGACAGTTCAGGGCCATGCATATGTGCAGAGCTCCAGAACTGTAGATTCCAGTATGAATAGGCCCTGCCCCCCCCCCCCCCCCCCCCCCCCCCACACACACCCCGAGCTTTAAATTGTATTCATAACTGTGACCTCTGCATTGCACAGAGTGTGAGAGATTTGAGTCTGAAAAAACAATCATGAATTACACTATTTTTCCTGCCAATTCAGCACTTAGAATTGTTTTTGGGGGGAGTATCACTCCATGTACCTTATTCAATGAGGTGGAAATGGGGTTTTAAATAGCATGCTAAACTGTAATTACCTCTGAACAATCTTTCTAGCCCTGAAAAAACTAATTTTATATTTGCAGAGACTCAATTTTCTCCATTAATTCAAAGTTCTACAGATTTTTTAAAATGATAAAAACATTTTTAAAAAAATGTTGGAGATATTTCAATTTCTACTTTAGTTACCATTTTTATTTCACTCTCTGTTAAATTAATAAATAAGAAATAGGTAATGAATGCAGATTGCTCCCTGATTTGCTGTCTGTGGGAATTGTTCAATGCGATTGTCTGCTTAACCTGCATAATGACATCATCATTTCTGAACATTGAAAATCAGCTGTAGCTGATGCTGCAATGAAATTATCATCAGAAAAGATTAACTTGAGACAGAAGAGATTGTTAAATGTTTGCAGACAAAATTCTGACTGTTGTTTTGCCCCATGACAATTTACCAATTGCACTCAATGACTTAAATAAGCCACACTGGGAACATGGTGTTCAATTCTGGTTGCCACATTACCAGAAGGATGTGGAGGTTTTGGAGGGGATATGGAAAAGACTTACAGAAAGTATTAGGTATAAGAAGAGGCTGGAAAAATTTAGTTTGTTCTCATTGGAATGACAGAGGTTGAGGGGTGACCTGATAGAAGTCTACAAGATTGAGAGGTATGAACAGAGTGGATAGTCAGACGCTTTTTCCCAAGGTAGAAGACTCGATTACCAGGGGACAAGGCTTAAGGTGTGAGGGGCAAGATTTAAAATGTATGAGCCAGTTTTTTTACACAGAGGGTGGTGGGTGCTGGAACTCGCTGCCGGGGAAGATAATGGAAGCAGATTTGATAGTGAGTTTCAAGGGGTGGCTGGACAAGTACATGAACAGGATGGAAATAGAGGGATATGGTTTTAGTTAAGTCAGGCAGTATGGTTGGTAAACGATTGGAGGGCCGAAGGGCCTGTTCCTGTGCTATTATTTTCTTTGTTCTTTGTTCTTTGGCTGCTTAGATTATCCACATAGAAGCTTAATCTAGTACCTGAATAGCTATCAGAAAAAGCTGTATTTCTAACAAAAACAACGATGTTGAGAAATTTATCAGCCATGATCAAAAGTTAGAGCAAACTTGATTGGCCGAATGGCTTAATTTTGTTCTATATCTTATGACCTTATGATCTTATTGCAGCACTCCCCCAGTATTACACTGGAATGCCAGCTTATTCTGTTCATCCAAATCTGTCAAATCTGTCATCCAAGCCTTTTTCCTTGGATGTTGATGACTAACATAAGGGGACATAGCTTTAAATTGAGGGGTGATAATTATAGGATGGACGTCAGAAGTAGGTTCTTTACTCAGAGGGTAGTAAGGGAATGGAATGTCCTGCCAACAGCAGTTATGGACTTGCCAACTTTAAAGGCATTCAAATGGTCAGTCGATAGGCATATGGATAACATTGGAATAGTTTAGGTTAGCGGGTCATTAGATTCGTTCCACTGGTCAGCACAACATCGAGGGCTGAAGGGCCTGTACTGCGCTGTAATGTTCTATGTTCTAAATGAGACTGGAACCAAATGACACTAAAATTGGTGGGATACTAAGCTGCAATGAGAGAATAAGAAATTTACAAATGGCTATAGATGGACTTTGTGAATGGATCAAAATGTGGCAGATGGAATGTAATGTGGATAAGTTTGAGGTTGTCCATTTTTGTGGGAAGAATAAAAAGGCAACTCATTATCTAAATGGAGAGAAACATCATAAAGGTATAATGCAGAAGGATCTGGGTGTCCTTGTGCATCAATCACAGAAAGTTAGCATGCAGGTGCAGCAGGTAATAAGGATGGCAAATGGAATTTTGGCATTCATTGCTTATAGAATAGAATATCCAAGTAGAAAGATGCTGTTACAACCATAGAGGACATTGGTGAAACCATACCTGGAATACTATGCAGAGTTCACTTGAGAAAAGATGTGAATACATTGGAGCAGATAATTCCTGGGATAATTCCAGATGATTCTAGAGATGAAGGACTTCTCTTAGAAAGAGAGATTGAGCAGTTTAGGCCTAGACTCACTCAGTTGAGAAAAATGAGCAGAGATCTAATTGATGCTAAAGGGGATTGACAGAGGAGACATAGAAAGAATGTTTCCCCTTGCTGGGCACTGTAGAATGAGAGGCCATAGTTTTAGGCTATAGGGTGGCAGCTCTAAAACAGAGATGAGGAGGAATTTCTTTATCCAAAGGGTGGTAAATCTGTGGAATTCTCTACTTCAGAGTGCAGTGGATGCTGGGACACTACATAGACTTAAGGTGGAGATAAATAGGTTTTGTAGTGGGATGAGGGGTTAAGGGGAGGAAGGTGAAGGTACGGCTGAGATGAGATCAGCCATAATCTTCCTGAATGATGGAGGATGTTCAAGGGGCTGAATGGCTCCTTGTTCTTACGTTCTTATGTAACCAAGGGTGGCACAGTGACACAGTGGTTAGCACCGCTGCTTCACAGCGCCATGAACCTGGGTTCAGTTCAATTCCCCTCTTCTGCATGGATTTCTTCCGAGTGCTCCATTTTCCTCCCACAGTCTGAAAGACGTGTTGGTTAGGTGCATTGACCCGAACAGGCACCGGACTGTGGCTACTGAAGAAGTAACTTCATTGCAATGTTAAAGTAGGCCTTACTTGCAACTAATAAATAAACTTTACTTTTACTTTAATGAACAAACTTAAAAAAAACTTTAACTATAACCTCCTAATTCCGAGGTCAGAGTGTTATCCATGATCCAGGATAGCAACATAGATATCTTAATATCCTATTATTAATCTTCAGGATATTAAAGTAGAATTTGGATTGCATCACTGCTTAATCTTGTTTTGATTAGATTCCTTTAGCTTCTCTTCATAGCTCAATCATATATCATTTTTATTTCACTTCTCTGACTTTATTCCAATGCCTTACATCTTTCAGAGTGAATAGACAATGCTCACTTTATATGTGGCCTCACTAATGCTCACTAGATTAACATCTCACGTGATTTAGTCATATTTTAGCTACCTTTATAAATGGCATCGTGATGCACAATCTGGGCAGAATTTCCCATTTGCCGCGGTCTGTGTCGACAGCTCAGTCTTTCCCACTGACCAGAATGGTGGGATCTCACATCAAGTTCGGTGCTTGAAACGTTGTGAATTAAGCGCAGGTGAATGGGCAGCACAGTGACATAGTGGTTAACGCTGCTGACTCACCTCCGGGAAAGATTCCTCACACACAGGGGACATGCATTTCTCCCAATATCTGCTCCATCCTCTCTGATCACATCTCTTTCTTTTGTCTCTACACAGGCCAAATCCTTGATTCCATTGCTGATCAAATATCTACCTATCCCAGCCTTAAATATTCGCAATAACTTTGGCCCCACAGCTCTTAGGGACGAGGAATTCCAAAGACTCAACTTCGGAGAGAAGAAATTCTCATCTCAGTGTTAAATTGGCGCTCCTTTATTCTGAGACTCTGCCCTCTGGTCCAATCTCTGCTATGTAAGGAAACATCCTCTCAGCTTTTACCCTGTCAAGCCCCTTATGAATCCTATATATTTCAATTAGATTATCTCTTATGCTTTTAAACTCTGATGAATAGAGTTCCAATCTGTTCAATCTTTCCTCACAGGACAATACCTCCACACTGGGGATCACCCCCTACTAAACCTTCTCTGAACTGCCTCTAATGAAATAACATCTTTCCTTAAATAAATGGACCAAATTTGCTCCTTGTTCTCCAGACATGGTCTCACCAAACCCTTCTACAGTTTCAGCAAGACTTCCCTAATCTTATGCTCCAAATCTCTTGAAATAAAGGCTATCATTCCACTACCTTCCTGCTGCCCCTGTGTGCTAGCTTTCTATGTTTCCTGCATAAGTCAGCGCAAGTCCCTTTGTGTTGCAGCTTTCTGCAGTTTTTCTCCATTTAAATAACACTCGGTTGTTTTGTTCTCCCTTCCAAAATGAACAACTTCACATTTTGCCATATTATACGCCGTTTTCCAACTTTTTGCCTGTTCCCTTAATTATAACTATCAATATCTCTTTGTAAATTGTTTGTATCCATCTCGCAACTTGCTTTTCCACCTATTTTTGTGTCATCTGCAAATTTGGCTACTGTGCATTCGCTCCCATCCTCCAATAAGAAAAGGCAAAGTGATGGGCCAAATTCTTTGACCTCATCTGCGGCGGGGATTATCTGATCCTGGTGCAGTGAATTGAGATTTGGCTAAGTGCCAAATTCCCAGTTCTCACTGGCAGCGGTCACGGGGCACGAAAAGCTAAAGAATTCCAGCTGATGTCTTTTAGAAACTCATTCAGAAATAAATAAGTTAGCCAAGACTCCAAGTCCTTCTTGTGTGTTTGCCTGGCAAAAGTTATGGCAAATTTATGACTGCATTTATTCTTTGGATTGAAGATTCCTGGACCAGAAAGAAAGTCTCAATTTATTTTGTGACGAGTCACAATTATGCATGACCTCTCTAAAGCCAGAACAAAGTTAAATATACATTAGTCACAGATTTAGGACAAGAAGCTATTGTTTGAGTACAACTCTGCTTTCCCTCCTCCCTAATCTTCCCCTTTAAATCTCTTCATTTCTTAAGTTGAAAGCTTTGTTAATGTAGACTGCAGCTCAATGAAATTTTAATAGTAATTTCTATAAATTTTGCATGACAGAGACCAAATTTAGTCAAATCACTGATTCATATAATGACTACAGTATATATTCTTACTTGATTGCACTATACATACTTGTTCAATGACATTTTCTCTTAAAGCAGTGCCATTTGCTTTATAAAGAACAAAGAATAGGAAAAGGACCTTCAGCCCTCCAAGTCAATGCTGATCAAATTGTCCTTTCTAGACCAACTGCCTGTGTCTGTCTATTTCCCATTTGTTCATGTGCCTATGCAGAAAATGCTTAAATGTTACTCATGTATCTGCTTCAACCATCTCACTTGACAGTGCTTTCCAGGCCACAATCACCCTCTATATAAAAAAAAGCTTTCCTTGCACATCTCCACTAAACCTTTCCTGCCTTATCATAAATGTGTGCCCCTCCCCCTACCACCCCCACCCCGTAAATGTCATTTCAGCCCTGGGAGAAATGTTCCTTATCTATACCTCTCATAATTTTATAAATTTGTATCAGACAGCCTTCATCTTTCCAGGAAGAACAATCCCAGTTTATTCAATCTCTCCTCATAGCTAATAGCCTCCATATATGTTATATTATATCATGATGTTATATGTTATGTTATAAGTTCATTCAATTCACCTCATGCAAAGACATTTTCAATGGGATTGTGTTTCCTAATATAACTCAGTTTCAAGTTCCATTAACACTGCTTAAACAGTGAAAAAAACAAAGAGCACACGTGTAAGAGGTGATAAAGATATATTATTGGGCTAAATTTCTGTTGCCAGTCAAACAAAATAAATACAATATTACATAGTCAATGGAAAGTATAGCATGTCTTGTCGAAGAATCTGAGAATAGTAATCCTGGAATATTACGAAAGAGTGTGAGGTCTTATTAATGCATTCACAAAGGAGGAGAGTAGCCAAAAAAGAAACTCAGCTGGACTCACGACATAAAAACAAGGGCTACAAGAGCAGGTCAGAAGCTAGGAATATGCAGCAAGTAACTCATCTCCTGATTCCACCCCCTCCCCCTCCCTCCAAACCTGTCCACCATCTACAAGGCACAAGTCAGGAGTGTGATGGAATAATCTTCACTTTTCTGGATGGGTGCAGCTCCAACAGCACTCTAGAATCTTGATACCATCCAGGACTAAGCAGCCTGCTTGATTGGCATCACATCTACTAACGTTCAATCCCTCCACCACCAACAGTCAATATGTACTGTCGACAAGATGCATTGCAACAATTCACCAAAAATCCTTCGACAGCACCTTTCAAACCCACAACTACTTCCATCTAGAAGGACAAGGGTAGCAAATAAATGGGAACGCCACCACCTGCAAGTTCCCCTCAAGCCACTCACCACCCTGACTTGGAAATTTATTGCAGTTCCTTTGCAGTCGCTGGGTCAAAATCCTGGAATTCCCTCCCTAATGGCATTGTGGGTCAACCTACAGCACGTCGACCAAGAAGGCAGCTCACCACCAGCTTCTCAAGGATAACTAGGAATGGGCAATAAATCTTGGCCAGCCAATGATCCCATGTCCCACAAATGAATTATAAAAAAGTAAATGTCAGTCACTGAGACGCTGAGGCAGGAAAAATTACTTGAGAAAGACAAAAAAAATGAGATTATGTTAAACAAATATTTTGTATCTATCTTCACAGCAGAAGCTATAAAAGATGTATTAACAACAATGGGGAGCCAAGACCTTATGACAGTGAGGAACTTAAACTAGTTTCTATTATTTTAAAATACAAGAAAAAGCAAAATATTGTAGATGTTGAAAATCTGAAGTAAAAACAAAACATTGTAAAAGCTTAGCAGGTTTGGCAGCATCTGCAGAGAGAGGGAAACAGAGTTAATGTGAGTCGGGGAATTGATTAGCTCAGGTGGCTTGTCAGCATTTAGCACTGAGATAAAGAAAAAATATTTCATCCAAAGGATTGTGAGTCTTTGGAATTCTCTATGTCAGAGGGTTGTGGATGCTCCATCATTGATTATATTTAAAACTGAGATAGACAGATTTTTGGTCTCTCAAGAAATTGAGGGGCATGGAATCAAATGAAATTGAGTCTCAAGATCAGCCATGATCCTATGAAATGGTTAGCACAACAGATGATCTATTTCTGCTCCTCTTCTTGTGTTCTTGTTCTGAACAGTAGTCCAAACACCAACTTCAATGGGATGCCTTTCTCTTTTCATCTCACAGGATGTGAACGTCACTGGACCAGTCACAGGATTCCCGAATCCCTAAGTGCCTTTTGTTGTGAAAGACATTTGAGAGGCTAAAGGGAACATTAGTGAATCAGATGGATTTTTACCACTATCGACAATGATTCAACAGCATCATTAGGCTTTTAATTCCAGATATTTTTACTGATTTCATATTTCACCATATGCCATGGTGGGATTTGAACCTAGATCTTGCTCTGGGCCTCTGAATTTCTAGTCTAGTGAGATTATCACTACATCATTGCCTCCTCCAATCACTACTGTTCTCTGCTGATTTGGGTCCATGTCACCTTTGCTTATTTAATCCCATGTATTTCAATTTAAAAAAAAGTTCAAAGTTTGTTTATTAGTCACAAGTAAGGCTTACATTAACACTGCAATGAAATTATGGATAAATTCCCCTGGTTGCCACAGTCAATGAACCTAACCAGCATGTCTTGCGGACTGTGGGAGCTAACCGGAACACTCAGAGGAAATCCATGCAGACACAGAGAGAACATGCAGACCTCCCAAGCAACAACAGTGTTAACCATTGTGCCACCGTGCCATCTTGTGGAGTTTCATGAGGTGTTTTTTTGAACGATTGTACATAAAATGCCATCTGCGTGACCTTTACCAATCCTCTCAGTTATATCATCAAAAAACCCAATCAAGTTAGTCAAACATGATTTGCCTTTAATTAATCTATGCTGGCTGTCATTTGCTAACTCATGCTCCTCCAAATATCAATTGACTTTGACTTAGCTTATTATGATTTCAGATGTTCCCCGATCACCGATGTTAGGCTGACCTTCCAGAAAGTTCTTGATAGGCAGCTAAAAATTCAAATTCCCAATTGAAAATTCCACTGCTAAATATGTAAGTATTGCATCCATTTTACACCTGAAATATGTTAGCAACACATAACCAATTTCTTTGTCTGCGTGTTCTTTACCAATGAAATCTACTGAAATATTTAGATGTTCAAGTCCTAGCCAATCATTTTTGTCCATTATGCTGAAAAAAATAAATTTAGCTGTTTTTGGTTTTACCATCCACTGAGTTTAAAGTGGCCAAATTTTAACAAATGTCAGAACACAACTGGCGACAGACTGTACATCAAAACTGCAGAGCTCCTTCATCACTGCTTCCTTACTGTTTTATTTAGAATCATAGAATCCTGACAGTTGCAGAAGGAGGCCATTTGATCCATCGAGTTGACACCAACCACAATTCCACTCAGGCCCTATCCCCATAATGCTATGCATTTACCTTAGCTAACCCCTCTGACACTAAGGTGCATTTTAGCATGGCCAATCCACTTAACCCGCATGGAGGTAAATTACTGCGGATGCTGGAATCTGAAACCAAAAGTGAAAATGGTGGAAAACCTCAGCAGGTCTGTAAGGAGAGAAAAGAGCTGACGTTTCGAGTCCCGATGATCCTTTGTCAAAACTAAAACGCACAGAAGGTGGGAGATATTTATACCGTAGGGCGAGGGAATGAAAGATGAGGCATAGCCATGGAAACAGGGGGAAAGGCTGCTAATGGCAACTGATAGGCGGGGAGGGGGCAGATGGTTGGGAGAGAGGCAAAATTGAGAAAAAAGGACAAGGGAAAGCAAAGGGGAGAAAAGGTAAGGAAAGGGGTTATAAAATAAGGGAATGAATAGAGGGAAAGAAAAATAAAGAAAGACAATCACAGTTTACCCTGTGATTTCAGCTTCTCTGCAGTTTGGCCATTCACATCTTTCATTCTGTCTATGGACTGCCATCAGCAGCCTTTCCCCTTGTATTTATGGCTATGACTCACCTTTCCCTCACCTTGCAGTATAAACATCTCCCACTTTCTGTGTCTTTTAGCTTTGACAAAGGGTCACTGGGACTCAAAATATCAGCTCTCTTCTCTCCTCACAGATGCTGCCAGATTGGCTGAGATTTTCCAGCATTTTATCTTTTGGCCGTCTAACTGCACATCTTTGGATTATTGGTGGAGACCGGATCACCTCGGAAGAAACCTACATAGACACAGAGAGGATGTGCAAACTCCACACAGACAGTGGCTGGGAATCAAACCAGGGTCTCTGGCATTGGAAGGGATTGTGATTAGTGCAATGGGCTGAATGGCGTTCTTCTACACTGTAGGGATTCTAAATAAAACAGTAAAGGAGGATTGATGAGAGAGATCTACAGTTTTGAGGTATAGTCCATCCCTAGTTATGTGGTGATATTAATATAATTAGTCCGCTTTAAACTCAAAAACCAAAAAGAACTAAAACTATTTTATTCAAAAATCTCACTTAGCGAAGAGTCTTATTAGCAGCTGCATTCGAAATCTCATCACCGAGGTAATCAGACCTTAACAAGCAGCTGGCTGAAATTATTTTAAGGCCAAGATTGCAGAAAATCAGCAGCCGAGTTTTAATTAAATGGGGTGATCAGATCATAAGCACTTATTGAACAGCCTGAAATAACTGTCACTTCTGATATGTGTTAAGCGACGCTGTTCTAATCGATGCCTTTGATACTGACAAGTGGTCAGCTCCAGTTACCTCACTTCTACACTGACCTGTGCTAAGTGCCAACTACGTGAGTGATGTCCCCGTATCGGGAAAGAGGGAGAGTGAATGAGGTTTTACACATCCACACCGAATGTTAAAGCCTTTAAGCTAGCCCAGCGTTAAGGAGACATGGGATTTTAATTTGTGCACTTCTAAGTTAAACTGACGGAGATTATACAATGAAGTCAAAATTTGTGGCTAACATTGATATTCTAATGGCTCTTCCACCGCAGAGGTAGATAATAAATCCAATTTGGACTGATACAATCAGTTAAACAGCTCTGATTGGAATTTAAATAGAACAACAACTCCTTCGAGCAGAGGGTGGTGTGGATATGGGATGAGCTGCCAGAGAAAGTGGTTGAGGCAGGTACAAATAGCAACATTTACAAAACATTTGGATAAGTATATGGTTGGGAAAGGATTAGAAGGATATGGGCCAAACCTGGGGCAATTGGGACTATCTGGGAAGGTAGCAGGTGGACCAGTTGGGCCGAAGGGCCTGTATCTGTGCTCTGTGACTCTACAATGCTCGATTAATCTTCCCTTCTAATTTAACCCCAGTGTTCTCTTCTTTCCCCCATCCCAACAATTCATCTGGGGTGGGGGTGGAATTCTCCCATCCTGTTCACAATGGGAATCATAGCAGAGGGGAGGGCTGGACCACGCAAATGTGCACTGACCTGGGGTGGAATTGTCTGGTTTTGGGGGGAGCACAGCCAGAGGATCCTAGCCCTGGACTGTAAACTGTCCTTGACCGATAAAACATTCAACTTTCAACACACTCCTAAATTATATGCCGCTACTGTTTAACCTCTGACAGCCAGCTGGTCGAGGGAGTAGTCAAAAGTCACCCTTTATTAGTTTTAGATTTATTCACAAAATGAGACATTGTAAATGTCTAATTTCTGAATCTACAACCCACCCCAGTATTAGTTAGTGTGTATTAAAGCTCCTGTGGGTACATCAAATCAAATTAGCGAATGGATTCCCTCTTAAGGGGATTGTCTCTTTTTATTCTTTTAGGCAACAGTTAGAACAAATGAATAAATAATCCAATGATTAGTTTCTTAAAGGAAAAGTGTCTCTTTATATGTGAACACATTATGATTATATAAGTGTCCCTGACCTTCTTAGTTCACACAATTACAGCTGCGCTTCACTGCACTACAGAATGCGGGAAAGGGGAACTTGGCTCTCCTGATACTGAAATACCAAAATGTTAACTTATAGAAACATATAAGATCATGAAGGGAATAAATAAGATAGAAGAAGGGAGGTTGTTTCTACTGGCAGGCAAAACTAGAACTAGGGGGCTTGGTCTCAAAGTAAGGAGGAGCAGATTTAGGACTGAGTTGAGGAGGAACTTCTTCACCCAAAGAGTTGTGAATCTGTGGAATTCCCTGCCCAGGGAAGCAATTGAGGTTACCTCATTGAATGCTTTTAAGGTAAAGATAGATAAATTTTTAAACAGTAAAGGAATTAAGGGTTATGGTGAGCTGGCGAGTAAATGAAAAGATCAGCCATGATCTTATCGAATGGCGGAGCAGCCTCAAGAGGCTAGATGGCCTACTCCTGCTCACAGTTCTTATATTCTTAATATGTTCTTAACATGCAAGGAATTGGGAAGGCAAGCACCTTTATTGCAAAGGGGATAGGGTATAATTGTTGGGAAGTTTTGCGACAACTGTGGGGTGTTGGAAAGATCACACCTTGAGTACAAGTAAAGTGGTGGAGGCAGGTACTCTGGAGTTATTTAGGAAATACTTGGATGGGCACATGAACAAAATGGGAATGGAGGGGTGTAGAAAACTGATTTAAAATAGGGATCATGAGCCTTGGGAGTCCCTCACAAGTGTGTAAATAGATGATGATATTGATGTACTTGTTTTTATCCTACAGGTGCTTTGGTCCACCTTGTTGTCTAACAAGGGGCACACATGTGATGGGTTGTGAGAGGGCTGCTCTTGGATTTTTTTCGAGAGTATCCTAGTGCTTCACGTCGTTAGTGTACACTTGACCTGGACCATTTGATGGGCAACATGACAGCTCAGTGACTATCGCTGTGCTGTGCAGATACATGGATTTGGGCCTGTGTCTGTGAGAGTTTGCGCATTCTCTGCGCGCTTGCGTGGGTTTTCTCCAGGTGCTCCGCTTTCCTCCCACATCCCAAAGATGTGCTCTTAGGCTGATTGGCAAAACAAATTCTCCCTAAATTGTCTCAAAATTGCTTTTTAATCCATAGATCTATAAACATGGACAGGGATCGCGGGTAGAAGTGGGAACATAGGAATGGCGGCGCGGGCTTGTTGGGCCGAAGGGCCTGTTTCCCGTGCTGTTTTGTTTTTGTTCTTTGTTCTTTGTACCCAGTCTTTTGTCTCCTTACTTGAGAAGGTATGTACTCAACTGGGAGGAAGTTCAGAGAAAATCCATTAAACTGATTCCTGTAATGAAGCAATTGATGAGGAAAGGTTGAAGATGTCAGACCTCTGTTCATTGGAGTTTAGAAGAACGACAGATAATCTTAATGAAATGTGCATTCCTGAGGGGCTTTACATGGTAGATGGGAAGAGGATGTTTCCTCTCATGGATGACTTGTCAACTAGGGGCAGTAATTTAACTTAAAATGAAAATGAGCAGGAACTTCTTGTCTCAGAAAGTCTTTAACCTGAGGAATTCTCTATCACAGACAGCAGTGGAGGCTGGATCACTGAATGTATTCAAAACTGGGATAACAAGTTCTTAAATTATTGGACAGTGAAGAGTGATGAGGAAAAGGAAGGAAAGTAGAGATGAGACCAAGATTTGATCACCCAGATCTTACTGAGTGACAGTGAAGACTTGAGGGGCTGAATGGTCTACATTTACTCCTAGTTCTTTCTTATGTTATAAAAGAGTATCTCATTGCTGTAAATCACTTTGAAATATCCAGTGAGGAGGAAAGGAGTTCTATAAATGCAAGGTTTTAATTTTATGTATGGTCTCATTGATGCTTCCAACTCACTTTGACTATTCAAATATTGATTCTATCTGAGCTGTGGAATTTTAACATATAACTCTGCTGTTATCAGAGGGGAGCAGGGAGATAGCATTACTGTTCAGAAGTTTGTTAACTCCAGTTGCAACTATGCGAAAGAACAACCTTTTCGTCTCCAATACCTTATTTCCATTCTGTCCATTCCACCAACCTCCCAGGATAATCATTTTAATTTAATACAAGTCTAGTGTTCACAGTGCACTGTTTAAAAAAAATGATGCATTATATAATGTCTGTTCAGTTCCCAAGGTTTTCCAAGATACTTGGAATCATAGAATCACTACTGTGCAGAGGGAGGCCATTCAGCCCATAAAGCCTGCATGACAACAATCCCACCTAGGCCCTATCCCCCTAACCCCACTAATCCTCCTGCATTTTTGCATGGCCAATCAACCTAACCTGCACATCTTTGGACACTAAGGGGCAATTTAGCATTGCCAATCCACATAAACTGCACATCTTTGGGCACTAAGAGGCAGTTTAGTATGACCAATCAACCTAATCCACACATCTTTGGACACTAAGGGGCAATTGAACATGACCAGTCAACCGAACCAGCACATCTTTGCACAATAAGGAGCAATTTAGCGTTGCCAATCCACATAAACTGCACATCTTTGGAGACTAAGACGCTGTTCAGCATGGCCAATTAACCTAACCCGCACATCTTTGGACTGAGGGAGCAAACTGGAGCACCAAGAAGAGAATGTACACAGACACGGGGAGAACGTGCAAACTCTGCACAGACACCCGAGGCCACAATTGAACTCAGGCTACTGGAACTGAGATAGCAATGATGATTACTGTGCTGATGGAATTATTCTTGAAGTGTCATCACTGTTGTAAAATGGGAAACATGGCTATCAATTTACACATAGCAAGATCCCATAAGCCAGATCTGTTGAATTTTTTTGAATATGTCGGGGCTAAATATTGGCCAGGGCATTAGAGACAATTCACCTTCCTTCCCCAAGCTGTGATTGTTGGATATTCTACCACCACCCAACCAACTTGTTGCCTTATATGAAAAATTTCCAATGTGCCTCTGTTTCACACTGGGGACATCAGTTTGTATTTTGCACTCCAGTTTCTGGAGGGGAACTGGAATTGACAGGGACAAGGAAAGTGTTCTGAGACACATCTGAATGTAAAGAGACAGAAAGATTTAAGGAAGGGGTTTTAGAGAGTTGGAAGCGTAGGAAGATTTTATTTTTGACTTTGACAAAACAGCAGCACCTCAAAGCCGCTGTAAATTTGCGCTCAGATTCATTATCCTTGCTTAAAATATAAATACTGGCACAGAAACCATTTAGTACCCTGCAATTTCAGCACTGCTGTATGACAACATAGGGCCATTATTACTAATTGTAAAGTAATAAACCATAATGACATCTACAAGGAAGCAGATTAATTGCTGGTTTCAATCCTTGGTAATTTAATGAAGCCTACGTTTACGGCAGCAAGCTGCTAATGAAATGAATAATTTCTATTTAATTTGGCACAAGGAATGCAATTAATCCTCCCCCTTAAATCAGTCGAGAAACCTGACAATTGCCCTTTGACATATTTGGTGCTGAACTGAGCACATTCCCTGCATCGCCTTCAGATCTGTCGCAGTGGGGAGGGCACGTGTCTCATTTATCATTTGGCAATTCAGTGCAAATCGACAGCGGCTCAGCAGGTGGCGCTACAATAGAGTTAATGGGCCCCTTTACCCGAGTAGATTACACTTCTCCCGATTTCAATTATAGCGACGTTACCCCGCCTCCCCCCAACCCCCGCAACATTAACATTAATAAGATGTGTCCGCGGGAGGAGGGCTCTGCTGGTAATATTCCTGCTTCTGAGTTGGAAACGTGAGAATTCAAGGCCTACTCCAGAACCCGGACACCAAAACGAAAGCTGACTGTCCAAAGACCAGAAAATCATAGAATCCCCAGAGGACAGAACAAATCATTCGGCCCATCAAGTCTGTACCGATTCTGTGGCAGAGTATCTTACCCTAGCCTCCCTCCCCCAAATCTAACTCTGCAATACAGAAGATTTGGAGGGATCAGCCATGATCTGATTGAACGACAGAGCGGACTCGAAGGGCTAAACTTACATACTTCTGCTCTGAATTCCAATGTTCCTACATGGATTGGCCACGATAAATTGTCCCTTCATGTCAGAGGATTACAAGAATAAATATGTGGGGCTATGGGCGACACGGTGGCACAATGGTTAGCACTGATGCCTCAGAGCTCCAGGGTCGCGGGTTCAATTCCAGTATCGAGTGATTGTGTGGAGTTTTTACATTCTCCCTCACGTCTGTACGGGTTTCTTTCCAAAGTACCTTATGCAGGATTAGCTTGATTGACCAACCTAAATTTCCCTTTAGTATTGGGGGATTAGCAGGATAAATACACGAGGATATGGGGAGAGGGACTGGGTGGGATTATTGCAGAGACGACGGGTCGAATGGCCTCCTTCTAAACTGTAGAAATTCGATGATTCTATGATTGTAACAGCAAGGGAGTGCTGCACCGCCAGAAGCGTGTTGTTATTCAGGTATTAAATGGAGGACCCTGTTAGCCTTCCCAGGTGGATAGTAAGGATTCCCTACACTACTTTGAAGAAGCATTAACCCCTGGCACCTTAGCAAATATTGATCTCACAGCCAACATTGCTGCATGGATTCCCCAGAGATCAAGGCGAACCAGGGAGGTGGGAGCTGAAGGATTTCAAAGTTAAAGCCTTTTTATCGTACTCCTTGTGGTCCAGGAGCAGGAGCAGTGCTAACTCTCAGGCCCTTCACGTTCTCCCCCCACCCTGTCATCCTCACCCCTGCTGCGTGCTCACCACCACCCTCCCACTCTACATCCCACCTCCCCCACCCAATCTCTGATCTTCAACTGAATCCCACCTCCCCCCCCCCTCTCGACTGCAGGGCAATACGCCGAGAGACCCCAATGGCTTGAATCAACATTATTAAAACAGATGATCTGATCATTATCACATTGTTGTTTGCAGGAGATGACTGGATGCAAATTACCTGCCCTGTTTCCCACATTACAACAGCAGCTAAACATCAAAGTACTTTCTGGCTTCCTGAAGCTATGAAAGGTGCTACATAATTTAACCTTTCCTTCAAAATAGGATGGGGGCACTGATAGGTTTGATCACACTGGGATAAGGCTGAATCAAAGGTAATGGAGCCTTATTACTGGAATTCTATCGTCCTGCTTGCCATGGAATCGGAGCAAGTGAGGGGCGGACAACAAAAATGTCTGTTGACGTGGGGAGGAATTTCCAGTCTCGCTCAAATGAGGCCGTAAAATTCCACCCTACATCTGTACCAAAGTTCTCTGGGATTAGATAAGAATATATTCCATACTCAGACACATTTGTTTCCCTACTGTTTTATAGTTTTCAGTAGGTTGGTTGCAATTACTTCAGATTAATAAATTTCCACAAATGGTGTCCGATGATGAGCTGATCAAGTTTTCAGCTTTCTCCATCTTATTTGGTACGCAGCGATAGCAAATTCCAAACCCACGACCTTTACCACCTAGAAGGAGATGGGCAATAGATGCATGGGAGAACCTATGCTTGCAAGATCCCCTCCAAGCCACACATCCCCATCCCAACTTGGAAATATATCACCTTTCCTTCACTATTGCTGGGTCAAAATTCTGGAACTCAGGGACTGCAAGGGTTCGAGAAGGCAGCTCACCACCACCTTCTCAAGGGTAAGGATGGGATAAAGATGGGAAGAAGGGGGAACTGGGGATGGGGTGGTTTAAAGCTGAGGCTAAAGAAGGTAAAGGAGAACAAAACATAAGGAACTGGGTGGAGGGAAGGAAACAACGTCACAAGGAGAGATGAAAAGCTGATGCGGTCTGATGACTGAGACGCTTGTCAATCAAAACATTGCCTGAACCCTGTGCCAGGGAATCGGTCCAAAACTCTCATTGGTCAGGATGTGCTGAAGTCGGGGGAGTTTGATGAGATGGAAAAAGCCTTCACTAAAGTTAAGCCTGATGATGTGGTTTCAATTTTTTTATATAAGGCACCATGACACGGTTTCTCCAAGTCACGCTTGACAAACATAAGAAAGTGTCAGCATCTCCAACAGTTGAGTTGCCAAAGAGAATGGAAAGCATTTACAAAGGACACCTGCATCGGCTGCCCTGCTGTTCTTTTATACAGGTAGGCTAGTGTTTCTCCACCTGCTGTCAACAAGCAACGAAAATAATAGTCTCGAATCAATGCACCAATTGTGCTGTCTTCTCGCCCTCCCACTGACATCGCTCCAAGACTTTGATGGGGGGAAGAGTGCGCTGAAAACACAAAGTCAAAAGTAAAACAAACACCGATTTTCCCCACCCCATGGATCCAGAGAAAAAGGTCTGCACCCACTGGAAACAAATCTCTCGAAATGTCATAATATTTAAACTGGCTGCTAGCTGTTTGAAGATTAAGCCGTTCTGAGTGGGTGATGTCCAGATAGGTGAAGGCACAAGAGCATCAGAACAAGTTGGCAATAATTAACAGAGGTTCAGCCAACATTAGATTAAAGCAATATTATTGGCACGCAGTGGGGGATTTCACTTTGAGAAGTGAATCAGCTTGATTCTTCACAGGGGGCTCAGAATGAATATTATCCTAACTTTATTAAAGAGGCAGCACCTCTGATTGTCCCTCCTCAGAACTATATGGGATGTCGGTCTAAATTTTGAACTCAAAGGTTGCAACTTTCTGGTCATTCTTGCCAGCAGAATTTTCCAGTCCTGCCAATGGCGACCCCACGCCACTGATTCCCCAGCGCAAGAGGATGCAAACCACAGGAAAACTCGTTGTTCATAGTGGGACGAGAAGACGATGAAGACGCTTTTTGTGGGCACATTGGGGGAAGATTTCCCGTCCTGCCCACCACGGGTAGCAGAGTTAGACCAACTAATGAAGCTACTGTGAAAATCCCCAGGGCTCAGTCCCGGGGTCTTTTCTGGATCCTTCTCGGGCTTGAGCGATGCGCACTGTTTAAAATCCACTCCACGCTGCGGCACTTCTGTACGTCTTGCGTTCCAGAGGCACTGCTTGCAAGTCAGGATGAGCGAGGCATCAAAGTGCGTAAGGAACATCCTCAACAATTATAAACAGCAACAAAGTTAGGCCTGTGCAAATCTGCTATCTTCCATACATTTTGGATAGAAAAACACACGTGTGGCATGATAGCACAGTGGTTAGCACTGCTGCCTCAGAGACCTGGGTTCAATTCCCGGCTTGGGTCATTGTCTGTGTGGAGTCTGCAAGTTCTCCCCCATGTTTGCATGTGTTTCCTGCCACAGTTTGAAAAACGTGCTAGTTAGCATGCTAAATTCCCTGAACAGGTGGCAACTAGGGGATTTTCACAGTAACTTCATCGTAGTGTTAATATAAGGCTTATATCTGACACAAGTAAATAAACTTAAGCTTAAAACACAAGTTGTACTCCAGCCTATAAGGTCATCCTAGACAAATGTGTTAGAAAACACAACTGTGGTTTATGCAGATGTACCGGTATATTTCCATCACCAGATCTGGTGTCTTCAAACCCATTGGACCCTTATTCATTATTGAAATTGTTTTAGCAAAGCAGTTGCTATTTTATCATGATTAAAGTAATGAACGAAGGGAATCAGAACTCATTCATTTTAAATGTTGCACTGTTCAGATATTGTTCTGTAACACTCTGGCTTAGTCTTATCAATGCTCCATCTGGTGGTCCAAATAGAAAATGACAAACATTTTGACTCCAGGTCCTTTCAGTTTCAAACTAAGGGTAAAGAATGTTTTTTTCCATATATTATCAGTGTCACAAGTAAGTTTACATTAATACTGAAATGAAGTTACTGTGAAAATCCCCTAGTCATCTCACTCTGGTGCCTGTTCAAGTACACTGAGGGAGAATTTAACGTGGCCAATTCACCTAACCAGCACATCTTTCAGATTGTGGGAGGAAACCGGAGCACCAGGAGGAAACCCACACAGACACGGGGAGAATGGGCAAACTCCACACAAACAATGATTCAAGCCAAGAACCAAACCTGGGTCCTTGGCATTGTGAGGCATCAGTGCTAACCACTGTGCCACCGTGCAATTGAAGGTGAATTTCTGCTAAATCCTAGTCTAGATGTTATGAAGCTGCACATTTTTTGGTATGTGTTGACTTTGTTTCATTCATTTTTTGAAAAGGTGATCTCTGCCAAGTTATTTCAATGTGATGAATACTTAGGAATTTTCAACAGTGTCCAGATTTTAGACATGCTCATAATGATGACCAAATGCTGGAGACATTCAAACAAGGATGATATTTTTGAGCAAGTCACATAGGGCAAATAGGGTTGCAAATCCTTCTCGCTCACCTTATCCAGGAACTGCATCCTCATAATTTAAATCACTTCAATTGTATCTTCCTTCATAAGTTCATAATATATAGGAGCAGAATTGGATCATTTGGCCCATCAAGTCTGATCCGCCATTCGGTCATGGCTAATATGTTCCTCATTCCCATTCTCTTGCCTTTTCCCCATAACTGTTCAACTCATCCCTAATGAAAAATTAGTATCTCCTCCTTACATTGACTCACTGTCCCAGCATCCACTGCACTTTGGGGTAACAAATCCACACATTCACAACCCTTTGGGAGAAGTCATTTCTCCTCAGCTCTGTTTTAAATTTGCTGTCCCTTATCCTAGGACTTCAACTTCTCATCCTAGAATTGTTCCACATTTACTTTATCCATATCTCTTATCATCTTGAATACCTCAATTTGATCTCCTCATTCTTCTAAATTCCAGAGAATATAGGCTTAAACTGTTCAGCCTCACTTCATACGACAAATCCCTCATTTCTGAAATCAATCTAGTGAACCTCCTCTGAACTACCTCCAATGCCATTACATTTTCCCTTGAATAAGAGGATCAAAGCTATGTACAATACTCCAGGTATGGCCTCACCAATGCCTTGTATCATCTTCCTTTATTCCAAAGAAAATAATTCCAGCCTATTTAGTTGTTCTTCATGGTTAGATTTCTCCAATTCTGCCATCTCCCGATAAATTTCCACTGTGCCCTCTCTGTGTTTCAATCTACTTTTCTCTCGAATATGTTGGATTCTTCCTCAAACCTCTGCAGCCCACTGTAGCCCCTCCTTTACAGTGACTCCAGTCTATCGTGATCTCTCTCCCTCTGATCAATCATCAAAGACTGCACACTCCTCACCTCAGGAATTATTTTCCCACATTTCCTTTAACTTGCCACCCCTCTGATCATCTTCAAAAGCCGTCTCCAAACTTCTTTGATTCTGTCTTCAGTAATCTTCCCTAATTGTCTACCTCTTTCCACCCAGTGTCACTTGTAAAGCACCTGAAGTGTCTCATTACGAACAATGTTTGCATAAATGTCATTATTGGGGATGTTGAAACAAACTGAGAATTCCTTTATGCGGTGAGTTATAACGATGTACTGGATGTAGAAACTTTCAGTAGTAACTTTCAGAAGTGAATGAGAGAAATGTTTAAAAAGAAAAAAAAGTTGCAAGACTGAAGAAGAGGGGCTACAGAGGATGAGACTAATAGTTCCATTAAAGCGCCAGCATTGGCACCTTGGATCAAATGGCTTCCTTCAGTTAAAAACACTTTGAAGGATAGGATCACAGAATTCCTACAGTACTGAAGGTAGTCATTTTTTTTATTCATTCATGGGACATGAGCATCACTGACTGGCCAGAATTTATTGCCCATTTCTAGTTGCCTTGAGAAGGTGTAGTGAGCTGCCTTCTTGAATTTTTGCAATCCATGTGCTGTGGGTTGACCCACAATGCCGTTAGGCTGGGAATTCCAGGATTTTGACCCAGCAATGGCAAAGGAATGGTGACATATTTCCAAGTCAGGATGGTGAGTGGCTTGGAAGGGGATTTGCAGGTGGTAGTGTTCCCATTTATCTGCTGTCCTTCTCCTTCTAGATGGAAGCAGTCATGAGTTTGGAAGGTGTTTGTCTAAGGATCTTTAGTGAATTGGATTTGGCCCATCAAGTCTGCACTGATAACAATCCCATCCAGGCACAATCTCTGCAACCTCCCCTATTGACCCAACTAATCCCCCTGACACTGAGAACAATTTTTTAGCATGGCCAATCTACCTAACCTGAAAGGCGAGCAGTGGCCTAGTGTTATTAGCGATAGACCATTAAGCCAGGCACTCAGCTAATGTTCTTTTTAAGTTTGAGTTTATTTATTAGTGTTGCAAATAGATTTACATTAACACTGCAATAAAGTGTCTGTGAAAATCTCTTAGTCGTCACATTCTGGTGCCTGTTTACGTGCACTGAGGGAGAATTTAAAATGGCAATGTACTTAACCAGCATGTCTTCAGACTGTGGGAGTAAACTGGAGCACCCTTCAGAAACCCATACAGACATGGGGAGAATGTGCAAATTCCACACAGACAGTAACCCAAGCAGGGAATCGAACTCAAGACCCTGGTGCTAATCAGGTCTGCTTGGGTGGAGATAGAAGATCCCATTTCACCATTCTGAATAAGTGTAAGGAACTCCTGGCTAATATTTACTCTTTATATTTCTTATGTCCTCATGTTCACTGAGAATATCACCAAAAAAAGTTATATTCATTACCACATCGCTGTCAATGAGAGTTTGCTGTGTGGAAATTGGCTGCTGTACTTCCAACATCACAACAATGACAATACCTGATTGGCTGGAAACAGTTTGAGATGTTCAATGGTTGTGAATGGTGTGTGTTTCCTTCTAAAGTTGATTAATTTGCTTTTAAACAATGTGGTGACGTTTGCTGGGGTAAAGCAAACTAATGAAGGCGCTGGGGGCGATTATAGAGTTATAGAATCACACAGGGCAGAATAGGCCCACTGGCTCATTGAATCTGCAGTAAGAAGTCTCACAACACCAGGTTAAAGTCCAACCAGTTCACTTCATAGTAATTCCACAAGCTTTTGGAAATGCTGTTCCTTTGTTAAGTGTGTGGAAAGTTCTGATCAGAGACTTTTCCATACACTTGAGAAGGAACAGCATTTCTGAAAGCTAGTGGATTTATTATCAAATAAACTGGCTGGACTTTAACCTGGTGTTGTGAGACTTCTAACTGTGTTTACCCCAGTCCAATGCTGACATCGCCACATCATTGAACGTGCGCCGATAATAACTACCAGTAAAGGCCCACCAATCCCAATTCCTGCACTTACCCCATATCTTTGAATGTTATGATGTTTTAAGTGCTCATTCGAATACTTTTTAAAAGGTTGTAAGGCCTCCACTATCTTCCTAGGCAGTGCATTCCGCATCACCACTACCTCAGAGCGAAAATGCTTTTTTCTCAAATCCCCTCCTTGTTTTTGAGGGTGGGCTGTAAGATGTCCACTTTAGATAGCAGGGAGGAGGTTCATAATGATGGGATGAAAGGGGGAGGGGTGGGGAGGGCGGTGAGTGGGGTTATGGAGGGGGTGGCAGATGAAGGTGTTGTGGGGTAGGGGAGGAGGAGTAACAGGGGTAGGCGGTGGGGAGTGGTATGAGTTCTGTACACAAGAATGAGGTTTTTGAGATTCTGCTATGCAGGGAAGCCGAGTAGGTCAGCAGCACAGGGCGTTGATAGGTGAACATGGCCTGGTATGATTGATGATTTGGATGGAAGGAAGTCACTCATTCTTCAGTGGAGCTAAAATCATGGGGCAACTTGTTGATGTGTGCCCGTTGCGTGTGAGACACTGCTGGTGGCACAGAACCTTTGTAGAACTTACCCTGAAGCTTCTGGCAGGAAACTTCTCTTTGATACGGGTTTCAGTGAACTGTAGCCTGCCTTCCGCAGCTTAAAAGACTTGCAAGTGAGTTAAGATGCCACTTGTACAAAATTGTACTATTTATCTGACTCCAATTGCTTGGCTCAGCTGCTCTCTAAGTGGAGTCTGCTGAAACAGGCCTAATCATGTACGTCATTGAGTTTCGAGTGTACAATTGGGGCTGTGCTGATTGATAACCCGTTTTGTGCGTCTCAAGAGACAGTTTTTGCTGCGCAGTGCTCAGCCCTCTGCTCAAACTCAGTTGCAGGAGGTGGTGAACTCTCGCTGCCCACAACTGCAGCAAGGCAAACCTTAAAGTATTCTCAAGCAACAGGCTCAGAGAGAGCAGGGGCTGCTACAGAGGTGTTTGTGCCATACCGAATCATAAAGTACCAAAGGCGATCATTCGGTCCATCATGCCCATACTAGCTCCCTCCATACAAGCTACCCAATTCGTCCTACGTACCCAATCTTTATCCATTATCGGGTCTTTCATTTTCTGATATATATCCAATTTCCTTTTGAATATCACCATTGATTGTTCTCTGGGACAGAGTGTTTGGAAGTGCTGGTGGCTGAGTGTGAATTTTTCAATTTGCTTTTTTTCTCTCTCTCTTTTTGAGTGCTTTTTGCTGCTGTAGTTAGGCCTGGCGCTAGCTGGGAAGGGAGTGGGGAGTATAAATCAGCAACTCACCATGTGAATCCAACGAGCACGGGCTCGTTGGGCCGAAGGGCCTGTTTCCCATGCTGTTTTGTTCTTTGTTCTTTGTTCTTTGATTGGATTTTCGCCATCCTTCCAGACAATGTATCCTATGTTCAAGTTTTTTTCATTAATTTGTGAGACATGGGCATCACTGGCTGGCCAGCATTTATAGCCCATCCCTAGTTGCCCTTGGAAGGCAGTTGAAAGTCAACCACATTGCTGAGGCTCTGGAATCATATGTAGGCCAGATTGGCACCGAAACTCATTTGCCAGGCTTTTAAACTGTGATAGCAGATTTCCTTCCTGAAGGACATTAATAAAGCAGATGGGTTTTTACAACAATTGACAATAATTTCATAATTCCAGGTATTTCTTAATTCCTGATATTTTTTATTGAATGCAAATTCCACCTTGGTGGGATTCGAACCCAGGCCCCCAGAACATTAGTTGAGTTTCTGGATTAATAATAGAACAAAGAACAAAGAGAACACAGCACGGGAAACAGGCCCTTCGGCCCAACGAGCCCGCGCCACCGTCCTAACGTCTTAATGACATATCCATGACTTTAGGCTATGCCTATTGTGGAAGATTCCCATATAGGGACCAATATAGGGACAATTTGTTAGCCAATCAGCCTAAGAGCACATTTTTGGGATGTGGGAGGAAACCGGAGCACCCAGGGAAAACCACAGGGAGAACGCGCAAACTCCCGCAGACACAGGCCCAAATCTATGTGTCTGCACAGCAACAGCGATAGTCTCTGAGCTGTCATGTTGCCCATCAGATGGTCCAGTTTAAGCGTACACTAACGACTTGAAGCACTAGGCCACTCCTGAAGCAACATCCAAGAGCAGCCCTCGCACGACATGCCGAATGCATGCACCTTGTTGGTCAACAAGGTGGACCGAATTGCCTGTGGAAACAAATAAGATATTTAGACAGTCCTGCTATATCCCTCTATCTGCAGACTGCTCATGTGGCTGTCCAAGAGACCCTCAAACAACCCTAGTGTGCCTGCTCCCACCACCTTACTCGGCCGTGCATTCCACACCCCCACTACCCTTTGTGTGAAAAACTGCCCTCTAATATTTGTCTTATACATAGTCCCCCTCACCCTAAGGCCATGACCCCTCGTTCTATCCATTTCTAATGGTGGAAAAAGCTTACCACCATTCACTCTATCTATACCCCTCATAATCTTATATACCTCTAATAGATCCCTTCTCAGCCGACGTCTTTCAAGGGAAAACAAACCCAGTGTGTTCAATCTTTCCTCGTAAGACAGCCCTTCCATACCAGGCAACATCCTGGTAAATCTCCTCTGCACTCTCTCCAAGGCCTCCACATCCTTCCGGTAGTACGGCGACCAGAACTGGACGCAGTACTCCAAGTGAGGCCTAACCAACGTTCTATACACTTGCAACATCAGACTCCTACTCTTGTATTCTATACCCTTCCTATGAAGGCTAACATACCATACGCTTTCTTTATCACTTTCTCCACCTGTACTGACACCTTCAGAGACTTGTGAACCTGCACCCCCAGGTCTCTCTGAGTCTCTATACTCCGGATAGTTTTACCTTTTATCCTATAACTCCCCTCTACATTATTCCGGCCAAAATGCATCACCTCGCATTTATCCGGATTGAATTCCATTTGCCATCTATCTGCCCAATCTACCAGCCTATCTATGCCCTGTTGCATTGCCTGGCACTGCTCCTCAGAACCCGCCAATCCAAGCATCTTAGTGTCATCAGCAAATTTGCTGATCACACCACCTACCCCCTCTTCCAAGTCATTTATATAAACCACAAATAGAAGAGGTCCTAGTACTGAGCCCTGTGGCACACCACTAGTGACAGACGTCCAGTTGGAAAAAGAGCCTTCCACTACTACCCGCTGTCTCCTCCTCCCTAATCTCCCTAGTCTAGCTATAATATCACTAGACCTTTGCCATTGTCCCAGATGATCATAAGCTGCTGTCCCCTTTGATAGGGGAGAGCAGACTGACGGTTATTTAACTGGAGGGTCATCACACCTCTGGTGAGGGGCAACATTGAGAAGCTTTCATGAGTAACTTCAGCCAGTACAGGAATTGAACCCATTCTTTTATCTAAAGAACATCTTCTAGAAGCTTCATTCGATTGACGACTGGGATGGAGAGGGTAGGATTATCGTACAAAGAAAGGTTGGACAGGTTGCGTCTGTATCCATTGGAGTTTAGAGAAATGAGAGATGAGCACATCGAAACATATAATAAATATCCTGAGGGGATTTAACAGGGTTTTTACTGAAAGAATGTTTCCCCTTGTTGGAAAGGCTGGAATGATGGGAAACTGGTTAAAAACAACAGGGCACAGTTTAAAAATAAGGGGGTCTCCCAGTTAACACAGAGCTGAGAATAAATATTTTCTCTCAAAGGGTCAGGAATCTTTGGAACACTTCTCCAGAGAGCAGTACGGGCAGGGTAAATTAACACCTTTCAGGCAGAGGTAGCTAAGTTCTTGACTAATAAAGCAGTCAAAGGTTATTAGGGGGTAGGGTGAGGGGGGCAAATGTGGATTTGAGACCACAATCAGATCCAGCATAATCTCATTCAATGACATAGCAGGCTTGAGTGGCCAAATGGTCAACTTCTGTTCTGAATTTGTAAGTTCACATGACCTGAGTGAATCAGATGGGTTTTCCAGATGGAGTGATTTTGTGGTCGCCAATATTGATGTTAGATTACTCAGCTGTCATGATGGGATTAGAATTCATATCTCTCGATCATTAGCTCAATCATCTGGATTATTAGTCCAACAAAGTAACCATAGAGCATCATGATACTTTTCCTTAGGGCGGATTTAGCTCAGTTGGCTGGATGGCGCAATAATGCTGCAGAGCGGCTCCAACAGCTTGGTTTCAATTCCTGTAGCAGGATGTACGAGACGGGAGAATTCCAGCCATTATCCCTGGAATGTAAGAAATGCAGCAGCTAATCGGTGATCAGCAATCTCCCACAAATAGCAGTGTGATATTGCTTCTAAAGTTGATTGATAAAGTTGAGTATTAGCCAGGACATCATTGAAACTTCCCTGCTCACATTTGAAATAGTGCGATGGAATGATAGAAGGAAACACAACAACAATAGTACACCAACAAATGATGAGATATAGAAAGCCTACCAGCCATATGGGAAAAGAGAAGCCTGAGGAATGTCTTTAAAAGAAAATATATTTGTTATGATCTCAGGGAGCAAGGATTAACTTAAGTCTCACTCGTGCTTTGCAGCAGTAACTTTTCTCAAGGACCAGATTGATCAATAAACTTCACTTAATTTCGGGAAGGAGCCAGGATAGAAATGTAGAAACTAGAAGCAAGAGTAGGCCAATTGGCCCTTCAAGCCTGTACCACCATTAATTTTGATCACGGCAGAGCATCAAATTCAATATCCTGATCCACCTCTTCCCTGCACATCCTTTGATCTCTTTAACCCCAAGAGCTATATCTAATTTTTTCTTGAAATCATACAATATTTTGGCTTCAACTACTTTCTGTAGCAGTGAATTCCACACATTCACCACTCTCTGGATGAAGAAATTTCTCCTCACCCCTGTTCTAAAAGGTTTACCCTTATAGTTAAACCATGACCCCTGCCAATGTTCTGGACAACCCCACATTTGGAACATTCTTTCTGAATCTACCCTGTCTAATCCTGTTAAAATTTTACAAGTTTCTATGAGGTTCCCTCTCACTCTTCTAAACTCCAGTGAATACAATCCTAACAGACTTAGTCTCTTCTCATATGACAGACCTGCCATCACAGGAATCAGCCTGGTAAACTTCGCTGTACTCCAAGGACATCCTGCAGTCGCTGTACTCCAAGGACATCCAGGCAGTCAAGTCGAGAAGGTTGTTAAGAAGGCATATGGAGTCTTAGTTTTTATTGGTAGGGGGATTGAATTTCGGAGCCGCAAAGTCATGTTGCAACTGTACAAAACTCTAGTGCGGCCGCACTTGGAGTATTGTGTGCAGTTCTGGTCCCCACATTATAAGAAAGATGTGGAGGCATTGGAGAGGGTACAGAGGAGGTTTACCAGGATGTTGCCTGGTATGGAGGGCAGGTCTTATGAGGAGAGGCTGAGGGATTTGAGGTTGTTTTCGTTAGAAAGGAGGAGGCTAAGAGGGGACCTGATCGAAACATATAAGATGATTAGAGGTTTAGATAGGGTGGACAGTGATAGCCTTTTTCCTAGGATGGAGAAAGCTAGCACGAGGGGACACAGCTTTAAATTAAGGGGTGATAGTTATAGGACGGATATCAGAGGTAGGTTCTTTACCCAAAGGGTGGTTCGGGAGTGGAATGCCCTGCCTGCAGCAGTTGTAGATGCACCAAGTTTGGTGGCGTTTAAGAGGTTAGTTGATAAGTACATGGAAGAGAAGGGAATGGTTTAATTTGGAGGGGCATTGCTTTTTATATTGGTCAGCGCAACATCGAAGGCCGAAGGGCCTGTTCTGTGCTGTAATGTTCTATGTTCTATGTTCTATGCCTCAGATAAGAACACCAAAACTGCACACAATATTCCAGGTGTGGCCTCATCAATGCCTATACAATTGCAATGGTGTGGGAAATTCTAACACAGCAAAATAGTTGTAGTGATTTCTTAGAATTACATAGTATATGTATCACAGAAACAAAGCATTTGGCTCAACCAGCCCATGCCAGTGTTTGTGTGTTCTACTTGAGCCTCCTCCCATCCTTTTTTAATCTCACCCTATCACCATTCCTCCCTGTTTCCTTCTCCCTTATATTTTTATCTAACCTCCTCTTCAAAGCGTGGAACTATTCTCGGAGACATCCTACGCCACAGGAAAGAATCAATAATCTGGATTTCCTGGGCAGGACAGGAAGTGTCACCTCATCAAAATGCAATCACCATGATAACATTTTTCTCTAACAAAAAGGCCGATTATTACTGCGTGGAGGACAGTGAGTAATCAATTAGGCCGTACACCATTTTTGTGACAGCATCAGTCATACACAATGCAGCATTCTGCCATCCTGATCCAGCCATGCGTCAGAACCCACTCAATCGTTTCTCGGAGGAGGAACCAGACTATGTGGATGGAGGGTAACCAGAAAATTTGGAGTTGGGGGGTGAAGGCTGCATCAAAGAGAAGACTGGGAGAAGGCTTTGGGGGTGAGCTGCCAGTTAGTGGAGGGACTGAGAGAGAATCGCAGGGGGCAGGATTCTCTACAGTGCAGAAAGAAGTCATTTGGCCCATCACGTCTGCACTGACCACAATCCCACCCAGGTCCTATTCCCATAACCCTGCGTATTTATCCTTCCAATCCCCTGACACTAAGGGGCAATTTAGCACGATCAATCAACCGAACCTGCACAGCTTTGGGCTATAGGAGTAAACTGGAACACCCAGTGGAAACCCACGCAGATACATGGAGAATGTGCAGACTCCGCGCAAACAATGACCCAAGGCTGAAATTGAACTCAGGCTCCTGGTGCTATGAGGCAGCAGTGCTAAGCACTGTGCCACTGTACTATCAGGAATAAAGGACAGAGTGTTGGGTGCAAGGTGTAATCTGGTATTAATCAAGTGTAAAACTTGGAGGAGACATTAAGGTAATGGGCAGGTCTGAGGATGGTCCATGATTCAGCCATAATCACCTGCATCAAAAATTACATGTGTTATGCTGCATGTTTATAGATAGCCAATCACCAATCATAGAATCCCCACAGTACAGAAGGTGGCCATTTGGCCCATCAAGTCTGCACTGACAACAATCCCACCTAGCGCCTATAGCCCCACATATTTACCACACTAATCTCCCTGATATTAAGGGACAATTTAGCATGGCCAATCAATCTAACCTGAACTCCTTTGGACTGTGGGAGGAAACCGGAGCATCTGGAGGAAACACATGCAAGTCATGGAGAGAAGGTGCAGACTTCGCACAGAGGGTCATCCAAGGCTGGAATTGAACCCAGGTCTCTGCTGCTGTGAGACAGCAGTGCTAACCACTGTGCCACCAAATCTCTCTCCTCTGTGAAAGGAAGTCAACAGGTCAGCAACAAAGTGATGCTTTTGACCAGTGAAGACCGCTTCAAGTTCTAACTGGCCTTGCCCTTTATTGCAGCTGGCTTTATAGTAAGATGTTTGTGTTGGCTTTTTTTGTTTATATGCTTTATCTCACACCTCGTTGGCTTCTGTCAAAGTTCATAAACTGTCAATAGGACATTCTTAAGACTGTTAATAACCAGCTCACAAGAATTAGATGGTAGGACATGTCAGTGACAACACTGCAGTGTACAGAGGAAGAATGGCAACAATTTGCTTACATCTAAATGCCAGAACCAGAGAACAAGATAAGTGCCTGGGGTCAGGGCAGGATAGGAAGGCCTAGGTCGTTATAAAGGGCAATGATTGGGCATAAGGCCATAGATCGGTGGGACAAGGGGGATTCAGATATCACAGGGCCTCAGGCCAAAGCCCCTACCCAGTCGGAATGGTCTTCTGATGGAGGCAGCCATTACCCTTTCCACCCGAGATTTAACTTTGTGAATAACACTGCTGCCTCACAGCACCAGAGATCCGGTTTGATTCCTGGGTTGGGGGTGAATGTTCATGTGGAATATGCATGTTCTCCCCGCGTCTGCATGGATTTCCCCCATGTGCTCCAGTTTCTTCCTACAGGCCAATAGATGTGCTGGTTAGATAGATTGCCCAGGCCAAGTTCTCCCTCAATGAACCTGAACAAGTGCCAGACGTGGCAACTAGTGGATTTTCACAATAACTTCATTGCAGTGTTAATCTAATGTGACTTGTAACACTAATAACTTAAACTTATACCCCCAGCTTTCCCTCATGGAGATACAAGGCACCCAGCAACCTAAAATTAATCGGCCATTAATTTACCATGTATGAGTTTCAATTGGGGCAAAGAAGAGCTTCCCATGAGAGATCTTGCTCATCCCGTGTAAAACCGTTGTGTCGTTGGGACAATCAGGATTCTGGGGGAAATATTATCCCTGCAATTTCACACTCTCCCCTTCCCTGGTGCCTAAAAACCCACTAATAGAGGAGCTTAAGATTCAGACCCAGGTCTCCACTTTAAATTAATCATCTCATGAAGAGACAGAGGACAGGAAGCTTACTAATGGTTCATGGGAGAATTAAATGTCATTGTTTTTGAGTCAAGTCATGCAGAATTCTTCTCAAATCACAGAAACTGTCGTAGGATGCGAACCTCAGATGAATGCAATGGGGTTTATGTTACACCATCTTACACAGTGGGAGATAGTAACTGCACTGCAAAGAAATTCGTAGCATTAAAGAATCATATAATGGTGCAGCAGAAGGAGGCCATTCTGCTCCTCGATTCTGTACTGGCTCTTTGAAAGACCAATCTTTGTTAGTGCCACCCATTTGGCATAGCTGCAACTTCACTTCTCATTAAAGTCATCACCCAATTAGGACATTATTGAAACTAAATGCACTAAAAGACAGGCAGTGGGGTGCATCTGAACCAAATCCTAGTCACACACACCAACACATGAAATAAGGGCAAAAGTAGGCCATTCTGACTCTTGAGTCTGCTCTGCCATTCAATAAGAGTGTGGGGCAGTTTGGGGCACAATGGTTAGCAAGGAACTGGGTTTGATTCTTGGCTTGGGTCACTGTCTGTGCAAAGTCTGTACGTTCTTCGGTATCAGTGTGGGTTGGCCATGATATATTGTCCTTCACTGTCAAGAGGATTAGGAGGGTAAATATAGAACAATAGAATCATAGAACATTACAGCACAAAACCAGGCCTTTTAGCCCATCTTAGCTGTGCCAAACCATTTTTCTGCCTAGTTCCACTGACCCGCACCTGGGCCATATCCCTCTACACCTCTCTCATCCATGTACCTGTCCAAGTTTTTCTTAAATGTTAAAAGTGAGCCTGCTTTAACCACTTCATCTGGTAGCTCATTCTACACTCCTACCACTCTCTGTGTGAAGAACCACCCCACCCCCAATATTCCCTTTAAACATTTCCCCTTCACCCTTAATCCATGTCCTCTAGTTTGTCTCTCCCCTCGCTTCAGTGGAAAAAGCCTACTTGCATTCATTCTATCTGTACCCATCATAATTTTATGCACTTCTATCAAATCTCCCCTCATTCTTCTATGCTCCAGGGAATAAAATCCTAACCTATTCAATCTTTGGGAGAAGCAGGGATGGTACTTGAGTGAGATTGTTGTCCGTGCAGACTCAATGGACCAAATTGCCTCCTTCTGCACTGGAGAATCTATGATACTATGATCTGATTGTGGGGACAATGAATTGGGTTCAATTTGAATTTGGTTTCTGGAGAAAGCAAGGAGAGAGTTTCAGCTCTGCCTGACCTTACTCTGCACATCAATTTTACAATTTAAAGGATAGGGTAAAAATGTTTTAAGGAAGGAAGAACATACTTTCATTTATATAGAATGTTTCACAATGTCCAGATTTCCAAAGTATTTTATAGCCAAAGAAATAGGGATTGGGATTTTTTTTTGCATGTTAATAAGTTGTAGAGTTATGGAGAACAGGCAGGAAAGTGAAGTTGAGCCTGAGATGAAATTAGCCATGATGTGATTGAGTGGCAGAGCAGGTCGAGGAGCTGAATTGTCTACTCCTGCTCCTGGTCCTTGTGTTCTTATGTTTTATAAAGGATTTGTTTTGAGTAAATATAGAGAAACTGTTTCCAATACCTGCTGATAATAACAAGGCACAGATTTTTGGTGATTGACAAAATATCAGGAGCAACATGGGAAAAAAGCTAAGGGAGTGATCTTGCTGACGCTAATCAATCAGTGCGACCGAGCTGGTAAGATCATGAGACAGATGAAACTTTGGGATCACCTTTTGCTGACTCTGTGAAGTCTGTATGATAAGACTTAAATACTTAAATCTAAATGGAATCTGGTGGGACTGGAGGTCATTTAGCCCACACCCCTGCACCCTCCCAGCTGATCGGGGGAAGGGGAAGCAGTGCCCCTTGGACAGTGCCAACCTGAAACTGCCAGCCTAGGAGACTGACAGTGTCAGTGTTGAACCTTTGCATTTTTCAACAGACACCTGGGCACTGCCAGCTAGGCACCCTGGCACTGAATGTTGCCCAACATTCTGGCACTGCCTAGCAAAGACCTAGTAGTGCCACAGGTTGAAGCCTCAAGAGAGATTGATACCTGCAATGAGTTGGTTGCATTTTAAGAGTGGATCAGACAGGCTGGATATGTTTCTGGTGGAGTTTGGATGATTGAGGGGGTGATTTGATTGAAGTATATAAGATAGCCTTGACAAGGTGACATGGAAACAATATTTCCCCCAGTATGTTAGTCTGGAACTGGGAGAGAGAGTTTTAATATCATTGGTCACCTTTTAGGCAGAAATGAGGAGTTTTTTTTTCTCTCAGGGAGTTGCGTGACTTTGGAATTCTGATTCAGAATGTAGTAAAAGTGGGATCATAGACTCATAGAAACTCTATGGTGCAGAAGAAGGCCATTTGACCCATTGAGTATACACCAATAACAATCCCACCCAGGCCCTGTCCTCATAACCCCACATATTTACCCTGCTAATCCTTCTAATCTACGCAACCCTAAGGGGCAATTTAGCATGACCAATGAACCTAACCTGCACATCTTTGGATTGTAGGAGGAAACTGGAGTACCTGGAGAAAACCTATTGAACATTTTTAAGGCTGAAGTAGATAGATTCTTGTTAGGCAAGGGAATCAAACTTTATTCAGACGGGAATGTAGAACTTGATCAAGTTTAAGTTTTTTTTTATTAGTGTCACAAGTAGGGTTACATTAACGCTGCAATAGAGTTACTGTGAAAACCCCTGAGTCACCACGTTCTGGCGCCTGTTTGGGTATACAGAGGGAGAATTTAGCATGGCTAATGCAGCTAAACCCTGCATCTTCGGACTGTGGGAAGAAATCGGAGCGTCCAGAAGAAACCACACAGACACAGGGAGAACTTGCAAACTCTGCACAATCACCCAAGGTCAGAATTGTGAGCAGCAACGCGAACCACTTTGCCACTGTGCCAAACAAGATCCAAAGTGACAAGATAAGACATTGCATCCCACTTTGGGTTTGATCTGATGGTTAACCTGAGCAAAAGGGTCAGAAGTTTCTCTAGCATCGGCTAAGATTATGAGTGACAAGGGCAACATAACATAGAGTCATAGGGGTTTACAGTGTGGAAACAGGCCCCTTGGTCCAATTTGTCCATGCTGCCCCTTTTTTAAGCTAGTCGCAATTGAGTGCATTTGGCTCATATCCCTCTATATCCATTTTGTCCATGTAACTGTCTAAACATTTCCTAAAAGACAAAATCCTATTCACCTCTACTGCTACCTCTGGCAGCTTGTTCCAGATACTCACCACCGTCTGTGTGAAAAAATTGCCCCTCTAGACACTTTTGTATTCCTCCCGTCTCACCTTAAAGCTTTGCCTCGAGTTTGAGACTCACCTACAGTTGGGAAAAAATATTGACTATTTGCGCCCCTCATTATTTTATAGACCTCTATAAGATCATCCTTCAGCCTCCTACACTCCAGAGGAAAAAGTTCCCAGTGTATCCAGCCCCTCCTTATAACTCAAACCACCAAGTCTCTCTAGTACCCTAGCAAATCTTTTCTGCACTTTTTCTAGTTTAATAATATTCTTTTTATAATAGAGTGGCCAAAACTGAACACAGTATTCCAAGTACAGCCTTACCAATATCTTGTACAACTTCAACAAGACATCCCAACTTCTGTATTCAATGTTCTGACCAATAAAGCCAAGCACGCTAAATGCCTCCTTCACCACTCTGTCCATCTGTGACTTCACGTCCAAGGAGCTATGAACATGTACCCTTAGATCTCTTTGTTCTGTAACTCTCCCCAGTACCCTACAATTAAGTGAATAAATCCTGCCCTGGTTCGATCTATCAAAATGTACCTGCTCACATTTGTCTAAATGAAACTCCATCTGCCATTCATCAGCCCATTGGCCCAATTGATCAACATGTGGGCTCACATTTTTATATTATGCTGGTGGTTTAGAATCTTTACCTCTCTAGATTTTAATTTTTATAGCACTTTGTTTTATGACCTCATGAAGTCTATTAGCTTTTCACAACCAATATAGTTACTTTAAAGTATGTTCTTGGAAGGAACAGAGGTGTGGTTGAAAGTTCCGTGAAAAATAATGTTAAAGTTTATTTGTTAGTCACAAGTAGGCTGACATGAACTCAGCAATGAAGTTACTGTGAAAATCCCATCGTCACCATGCCTGTTCGGGTACACTGAGGGAGAATTTAGCATGGGCAATGCACCTCACCAGCACGTCTTTGGAACTGTGGGATGAAACGCACGCAGACACGTGAAGAAGGTGCAGACTCCGTGCAGACAGTGACCTAAGTGGGAAATCGAATCTATGTACCTGGCACTATGAGACAGCAGTGCTAGCCACTGTGCCACCATGTCTGAGAAAGAGCTGAATGACTTAATCCTCTGCGTATCAAATCATGGGGTCGATACTTTGATAAACACAATGCTTATTTTAATTATTATTTTAAACCTTCTCATTACAACTAATTTTACTGGCTGCTGTTCTGGCTTCCACTGGTCATATCTATGGTTAAAAAATACCTGTGGCTAATTGTCAGATTCGAAGTGCATTTAAAACATTCACAAATTGATATTCCATGCGTGTCATGAGTAAAGTTTCACCCAAATTTAAACGAAAAAGTTCTGACAGATTTATTCTGCCCAGGCAGAGATAGTCTGGAATCACAGACATTGGAATGCATTTTAATGCAGTTATTTTGTTGAACAAAGGGATACACAAGATTTTTCTCATATGTTGTTGGTTCACACGTACAGTGAAGTTGTCCCCCCAGCATAAGTCTGATCGAAAACTGAATCCTTATCTTATTAATTATGCTTACTTAAAATAAATCAGTGCTTGTCATTTAACTGCCATGAGGTAAACCAGAGAGATTGAATAAAATGCTTCCACGAACAGGAATTGCTGACAAGCAAGTGTAAAACTGCTCGGACAAGGCTGAATGTAAAAGAACAAGTAAGCAGTGAGAGAATTGGTTAGCTCAGTTGCCTGGATGAGTGATGCCCAAAGTAGGGACAATTACCCTCCCAGCCGATAAGAGCAAAATTACTGTGGATGCTGGAATCTGAAACAAAAACAGCAAATGCTGGAAAACCTTAGCAGCTCTGACAGCATCTGTGGGGAGAGAATAGAGCCAATGTTTCATGTTTCATGAATAGTCATACAGACATGAAACATTGGTTCTATGCTATCCCTACAGATGCTGTTAGACCTGCTGAGATTTTCCAGAATTTTCTGCTTTCGTGCCCCTACCAGCTAAGGTTATTTATGAAGATCCACCTTCTCAACCTTGCCCCCTGCCTGAGATGTGGTGATCTACAGTTTAAATCTCCACCAGTCCTCAAAGGGGAAAGCAGGCTGTGGTTATCTGGGGAAAAGAACAAAACAAAGAAAACTACGGTGCAGGAACAGATCCTTCAAGCTTCGAAGCCTGCACAGACCATGCTGCCCAACTTAACTAAAACCCCATAAAGAACAAAGAAAAGATCAGCACAGGAACAGGCCCTTCAGGACCAAGATGTCTTTCCCTAATTGCAAATAGATTCCAAGAGTTGGAATGACAAGACAGACAAATTCTGTTTGCAAGTTCTGGCACTTCCATTTACATAGAGCCTTTGAAAACTGCCTCACTGCAAATGAGATACTTTTGCAATATAGTCACAGTGTACAGAAATGTGGTGGAAAGTTGATGTGCGGCCTGAATCAGTAACAACAGGATAAATGAGTTTGATAAGGCTTTTTGCAATGTTGGGTTGAGGGATAATGTTGGCAGAGACATTGGGAAAGAATTCCCTGCTTTATTTCAGTACTGCATTAGGACGTTTTCTTGAGTTATTATTGTCACATGTTGGGGTATAGTGAAAAGTATTGTTTCTTGCGCGCTATACAGACAAAACATAAAATTCACAGAGTACATGAGGGAGAAGGAAAGAAGAATGTAGTGTTAAATTTATAGCTAAGATGTAGAGAAAGAATAACTTAATATAAGTTATGTCCATTTACATAACTTATGTAAAGTTGTTTTTCTACACCCCAGCTATGTCTGTAACACCACATTCTGAGGGCAGATGAGGCTAGGGTTTAAAATTTCATCTGAAAGGCAGCACTTCCAACAGTGCAGCGCTCCTTCAGTACAGCACTGGGTGTCAGCCTGGATTATGCAGTGTGAATCTGTGGAATAGGATTTGACTCACAACATTCTGAATTAAAGACAAAAATGCTACAATGGAGTGAACGAGGCTGTTTACAACAGCTAGTATGGTGATCTCTATGTCAGCTTACATTCACCTGACAAAGGGACGGCACTCGGAAAGCTTGAGATTGCAAATAAACCCCTTGGACTTTAACTGGTGTCATGTGACCTCTCAGTTTACATTTATTTTGAGGTTTTTGGGAGTGTGTGTGAGGAATCATGGCTGTCATTCAGGTTTCCTTGTGTGATGGAGGGAAAACAGTTGAAGTTAAAGAAATTTGATAAAACCATCTCCAGCAAGATTCTTGCATTCTTGTAACTCTGAAGAAGAGTCATCTGGACTCAAAACAGTTGCCCTGTTCTCTGTCCACAGATGCTGTCAGACCTGCTGAGATTTTCCAGTATTTTTTGTTTTTGTGTCGGGTTCCAACATTTGCAGTAATTTGTCTTCATTCTTGCATTCTGGCTCAGTTTTGGGAGCGGGGAAACCAGTAGTAAGGGAACTGAGGACTTTGGGAAGGAGCTTTGCTCTTCATTTGTGGGAAGGTCCTAGTACATCACTGACATATATTGAGTGGGAAGTCTGAATATCAGATAGAAAGTGTAACAATGCAGAACAATGAAGGAGTTGAGAGAGGTGACAATGAGGAAGTAATGCTTAATGCTGTCAGTGAGAGACCACGAGGATAATATTGTCCACTTTGTCAAAGACACATAGAATATGCACCCAGTCACAATCCATGGCCTTCTTTCCCAAAGGTTCACTGAGCCATGACTGCTATTGATAATGTGCGATCAAAACTTGGGGCAAGCAAAGTGACAGAGGCAAAAATCCTGGATTCATTAAAGGAAAAATTAGGAAGAGGATTCAGAGTTGCCATTTTGAATAGATCAATTAAGATGGACTCCACCCATTCAGGTCGAATGATTATGTGGTGATAATGTCACTGGACTATTAATCCAGGCTAATATTCTGGGGACAAGCATTCAAATCCTACCTTGGTACCTGATGAAATTTGAATTCAATTAATAATCTGGAATTGAAAATTCAGTCCCAGTAATGGTGACTGTGAAACCATTGTTGATTATTGCAAAAACCCATCTGGTTCACTACTGTAATTTAGGGAAGGAAATATAATGCCCTTACTTGGTCTGGCCGACAGATCCACAACAACATGTCACTCGGTTCAACAGATGGGCAAAAATGGTGGCATTGCCAACAATGCCCACATTCCTTGAACTAATAAGTAAATAGCTTATTAAGGCACTGCAGCACTCAGTCCCTTAATTATCCACTTTCCTGAGCATCAGCTTTGAGCACTTCCCTGGTCCAGCAAGGTTTGCTTATATGCAAAATGAAGTTTCCTGCGGAAACTCCCTGAGGGAGAATTCCCTGAGGAAGAACTTTTATACTGAAAAAGTTTTGGGTGTCTGAAATTTGCTGCCTGTGTTCGTGGACCCTAAAATCCTTTAAAAAGTACCTGGATCTGCACCTTAAGTGCTGTAAACCAAGAGGCTATGGGCTGGGTGCAGGAAGATGGAATGAGAAAGGGTACCTGGATGTCCTCAAGCTGGCATGGACAAGGGCAAAATGGCTTCCTACTGTGCTAGAACTTTTCGATAGTTATTTGGATAGGCACGTTTACTATACACAACTATCCCAAAAATGATTTTCTTCATATTAAAAACAATCCTGCCAACAAGTTAAAATGTGAGTGTATTTTATTACAAAAGAAAATTTACAAAAATTAAATAATACTTACAGTATTAATGCACATAAGCAAACTAAAAACTTTCTTTTAGCAACATATTGCAACCATTACAAAAATTCTGTGTTCCTGTTTTCTCATAGGGAAACCCACTACATGAATTTATTAATAAATTAAAAATGTACAACAGGTAATAATAAAACAAATTATTTTGTTTTAAAAGACAACCTTTGCCTTCTAACCAGACAATCAGATACAAAATATATAAATTATTGGCAGGGAAATGATAGGCAGAATTAAACTGAGCTGGCTTTGTCCCTCATTTTGATCAGGACGAACATAACAAGCTCTCCCCCACCTCCATCCCTGCCACACACTCCCTGAATTCCCAAAATTCCGATTCAGTCCAAATCCCGAAGAATCAGGATTTCAAATTCACTTCAAACTTCCAGGTGGGACCACCCAGTTATTCCTGCTGACTAAACACTTGAATCCTGGCTATAGGTAGAGGGCAAAGACCACCACACTCTTTTCCCTTCCCACACACAAGGAATTGTAGGATCCCTATAGTGCAGGACACCATTCAGCTCATCAAGTCTGCATCAATTCTCCAAAAGAGCATCTTACTCAGACCTACTCCCTCCACCCTATCCCCATCATTCTGCCCATAAACCTTGACTAATCCATCTAACCTACACATCTTTGAATACTAAGGGCAATTTACTATGGCCAATCCACCTAACCTACACATTTTTGAATACTAAGGGGCAATTTAGTATGGCAAATCTACCTAACCTGCACACCTTTGAATACAAAGCGGCAATTTAGCATGGCTAATCCACCTGACCTACAGATCTTTGAATACTAAGGAGCAATTTAGTATGGCTAATTCATCTAACCTATACATCTTTGAACTCTAAGAGGCAACATAGCATGGCCAATCCACTTAACCTGCACATCTTTGAACACTAAGGGACAATTTATTGTGTTCAATCCACCTAATCTGCATATCTTTGGATTATGGGAGGAAATTGGAACATCCAGAGGAAACCACGGAAACACAGAATGTGCAGATTCAGGATAATCAGTCACTGTGGGTTACTGTGCCACCACGCTGTCCTGAAATATCATCCTCAATTGCAAAGTAGTTGACAAGAGAATATGTCGAGTTCTGTTAAATCCAGCAATCAACCAAACAGTCCAAATTTTTATTTATATTCTAAGTTTTTCAAGAGGGGGGTGGGGTAGTTGCAATTGTGAAACTGCAATGCATTCAACAACTGGATGTGCATTGCTGCTAGATGGCAGCACAGTGGTTAGCACTGCTGCCTCACACCTCAAGGGACCCAGGTTTGATTCCCAGCTTGGGTGACTGTGCAGAGTCTGCACATTCTCTCCATGTACTCCGGGTACTCTGGTTTCTCCTACACTCCAAGAAGTGCAGATTAGGTAGATTGATCATGCGAAATTGCCTCTTAGTTTCAGGAAAATTAGCAGGGTAAATATGTGGAGTTATGAGATAGAACCTGGGTTGGATAGTCATTGGCACAGACTCGATGGGCTGAACAGCCTCCTCCTACACTGTAAGGATTCTATGAGAGTATCATCCTCAATATTCTTGATGACACTGGATGGATGCAATGGGCTTTGACATAGGATATTGTCGGAATGTGGAACCTTTTACCACACGGAGTGATTGCAGTAAGAACCAAAGATGCATTTGAAAGGAAGCTAAATAATCAAATGAGGGAGAAAGGAACAGGAGGAGGTTATGGTGATGTGAGAGAGATTAAATGAGTTGTGAGGAAGCTCATGTAGAACATAAATGCCAAACATAAAGCAACTTGGTGAACTGCTCTCTTATTTGTTGAAAGTTTTAATGCAAAGGATGATAACTTGGGGAGAAAAAGGGAAAAGTAAATACCCTCCTCATACCAATGCTCTGCTGCATAGTGTCAAAGTCTGCCACAGATTGATGTATCAAGGAGATAACACTGTCCCATCAGCAACTTAACCGAAAATAAATTGACTTGAATAAAAAGAGGAAAAACACATAAATTCCACACATAGATTGATCACAAGAGAAAAACCATCTCCTCATCTTTTAATGGCAAATCCACTGGATTAATCCAATGACAATGGATTGCCAATCTCCATTTACCGGACTGGAATACTCTGCTACTCAGCTAAATCTCCATTCAGCAGTTTATTAATAAGGCTCAATTAACATTGCAATGAAGTTACTGTGAAATTATCTAGTTGCCATAGTCCGTCGCCTGTTCGGGTCAATGAACCTAACCAGCAATATGGGAAGAAACTGGAGCACCCAGAGAAAGCCCATGCAGAGACAGGGAGAATGTGCAAACTCCATACAGGCAGTGACCCAAGCAGGGAATTGAACTGGGGTCCCTGGCACTGTGAAGCAGCAGTGCTAACCAATATGCTACTGTGCCGCCTCCTCAGCAGAGGGACTGGAGAATCCCAGCCACAGATGAGTTCAGAGAATCCCAGTCCTGGTCTGCAAAGATGAATCCCCTCAGCTCAAATTTTCCAGTCCTTCTGTGGGCAGAATCTTCCAGTCCTGCCAAACTCAAGGGGCTTTTGGCTGACTCGCTACTCAAGCTGAGGGAGCCACCTTGGCACAACCAAAAAATTCCAACCCAAGAAACTGCTGTGAGAAAATCAGGGAGAAACATAGAGTGCAGAAGAGGCCCTTCAGCCCATTGAGTCCCCACCTATGGATGAAAAGGGAATTTTTGGATGGAAAGGGAATGGTTTAGGTTAGATGGTCATTGCTTTTTCTTAATTGGTCGGCGCAACATCGAGGGCCGAAGGGCTTGTTCTGCGCTGTAATGTTCTATGTTCTATCTACCTACACTCAAGTAACACCTGACCTTCCATCTCATCCCATCTACTCGCACTTGGTCCACAGCTCTCAATGTAATGACGTGCCGAATGCTCATCCAGATACTTGTTAAAAGATGTGAGGCAACCTGCCTCCACCACCTTCTCAGGCAGCACATTCCAGACCGTTACCACCCTCTGGGTAAAAAAGCTTTTCCTCACATTGCCCCCTAAACCCTCCCGCCCCTCACTTGGAAACATTACAAGAACTTTAAAAAGGTTCTTATTCTCTTTGAGCATTTCTGTTTATTAGTTATAAAAATAAAGAAGATGGACAAAAGTTTGGCGACTATTATTCAGGTTTTCAAAGTCTGACATTACAGTGGGCTGTGAAGGCAGGGTACCACGAGGCCAAATAATCTGGGTAACCAATAACAGAAGTGTGCAGTTGTCCAGGCAGGAGACCCTGTCCCTCTGGGGATAGGGGGTATAATGGTAATCTCGCCATTTTAGTCATCTGGGTCTTGGCTAATGATGTGCGGTCATGGATTCAAATCCCACCATGGCAGCTGATGGAATTTAAACTCAGATAAAAAAGTGTGGAATTGAAAAACTATTCTCAATAAAGATGATCACAAAGCTACTGTTGTTATAACATTATCATTAAAAAATCCATCTGGTTCATTAATGTTCCCTCTAGGGAAGGAAATCTGCCATCCTTACCCGGCCTCACTGACATGTGACTCCAGGCCTATTGCAATGGGGTTGACTCTTAACTGCCCACTGAAAAGCCACTCAGTTTAAGGATGATTAGAGATGGAGAACAAATGAGGGCCTTGCTCATGGCGTTCACACCCCAGGGAAGAAACCTCCATTTGATGAAACTTCCAGGGCTGAACATTAAAGCAGACCTTACAGTATTCATTATGAGTGTGGCCCAAAGATTCAGGCAGGAAGAACTCACCTAGATGATATTTTGATGAATAATGTATGTATGTTTTGGATCTCTCTGGTGCACGGGGAGAAACGGCTGGTAGAAAAACGTTGTACATAAAAAAAAATGGTTTCGAGTGGAGGCCCAACACACAGATCAATTGTCAAGACCATCTCTATGGCATTGCTGTTTCCATGTCACACCAAGGTCCTGAACCTATGCCAGTATAACGGGGGGAATTTCCACAGCAGTCTAACCTGCAAAACAGAGTGGGCAAGAAGTCTGATATCATGAGACAGCACCTACATGGCAAGATGATACCCAACTCTGTCCAGCACATCATTTAAATCTCCTTTAAAGGTTTGGGGTCCAGGAATGTAAGTGCACAAGTTTTCCACGTTGGATCCTGGATGAAACTCCCACTGCCATGCATTTTCCCATCACACGTGGACTGATACAGGAGTAAGGGTGTGAAATAACCCTCTTGCAGTCATCCGACAGAGGCACGATGGGCTGAATGGCCTACTCCTGTAGCTGTTTCACCCTATGAATAGCGCAACAATGATCTTACTGAGGAGGATTGAAAAATTGGAGGAGTTGCCCATGCACATCATGGGTGATTTTATTCCTTCTCTTTTGCCCCCTCATCTTCTGACAATCATTTCCTTGAACCACATTTTGTCCATTTAAAGAAAAGTATACACATTGGCTGGTGAAGCTTGTTCGTGCACTGTAAGAAATCAAGATACGTAATGCGGCTGATAACAGCTTGACTGGTTGGCTGAAATTCTGGCTGGAAATTAGCACCATGAAGGTAACGTCACTGTCGTTATGTTAATGAACACAGTCATTCTCCTTCCATCAGTAAGTGCATTTTCTTGTAAGCTCTCTCTCACAAAGCTTCTTCACTCCATAGACCCTAGCCATAAGATTTGTTATATACACACATACAACAGCAATCAATGGCAGTCCAGAAAACAAAAACTCTAAATACTTCTTTTAAAAAAGAACGGTAATACATCTTTATACATATATATAATATATATATTTATGTTCCCAGGTAATCACCAATTCTCAGCTCTGAAGGTGAGTCAATCAGTCCAGCTGGGCATTCAAAATAAAATTGAAACCCCCATCAATTAAGGCTGATTTGGATAGTGAACCAATGTCTGTGTAGCACCAGCTGATAAACTGTCCATCTCCACCACGCGGGTCCTTCAAGCCACGTGCACCGATCCTTGGGGCGGGGGGGGGGGGGGGGGGGGGGGGGGGGGGGTGGAGTTGGGCAGAAATTGGCCCCTCGAGTCCTCTGCCCAGAGACTAGCACCGAAACCGCCCTGTCGAAGGGTCGCTGAGTCAAGGGTCTGTCCGTTCACTGGACCCAGTCAACACGTGTGGTCAACGTCTCTGCACTGGGGCCAATAAATCAGCTTGTGGAGGGGGAAGGGGAGTGAGGATGGGGATAGGGGAAGGGGAATGAGGCTGTGGATAGAGGAGGTGGGGTTGGGGATGCGGTTAAGGAGGAAGGTTGAAATCAGTGTGGCGATTGCTATCGGCTGTTTTTGCTGCAGGATTTGCAGCACTGCTTGCCGTAGAACTTGTGGCCGCACACACCATGCTGCGGGACCAGGTGGCACCAGCTGAAGAAGTCGTTGCAGTTGAGATCTTTGAAGAGAACAGAGTAGAAAATATAAACTGGTGGCTGAAAAATGGCAAATGAAATTTAATGCAGACAAACGTGAGGTATTGCACTTTGGAAGGACAAACCAAAGTAGAATGGTAAATAGGACTCTGAAGAGTGCAGAGGGATCTGGGAATAGAGGTACAGAATTCCCTAAAAGTGGTGTCAATTGGTGGATAGGGTCATAAAGAGTGCTTTTGGTACATTGGCCTTTATAAGTCAAAGTATCAAGTACAGAAGTTGGAATGTTATGGTAAGGTTATATAAGGCATTAATGAGGCCAAATTTAGAGTACTCTGTACAGTTTTGGTCACCTAGTTACAAAAAGGATGTAAATAAGGTTGAAAGAGTTCAGAGAAGGTTCACAAGGATGTTGCTGGGACTTGAGAAGCTGAGTTACAGAGAGAGATTAAATAGGTTAGGAATCATTCCCTGGAGCACAGAAGAAGGAAGGGAGATTTGAAAGAGGTGTATAAGATTTTGATGGGTATAGATAAAGTGACTGCAAGCAGGCTTTTCCCATTGAGGCTAGGGGAGAAAAAAAACAGAGGGCATGGGTTAAGAGTGAAAGGAGAAAAGTTTAAAGGCAATATTAGGGGAGTATTCTTCATGCAGAGAGTGGTGGGAGGGTGGAATGAACTGCTGGATAAAGTGGAAAATGTGCGGTCACTTCTAACATTTAAGAAAAACCTGGACAGGTTCATGGATGAGAGGGGTGTGGAGGGATATAGTCCAAGTACAGGTCAGTGGGACTGGACAAAAAATGGTTCAGCACAGACAAGAAGGGCTGAAAGGCCTGTTTCGGAAATGTAAATTTTCTGTGGTTCTATGGTTCTATGTATTAAACTTGCAATTAAATTGTACAACAGCATTGATGTATTTCCTATCAATTTAGAAAGGTGTGAGATGTTTATTGGGAGAGCCAGTTTGCAAGCATAACAATCTGCACCCCATTCATATGTACACTTGTCACTGATGCCTACAGGTTATCTTACATGGGAGTATCAGAGCAAAGTCTGACCCTGCTTTTCTTCCTAATGTACGTACAGTTTTTAACAGGGCTTCAATACATGATCAACACTCCAAAGACCTGTCGGGTTAGGTTGATTGGCTATGCTAAATTGACCCGATTGTCAGGGGATTAACAGGGTAAATTCGTGGGGTTACAGGAATAGGGCCTGGGTGGGATTGTAGTCGGTGCAGACTTGATGGGCTGAGTGGCCTCTTTCTGCACTGTATTAAGTCTGTGAACATAGTGCCTGTTCTGGTTGTAATCTTGAACTGTGCTCTTGAAGGAGTGACAGGATTCTTAAATGGTTGTTCCATTGCCATAACCATCTGTATTCCAAACTGGAGGCTAGTCAGGTTCTTTGATGGGAGGGTTTATGGGTTCCTACAAACTATATGCTGTGTGTAGAGGAACGCACTTCCACCAAAAATGGATACTCCAGAGGATGTTAACCAGGATTTCAGAACCATTAGGAGTATTGACAGGCAGAGAGACCTAGGCATCCATCAATCACTGAAAATGGCGATGCAGGTGGATAAGGTAGTTAAGAAGGCATACAGCATGCGTGCCTTCATTGATTAGGGCACTGACTATAAAATTTGACAGGTCATACTGTAGCTGTACAGAACCTTCATTAGGCCTCATTTAGAATATTGTGTACAATTTTGGTTGCTATACTAACAGAAGGATGTGGATGCTTTCAAGACAGTAAAGAAGAGATTTAGCAGGATGTTGCCTGGCCTGAAGGGTATTAGCTACAGGGAGAAGTTGGATAAATTCAGACTGTTCTCATTGGAATGATGGCAAAGAGTGGCGGGTTTTAATCTTCCACACGCCTTCATAATACAGCCCGTCATATTTGCTCAATCCCTTGCATCCAGGTGTAAGGTGCGAATAAATAAAACATGCATTTGTGAAGTGAGAAATTGTGTCTGTCTGTTATTGCAAGAACAGCATATCATTGCTAAACAGACATTTGAGCAGCACAGTGTCACACTGATTAGCACTGCTACCTCACTGCACCAGGAACTCAGGTTTGATTCCCAGCTTGGGCACTATCCTTGTGGAGTTTGCACATTCTGTGTGGGTTTCCTCCGGGTGTTCCGGTTTCCTTCCACTGCCCAAAGATGTGCAGGTTAGGTGGATTGGCCATGCTAAATTGTTCTTTGATGTTACGGGGTCTAGCTAGAGTAAATGCATGGGGTTATGGGGATAGGGCCTGGGTGGGGTTGAGGTCGGTAAAGACTTGATGGGCCAAATGGCCTTCTTCTGCACTGTAGAGATTCTATGATTCTATACGTATGTGCCATAAATATGATTCCTGGACCTTAGAAAATCGTGTTATCTTGTATGCTGGACCAGCTTGTTTACTGAGATTTAGACCAGTTTGTCGCAAGTTGCATGATGGGGTGTTGAAAGAGTACAAAGATATGAGGGGGAGGTGGGTGCAGAAAGAATGAAGCAGAATAAATAAGGTCAAAGCTTCTGACAGGGAAAAAAAGAATGTGTCAGAGGGCCTGGCAATGGTGAACAGCCTTACCTTTCCTGGGTGATGGGCAGAAGCTGGTGTTACAAGCTCTCGATGCTGCTGGTTTTTGATGCGGTGGACATCCCACTGCAGGTCGACCCTGCCTCAGGCAATGCACCGTACGCATCTGCACGCCTCCTCCGCAGGTTACTGTACACTAGAGGAGAAGGGGAAAGTATGTTTATTTGAAAAGGAGTAGGATCACACTGAAAATCATGAAAGGAAAGAAAGACTTTCATTTATATAGCACCCTTCGTGGCCACAGGATCCTCCTTTACAGTAAAGAAGGTAAATAATTCTGAAACATCTTCCAGCCTCTAGACTATCAGTGACCGGCTGTATGACTGAAGATGCATATCTTCTCCCTCAGTTTACCCAAATAGATGCTGGAGTGTAGCGACTCAGAGATTTTCACAGTAACTTTATTGCAGTGTTAATGTAAAACTGCTTGTGATTAATAAATAAACTTAATGAATGATACACAGCAATGTGGTAACAACCAGATAATCAATGTTAGTTGAGGGGAGAGCTGATGAAGGGTCATCCAGATCTTTTCTACTCTTTCCCCACAGATGCTGTCAGACCGGCTGAGATTTTCCAGCATTTTTGGTTTTTGTTTCAGCTTCCGGCATCCACAGTATTTTGCTTTTACGTGAAGAACCTCAATGGCAATTCTCATGTTCTACACCATGGGCTTAGTCTACCTACCTGTTGCCATGGTGAAGCGTACCATGCTGATGCAGCATGTTTGAGGAGTTGATCCATGGACGGTTTGGGGCACTCTCCCAGGTTACAGACACGTTCAAGCTCAATGGTTGCTTTGGGCAAGTGGCGACATCTTCTCTGGGGAAACTCCATGTATTTTCCAGACAGGCTTTTCTCACTGCACTTCAGCTCCCTGTTTTGTTGGCCAAGGCCACAGGACACGGAGCACTAAACAGAGCAAAAAAAAAATTAAAATAAAAGTAAATTACTGCAAAGGCTGGAAACTCAAACAAAAGCAAAAAATAGTTGGAAAATCTCAGCAATACCTGACAGCATTTCAGAAGAGAGAACAGAGCCAAAGTTTTGAGTCTATTCGAGCACCGACAAAGGGTCATCCAGACTCGAAACATTGGCTCTGTTCTCTCCCCATAGATACTGTCTGACTTGCTGAGATTTTCCAGCATTTTTTGTTTTAGTGAGAAATAAAACATTAATGCCTTACGTTAGAGAAATTACTACAGTGAGGTTTTATAAAGATTGCAAGGTTGCTAGAAAGGATGAAAAATTTTGTTCCCATTTCCAGGACGGCTTCTCATTTCTGATCAGGCCATGCCTAACCTCGTTGAAGCAAGAACACACAGACTTTACAGAAGGAGGCCGTCGGGCTGTGTCGACAGCAATTCCACTCAGACCCTACCCTCATAACCCCACATATTTACCTTTCTAATCCCCTGAAGCTAAGAGGCAATTTAGCATGGCCAATCCAGCTAATCTTCACACCTTTGGGCTGTGGGAGGAAACCAGCGCAGGCACGGGGAGAACATTCAAACTCCACATAGTCACCCAGGGCCAGAATCGAACCCTGGATCCCTGGTGCTAACCACTGTGCAAGAGCACACAAGCTGCGCTGTCCACTCATTTCCATGACTGCACTCAAACCCTGTGGAGGAGATTGTGTTCAGCACCACATGCCAATGAGCTGTGACAGAGCCACTACTGGGCTGTGATGCACACACCACACACTAACAAACAACCAGACGCTTCACTATGCTTCCCATAGAGGAACAGGAATAATATTAGGTAGATAGAACATTATGTCCTCCACTGTAAAAAAAACAAACAGGCTCAAAGGTTGGGATTTTCGGGCCATGTTTGCCCACACCATCGTACAGCTTCTGCTCATCTCGTGAATTATTTTCAGTACCTCAGACCAGGACGACGTGATCCACCGCAGTCTGTCATTCTTCGGGCAGCGCCGGACCACACAGATCTCCTGGTTCTTTGGCTTCACTTCCTGGTTGCACAGGCCCTCTGGTATGGCATGAGGCTTTGATGAGGGGTTTGTGCTTCTGCAGTAGACAACACGTTTCCTCATTCCCCTGCCACATGTTTTGGAACACTGGAAACAGATGATGACAGCTGGGTGTTAATTTGACTTTGGGAAGGAGGAGGGATTGTGGGGCGGAGGTGGGAAGGGGGAGGTTGGGGGAGGAACACATATGTCTACGTGTAAATAATAGTTCATTATTTTTCTTGGAGAACCATCAGAAATGGTGCCTGCTGTAGTTCAGGGATTAACATTTATGGGAGGTGATAGGTGAGTGGTATTATCGCTAGATTATTAATCCAAAAACTCAGCTCATGCTCTGGGGACCCAGGTTCGAATCCCACCATTGCAGCTGGTGTACTCCTTCTATAGCAAGGGCAACCTTTCTCAGAGAAGGACACCAAAACTGCACTCAATACTCCAGGGTGTGGCCTCATCGACACTATACAATTGCATTAAAACATCCCTATCCCTATATTCAAATCCTCTCGCTACAAAGGGCAACTTTTATATTCTTCCAAGGTACAGGAATGAGCACAGAGTTTGATATCACACATAAAGGTACAGTGAAGGATCACTGACACTTAAGCAATTGGTTTGGATTCTGTCCTACAAAATACAGCATGAACTCAGTCTCAGAAATATTATTTATTAGTTAATACCTTATATTTATGGCCACTGATTTTGGATTACATAAGATCACAAGAAATAGAAGCAGGAGTAGGCTATTTGGCCTTGCGATTGAATAAGGTCATTGCTGATTTGATTATGCCCTGACTCCATTTTTCTGCCTGTCCCCCCACCCAGAGTCCCTTTTAGATTGATTGAATATATTTGCTGACCCAATGTCCTCTGGGACAGAGAATTCTGCAGACTATCCTCTCAATGAAAAAGATCTTTCTTCTTTAGTTTGAAGTTCTCTGAGAATGGTTCACATTTCGGCGCAATCATTTTTCATTCCTCTAAGCTCCAATGAGTATCAGCTCAGCCTGCTTAATTTTCCATTGCAAGATAATTTGATTTAATTTGATTGATTATTGTCACAGGTATTGGTATACAGTGAAAAAAGTATTGTTTCTTGCATGCTATACAGACAAAGCATACTGTTCATGCAGAAGGAAAAGGAAGGGTGCAGAGCGTAGTGTAGAGAAAGATCAACTAAATATAAGGTTAAGAGATTGAAATACAGTATTGTTGGAGAATTTAAAAGGATTAGAGTTTGAAAAGAATAGAACAAGGGGAAAAGATAGATTCAGAGGGTATTCTGGATACAGCTAGCAAGAAGTCGCCACTCTGTGGTGCCATTTGAATCTTTGGCACTCTGAGAATTGCCCCACAAGTAACATCTTCTGTACGTCCACAGTATGAAATCCGGTTGTGTTAAAGAGTGTGTGAAGTTACCACCTTCCCTTTTCCTTTCTTGAGAAAAAGAGCACCAGCCTGTTCAGCTTTTTTTTGATAGTTGTATCTGCTCCATTCTGGTATAATTCTCATAAAACACCTTTTTTTGTTCCCATTCCAGTCCTTTGATATCCTTTCTTTCATAATACGGACACCGGAACAGTTCACAGCGTTCCAAGTGAATAAAATATCCGCAAGCAGATCGCTTTCAATTGTCCTTTAAATAAATCCTGGTGCAGGCATATTACCTCCTGATGAATGAAGCAGAGCAGGATTCACTGCTAGTGAAGTCACCATCATTGAAACATGATCTCCTTCGAGTCGGCCTGTACATCTCTAGAGGGCGGGAGGCATTGCGCGGGGCTGGGGGGAGGGGGTAAGTGGGGGGCGGTGGTCAGTTGCACATCACAGCACACTGATATCTCACCAGACCAGTGCAGTTGTGTTGGTTCCTTTTGCAGATGTCACCAGGAGAACAAATGAAATCCTGAACATGACCTTTGGAGGGCAGCAAAATAATGCGATCAAACAATAAAGCACTTTGAAGAAAAGTCAAAACGATAACTTTAATTTCTTTATTAGTCAGAAGTAGGCTTAGTTTAACACTGCAATGAAGTTCCTATTCGCCAAACTCCGGCGCCTGTCTGGGTACACTGAGGGAGAATTTAGCACGGCCAAGGCACTTAACCAGCACTTCTTTTGGAAGGAAGGAAACCGGAGCATCCAAAAGAAACCCATGCAGACACAGAGAGAATGTGCAGGCTCCACACAGATGGTTACCCAAAATGGGAATTAAACCCAAATCCCTGGCGCTGTGGGGTGGCACTGCTAACTACTGTGCCACCATGGGTTCAAGCCCCACTCCAGGACTTGAGTACAACAATCAAGGCTGACACTCCAACGTAGTAGTGATGGGGCACTGAGGGAGAATTTAGCATGGCCAATGTACCTAACCAGCACGCCCAAGAGTTGCCTTCAGCCCTATTCAAATTCTCATCGGAATCGAGTTTCGAGATTTTGGAGCATATCCAGTAAAACTCTTCTATTATAGCTGACTATCTGTGCAGAAAGGGATTTTCATGGTGGATCTTACTAGAGATTCTCAAATTTCTACTAACTAATTTTGCCAGGAATACTTCATTAAGCACTTTATTATTCTACAGCTGGTTTAGATGGATGTGCTCAACATCATGCACATATTTGTATAATAAGGTAGCTGAACATGCAAATCCTATCCTGATCATGATGTAGAGATGCTGGCATTGGACTGGGGTTAGCACAGCAAAAAATCTCATAACACCAGGTTAAGGTCCAACAGGTTTATTTGGAATCATCAACTTTCAGAACATTGCTCCTTCATCAGGTGAGTGGCGATGGGCTGAATGGCCTCCTTCTGCATTGTAGGGATTCTATGACTCTGTGATGATCATATTGTGGCTTATTGGGTCCTGGTTGTGTGAGTTGGCATTTTTTACAACAGTGACTACACTTCACAAGCACTTCATTGGCTGTAAAGTGCTTTGGATCAACCTGGTGTCATGAAAGATGCTATACAAATGCAAGTCTTTCTTATTTCACTGCTTATCTAAAGTGTTCCTCCTGCGTTGCTGCAGAGAGGGAATTGTATAAGTATGATATAGAAACATTTAGTTAATATGACGTGTGTAGACACATCACAAAGCATTAAAAAGGCTGATGCAATTTTCATATCATTTTTCGCCCAGCTAGTTCTGATTAAGCAGACATTCATCGAACAGTTTGAAGTTCTAGAGAACCCTTCCGAGAATGTTTCCATCCATTTCTGACTCGTCTACGGTTTGTGAAAATTCACGAAAGTCATAAATTATGTTGCCGTGCAAATAGAAAATCTGTTTCATTTGATATGGCGTGTATACTTGCTTTGATCCAAGGTCTTAATTGTGACCACGGGAAGGTGCCTACAAATTGCATGATTTTTAAATAGAATCTTACATCATGGGAGGCCATTTAGTCCATCATGCCTGTGCCAACTCTTTCAAAATCTCTCTCTCACTCTGAACTTTCTGGTGACACGGTGGCACAGTGGTTAGCACTGCTGCCTCACAGTGCCAGGGATCCGGGACCGATTCCTGGCTTGGGTCACTATTAGTGCAGAATCTTGCACATTCTCCCCATGTCTATGTGGGTTTCCTCTAGGTGCTCCAATTTTCTCCAAAGATGTGCAACTTAGGTTGATTGGCCATGCTAAATAGCCCCTTAATGTCAAGAAGACTAGCTAGTCAGGGGGATGGGACTTGATGGGATTGTGGACAGTGCAGACTTGATGGGCCAAATGGCCTCCTCCTGCACTGTAGGATTCTATAATTCTAACTGATGAGGCATTGATCAGATGTTTGTTTCTGGACCTAATTATTCCAGGAACAGATTGCTAAGGCATTATAGCTCGAGGGGACAGTGCACTGCATCAAGGAAAGCTACACTCATGCACACAAACTAAGGGACAATTTAGCTTTGGCAATCCATCTAACCTGCACATTTTTGGCCTATAGCAGGAAACTGAAGTACCTGATAAAAGCCCACGCAGGCATGGGGAGAATGTGCAAACTCCACACAGCTACCGGAATCAAAACCAGGAGCCTGGAGTTGTGAGACAGCAGTGCTAACCATCGTGCCACCGTGCCGCCAGTGTTATCTAATTAACCCAACTCCCTTGGTCTTTTCCCCATAGAGCTTCAATTTTCCCCCCTTCAATTTTAAGAGTTGACTTCCCCACTAACTTTTAGCCAGAGTTTTCCATTAAAAAGCCTTCCATCTTCCATTACAATGGAAATGTAAACATTCCCGCTGATATTACTGGTCTCTTCCAAGTGGATGTGCAGGAAGACAGCCACAGTTGGTGTCATCAAGTATTTTAAAATTCATTCATGGGACATGGGTGTTGCTGGCTGGCCAGCGTTTGTCGTCTATCCCTGGATACCCAAGGGCAGTTGAGAGTCAACCACATTGCTGTGGTTCTGGAGTCACATATAGACCAGACTAGGTAAGAATGGCAGATTTTCTTCCTTAAGGGGCACCGGTGAACTAGATGGATTTTTCAATAACCGACAATGATTTAATGGTCACTATGAGATTCTTAATTCCAGATTTTGTTTGTTGAATTCAAATTCCATCAGCTGCTGTGGCAGGATTCAAACCTGGGTCCCCAGGACATCAGCTGAGTTTCTGGATTAATAGTACAACAGTAATACGACTAGACATGCACAAATAGGAAGTTCCTACGGTAAATGTGAATGTGTAATGGGAATATATAAATAAGGAGAGCGTGCCCAAGTTGAAATTGGGTACAGCGCATCCTGGGCCACTCATGCCTCACCTTCAGCTCATGACTAAGCTTTCCTCTGCATCTGAGGCCAAGGATAGCTCTGAGTAGCGCTTACCTGTGTCCACGCCCCAGTATTCCACTCGGGTGGGCAGTCGTGGATGTTGCAGGGCTGCACCTGGGCGGGGGCCTCTGGGGGACACATGGATCGCGGCACCGCTTCATCCCTTTGGAAGGCTGCCTTGCGGAAGCACTGGATTTGTCGGCTCTGCTTCCCCCCTCCGCAGGACCTGCTGCAATCATTCCACTTGCCTGTAGACCAACTGCAGAAAAGGGGAAGAAGAAATATACAGTTCGGAGGAGGATTGGCAGAGGATGAAGAACGAGACAAATGTGGTGAATCTCAAAAGTGTCACTGCATCCAGAAATGTGAGCCAAATATCTGTTTTCAGTCTGAGGTCCTTTATTATCTCCATGAGAATCAGATGTAACTCTCATGGACAAAAAAAACAGTTGGCATCAGGGTAACGAAGTAGACATAGATATTGGGTTGGGTTTTCTGAGGCTCTGTGGTCCCCACCACTGCAGTTCCAATGTTGACAGCAACCATCCCCTGCCATCTCCCATGATTTTGATAGCTGCCAATGCGGGGGCGGGTGGGGGGGGTGGGTAGCGTGGAGCGGAGCGGTGAGGAAAAGACAAGGGTGCTGAAAACTCACTTCCATTGTCCAAAGTGTCAAGCTGGGACCACAGTCACATCCTGGGGAAAAGCAGTCCGGTTTCAGAGGAAGAATCTGGAGATGGGGTTGAAGGGTGAGGAGGTGGGGTTTTAATTTGGAAGATGTGGGGTTGGGGGAATGTGAGATAGGGGAATAAAGGGGGAAGTGTGGCCTTGAAGAGGGTTCCTCTGATGGGTTCATGGCAAACAAAGAGCTAGTAACTTCCCCCTCCTCCCCACCCCTATCCACTCCCCCATCTTTCTGACACCAACCCTCATCTCTAGAAGTGCATAAATCATGAGGGAGATAGATAGGATCGATAGGGAGGAATTTCTCCCCTTAGTTGAGGATCAATAACTGAGGGGCATAGATTTAAAGTAAGGGGCAGGAGATTTAGAGGGGATTTGAGGAAAAGCTTTTTCACGCAGAGATGGTGGGAATCTGGAACTCACTGCTTGACAGGGTGGTAGAGAGGGGAACCCTCACAACATTTAAGAAGCATTGAGGTGAGCACTTGAAACATCAAAGCATACAAGACTACGGATGGAGTGTCAGAAAATGGGACTAGAATTGATAGGTGCTTAATGGTTGGTACAACCACAATGTCTGTAGGATCTCTACAGACGTCTCTAAGAGATCTCTTAGGGTCTTTTTTGAGTTGTTTGATTTTGTGTGCTTGACACAGGCCTCCCCCTGCTGGTAAAAACACAGTGATGATGGGATGAGGTCCCTCTGTGGCTCTGCGCTGACCATTTAAGGGCCTCAATAAGCTCAAGGGCACATAAGAGGCAGCACAATGACTCCACTGGCCCAATATCAGACAAGCTGGGGGTAGGCGATAAGCGACGAGGAGGCCAAATGTGAGATTTTGTGAACTTTGTCCATGTTCAAACCCCTTGGCAGGCAAGTGTAAAATCCAGCCCATTAAATATCAAACACTGCATTTGTATCGCACCTTTCACAACCTCAGGCTCTCCCGAAGCGCCTACTGCCAAACGAAATCCTTTTGAAGTGTCGTCACCGTTGTAAAGGAGAAAGAAAAGACAGCTCACAGCAAGGTTCCAGAAAGAGCAATGAGCTAATCAGCAGCTTCCCTGGTTCAGCGATGTTGGCTGAGAGGTAAATATTGACCAGGGCACTCGGAAGAGCTCACCTCCTCTTCTTTGAAACTGTGCCGTGGGAACATGGGAAGAGTTCCAAAGAATCATGATTCAAAGCGAAGGTTTCATAAGGACAGCTGGGAGCCTGATGTAATTAAAGCACAACACGCTATCCCACTGAAAAGTTAATCAGAGGTGTGTCTCTTTTGATGCCTGAACGTAAATTACCGTTCAGTAGGTGCAGGTCAATGGGAGTTGAATTGTTCGTTGGTGGTCTCAAGTGGGAGGTTTCCTCCATTTTGTTGAAGATTTACACTTTCTGCAATTAAATGATTCTATGATTTGTAACAGAGGAACTCGATTTCTCAGCCATTCTGATTAAGGACAATTCTGCTCGTCTACAGCCAATGCAAATATAGAGAGAGCAAAAACAACTTGTAACTCACAGAATTCCCTACAGTGCAGAAAGAGGCCATTCGGCCCAACAAGTCTGCACCAACCACAATCCTACCCAGGCCCTATTCTCGTAAATCCCACACATTTACCCTGCTAATTTCCCTGACACTATGGTCAATTTAACATGGCTAATTCACCTAACCCGCACATCTTCAGAATGTGGGAGGAAACAGAAGCACCCAGAAGAAAGCCAAGCAGACACGCGGTGAATGTGCAAGCTCCATACAGACAGTATCCCGAGATTGGGATTGAACCTGGATCCCTGGCGCTGTGAGGCAGCATTTCTAACCACTGTGCCACCGTGCCACCCATACTTATGTAGCATCTCCTATGTTCCAAGGTGCATTGCAAAGGCAATTAGCAACAACCTGTATTTATACAGCACTTTTAACATTGGAAAAAGTGTCAAAACACTTTGCAGGAATTTTATTCAGAAAAATCTGATATCTAGTCTCACAAAAGGAGATATTTAGTGGGATTTTACAACCTCACTCAGGCGAGACAGGAAATTCCCGCCTGACGTCAACAGAGATTTCCGTTGTTGGACCCCCGCCCGCTCCGATTCTGGATGGGTGAGATTGTAAAGTTCCACCATTGGGTGAGATTGTCTGACCTCCCCTTAGCGTTTTTCTTGGTGGTGGGAGGTGGTGCATCATTTGCTGGTGACAAAGAGTCATCTGGACTCATAACATCAGCTCTTTCCTCTCCTTGCAGATGCTGCCAAACCTGCAGAGATTTTCCAGCATTTTTTCTTTTGGTTTCAGATTCCACCATGTGCAGTAATTTGCTTTTGTTTTGTAATTTAAAGAGAGAGGGAATCTGGCAAGGAGATGGAGACATTAAGGGAGGGTGCTCTCGAGCTTAATGCCTTAGTAACTGAAGGCATGACTACCAAAATCAGGAATTCTCAAGGAGCCAAAGCTGGAGGCGTACAGATAACTTGGAGGTTTGTGAGGCTGTAGGAGATTACAGAGAAAGCATCAGTTGAGCAAACATCTCAGATTGGTATCCATATTCCACCAGCATTTATATCAGATCTTTAGGTATCTTTGCAAGGTGGATGTGGAAAGAGCGTTTTCTTTTGTGGGAGAATCGAAAATTAGGGTTCATTGTTTAAAAATAATGGGTCCCTCATTTAACACAGAAATGAATTTTAGCATTGTATTCTTCAACCGACTCAAGAACAGCTTCTTCCTTGCCGCCATCAGATGTTTGAATGAACCTTGTATTAAGTTGATCTTTCTCAACACCCTGGCAATGATTGTGATCTGGCATTCTGTACCTTCTTTCCTTCTCCCCTATGTACTCTATGAACGGTATACTTTGCCTGTATAGTGCACATGAAACAATACTTTTCACTGTATACCTACACATGTGACAATAATATATCAAATCAAATCAAAAAAAGGCAGTGGAAACAGAATCTGAACATTTTTAAAGTCTAAAAGGTTTGCTTGGAATTATAGGTTTTCAGAGCATTGCTCTTTCATCACCTGATGAAGGACAGCACTCCGAAAGCTTGTGATTCCAAATAAACCTATCGGACTTGAACCTGTTGTTGTGAGACTTCTTACTCTGCCTACTCTTCTTTTAAATTTGAAACACTGCTAGACCAGGAATCAGTGTAGGTCAGCAAACATAGGACTGATGGATGAATGGAAATTGATGCAAGTTGGAACATGCATAGCAGAGCAAAGTAGGATCTCCGGTACAAAATGGGAGCCTGGCCAGGAATGTGTTACAATTGTCAAGTCTGAAGATCAAAGTTCAAAGTTTAAAAGTTTATTGATTGGTGTCACAAGTATGCCTACATTAACAGAGCAAAGAAGTTACTGTGAAAATCCTCTCATCGCCACACTGCAGCGCATGTTTGGGTACACTGAGGGAGGATTTAGCATGGCCAATGCACCGAACATCATGTTTTTTCAGACTGTGGGAGGAAACCGGAGAACCCGGAGGAAACCCATTCAGACATGGGGAGAATGTGCAAACTTTACACAGGCAGTGACTGAAGCCGGGATTCAAACCCAGGTTCCTGGTTCTGTGAGGCAGCATTGTGCCACCCTGCTTCCCTGATGGCCGGAGTATGGATTAAACTTTCAGCAGGAATCATAGAGTCATTGAAACCCTACTGTACAGAAAGAGGTCATTTGGCCCATCGAGTTTGCACTGGCCACAGTTCCACCCAAACCCTACTCCCCCATATCCTTACATACTTTACCCATTAATCTCTCTAACTGGTGCATCACAGGACATTAAGGGTCAATTCTAGCCTGGCCAATCAACCTAATCTGCACATCTTTGGACTGCGGGTGGAAATCGGACCACCTGGAGGAAACCCACGCAGACACAGGGAGGATGTGCAAACTCCAGACAGACAGTGAACCAAGCCAGGAATCGAACCCAGGTCTCTGGAGCAATGAGGCAGCAGCGCTAACCACTGTGCTACCATGATGTATTGAGACAATGACAGAGCCAGACAATATTACAGGAGTAGTAACTCTTGGTCTTCATGACAGCCCAGTTACACAGTGAGAAGCTGGAGTTACATACAAATACCAAGGCTGCCAAGTCCGGTTCACCCTCAATTCAAACCTGACAATAGGCAATGCCACCAGTACTCGCAGTTGAAAGGAAATGGAAGGGGACAGAGTGATGCAAAAGCATACCCATGTAAGATCAGTGTTACTTGTTTAACCATTAAAAATGAGTTGAAGGCAAGCCTCCCTCTTCAAGTATTTCTCAGATTGGAAAGAAACAAACTGTAGTCAGGCGATCCAGCCATGGAGCGATTTACCCTGCTCGTGTCCACGGCTAACGTGCCTGATCGCCGGTACCAATGCGGAAATCTTTCTGCACGGATGCAACATTTAGTTTGAGCAAACGGGGCACTTCATTTCTCTTTCAGCACCACACAAAAGAGGCGGAGGTTGGAACAACACAGTCGCTTGGACAGCAAAACCATGGCAAATTAGTACTTGGTCGACACAATGGGTCCTGCTGGCAGGAACTAGGGAGGACCGGACGGATATGTCACATTGAATTGGAAGACCCAGAAGATCAAAGTTTAGCACAGATAAAGAGAGAGGGGGGGTGAGGGATTAAAATGTGATGGAGGCAGTTAGAGTGAACAAGGACACTGACTCTTCAGGTACTTTTCAAACAAACATTGAATGTTCCCCGTGATAGCAAAATGCACAGAATGAGTTTGTCTGGAGGAAAACTGTTGTCTTTTTCCTTTTTTAACTTCAGTTTCCAGAGCTGGCGAGGATTTTGAACACATTCTCAGCCTGACAAACACTGAGATGGGCTGGGGTGGAGAAGGAGATTATTGATGGGAGTTATTTGCACTTTTATCCACCCACTTTATTCTTCCAATTTGTTTCATTTCCTTCTCATAGTAGAATCATCATAGGATCCCTACTGGGCAGAAGGAGACCATTCAGCCCATCAAATCTGCGCTGACTACAATCCAATCCAGACCCTATTCCCATAACCCACAGATTTGCCCTACTAACAATCCCCCTGACACTAGGGTTAATTTAGCATGGCCAACTGACCTAATCCCCACATCTCTGGACTGTGGGAGGAAACTGGAGCACCAGGAGGAAATCCACGCAGGAGAACGTGCAAACTCCACACAGACAGTGACTCGAGATCGCAATTGAACCCATGTCCCTGGCGCTGTGAGGCAGCAGTGCTAACCACTCTGCCATCGTGCCCCCCTCTCCTGCTCTATATTTTAATGGACATGACATTTTCATCCAAATTAACATTTAAAGAAATGCATTTTGGACTTGATCTCTTTTCCTTTCCTTCCCGAATGCCAGTGTGCATATGTTGGTGAAAGCAAAACTTTTCAGATTCCTTCATCCCCAATCTGACTGCACCCAAATTATTGGGAATTTCCATTTGTTCTTTGTTCATTCTATCCCTTCCCCATTTGGGAATTCACTAATAGATCTGTCAATGGTTAGTTGGTAGGTTTTCTCTTCTATTAATTAATTGAAAAGTCCCCAATAGATTGAGTCAGTGTCTCATTACATCTTTAGCTCATTGATAAAGGTACGATTGCTTTATTTTGCCTATGTCAATGACGTTTGATATTATTCAACGTTGCCTGAAGGTTATATCTCTGTTGAGTTAAAACAGTTTAAAGGAGTAATTTGAGATTCCAGTAGCTAGACCACGCACAGCTAAATTAAATCAAGTTTAAATTTATTAAACACCTCTTTCTACACATGCACAGCGCTGATATATGAGAAGAAAGTTGGCCCGAATTCTCCAGATGCTCATGCCAGCAGAATTCACTGTCGTGTTGGCGGTGGACTCCTGCTGTGAGTTTCCTGGTGGTTTGGGGTGGTCCCAGTGGGAATTCTCATCGACAGTGGACCACCAGTTAATGCCTCCCACCGCTGAGAAAAATGCTGAGCGGATAGATACCAGAGAATCTTGCCCATTATTCCTGCAATGATATTTGGATTACACTGCCTGGCAGGATGGTGGGTGCAGATTCTATAACTTTCAAAAGGGAACTGGATAAATACTTGAAGAAAAACTATTAGAGATACAGGGGAAGGAGTGGGGGAGAGGCACTAATTGAATTGCTCTTCGAAAGGGATGGTGCAGACTCAATGGGCTAAATAGTTTCCTTCTGCCCTGTACCGATTACAAGCAGAGGCCAAATAGACTGGGACATTTTTCTCTGGAGCTTAGGAGGCTTGGGGTTAATCTCATAGAACAGTAAAATAATGAGGGGCATAGATCAACTAGATGGTCAACATCTTTCCCAAAGGTAGGGGAGTCTAAAACTAGAGACTTAAGGTGAGAGGGGAGAGATACTAAAAAGTCCAGAGGGGTGGTTTTTTCATACAGAAGGTGATGAGTGCCTGGAATGAGCTGCCAGAGGTAGTAGTAGAGGCAGATACAATCTTGTCTTTTACAAACCATTTAGATAGTTACATGAGTCAGATGGGTTTTGAGGGGTATGGGTAAAATGTGGGTAATTGAAATTAGCTTATTGATCGAAAAAAAGGACATCATGGGCAAATTGGGCCAAAGGGGATGTAAACCTCTATGATTTTATATATTACTTTATGATTTTAACAGCCCAAAATGTATCACTTCCCAATGCTAATAGACTGTCATTCAACAAAGCAGCTACATGTGGTTACTCTGTACACTCAGTGAACCAAACTACATGTTCTGACCTGCAGTTCTGCCAATAACCAGATTTCGCCCCTGTCCAAAGACCACCAGAGTTCAGGATGCATGGCTTCCAAATCCCAGAACTCTGGTACTCCTGCTCCCAAATCTTGGGAACATCCCCCTCAAATCTCCCAAACCTCAATTCCACTGGCAATCAAGAATGTCCTCTGTGCTGCAAAACCTCAACAGTTTGGCTTTAATGCTGCCAGGATCAGCTACCCCAGCTCAAATTAAACTCTAGGAACTCCATATGCAGTTTTACCAGCGTCAAAAACTCCTAATGATGTTAGCATCCAATGTTTCATTTTCTCCCAATCTCAGTGTTCCAGCAACTTTCACTGAATCCATTTCCTGTGCATTTTGTGCTTTTGAAATATTGTGTGTGAAGTTGAGTTTGTAAAGATGCAAAAGAATTGTAAAAAAAAACTTCTAGAGGGAAAACAGTGCTTGGTCCCTTTAAAAGCTGATTTTGTGTTTAATGCCGGAATATTTAAAATGCACATATACAGAGTACACTGATGGCAACATTTGTTGCAGAGAACAAAACAACAGGTTGGCAACAGGTTTTGCAGGTTTTTGCATTCTGACAGTCTATGAATTTAAAGAGGAGATTCAGCTATCAGAAACCTATCAAATTTGAATTTTGCTTTTGCTGTCATCATCAAACCAATCTTATGTAGAAATTTGATAGGTCATCTGAGTTCTAAAATGAACTCAACTGCCTGCCAGCAGTTCAACTGAGAGCCAGCCAGAACTGAAGGAAATTACTAGAGCGGCTCTCCACTCTGCCAGCTAAAAAACTATCTTTGAAAAGAAGTCTCCATCTATCTAATAAAAAAGTATCAAGTCAGAAAGACCTTACAAACAGAGAAATGAACAGAAAAACATTAAATGCCTCTGAACGCCATCAGGACTGGTTGCATATTTTCTTTTCAGAGTGACTAAAATTCTGTTAATACTGTTTTGGTAATGAATAGTCCTTGTATTTATTTGAACAGCATACTTCAATTAATATGTTATTTATTTAGTTAAATTTTTAGTTAGTTAAATAAAATGCTTGTTAATTATTCACTTAAAGTAAGTGTCAAGTCTTTATGTTAATGAACCTCTAAACATTAATGTACAATATCTTTCCAAACACTTTTACTAGATTACAAAGTGAGGTAAAGGGGATTGACCCCTGTGTTGTAACAGTTGAGAGATTAAATTTGAGAATAAAAATGATAGGTTGTACAGTAATAGTCAAATTGCAGTTAGATAATAATTTGATCCCAATAAACTAGTGATTCCAGCTAACTATGTAATAAAAATCCACACTGGTATTCAATTTACCCATCCACTCACCATAACCCTTAATTTCTTTACTGTCCAAAAATTTATCTACCCTTGCCTTAAAAACATTCAATGAGGTAGCCTCAATTGCTTCACTGGGCAGGGAATTCCACAGATTCACAACCCTTTGGATGAAGGGTTGAGGGGGATGCCTGGACAGATGCTTTTTCAGATTCAATGGGCCAATTGGCCTCTTTCTGCACTAGAAGGATTGTATGATCCTTTGTCACAAAACTGCAAGCAGTGAAGAATTGTGGTTATTCATTCATAAGGTAAGATCTTAAAGTAGCCTTGAATGGGGAAGGGTTAAAAAGAAAACGTGGAATAGCAGTAGATAAATGTGCCGACTGCATTCCTAGAACCGTTTCCTCCAAGTCTGAACCTGATGAAAGTTTCTCAGCAGCTTCACCTGCACAAGTCGCACTACAACCTAACCGCAATGAATTTCACACATCGAGGATTTATCTATGGAGTGTTTTCCCCTGCTCATTTGTGACACTAACAGAGTGAACTTGCTATCAAGCTCGGTTAACGTACAGAGGCAAGCTTTGGACACTTGTTTGACTATTGCTCCACTGGTGTGCATGCATCAGTAAAGACCTTTGGATGGAACATTAGATCAAAGTGCTGTCCTATAGAAACATTTAGAACAAAGCAGAGATTTCTCTCACTAATCCTGGCAAACAATATTCATAGATTCATAGAATCCCAACAGTGCAAAAGGAGGCCATTTGGCCCATTGACTCTGCAGCATACAGTATCTCTAACAATTCAACAGTTTCTCTCTTACTTGACATCAGTCCTACATTTGTTTTTCACTATTTTGCACTTTGGTCCCCTTGTCTTACCCCTGTAATTTGAAGTAATTTTACAGATCCATCCATTCCATCCTGCATGTCCCTCTCTGGAAAATGGATTTTCAGAATCCTTCTTGCAATGCTGAGATGTCCAAGTTTTGACAATCTTCCTTTAGGACCTCTTTACACTAAGAAGCATTTTTGAAAGGTCTGAATCATTCAGCAAATGGAATCGTAGAAATGTTATAGCGTGGAAGGAGGCCATCCGGCCATCTTGTCTACGCCAGCCTGATGATGGCCTGGAAATATCATACTGGGAGGAAAAGAAACTGCAGAGCTACAGGAGAACGCAGCAGAACAGTTGGATAGCTCTTTCAAACAGCTTGTTAAGGTATAATAGGTCAAGTGGCCTTCTTCTATGCTCCCTGCTTCTCTGATCAGCTGTGTCATGGTTCCCTATGCTATCAGTGATCACACAGAGCTAAACACCACACTCAAGGTCATCATAAACATGACTTTCTCCAACTGCTTTAGTTATATTCAGCACATCATTGATTTGTTGCAACAGAAAAAATTCTTCCTGGGATAGATCACTTTGATGAATTTTATTGTGATTAGATGCCACGTAAATGCAAACAATATTAATTATAAACAGATTTGAAAAAAAAACAGACTGACAGGATAACTGTGATACTGTACCGCTTCACCAATAACCTGTCTTGGTTCCCCCCATGCCGATGCTCTAATTAAGAAAGCCCATCAATGCCTTTGCTTTCTCAGGAGGCTCAGAAAATTCAGCATGTTCAGCTACGGCTCTCATCAACTTTTACAGATGCACCAAAGAAAGTATTCTTTCAGGTTGTATCACAGCTTCTGCTTCACAAGACCACAAGGAACTACGAAGAGTTGTGAACCAAGCCCAGTCCATTATTCAAACCAATCTCCCAGCCATTGACTCGCTACACTTCCCGCTTACTCAGGAAAACAGCCACTTTCATGGACCCACACACCCCACAAAATTCTCTCTTCCACCTTCTTCCATCAGGAAAAAGATACAAAAGTCTGAGGTCACATACCAACTGACTCAAGAACAATTTCTTCCCTGCTGTCATCAGACTTTTGAATGGATGTACCTCGCACTAAGCTGATTTTTCTCTACACCTTAGCTATGATTGAAACACCATATTCTGCACCCTCTCCTTTTCTTCTCTATTTTTGGTGTGCTTTCTTTGTATAGCACGAAAAAACAATACTTATCACCAATAGATGTGACAATAATAAATCAAATCAAATAAAATCACTGTGAACAAGATGCACCCGGGCTGTCTAAGTGTGTGTTAGTTCCCAGAACAAAAACTGATTACCATCATTTAGGGAATCAGTGCAAAGCAATTATTGCATCTAATGGTCTAAGAAGCTGAATTCATATCACTATAGATTCAATAATTGACTCAGTAGTGCTTCGGTGCTCTGTTATTTTAATTGTGTTTCCTGTTCATTCCGAAAACTCCAAGTCAATGATTCCTCTCTGCTGGTTTTGAATGCTGATGGTAAGACTATCTCTCCGAGTATTATCATGATCGCTGCCTGAAACAGATACGGTGGTCAGAGTCAGGGGCGCCACTGTCAGTGCGACAGTGGGATCACAACAGGTCCTGAGGAACTAAGGTTTCAGTTAACCTGGTGCTTTCTCACATCAGTCAACATTAGTTAAACAAATCAGTATAATACATCAATGAACCAGCACTTAATAGCGGCAAGCACAATGTTCGAATTTATACCACAAGGTATCAAACACAACTTGGATTGCACAGCATCTTTTTCGGTAGTAAAATGTCTTTCAACCCTTTGCAGGTGTGTAAGAAATAAAATAACTAGAATAAAATAAAGCAAAAGTAAAAGGTACAATTAGAAGGTATGCTGGGCACAGCTTGAAAGAAGTGGACTCGCTCCAGGGCCATGACAAAAAATAAAAGTGACAGTCAACTAACAAACAAATCATTCTGGGGAAAGATCTTGGGCAGAATTTTCCTGTCCTAACCACCACTGGAACTGTAGCAGGCGGGACAGGACCATGTAGAGATCTACTGACCTCGAACAGGATTTTCCAGTCTTGGGGCAAGCACGCCGGCAAATCCTGCCCATTTTATTGAGATAGTCATTACCCAGGCAATGCCAAACTCTGCTGCTGAGTGGCCACCTTCCATACCGTAGGGATTCTATAATTCAGAGATTAATGTGGCCAACAGTTGTCGGCCTCCTAGATGTTAAGCAATATTCACAACAAACTGGAATGAATGCCAACATCAACAACAATTTCCTTTCTTGCGTGTACCTCAGTTGTAAAGTGTCAAATAGCTGCAACCTTCCAGTGATCAGCCATTGAGTGAGGAATAAGTATTCAGCAGCTGCTTGTCTTACCCATCTCAGGGATCAGTGCCAATCTGGCATCAGTTCCAAGACATACAAACCAGCAGCACTCAAATCACAAAGCTTCAACACTTAAACTGTGAAAAGAAAAGGGCTTCGGCTTACATCAGGATTGGTACACTACACCCACAACATCAGGCTGTGGTTTCCAAAACGTGGTGGGATAATAAAGTTTGGAAATTGACTCTTGTCAAGCTGAACAATTAGGAAGGAAAGACGTGCATTTATATATCACCTTTCACAATCTCTCGCGGCCCCAACTGGCTTTGCAGCCAATCATTACTTCGGAAGCGTAGTTCCTTTTGTAATGTAGGCATGGTGAGAGGCAAGCTCCTACAAGCTAAAAAAACTTATAAAATTCTAACATGGTTACACAGAGTATATGCAGAAAGAATGCTCCCGATGGTGTGGGAGTCCTGAATTTGGGGTCGTAGTTTCAGGTCAAGGGGTAAACCTTTCAGAACAGAGGTGAGGAGAATTTTTTTCACTCAGGGAGTGATGAATGTGTGGGATTCACTACCGCAGGAAGTAGTTGAAGCCAAAATCTCTGATTTCAAGAAGAAAATAGTTATGGCTTTGGGGCTAAAGGGACCAAGGGATATGAGAGGATTGATGATTTATCCCTCAAGATAACAGAAGAAGGTGGAAGAGTGTATATCCAGAGTGTATATCCAGCAGGATGGGAGAATACTGGCTACAGTATGGTCGGAGAAACCGGACCATGGATTGCAAATCACTGGGACAAGGTCCAGAAGGAAGAAATCTATTTTTTCACTCAGATGATTGCTAAAATCTGGAATATTCTATCTGAAAACAGTGGAAGCTGAAGTCATCTTACAATAGAGTTGGATTAGCAGCTGAAAATGAGAAACCTGTGCAGCTGTGGGCAAAATTATGAGAAAACTAACAACTCGGCCAGTCCATCATTCAAACTAGCCTCCCATCCACTGACTCTGTCTACACTTCCTGCTGCCTCAGAAAAGCAGCCAAGATAATCAAGGACACCCCTGACATTCTCTCTTCCACCTTCTTCCGTTGGGAAAAAGATACAAAAGTCTGATATCATATGCCAACTAACTCAAGAATAACTTTTTCCCTGCTTCCATCAGACTTCTGAATGAACCCACCCTAATTAAGTTGATCTTTCTCTACACCCTAGCTATGACTGTAATGCTACATTCTGCACTCTCTCCTTTCCCTCTCCCTTGTGCATTCTCAGAACAGTATGCTTTATCTGTATAACGTATAAGAAATATTACTTTTACCAATACACATGAAAATTATAAATCAAATCAAATAACTATCACAATGGCCTCCTTTTGTATTGTACCTTTGGGGGATCGTGGCCTGTTTCCTATTCTCTGCAAGGCCGCAATTTCATTCTAGTATTTTGAAGCTCTTCCCAAGGGTACATGAACATTGGAAGTTTCTAATGCAAAATCTTTGGATGGAATATTCTGGTCCTGCATACCATGAGATTGGAAATTCCCATGCAAAATCAACAGACTTCTTTGCTGGTCTGATGAATTTTCCAACTCACCCATGATGATTCCCATGGTGGGTGAGAACCAGAAGGTTTCAACAATTGACCTATAATACTAACTAATTTTGCTTTGCCCCTCTCCACAGAAGCTGCTTGACCTTCTGTGCATTTTCCAGCATTTTCAATTTAAGTTCTGGATTTTCAGCAAGGCATCATTTAGCTCTGGTCCATTTGTTTTAGAAGGATTGGATTGATAACAGCCTTTGCACCACTGAGTTTCTTTTCAGTTATTCTTTGGATTTGAGAAATGCTGAAAAGACTGTGATCATTAGACATCCTGCACTGTCTCGAGCTAAAGGGGTGATAGCTGGCTGGAAATATCCCTTACCCAAATTTGGAGAAGGTTGCTGGACCACTATTGAAGGCTATCAACCTTTCATCATATGGTGTGGTTTAGACTCAGAGAATGCCTACAGTGCAGAAGGAGGCTATTTGGTCCATTGAACTTATCCCAACAAAGTATCTCGTCCAAGCCGTATTGCTGTAGCTACATGTATTTACTTAGCTAATCCGCTGAACCTACATATCTTGGGATACTAAGGTGCAATTTAGCATGGCCAATCCACCTACCCTGCATAACTTCAGAGTGTGAGAGGAAACCAGAGCACCCAGAGGGAACCCACACAGATACAAGGAGAATGTGCAGACTCCACACAGACAATGAGCCAAGGCCAGAATTGAAACCAGGTCCCCATTACTAGAAGCAGTGAAGCTAAGCACTGTGCCATCCTGACATATTAGAATCATATGTTAAGACAGACTGCCTAGAGGGATGGTAGGACCTTTCCATAAAGAATATATTCAGAGCAGCAACAATTTGTTTTTATGCAATTGATTTTTAGGCTGTAGAATGTCACAAGGGGTTTCCCAGTGGCATTATCAAACAAAATTTGATATTGATACACATACTGAAACAAGTAATTAAAGGCTTTGTTATAGAGGATGGTTTATAGAGTAATGTTAGGCATAGAGATTTACAGCAGCGAAACAGGACATTCGGCCCAACTTGTCCATGCCGCTCTTTTTTTTAAAACCCCTAAGCTAATCCCAATTGCCCACATTCGGCCCATATCCCTCTATACTCATTGTACCCATGTAACTACTTAAATTCTTTTTAAAAGACAAAATTGTACCTGCCTCTACTACTACCTCTGGCAGCTTATTCCAGACACTCACCACTTCTGTGCTTCTCTGAACACATTTGTATTTCTCACCTCTCACCATAAACCTATGCTGTCTAGTTTTAGACTCCCCCACTTTTGGGAAAAGGTATCTAACTGATCTGTGCCCCTCATTTTTTTATAGAATTCTATCAGATTATCCCTCCTATGCTGTAGAGAAAAAGCTCCCAGTCTATCCAGCCTCTCCTTATAACTCAATCCATCAAGTCCTGGTAGCATCCTAGTAAATCTTTTCTGCACTCTTTCTAGTTTAATAATATCCTTTCTATAATAGGGTGACCAGAACTGTACACAGTATTCCAAATGTGGCCTTATCAATATTTTGTACAACTTCAACAAGACATCAACTCCTGTATTCAATGTTCTGACCAATGAATTGAAGCATGCTAAATGCCTTCTTCACCACACTGTTCAACAGTGACTCCAGCTTGAAGGAACTATGAACATGTACTCCTAGATCTCTTTGCTCTGTAAATCTCCCCAACGCCTTACCATTAACTGAGTAAGTCCTGCCCTGGTTCAATCTACCAAAATGCATCGCCTCACATTTGTCTAAATTAAACTCTGTCTGTCATTCGTCAGTCCACTGGCTGAATTGATCAAGATCCCATTGCAATTTGAGATAACTTTCTTCACTGTCCACTATGCCATCAATTTTGATGTCGTCTGCAAACTTACTAAACATGCCTGTTATATTTTCATCCAAATCATTAATATAAATAACAATTAACAGTGAACCAAGCACTGAAATTTAAAGGAGCACTGTAAAGGAGGGAGGCAGAGAGAGGGAGAATTTTGGAGAAGGAATTCGAAGTGAGGCAGCATTGTTAACAGCGCCAGGGAACTGTGTTCAATTCCCGACTTGGAGCACTGTCTGTGTGGAGGCTGCACATTCTCCCCATGTTTACAGGGATTCCTTTGGGTGCTCTGTTTCCTCCCATAGTCCAAAGATCTGTGATTTAGGTTGATGGGCCATGCTAAGCTGTCTCTCAATGTTAGGGGGACTATCGAGGGTAAATACTTGGGGTTGTGGGGATTGGACCTGAGTGTGTTTGTGATTGGTGCAGATTTGATGGGCCGAATGGCTTCCTTCTGCAAGATGGGGTTCTATGATTGCATGATTTCCTGTGCCTTCCAGTGGGTAAAATTAGGAAGGCTGTATTCAACTTTCCTGAATTCCTGTGGGGCAGCACAATAACACGGTGGTTAGCATTGCTGCCTCACAGTGTCAAGGACCCAAGTTTGATTCCCAACTTGGGTGACTGAGTGGAGTTTGCACATTCTCCCCATGTCTGCGTGGGTTTCCTCTGGACATTCCGGTTTCCTCCCACAGTCTGAAAAACGCGCTGGTTAGGTGCATTGACCCAATGCCGGACTATGGCAACTTGGAGAATTTCACAGTAACTTCATTGCAGTGTTAAGATAAGCCTTACTTGTGACTAATAAATAAAATTTAAGATAGTGCAGTGTGTCATTGCATTAAAATCTCCAAGTTCAGCCATTCCAGTTTCGCTGAAATCCATTGTAATGGAGAAGGATTAATATGAGCTGGAAATAAATTGGGATTTTGCACTAGCTTCTTCTGAGGGGTTTGCAAGTGTCCTACCATCAGGTTAACTTTGATGTAGATTTAACTGTGTATCGTGTTACGTTTGGGTTGAGCATTTATAGAAACCCTCAGAATGGTGGACATTCTCACATTAAATTGCCAGTTATAATAGCAACTTGGCACAAGTTCAGAAACCTGTACCTGATCTAATAAAAATGCTACGTTCAAATGACTTTTTGTAAAGATGATGTTTTGGATTCCAGTCAAGATTTTTTATTATTTTGGGCTGGCTTCTTTGATTAGATTCCAATTGGCCAAGATACTCTGAACATGAGATTTCATAATATAGCTTCTTGATCTAAAGGAAACTTTCAATTTTGAACACTTTACGATGTATACGTTTATAAGAAATAGCAAATATTTCCTATCAATATATCGGAACAGCGTGGATGTGGCACACTGGTAATGTCATTGGATTAGTGATCCAGAGGTTTGAGAGAAAGTTCTGGAGGCATGTGTTCAAATCCCACAATGGGAGCTGGGGAAATTTAAAATCAATTAATTTGGAATAAAATGCTGGTCTTGTTATCAACAATAATGAAATGTCTGCATTATTAAAAGTAAATATCTGGTTTACTGATGCCTTTCAGGGAAGGAAATCTGCTGTCATTACCTGGTCTGTCTAACGTTCGACTCCATTCCCACCAGGGACTGACCTCCGAAATGGTCTGGCAACTGATTCACTACCACCTCCTCAAGAGCAGTGACTGCTCGGAGACAATCCAATCCCAAGGACAAATCAAAGAATTTTGAGGAATATAGTATCTTCCTGATCCAGGTTAACTCAGATTTCCCAGGGATTTTGTTGAAAATGTCTCAGACAATAGTTGGCACAGTGGTTAGCACTGTTGTCTCTCAGCAGCAGGGACCCTGGTTCAATTCCCGGCTTGGGTTATTGGCTGTGTGGAGTTCGCACATTCGCCCTGTGTCTGCGTGTGTTTCCTCCCACAGTCCAAAAGTGTGCGGGTTAGGTTGATTGGCAATGCTAAATTATCCTTTAGGGTCCCAAGATTTGTAGGTTAGATGGAGTAGCCGTGAGAAATGTATGGGGTTAAGGGGATTAATAGAGTAAATATGAGGGATTACAGGGATAGGGTCTGGGTGGGAATGTGGTAGGAGAGTTGGTGCAGACTTGGTGGGCTGAATGGCCTCCTGCTGCACTGTAGGGATTCTATGATAGGAGGAATTTAGATTTTTTTCAGGAAAATGCCAAGATCTAGAACTCACAGAAACAACATCTTGCATTTATAAAAGAACAAAATACCGCGGATGCTGGAATCTGAATTACAAATAGAAAACGCTGGAAAATCTCAGCAGGTTTGACAGCATCTGTAGAGAGAGAATAAATCCAATGTTTTGAGTCTGGATGACCATTCGCTTACAGTATAAATCTTGTCTTACTTTCTTTTGTCTTCAGCTCCAACACAGGGTCTTCCTGACTCGAAACATTAGCTCTATTCGTTCGCCACAGGTGCTGTGACTTTTCCAGTCTTTTCTGCTTTTATCTTGTATTTATTTAGCACTTTGAGCACAGAAGAAACAAACATCCCAAGGCATTTCACAGTCAGCCAGCAAGATTTGACAGCGAGCTGCATGAGGGGAAAGTAGAACAGATGATTATAAACATGTTTGAAGAGGTACATGTTGAAGACGAGGGCGGCAGAAATGGAGAGGATATTAGTGAAATAATTCCAGAACTTGGGAGTCCAGGCAACTGAAGGTACAGCCAATAGTGAATGATAATTAAAATTGGAGAAGCTCAAGGTCAGAATTGGAAGACTGTAGCGACCACGATGGGCTGTGGAACTGAAAGGAGCATAATATTCACATTTTTAAAATAAAATTGGATATTGAAAGCTGCTATCAATGATAGCACAAAGCGCTGGATTATTGTAAAAGCTAAGTGGTTCATTGATGTACTTTCAGGGGAGCGATCAGCTATCTTCAGCTGCTCAGGCCGAGAGGTGACTCTAATCCACATCTCTACGGCTGAGTGTTAAACAGCTCTCGGAAGTGGTTAGCCCCATCCCATCATGCAATGAATGCTGGCCTTGGTAATAGGGAGTTCAGAGCCAAGAATGAATTAAAAAGAAAATGACCTTGCCAAATCACCAGGATTTAGGGTTTGTACAATGCTAATTTGATATTATTTCACGCTGTGTTGGAGGAACTTTCTCCTTGGAGAGAAAAAAGTCTCCTTAAAGCAAGATGGTCTTGGATTCAGGTGCCGAGGAACTGGTCGCAGAGGCCCCCTTAATAAGTCAAACACTTCGCCACTCACTGTCACCAGTCAGACTGACAATAATCTCACACACCATCCTGACACTGGAAGAGTAACATTCTGGCCCAGTTCTCTTTCTTTCCCTCCTGTGATGAGAACACGAGGGATTTACACGTGTACCAATAGTTCACAAGCTCCAGAGCTTGCTTTGTTACCAGCTGTGTTGAGTTGGCCAGTGAGGAGAAAATCACACCGTTGAGTCAGTTTAGCAAGAGAGACGAAAGAAGCCCTCTTGACGAAACAGTGAAAAATGATGTCAACTTGCCTGGATAAATGCAGCTGCAACAACATTCAAGGAGCTTGACAAAGCAATCCACTTGAACAACAGCCCAACCACATCCTTACACTGTGATTGCAATATGTACTATCTGCAGCGCAAACTGCAGCAATGCAACAAAACTTCTTCAACAGCACCTCCCCAAACTTTCAACCTTTATCACACAGAACGTCAGGGCAATAGGTCTACGGGGGGATGCCACTATATTCAATTTCCATTCAAGTTACTCACTTCTTCCCGATTTGAAACTGTAATGTCACTGGGTCAAAATCCTGGAACTCCCAACCTAACAGCAGCTCCACCGCACAGACTGCAACAGTTCAAGAAAACTCACACCCACTTTCTCGAGAGCAATTAGAGATGGACAACAAATGTTGGCCTTGCCAGCGATGACCACATACTGAGAATAAATATCATAGAATCCTGGCAATGCAATCGGAGGCCGTTCAGTCCACTGAGTCTGCATGGACCACATTTGCACTCAGCCCCTATCCCCATACCCACGTGTATTTATCCTGCTAGTCCCTCTGACACTAAGTGGCAATTTAATATGGCCTATCAATCTGACACACACATCTTTGGACTGTGGGAAGGAACTGGAGTAAAACCATGCAGACACGGGGAGGATGTGCAAACTCCACACAGTGATGCAAGCCGGGAATCGAACCCAGGTCCCTAGCGCTGTGAGGCAGCAGAGCGAACCGTTGTGTCACTGTGTCACCCTGTTGACATCAGCAGGGATTTTTTCCTATCTTGGGGCGAGCTGGCTGGTACATCCTGCCCATTAAGTTAGTCACTTGGTAATACAGAGCTTGAATATCACTGAAAAGAGAGGCATGCTGATGAATCTTTTCATCTTGAACTCATCAGGACAAGAATGCCAAATTTTAAACAATCGCAGCAATTTATAGCAATTGGTTAGCAGGTTGGATTCTATTGGCAGAGGTAAAGATTTGAAATAAAACCAGAGGATGCTGGAAATATTCAGCATGTCTGACAGCATTTGTGGAGCGGGAACCAGGTTTCACGGGACGAAGTATCCAGTTCTGCCCGCCACGGGAATCGTAGAGGGCGAGGGGTGGACAATGGAAAGATCCATTGACCTCAGGTGGAATTTTCTGGTGAGCGCAGCCAGAAAATCCTGCCCAATGTTTTGATGATGACCCTTCTTCAGAACTGAGGAAATTCAGAATGTAATTGATTATGAGCAAGTGAAAATGGGGAATGTGGGGGCTGGGGGGGAGGGGAGGGAGAGGTTAGAAAACAAAATGGAAGGTCAGTGGAGTTAGGGAGGGATGGTGGTTGCAGGAGAGGTTAAATGGAGAAAGATTGTGTTCATGAATAAAGAAACAAAGGGCGAGATGTGATGGCTAAACAGCAGTTAACCAAATATAACATGAGCGAATAAACAAAGCAACAAGATAGAACAGAAGTGAAGAATATATTTGTTGAATGTTTCAGGTCTGGATGACCCTTCATCAGAACAAAGTTAGAGTTAACTCAAAATAGCAAATGCTATTCTCTCCCCACAGATGCTGTCAGGCCTGCTGAGATTTTCCAGCATTTTCTGTTTTTGTTTTGGATTCCAGCTCTCGTTCTAGTAAAGTAGCACTGAAACCCCTCCAAAATATATCCTTCCTTACCTGTGGTGCCCAGAAGTGAATGTAATCCTCTAAATGGGATCTAATCAGAGTTTTATGTAACTGTAAGATCCAGTTCTTTGTATTGAAAATCCTTTCAGATATTGGCCAACAATGAGGTCATAGAGTCATAGATGTTTACAGCATGGAAACAGGCCCATCGGCCCAATTTCTTCATGATGCCCTTTTTTTTAAACACCGAAGCTAGTCCCAATTTCCCAAGTTTGGCCCATATGCCTCTACACCCATTGTACCCATGTAACTAAATGCTTTTTAAAAGACAAAATTGTACCCGCCTCTACTACTACCTCTGGCAGCTTGTTCCAGATACTCACCACCCTCTGTGTGAAAAGAAATTGCCCCTGTGGACACTTTTGTATCTCTCCCCTCTCACTTTAAACCTATGCCCTCTAGTTTTACACTTCCTTACTTTGAGGCAAAGATATTAACTATCTTGGTGATCTATGTCCATTATTATTTTATAGACCTATATAAAATCATTCCTCAGCCTTCTCCGCTCCAGAGAAAAAAGCCCCAGTCTTTCCAGCCTCTCCTTATAACTCAAACCATCAAGTCCTGGTCGCATCCTAGTGTCCTCATTAAATTAAGTTTTGCACCTACTTCTATATATGCACTCCTGTCCGACTGCACTTTTACAGTCAGGAGCCATGCTGAATTCAATTCTCTCTACTGAAGAGCCAATCTCTGCAATATCAGTTACAAGCAAGAATATAGGGAATGAGATAGCTTGGGTTTGGACATAGCTTGACACAACATCGAGGGCCAAAGGGCCTGTACCGTGCTGTATTGTTCTCTGTTCTAATGAAGAGAGAGACTAAGTTAGGTGATGTGAAGTGGCTTCAAGTTTGGGAAACTTTTGAAGATGACAGTCTGTCAGAGGAAGGGACTGACAATGGAAAGCAGCAACAAGGTCTTTGAGATCCAGGAGAAGAAGGTGAGATCAGGAACCTGTGATGAAAGTGTATGGATCAGGGAAACACATAATATTGGGCATTGCAGGGACAGGATTTTCCAGACACTAGCTATCAAAGTTCCCAAGACACTTTGATAGCTAGAAAGCATAGCTTCTGAATGTATCACAGCTTAATATGACTCCTGCTCTGACCAAGACTGCAAGAAACATTAAAGGGTTGTGAACGTAGCCCAGTCCATCACGTAAATTGGCCTCCCATTCATTAACTCTGTCTACATTTCCTGCTGCCTTGGGAAAAGCAGCCAGTATCATCAACAACCCCATGCACCCCAGATGTTCTCTCTTCCACCTTCTTCCATCTTGAAAAAGAACCAGAAGCCTGAGGTCACATACCAACTGACTCAAGAACAGCTTCTTCCCTGCTGCCATCAGACTTTTGTTCTCAATGGAATGACGAAGATTGAAGGGCGGCACGATCGAAGACTGCAGGATTGTGAGGGGCATGGACAGAGTGGATGGTCAGAAGCTTTATCCCAGGGTGGAAGAGTCAAGTATCAGGGGGCACAGATTTAAAGTGTGAGGAGCAAGGTTTAAAGAAGATGTATGAGGCAAGTTTTTTTACACATTGGATGGTGGGTACCTGAAACTCTGTTGGGAGAGGTAATGGAAGCAGATATGATAATGACTTTTAAGGAACGTCTTGATCAATGCATGAATAGGATGGGATAGTGGGATATAGTTCCCGGAAAGGTCAGGTTTTACTTAAGTTGGGCAGCATGGTCAGTGCAGGCTTGGAAGGCCGAAGGGCCTGTTCCTGTGTTGTAATTTTCTTTGTTCTTTGCACCTTATATTAAATTGATCTTTTTCTACAGCCTAGCTATGACTGTAACACTAGATACTGCACCCTCTCCTTTTGTCACTATGAACGGTATGCTTTGTCCATATCGCGTGCAAGAAACAATATTTTTCATTGTATACCAACACACTCCTTCATGGTTAGAACTGCTACTTCACAGCTCCAGGAACTGGGTTCAATTCCTGGCTTAAGTCACCATCTGTGTGGAGTTTGCACATTCTCCTCGTGCCTGCGTGAGTTTCCTCTGTGTGCTCTGGTTTCCTCCCACAGTCCAAAGATATGAGGGTTAGGTTGATTGGCCATGCTAAAATTGCCCCTGAGTGTCCTGAGATGCATAGGTTAGAGGGATTAATGGATAAAATGTGTGGGAATATGGGGGTAGGGCCTATGTAGGTTGCGGTTGGTGCAAACTTGTTGAGCCAAATGGCCCCTTTGGACATTGTAGGGTTTCTATGATTCTTTCTATGATAATACATGTGACAATAATGAATCAAACCCAATCAAAGCAAGATAGTGCGGGATTTTTACGATAAGTTCCATTGAGAATGTATTATCCTACCTGAAATCTACATTGGTAGGCTGATATTTAGCAGGCACTAACCCCACTTGTTGTAATGTCTACATCATGATAAATACTGGGCCTATTAGTACAGGAAGGCTTATTTATTTGAGGGAATACGAAGTTAAAACAAATCTTTCTTTTTATCTAATACACAATAGAATACTCCTCTGACGCTAATCAATGTGTTAAACCTCAGCAGAATCTACAGGTAGTGAGAATGTGTACAGTGTAGTCTTTGTGTAACTTATACAGGGAGCTATAGGTTTCAACTTGTCCATCACCTTAAACTACAAAGTGACATTCATACCAGTCAGGAGCAGAAACTTGCTCGGGGGGTGGTTTGGCCACGGCAAATGGATTTGTCCAGGCCTGACAAAAACTGAAGCCAAGGAGCTGGTGACATCACTGTGGAATTCTGCAGGAACATTCCTGTTCGTCCTTCAATGAAATATTATCCAATTGTGGGGCTGTACATTAAAAAGCAATCCCACAGCAGACCGACTGTGATCACAATTTGTAATTATCTATCGGTCGCGGGTGACTAAGGGAAGGAGATTAGATTTCAGGTGCACGCTGGACTCATTGGTTTGACATAGTGGGATGATGAGAAGAAAGGTTTCACCAGGAAACATCAGGACAGGAGTAGGTCATGGGCAGCACAGCGGCACAGTGGTTAGCATTGCCACCTCATAGCACCAGGGACCAGGGTTCAATTCCTGGCTTGGGTCACTGCCTGTGTAGAGTCTGCACATTCTCTCCATGTCTGTGTGGGTTTCCTCCTGGTGCTCTGATTCCCTCCCACATTCTGAAAGATGCACATTTACCCGAACTGGCGCCTAAGTGTGACGACTAGGGGAATTTCACAGTAACTTCATTGCAGTGTTAATGTAAGCCATACTTGTAACTAATATGAATAAACTTTTAATTGAGGCCCCTCAAGCCTATTCTGTCATTCTTGGTTGATCTGTACCTCAATACAATTCACCCACTTTTTCTACACTTACAAAAAATCTTAATCTTGAATATTCGAATTTCTAACATGCTTTGCCTCTTGGGAGAGAATTCTGGATCTCCATCACAATTTGTGTGAAAGTGTTTCCTCATTTCACTCTTGAATGGCCCAGCACTAATTTTAAGATTATTTATTTCCTTGCTCTGCCCAAGAAAGAAACTAATGTTTCTCTATCTAACCACTGAATTCTTAAACCATTTTTACCTTCAATTGTATCAGCCCTTGATCTACACTCAAGGGAATTCAAGCTAGGTTTCTGCAATCTGGCATCATAGAATAATCGTCTTAGCCCAGTTTCATGCCTCCCATTTCTGCCGTCATAGCAACTGCTGGGCACTAGAGTTAAGCCCAACATAAGAAACCAATGTGGCTTTGATGCCAATTATGTTAATCCCTCATTTGCATAATGCTGATAGTGGAAAAGGCAAAGACCTTGAATCTGATGGAACAGATTCCATCAGTTATCCACTGCAGCCTTCTACTAAAACCATGTGCTCTCGAATCCAGCAATTTCCAGCATTCTTCAAGCATAGGGAGTCATAGATGATATATGAATTAATGCAATAAGGCCAAGGTTCTGAGGGAAGGAGCATCATGGGGCCATAGTGGTTAGTACTATTGCCTTCACAGCATCAGGAACCCCTGTTCATAGAATCATAGAATCCTTATAGTGCAAAAACAGGCTTTTTGGCTCAACGAGCCTGCATTGACAACAATCCCACCCAGGCTCTATCCCCATAATCCCAAATATTTATCCTGCGAATCTCTCTTGACACAAAGGGTGATCCACGTAACCATCACACATCTTTGGCCTGTAGGAGGAAACCAACGCAGATACGGGGAGAATGTGCAAACTCCACACATACAGTGACCCAAGGCCAGAATTGAACCTGGGTCCCTGGCACTGTGAGGCAATAATGTTAACCACTGTGCCACGGTGGTTTGATTCCTGGCTTGAGTCACTGTGCGTTCTCCACCTGGCTGTGTGGGTTTCTCCAGATGATCCGGTTTCCTCTCACAGTCTGAAAGACGTGCTGGTTAGCTGCATTAGCCAACTAAATTCTCCCTCAGTTTACCCACAGGTGGTAGTGCACAGCAACTAGGAGGTTTTCACAGTAACTTCAGTGCAGTGTTAATGTAAGATTACTTGTGACACTAATAAAATAAACAATAATGTTAAACTTTATGATGAAAGGAGACCAAGTTTCCTTTCACAGAGGAAGAAGGCAATTGGAAGTTGACAGCTTTCCCAATAATCATGGAATCCCTACTGTGCAGAAGGAAGCCATTTGGCCCATCGACAAAATCACAATCCCACCCAAACCCTATGCCCATAGCCCCACATATTTACCCTATTAATGCCCTGGCATTAGGGTCATTTCCAGCACACCTAATCAGCATGTCTTTCTGACTGTGGGAGGAATTGGAACATGCAGTGGAAAACCACACAGACACGGGGAGACAGTGACTCAAGCTGGGAATTGAACCCAGATCCCTGGCGGTGTGGGGCAGCAGTGCTAACTACTATACTACTCACCAGTCCATGCTGCTCAATGGAGCAGTGGAAGTGTAACTCATCAGCAACTTCATTTATAATCCAGCTTCAGATATTAAACTGGTAAGAACAGATATTACGCTTGATCTTAGCCAAAAGGCCGAGAAGCGATTCTGTAAGAAAGATCCTGAGGCACTTCACAGGTGCATCAATAAAATTTGACACTCTTACAGAAGGAAGTATCAGACAGACGATCAAATGTACGTTCAAGCAGATGGGTTTTGGGAGCAACACAGAAAGGATTTGGGATTCAATTGCAGAATTTAAGGTTTTGGGAGCTAAAGGCCCCATTGCCAATATAGAATGATTAAAACCAGGGACGTACAAGATGCCAGAAATGGAGTACTTCAAAGATCTGAAGGGCAGCACAGTGGCACAGTGGTTAACACTGCTGCCTCACAGAGCCAGGGACTCAGGTTTGATTCCCGGCTTTGGTCACTGTCTGTGCCGAGTCTGCATACTCTCACCGTGCTTGTGCCAGTTTCCTCTGGCTGCTCTGATTTACTCTTACGGCCTGAAAGAAACGCTGGTTAGGTGCATTGGCCATGCTAAATTCTCCCTCAGTGTACCTGAACAGGCACCGGAGTGTGGTGACTACTGGATTTTCACAATAACCTCATTGCAGTGCTAACATAAGCCTACCTGTGACACTAATAAATAAAAAAAATGCAAGTCTTTCTTTCTCTCCATTACATGAATTTTGCTCTTTTCACGTACTCTCATTTAGATGAGCTGGACTCTTTCCCATCTGACCCTGAGTAAAGCCCAAGTGTTAGCTCTATTCTTTCACACTAACCAGAGCAGGTTCATGGTGTAACTTTACACCTCCCACAGGATTGACATTCTGTGCTCCCCCCATGCCTCCCTCCCCCCGGGGTGTCCTTCCCATTTCATGTTACATCACCTCCTTCCCTGAATACTATATCCCGGCAGACGGGATTCATTACCAGTCCCTGGGGTCGGCAATGTTTCGAACATTGTTACCTCGCCTTAGTTTCCTACTCCAGGCTGTTTATTCCGAGTGTGACTGGCATTCATACTTATATATCCTATTGCAGATCACTGAAACAGTGCATTAGCACATCAATAATGGGGTTCCCCTCCATTCAGACAACCAAATCCAGCTAATTAAATCAAAGGCTAACACAGGGAAACCCCATACATTTGACTTCACATGTCCCAACAAATACAAAGGCCACCAGGCTCGATGCTCCTTGCTCAGAGACCACCTACAATCTTCAGCAACTGATAGATTGCACTAAACCTGAGGCCCTTCAATTTGAAAACTGTGTCACTCTGTAGTGACCACTGGGTACACATCTCAAAGATTATTTCCCAAGCCACAATCGCGTAACTTCACACATTCTATAGTGACACAGTGGTTAGCACTGCTGCCTCACAGTTCCATGGACCCGGGTTCAATTACCAGCTTGGGTCACTGTCTGTGAGGGTTTTGCATGTTCTCCCCATGTCTGCGTGGGTTTCCTCCGAGTGCTCTGGTTTCCTCCAACAGTTCAAAGATGTGTTGGTTAGATTCATTGGCAATGCTTAATTCTCCCCCAGTTGTATCCGAGCAGGTGCCAGAGTGTGGTGACTCGGTGGACTTTCACAGTAACCTCATTGCAGTGTTAATGTCTGCCTACTTGTGACTAATAAATTAACTTTAATCCAAGCGCACATTAGGAACTGCAATCCCTGCCCTGTCCCCTGGCTCTGACATTTTCACATCTGCACACTGCCAGCTGCTGCTTGGTGCTTGCACTTCCACCTGAGTCAGTGGCTTGTGAGTTCAAATCCCACTCCAGAGTCTTGGCAAATCAAATAGGTTGACAGTGCCAAAACTGGTGGGCACTGTTAGGAGCGCAACTTTCAATGCCCTTAATTAACAAAGAAAAATACTTGCCTTGCAGGGCAGGGCTGTGTGTTGCAGGTAATCGATCCTGTTACTGGTCGTGTCTGTGCGAGGCACAGGGAGGAGTTGACTTGAGTGAGGTGGTCCTGTAGACAATAGGCAGTGCTCACCATTTTTCCTACAAGAAAGGCAAACTCTTGTTAATACTTGTACTAATTGTTGTCATTCACCATCATCCAGCAGTGTAGATCTTGATGATCTAATTTTGTTTTAACATGATTACAGTTCTCCATGAAGAATTCTGAATGCTTGCTCCGCGTTTTAAACAATGGTCCATGAGATGATACGGCATGTGGAAGAACTCCAGCTGAATGCTTCAGTCATAGCTTGGGAGCTACTGAAGCAATGCATGTGGTAACTATCCTTCCTGCCACAGTTTCCAGTTCTGGGCTCTGCTAGATAAGCTGTAGAAGGACGATCTGTCTTGACATTCCTTGGACAGAGAAAAGCGCCCCGATTCCTGATCTTCACAAAATCAAAGAATGATACCACATAGAAGGAGGCCAGTTGGCCCATCACACCTGTGCCATCTTCCTGAAAGCGCTATTAGTCACACTTTCCCCTTAGCTCTCCAGATTTTCCTTTCCCAGAAATATTCCCAACCCCATTCAGAAAAGCATTAGACCTGTTTTCGCCACCTTTGCAAACATTGCACCCCAGGTCTTAACTCAGTGAGTTACAAAAATGGCTTCCCACCTCCTAACAAGATAGGGGGATCTAAAACTAGAGGGCTTAGGTTTAAGGTGAAAGAAGAGAGATGCAAAAGTGTCCAGAGAGGCAATTCTTTCACTCAGAGGGTGGTGAGTGTCTGGAACAAGCTGCCAGAGGCGGTAATGGGGGTGAGTACAATTTTGTCTTTTAAAAAGCACATGGGTAAGATGGGTATAGAGGGATAAGGGCCAAAGGTGGGCAATTGGGACTAGTTTAATCGTTAAAAAGAAAATGACTTTGACAAATTGGGCTGAAGTGCCTGTTTACATGCTGTAAACCTCTATGACTTTCTGATCATCCTTATTACGTTCAGCTTATACAGTCTATGTTGGCATTAATGGTCAACGTAAACCACTCCCATCCTATTCTATCTCATCCTTTCAGTATTCCAGACCTTTTTACCGCATACCTCATCTAGCTTCCCCCTATACATACTGGACAACATGGGGTTAGCACTGCTGCTTCCCAGCACCAGAGATCCCGGTTCAATTTCCAGCTTAAGTTACTGTTATGTGGAATCTGCAGATTCTCCCCATATCTGCATAGATTTACTCCGATTTCCTGTCACAGCCTGAAAGGCATTTTGATGAGGTGTATTGGCCATGCTAAATTTTCCCTCGGTGTACCCAGACAGGCGCCAGAGTGTGTGGGGACTAGAGGATTTTCACAGTAACTTCATTGCAGTGTTAATGTAAGCCTACATTAATATGCTGTTAACTGCTCCTTGTATTGGTGAATGTCACATTCTAGCTGTTCTCTGTGAAAAGAAGTTTCCTCTTAGCTCCCGATCAGATTAAGTAGTGGCTATCTTGTTGCAGTGATTCTGGTTTTTGGCTCCCACACTGAAAAAACATTTTCTCTAAGTCTACCTTGTGAACTTGTAGCCTGTTTGGGATCAATAAGTTTATGTAAATTGGAACATAATTCTTTATATTCGAGCATCCTTGAGATTAAGACCTGCATTCTGTTTGCCCTGTAAATTATTTGTCATGTTGTCTACAAGCTCCAAATGATCTCTGAAAGCACTATTATTGTATCCCTCTTTGTGAGAGCTTGCTGTGTGTAAACTGGCTGCCATGATTTCTGTAACAGCAACTACAGTTCAAAGAGGGCTTGATTCATTATGAAACACTTCGGGACATCCTGAGGTTGGGAAAGATATTATAAAAGCACAACTTTCTTCTTGAACACCCAGTGCTAAGAGTAGAATATCGAGACACAGAAACTAGAAGCAGGAACAGGCCACTCAGCCCTTTGAAACTGCTCTACCATTTATCTTGATCATTGCTGATCATGAAAAGCAATACCTTGATCCCTCCTTCCCCTGATATCCCTGGATCCATTTAGCCCCAAGAATTATTTATAATTTCCTCTTATCACACAACATTTTGGCCTCAACTACTTTCTATGGTAATCAATGTCACAGATTCATCACTCTCTGGATAAGAACATTTTTCTCACTTCAGTCCTGGATGGTTAATTCATTTGAGTCCAGTTTAGAACATAGAACATAGAACATTACAGCGCAGAACAGGCCCTTTGGCCCTCGATGGTGCGCCGACCAATTAGGAACAAGCAGTGACCCTCTAACCTAAACCAAAGTTTATGATGAATGGCATACTTTTTCTTTCAGTTATTCATGGGATATGGACATCGCTGGCTGGCCAGCATTTATTGCCCACGCCTGGTTGCCTGAGGGCAACTGAATGTCAACCACATTGCTGTGGCTCTGGAGTTACATGAAGACCAGCTCAGGTAAAGATAACAGATTTCCTTCTCTAAAAGACATTAACAAACCAGATGGGGTTTTTCCGACAATCTACAACAGTTTCACGGTCATCAGTAGGTTTGCAATTTCTGATTTCTTTTTTGTTGAACTTAAATTCCACCAGCTGCTGTGGCGGGAGTCAAAGCTGGGTCCCCGGGACATTAGTTGAGTTTCTGGATTAAGAGTCTAATGATAATACCACTAGGCCATCACCTCCCCTTGAAGGTAGCTGAGAGGGCATATCTAAACCCCTCCTTGTCTTACAATGAACCTGTAACAATCTGATAGATTGTCCGCTGGAAGCAAACAGCACACATGAGATTAAAACAAAATTAAGATGACAGTCACTGCGTCTTTCTCGTCACCATTGTCAGGGGATGGGGGGAGGAAGGGGGTTAGGATATGTTGAGCCAGGCCTCAGGCTTTTAGACACCTGACAAGGCTATGAAAAGGACAATGCCACACTCTGTGTCTTCAACAGAAAATCGTCTGTTGTCTCTCACTCTCCCAAGGGGAGTTTGGGGTCGGGGGGGGGAGGTGGATGGTGGAAGAAAAGGAGAGTGTTTCATTTTCTTTAGAAGAACAAGAGAGTTACTCACCTCCTGCACACGATGCAGAGCAACTTGATCGCACGACCACCCAGGTGTAGTTGTGTCTCCGAACAGTGGTCTTGCTTTCATTAATGGCCCTCGGTAACGTGTACTCCCAGGCGATACCTGGATTCTTGCCTTGTAAAAGGATCTGAAATTTAAGAGTGGGGATGGAGGTGGGGGGTGGAGGGGGTGGGGTGGGGGGTGCCGGGCAGAAGGAGATGGGGAAGAAAGAGATATTGAGTAGGTTTATTGTCAATTGCTCTCCATCACACAAAATAATGCATCAAAAAGGTAAGGGAGATTTAATAGAGGAATTCAAAATCATCCACAGTTTTGACAGGATAGATAAGCAGCAGTTATTTCCCAATGACAGGGAGGGGGGTGGTAACCAGAGGAGACAGGTTTAAGGTAACCGACAGAAGAGTGGGGTTGGAAAGAGAAGAGAATTTTTTTAAAAACACACTAAGTTGCAATTGAGAAAGGGTCACGAATGAGACTCAATTGATTCAATACATGAAGGAGAAATCTCTGCAGGACTTTGAGGGAACAGTAGGGTCTTGGTTCAAACTGACCAACTCTTTCACAGGGCTGGCACGATGGGATGAATGGCCTCCTTTTGTGATGTAACATTCTACAAAGTCCCCACTTCCTCTTCACACTTCTGTATTAATGACTAAAGGAGTTTAACCAAGCAGAATGTCATGCACCTGGTGGGTAATGGGTAAGCAATGAGAGGTACATTAATCTTCATTAAGAGGCAAATTCTGCTGTGTCATTCTGTCCACAGGAACAGAAGGCTTCTCTTCCTCTGTGCCCTCTACAAAAAAAAACTGATATTCACCTAGCATTTAGAATGTAGTTAAACTCCCCAAGATGTTGAGCAACAGAGATTATCAAACAAAATTCAGCATTGAGGTACAAAAGGAAATATGAAGAGAGAGATCTTGTCAAAACGTAATTGTTCTGAAAATTGCCTGACATTGACAACATTTAAAAGGTATTTGGACAGATACATGGATAAGAAAGGTTTAGAGGGATATAGGCCAAATGCAGGCAAATGGGATTTGCTTAGGTGGGCATTTTGGTCAGCATGGACCAGAGAGATGGAGAGGTTTAGAGAGGATTTTCCAAAGCCTAACATCCAGTAGCTGAAAGCACAGCTACCAATAAGAGAGAAGAAAATCAGTGATGCACAGCAGAGCAGATTTGAAGGACTCTTGTGTTTTTATGTGTATGAGTGAGTGTGAAATTGTGTGGGGCTGCGTAAGTGAATGAGCGAGTGTGTGAATGAGTGTGAGCCTGAAAAGTTTGCAAGTTTATTTATTAGTGTCACAAGTAAGCTTACATTAACACTGCAATGAAGTTACAGCGAAAATCCACTAGTCACCTCACTCTAGCATCTGTTCAGGTACGCTGAGGGAGAATTTAGCATGGCCAATGCATCTAACCAGCATGTCTTTCAGGCTGTGGGAGGAAACTGCAGGAAACCCACGCAGACATGGGGAGAACGTGCAGACTCCACACAGACAGTGACCCAAACCGGGAATTGAACTCGGTGCTGTGAGGTAGCAGTCCTAACCACTGTGCCATTGTGCCACCACATGTCTGAGTCTCTATGAGTTTGTGTCTGTGTGTGTATGTGTTAGTGAGTGAGTGCGTGAACTTGTGTGTGTGTAGGTGTGTGTGTGAGTCTATATGAGTGTGTATCTGTGCGCTTGCATGTGAGTGAATGTATGTGAGTGAGAGAATTTAAGTGTGGGAGAATCTGAGTGTGCATCTGTATGTGAGAGTGAAATTATGTGTACGTAGGAGACAGTGCAAGTCTGTATATATATATTTATATATATATATGTATATAGGTGGATGTGTGTGCATACGGGCATGCATGCGTGTTGTGTGCGTGTGTCTGTGTGTGTGTGTCTGTGTGTGAGGCAGGGGCCAGAATCTTACCACTATTCACAGTGAATGAATGAATAGAGATTTGGTTGGCCGCCAAATTCTCCAACCTTGCTACAGTGGGAACATGGCATGAACAGCAGTAAGATCGTGTGCAGTGTGTTTGTATAATTACTGGTCCAGGCCATGGGAGTGTGAACGTGGAAATATTCATTCCTGCATTGCATAGTTTCACAATCCGAAGTGTCCTCTGTGATTCTGTGCTAGTGCTCCTGAAACCCCATGCGCTGTCTGCGATGGATCCCATGACACTATACAGAAAAAGATTGCATTTTTATGATCTCCGGACATCTCAGAGTTTATACCTATGAAGTCCCTTCGAAGTATGGTCACTGTTGTAATGTAAGAAATGCAGCAGCCAATTTGTGCACAGTAAGCTCCCACAAGTAGTATTGTGATAATGACCAGATAGTCTGTTTTCGTGATGTTAATCGGAGATGAACAATTGACCTGAACACCAGTGATGGCACTTGTGGGAGCTTACTGTGCACAAATTGGCTGCTGCATTTCTTACATTACAACAGTGACCATACTTCGAAGGGACTTCATAGGTATAAACTCTGAGATGTCCGGAGATCATAAAAATGCAATCTTTTTCTGTTTTTTTCATGAATGGTTAAGTAGAGTTTTGAATCATAAGACTAGCCCTAGTCAGAGGAGGCCAATCGGCCCATCAAGTCTGCCCTGGCATTTTTGAAGAACCATCTTGTTATTCTTGCTCCTTTGTCCTTTCTCCCGATCCATGCAAGCTGCTCCCCTTTAATTATTGGTCCAATTCCCAGTCTGAACTCAGTGCAGATCACCAATATCACAGTTTGGAAAGGTCAGGTTGGAGATATTGAATTATTGGGCAATACGATACCTCAGACGCTGATTTTTCACCTTTCAACTCCAAGTTCAGGCCAACCCAGAATGAAGTGAGCAAGTCTCAGTTATCCCCAAATGTCCCCTATAAGATGGGGAAAGGATAGACCCAGTTCATAACCATCATGGAGCCAATTCCAACATTTTATATCTATCCTGCTGCAACAGGGAGGAACTGAGTGGTGCAAGGACTATCAGGATGGTATAATGTGCTCCAAGATTAGGGATACACGCCTGGGAAGATTGACAATGCTTTATCCTTTGAGCCCATACCCACTTAAATCAGGGCCAGAGTCTATTTTAGATTGGACCCTTAGAGCCACTGGACAGGAGGAGTCTCTGACACAGCCAAGCATGAACATATGAGGTGGCACAGTGGCACAGTGGTTAGCACTGCTGCCTTCCAGTGCCAGGGACCTGGATTCAATTCCAGCCTTGGATCACTGTCTGTGTGGAGTTTGCACGTCACCCTGTGTCTGCATGGATTTTCTCTGGGTGCTATGGTTTCCTTGCACAGTCCAAAGTGTGCAAGTTAGGCAGACTGGCCATGATAAATTGTCCTTTAGTATCCTGAGATGTGTAGGTTCCATGGATTAACCATAGGAGATGTGTGGGATAATGGGGATAGAGCAGGGGAGAGGAACTGGGTAAGATACTCTGTCAGGGAATCTCTGACACAGTATCTTACCCTGGCACTCTCTGTCAGAAAGTCCCTTCATTACCTGATGAAGGAGCAGTACTCCGAAAGCTTGTGATTCCAACTAAACCTGTTGGTCTTTCGCCCACCCCCAGTCCAACACCGGCATCTCCAACTCACAGAAAGTCTCAGACAGAGCACAAAATTGCTTTATCTGAACTATAGGGATTCCATGATGATAATTCATAGGACCAGGAATAGACCATTCAGCCCGTCAGTCCTGCTTCGCCACTTAAGCAAATGATGACTTTTTTTTTCACTTTAGCGCCATTTTCCTGCACTATTCCTTGTCAGCTTTCTTCTCGGAGTGCTGCCTTCACAGCGTCTCAGTCTGTGACCTGGATTTTCAAATTCCACCAGGTTGGACAGAGAAGAAAGAACAGGCTTTGACTGATGACCATTTTTCTTGGCCTTTCTTCCATGTTTTTTACGTTTTAGAAAAAGATCTCCAGCTATATCTATCTGCCTGAATTCTTCACTGTCTCTTACTGAAAGAATTTACAAACCTAAACTGCTTTCAGGCTCTGACCTGCACCTCACTGGCCCTAAACATTCCAGAAGTTTCTCACCAGTTATCAGCCCTTTCCGAACTTTATGGTTGACATTAAAAAAAAGCTTTTATCAGCATTTCCACATTCATGATTAAGAGTCGTTTAAGCTCTGCCTTAAATACCAGCAACTGATACTAAACACAAATTCTGCCCTCTTGACCACAGGATTTGAGTGCAATAAAGTTTACAGCTTCCTAAATCCCGATAAACACACTATCTGGAATGAGCTGTAGGTTTTTTTTAACCCGTGTGTGCAATTCTGCTGAAACTACACTTTGCGAGTTTAGCTCAAGGCAAAAGTGGAAGGCAAAAAGGCAAACAGCATCCTCCAGAGTAAACAATTCCTTGCTCACGTTCAATTATCCCTTCAAAGTGGATCATTACCTTTATTGCCAGCTGCGTTGGAATTGCTACATCCCCTTCCCCGCTCCCTCCTCCCCAACCCGTGCCCCCCCATCAACCACATTTCAGCTGTTAGCTTCGAGCCAAGGAGCAGGCTGGAAGTCACCAGTGGAACTTGCTGCAGTCACTATCCTGCAAACTATGTGAATGCACAATGCAGGGCACCTGAGATGATTTCACTCCATTTCATAGAATCATTGAATCCCCGTAGTGCAGAAGGAAGACATTCAATCCATCAAGTCTGCACTGACTACAATACCGCCCAGGCCCTATCCCCATAACCCTATATATTCATCCTACTAATATCCCTGACACTAAGAGGCAAAGTGGTATAGCCAAATAACATGCGCATCTTTGATTTCATTTGATTTGTTATTGTCATATGTATTAAAATATAGTGAAAAGTATTGTTTCTTGCTCACTATACAGACAAAGCATACTTTTCATAGAAAAGGAAATGAGAGGGAGCAGAATGTAGCGTGACACTCATAGCTTAGGTGTAGACGAAGATCAACTTAATGCAAGATAAGTCCATTCAAAAGTCTGACAGAAACAGGAAAGAAACTGTTCTTGAGTCGGTTGGTATGTGACCTCAGACTTTTGTATCTTGTTCGCAATGGAAAAAGGTGGAAGAGAGAATATCCAAGGTGCGTGGGGTCCTTAATTATGCTGGCTGCTTTGCCGAGGCAGTGGAAAGTGTAGTCAGGGTCAATGTATGAGAGGCTGGTTTGCGTGATCGATTAAGCTACATTCACAATCTTTTGTAGTTCCTTGCGGTCTTGGGCAGGGAAGGAGCCATACCAAGCTGTGATACAACCAGAAAGAATGCTTTCTACAGTGCACCTGTAAAAGTTGTGAGAGTCATAACTACAAAATTTGGTGATCTTTGGGCTGTTGGAGGAAACCGGAGCACTCGGAGGAAACCCATACAGGCACAGGGAGAATGTGCAAACTCCACACAGACAGTGACCCAAAGCCAGAATTGAACTTGGGTCCCTGATGCTGTGAGACAGCAGTGCTAACCATTGTGCCAATGTACCATCTCCACTCTGAAGTGTTCAGAGTGTTTGGGCTAGAGAAATGAAAATAACCTATTGGAGCTGAATGCGTTTGCGGATTTGCCACAGTGAGATGATGTCCCTCCCCATGGTCCTATACCCTGTCAACACTGACTATAGAGATTCGCTAGTGACACATGCCCCATCCAGGGGACATTACAGGGAGACTGGCATCATTAAAACCATATTCTGTCAAGCAGTTAACACCTTGCAGGGGCTGGCAGATTGAGGTACATTAAGAAAACTCTACGCAGATAGTGATGACCTAAGCTGGAATTGAATCCGGGACCCTGGTGCTGTGAGACAACAGTGCCAACTTGCCAGTCCAGTTTGATTTGACTCGATTTACTATTGTCACATGTACTAGTGTAGCAAAAAGTATTGTTCATTGTTTATTGCACACCATACAGAGAAAGCATACCATACATAGAGAAGGAAAGGAGAGGGTGCAGAATGTGGTAGTACAGTCGTAGCTAGGGTGTAGAGAAAGATCAACCAATATGAGGTAGGTCTATTCAAAAGTCTGATGGCAGCAGAGAAGAAGCTATTCATTGTTAGAGAGTTTGAAAGAGTTAGAATAGAGTTTTAGAGGTGTAGAGCAAGAATGAAAGGTGGAATTAGGGAGAATGCTAGGCACAGCTCACAAGGAGTTGTCTCACTCTGGCGCCATCTCCTCCCTGAGGGAGGGGCTAGAACTAGGGATGGTGTTAAAGGAGAAGACATCTCCCATTTTAGGCAGACATAAGGAGAATATTGTTCTCTGGAAGTTGTTAGTCTGTGGAATTATTTCTTTACAGCAATGCCAACCACGGGATCGTGTACAGTTAGCTTTTGGGAACAGGAACTCAGAAGTTTCTTTAACCAGAATGGTGAGAGGGCAAAATTTCATAGAATCCCTACAGTACAGAAGGTCATTTGGCTGATCGAGACTGCACCGGATCTCTGTTGGAGTGTCTCTGCAACGGCACATATTTAATCCACTAATCCCCCTCCCATCCTGGGACACTAAAGAGCAATTTAGCTTGTTCAATTCATCTAACTTGCACATCTTTGGAGTGTGGGAGGAAACCAGAGCACCCAGAGGAAACCCATGCAGATATGAGGAGAATGTGCAAACTCCACACAGACACCCAAGGTCAGAATCGAACCTAGGTCCCTGATGTTGTCAGACCTTCATGCTAACCACTAAGTCACATAAACATTGAAATGAATAACAATGTTACACATGCATGAGAAAGGAAAGTCATGTGAACACAATGAAAGCATTGGTTAGTTGAGCCGAATGTCCTTCTCTCATAATTTCCATTGTCTTTGCCTGGATGCTACATAAAAATTGACAGATCAGTGGATGTGTTTGTGTCGTGATTATGTCACTGGACCAGCGATCAGAGGCCTAGGCTGATATTCTAGGGACATGGATTCAAATCTGTGGCATTTAGGAAGATAAGTTAATTAATAAAATCTGGAATCCTCCAATTGCATTAAAAAGATTCCTTGCAAAGGCAGAATTTAAATGGATTTTTAAAAATTAAACATCAACAATTTCGAGATAAAAGCAAAATACTGCAGATGTTGGAATCTGATGCTAAAACACAAAATGCTGAAAAATCTCAACAAGTCTAACAGCATCTGTTGAAAAAGTTAGCGCTATAATCTGTCCACAGATGCTGTTGGACCTGTTGAGATTTTCTAGCATTTTGCTGTTTTTGAGGCAATTTTGAGCATTGTTTTGGGCTCTGAATTCAGATGGACATGGTAGAATAATGGTTATATTACTGCTGTCATAATCCAGCCCTAATAATCCAGAGGATGTGAGTTCAAATCTTATTCCTGTTTTTAAAAGTTTAAATTTGAAAACATCTGGAAGTAAAAAGTTGATATCAACAAAAGTGACCATGAGGAAGTGGTTCATTCATTTATTTTAGGATGGGAAACCAACAGTCTTTACTCAATCTGGCCTACAGGTGGCTTCTGTCCTCAAATTGATGTGGCTGTCTCTTAATTTTCTCCAAATTGGCTGAGCAAGCACTTAGATGCATCAAACCTCCTGCAATTCAAAAGGGCCCACCATCGGCTTCTCAGATCAACTAGGAATGAGCAACAAACACCAGCCTTGTCACAATTTCCACATTCCAATAATGCTTTCTTGAATTCTTTGATTTATTATTCATTAAATTTGGGATTGTCAGAGACCTGGTTTGATTCCCGACGTGGGTCACTGTCTGTGTGGAGTTTGCACGTTCTCCCATGTTTGTGTGGGTTTCCTCCAGTTGCTCTGGTTTTCTCCCACAATCCAGAGATACAACCATAGGGCATTGGAGCAGAATTAGGGCACTCAGTCCATCAAGTCTGCCCCACCATTCAATCAAGGGTCTGTTTTCATGCTGTAAATCTCTATGACTCTATAAAGCATTTAGATAGTTACATAAGTATGATGCATATAGAGGGCCAAATACAGGCAATTTGGATTAGGGTTTTTTTAAGAAAAAAGAGCAGCATGGACAAGTTGGGTCGAAGGGCCTGTTTCCATGCTCTAAACTTCTATAACTCTATGGCTGATATTTTTCTCATACCCATTCTCTTCCCTTTTCCCCTGATCTCCGTATTAATCAAGAACTTATCAATCTTTGTCTTAAAGATATTCAATAACCTGGCCTCCACAGACTTCTGCAGCAAACAGTTCAACAGATTCACCACCCTCCAGCTGAAAAAAAATTCCTCCTCATCTCTGCTTTAAAGGATCATCGCTTTAGCCTGAGGATGTGCCCTGGGGTTCTAATTTTTTTCTACGAGAGGAAACATCCTCTCCATGTCCACTCTATCCAGGCCTCACAGTATCCGGTAAGTTTCAATAAGATCCCCCCTTATCCTTCTAACCTCCAGCGAATACAGACCCAGAGTTCTCAATCATTCTTTATATGACAAGCTCTTCATTCCAAGGATCATTCTTGTGAATCCCCTCTGGACTCTTTCCAAGGCCAGCACATCTCAATACTCCAAATGGGATCTGACCAGAGTCTTATACAGCCTCAGGAGTACATCCCGCTCTTGTATTTTAGCCCTCTCGATATGAATGCTAACAGTGCATTTGTCGTCCAACTGCTGACTGAACCTGCACGTTAACCTTAAGAGAGCCTTGAACAAGGACTCCCAAGTCCCTTTGTGTTTCTGATTTCTTAAGCATTTTCCCATTTAGAAAATCATCTGTGCCTCCATTCCTCCTTCCAAAGTGCATAATCTCACACTTTTCCGTCTGCCACTTCTTTGCCCACTCTCCTAGCCTGTCCAAATCCTTCTGCAGCCCCCTTACTGCCTCAATATTATCTGACCCTCTACACACCTTTGTATCATCTGCAAACTTAGCAACAGTATCTTCTGTTCCTTCTTCCAGATTGTTAATTGATTGGTCATGACAAATTGCTCATTAATGGCAGGGGGATTAGTAGGGTAAATGTATGGGGTTACAGGGACGGGACTTTGGTGGGATTGTTGTCAGTGCAGTCTCAAAGGGACAAATGGTCTCCTTCTGCACTGTAGATTCTATGATTATTGTCATTTGTATTGGCATACAGTGAAAAGTATTGTTTCCTTCATGATATACAAAGCAGATCATTCATAGTGTGCATGAGGGAGAAGGAAAGGAGGGGATGCAGAATGTAGTGTTACAGTCATAGCTAGGATATGGAGAAAGATCAACTTAGTATATGGTAGATCCATTCAAGAGTCTGTTGGCAGCAGGGAAGAAGCTGTTTATAAATCGGTGGGTATGTGACCTCAGACTTTTGAATCCTTTTCCTGATGGAAGAATGTGGAAGAGAGAATGTCTGGAGTATCTGGGGTTCTTGATTATGCTGACTGCTTTCCTGAAACACTGGGAAGTGGTAGGCACAGTCACTTGATGGGAGACTGGTTTACACGATGTACTGGGCTATGTTCACAATACTTGTGGACTCTAGTGGTCTTGGGCAGAGCAGGAGACATACCAAGCTGTGATACTTCCAGAAAGAATGCTTTCTATGGTGCATCTGTAAAAATTGGTGCAAGTCATAACGGACATGCCATGTTTACTTTGTCTTCTGAGAAAGTAGAAATTCTGAGAAATTCTTCAATTATGAAGAAAATTTGCAACATTATTCGAGGACTGGGGCCTGTAGACGATGTCAAATGCTGGAGATTTTGTTTTGATGTATTGATCTTTTCACACGTGAGAGAGTGCATCTGCTGTCCTTAAAATATCACAATTCAAAGTGTTGACAATACAAGGCAAAGAGGAAGAAGAATCCTCAAGAACCTTTTCTGAGTAGGTTGTTTGATTACTTCAGCATTCTAAGCTGGAAATTCTGATTGTAATTACTGTCAGATGAGCATTTCCTGCATTTATCTGAATGCAATCACTAAGAGCTCCTCCACTAACATCACCAACGCAATGAGCAGAAATTTCGATGCCTCAAAACTGGTGGGCATCGCTGAGGGAAAGGAAAATTTGAAGGGCCATTAAGTCAAAGGCTCTCCAAATGTTCCTGTTTCACCCACGACATTGCACCCCCACCCCCAACGTCATCTCACAAGCCCTTCCCCTGCCCCCTCCCCCCACCAGCGTCAGGGCCGGAAAATCCTACCCAATGCCTCACTCTTTGCAGAAAGCTTTCCAGTCGTGCCCACTACAGGAATTGTTCTGGGCAGAGTGGAACACTTGAAAGATCATTGAACGGCTTTGGATTGGCATGACCAGGAAATTCTACTCATGAATGGAAAAGTGCTGGAAAATCTCAGCAGATCTGACAGCATCTGTGGAGAGAGAATAGAGCCAACGTTTCAAGTCCAGATGACCCTGCAGGTCTTACTGACGATCCTTAATAAGAACAATATCAACCATTTCAGCATAATGTTTGGATATAAACTAATAACATTTAAATAGCTCGCTGATGGACATTGTTATTTTTGTACAGTCATCTCAGGATGTAACAGTTCATATCTAAATGAAACATAGAAAATGTACATGTGATGTACAGTCATCCAAGCTGGAAACATTGTCTGTATTCTCTCCCCAAGAACGCTGTCAGACCTGCTGAGATTTTCCAGTATTTTTGCGTTTTTGTTTCAGATTCCAACATCACCATTAAAGCCACTTCAGTGACGGAGAGTGGATTATATCCTTGAGGGGATCAGGAATGAGAAAAAAGGGGGACGAGGCTGAAATATTGGGAAAGCTTGAAGTTAAACCATTTCTGTGCTGTGTTTTCTTGAAACTGGGAAAGGGGTGGGGGGGGTGGAGGGGGGGAGGCGATGGTGGGGGGAAATTTTTGCATCTTGCCCACCATGGGAATTGTAGCGGGCAGGGGTGGACAGACAGACCATGCAAATGTTTGTTGACCTTGGGAGGGAATTTCCAGTTTTAGGGCGAGCGTGGTTGGAAAATTCCATCCCCAGTGTCCTCCAAAATCCACTTCACCTCACTGAACTTGACACATTCTTTCAGAATGGTTTTTGCCAGAGACACTTGCCCTCTGCACCTAGTAACAGCCGCCTGTAACAACCACTTGACGGACCTCCAGGGCACACCCATTAAGAGATGTGTTTGGATACTACACTTCAGATGGCCTGACAAATGACTTCAAACACTGCGTCACACTTGAGAAGCAAGGCACTTGATTGCAGCTTATATCTTGAACACTTGTACAAACATTAGCCCTCCACACAAAGCTCTCCAATTAAGTGACAATCCCTGGCAGAACTTGTATTGCTATCTCCCCTCACACATGTGGCACTCAAAAGCTATCTTGCAGAGAACACTTTACTGTGTTCTTTTTTAAAACTGTTACATTTCTTGCGTCATGAAATCAAACAGAACCCCCCCCAAATAGGTCTCTCACTAAACACAATATTTCACGTGAAACTGAGCAGGACAGTCCAAGAGGGTTGCTCGCACCTCCAATGACTGGTATTCTCTCAGCCAAAATGACACCCGTTGCGTTAGGATGATTTGTTCATAGAGTCATTGTGGAGCAGAAAAAGGCCCTTCAGCCCATCGTTCAATAAGCTGATAACTGGGGCTCAGATGGTAGCACAGTTGTTGATGAATTTACAGGTTCTGGCTTGAATATCGAAGTCAGCATTGACACTCTGGCACAGTGTGGAGGAAGGTCTCCTCCGTTCGAGATGCATCTTTTTTTTAGATGAGACCCTAAACTGCCTGTTTGGCTGGATCATAGAGTGATGGAATAATACAGCCCGGAAACAGGTCCTTCGGGCCAACTGGTCCATGCTGATCCTGATGCCCTCCCAGCTAGTCCCAAATGCCATTGTGTGGCCCACACCCCTCTAATCCCTCCCCATTTAAGTAGTTACATATTCCCATCCTTGTACTTGAGCTATGAGAGATTCAGTAACCCTATGTACAAAAGAGCAAGGTTGCTGATGTTTGTTCTTCAATCAATTATCACAAAAATTCAACTGACCTGGTCATTGCTCATCCCCTTATGATCTTCCACTCATGTCTCACGGTGGAACTTTCGCATCTTGCCTGCCACAGGAATTGTACTGGGCAGGACACAAACTTTACAAAGATCCATTGACCTCAGGCCAGTCCTGGGACGAGTGTGGTTGGAAAATCCTACCCCATGTCATATCTATGAACAGAGACTTCTCTATTTCCAAATCCCTCCTTTGTGGCATCCATTCTATTAGAAGCCTTTTATCATTGCCAATTATGCGAACAGACTATTTTGCCCAGCTCTCTGCCTGTTAGCTCATGGGCATTTGGCCTCTGATCTTCAGGTAAGTGTTCTCCAAGGTGGCCTTCAGGACACACGACAGCGCAGAGTTGCTGAGCAGAGACTGATAGCCAAGTTCCGCACACATAAGCTCGGCCTCAACCGGGATCTTGGGTTCATGTCACACTATCCCCACATAACATAACCCCCACAACTTGCCTGCACTTGCAAAATCTCACTAACTTTCCTGTCTGGAAACAATACGCATCTCTTTAACTTGTGCTTAAAGCTCTCTCCACTCACATTATCTGTACCTTTAAGAACTGATTAGCTGTAAAGACTCACATTCCAATCATTATATATGTAAATTGAGTTTGTGTTTTTGTGTCGTTTTTATGATCAGAACTCCCAGCCACCTGACAAAGGGACAGGCTGTCCCAAAATCTTGTTACAAATAAATCTGTTTGGACTTTAAACTGGTGTTGTGGCACATCTTTCTGTTTTACCCCAGTCCAACACCAGCATCTCCCTGCCAGTGCTCCAAGAATGCTCCAAATCATAGAATCCCTACAGTGCAGAAAGAGGCCATTTGGCCCATTGAGCATGCACCAACAACAATCCCGCCCAGCCCTATCCCTGTAACTCCGTGCATTAACTCGCCAGTCCCTCTGACATGACGGGGCAATTTTAACACAGCCAATCAACCCAGCCCGCATATCTTTGGAGTGTGGGAGGAAGCCAGAGGAAACCCACACAGACACGGGGAGAATGTTTAAACTCCATACAGACAGTGACACAAGGCTGGAATCGAACCTAGGTCCCTGGCGCTATGAGGCAGCAATACAAACCACTGTTCCACCATAGGTCTGCTAGCCTCAGTTTGAGTGAGAATTTCTTGTGTGCAATCTCATTCAATGCTTCATTAAAAAAGCACACACACACACAGGTATACAGCATTCTCATCTGTCAGTTAATCCTGTCAAAGCACTTCTCTGAGAGATAACCATACATTTCAATTGAATGTAGTCAGTGCACACAGAGAAAGTACATTTCCACATTAAAGACTCTGACATTCCAGAATGTTCTAAAGGAAGAATCAATTCTGATTTCTTTGAAAGGGAGATAGCACGGTGAGGGTGCTATCTATCAAAGGAATGGAAGGAGGCTGTTTAGCCCTCAAACTTGTTCTGCAATTTAATGAGATTGTGACTGATCTGCAATGTTCATATGCATGAACATTACTAATGATCAGATCATTCTCACATTTCTGTGAAGGGACCTGGCTTTGTGCAAACAGATGATTGCTTTTCCACACTTTACAGAGGCTGGATTTTAATTGGTTGCAAAGCACTTTGGGACATTCTGAAGTTATCAAAGGCATTAAATCCAAGCAAGTTCTTTCCTTTAGGCATTAAGATAAAAAAGCTATCTGTGTCAGGGTGCTCGGGACTGATGGCAAAGCTTCATTTTGATTCCCTGTCATTAGCTGCCCCTTGACTTGGGGGTGGATGGCCTGAGGTCACAGTGCGGGGGTCACGGGCAGCCCTAGGTTCACACGTCAACGTCCAAAACTGACCACCAGGATGAGCTGCTTCCAACTTAAATCTTTTCAAAAGAAAATACATGGACAAAACTCGATGAAGCATCATCTTGTCTTCAATTCTGACAAAAGGTCATCCAGACTCAAAACATTGGCTCTGTTCTCTCTCCACAGATGCTGTCAGATCTGCTGAGGTTAACCAGCATTTTCCGTGTTTGTTTCAGATTCCAGCATCTGCAATATTTTTGCTTTTATCTCATGGAGCAAAAGATTGTCTCCGACAGAAGACTGGAAAACGGAGGGCAGTCTTTCTTTAAAGTTTATTTATTAGTGTCACAAGCAGGCTCACATTAACACTGCAATGAAGGCTAGATGTAGTTCAGATCAAAACTTTGCTGTTCTGCGAGAGAGGATCAGAGAGCAGAATGTATGTACACAGAATCTTTTCAATTTTTTTCAACACGTGTGTGTGTGTGTGTGTGTGTGTGTGTGTTTTTGCGTGCATGTGGGTGTGCGTAAGTATGTTTGTGTGCGCAGGTAACAATAAATATATCAAGTATGTTGTCACATCACATTTGCCCGTTTGTTCTGACAAGTTTATTTATTATTATCACAAATAAGCAATGAAGTTATTGTGAAAATCCCGCAGTTGCCACATGCGGGCTTCGGGTACACTGAGGGAGAATTTAGCATGGCCAATGCATCGAACCACCATGTCTTTCAGACTGTGGGAGGAAACCAGAGCAGCTGGAGGAAACCCACGCAGACACAGGGCGAACATGCAGACTTTACACAGACAGTGACCCAAGCCGGGAATCGAAACTGGGTTCCTGGCGCTGTGAGGCAGCAGTGCTAACCATTGTGCCACCGTGCTGCCCGCTGAGAGGTTTGGGTGATAACTTTTCATGAAACAGCCCTTTGGTCTTTTGCAAACAGACTGGCAAACTGTAAGAAACTCATTTCCCAGAATAAGAAATAAGCATTTTATGAACAGAATCCTGTCAGGCTGCCTCCTCACTCTTCATCCCCGTCACTGGACAAGACTTTCTTTTCCCAATTAAAAATGCTTGAAACACTTACGTCGATATTTTGTAACTCATTGCACCCAATTAAACATCCCTTTCATCTGCCCCATCAGGATGAGGAGCCAGCCATTACATCACACTGTCTGGGTTTTTAATTTTCATTTTGGAGGGCAAGAAAGAAAAGCCATAACAGTTCCTTTTCAAAGCCAAGCATCTAATGATGAATACATTGTATGTGGTATCCAAATCACCTCTTCAAGCCAACATCGACTGCGGTGATTAAGGGCTCGCCGTTTGGACAATTCTATAGGCGAAGAATCGTTCTCAGAATTCAGTGCTGAACTCTAATTAAACACGACTACGAGAGGAGGGGGGCCATGATGTCACCAGTCCAACTGAACCCTCCAGCATGCTGCCAACCTGTCACGGCTAATTCCGCAGCGGACACAAGTGACGGGATTGAACAAGGGAGGGAGAAGAAAAGGAGCTTACTTCAAAGGCCAGTGTCTCATTAGTCGGCCCTGCAGAGTACAGGCTCTCTGGTGTGTTAAACGAGCGACGGTAGTCAAACACAGCGCCTCCAAAGCTGAACTGTCCAGGCCAATCGACTGTCCAGTCCCCCGTCAGGTGGTATTTGCCATTCGGGCTGCGCACTGCCAAGTAGCTCGTCGAGATCTCCAACTCACGCACATGAATGCTGCGGGCTCCAGCCGGGACCGTGACAAGGGCGTAGTATTCTGCAGAACCAAAACGGAACAAAGTAGAATTAGCCATTTAAAATAATGTGTAACATGGAATATAAAAGGCCGGAAGTGAAGATTCTTTACAGTGCAGGAGGCCCATCGAGCCTGCACAGGCAACATACTCACCCAGGCCCTATCCCTGTAACCTCCGCCTATATACCCTGATAACCTCCCTGACGCAAGAGGTCAATTTAGCATGGCCAATTCACCTAACCTGCACATCTTTAGACTGTGTGGGTGACACACCAATTAGCACTGCTGCCTCACAGCACCAGGGACCTGGCTTCAATTCCAGCCTTCAGTAACTGTGCAGAGTCTACACATTCTCCCTGTGTCTGGGTGGGTTTCCTCCGGGTGCTCTGGTTTCCTCCCACAGTGAAAAGATGTGAGGGTTAGGTAGATTGGCCACGCTAAATCTCCCTTGCTCTCAGGGAGATTAGCAGGGTAAATGCGTGGGGTTGCGGCGATAGAGCCTGGGTGGGATTGTGGTCAGTGCAGACTTGATAGGTCAAATGGCCTCCTTCTGCACTGTGGGAATTCAACAATTCTATTTAACTAGAGCAGTTGGAGGAAACCCACACACAGGGCAAACTCCGCACAGGCAGTCACCGAGGCTGGAATTGAACCCGGCTCCCTAGCAGTGTGGGGCCAGCAGTACTAACCACTCTGCCACTACATTACGCTACTGTCGTACTGAGTTTAGGTCAAACCCTCTGCATTCTGTTTTGGGAATTACACCTGGATGAAGTACATCCAGGAAGGGGGGCTGGGTGGGAAGGTGGGGTACAGACATTTATCAGAATGATATCAGGGCTGAAAGGGTCAACCATGAGACCAGCTGGCATGGATTATGGTTGCATTTCCTTGACTATAGGGTGATCTAATTGAGGCGTTTAAGATGTTGAGAGGAGTTGACCAGTTGGATAAAACCAATTCCTCTAGCTGGGAGAGACCAGAAAAAGAAAACAGAGAGCATTATATCAAAATTGGAGTTCAGGGCTTCAGGAATAATATCAGGAAACATCTTTTCTCAAACAAAAGCAATGGAAATCTGGAATTGTCTCCTTCAGAATAGTTGCCTATCTTCTTGCCTGTGTTTATGTTCATAGCGGTGTGCCGTACATCCAGATTCATGTAAATTCTGAAAGCAAACTGCAGCTTTGGGAATGAACCAGGTGTTATCAATTCAACATCAACTCTTAATCCAATGAAATGTATTTCCGACTTTTTCCTGTATTTTCACTGCTTCTTGTGGTTTTATATTTTTACTCTCGGTGGGTAACATCATAACTCGCAGACTTCGAAGAATGCCAACACCCGAACAGCATGGATCACCTCTGCAGAAACATTTTTTGCCCCGTAGTTTATGCTGGAATGTTATGGTCATTCACACCGGCAGGATTTTCCCAACTTACTGCAGTGAACAGCTTCTTCACGCAGAGAGCAGTGGGAGTGTGGAATGGGCTGCCGGATAAAGTGGTAAACGCGGGGTCACTTTTAACATTTAAGGAAGACTTGGACGGGTACATGGATGAGAGAGGTGTGGAGGGATATAGTCCAAGTGCAGGTCAGTGGGACTAGGCAATAAATAGTTCGGCACAGACAAGAAGGGCCAAGAGGCCTGTTTCTGAGCTGTAATTTTTGATGATTTTATGGTTTTAACAGAGATTTGGCTGGACGCCAAATTCTTCGACCTCATGTGCAGTGGGATCGTGGTGTGAATGGTGGGTAAGATTCCACCCTCGGACTTCATTTCTGATGCTGCTATCAGACCTTCAGAGGAGATGAGATAGGCCATTCAGCCCCTCAAGTCTGCTCTGCCATTCAATGAGATCTGTTCTCCTTATCAAAGTCAGAATTGACAGATCTAAGGAGCAGGCTACACTGCAGAACCACAGTTCTACCAGCATCTTCTTGAGATAACAGACTGATATGAGAATAAGAACTTAGAGGATTAAATTATGAGATTCGATTACAGGGTACTGATTTGCTACATTTGCTAGACAACAGAAGATTGAGCAGTGATCTCACTGTTTACGATGACTAAGGGATTCATTAGATTAGACACAGAGAAACTATTGCCTCTTGTGAAAGTATCAAAAACGAGAATGCCTTAATCATAGAATCAAATCATCATAATCATAAAATCCCTGCAGCACTGAAAGAGGCTATTGAATCTATACTGGCAATAATCCCACCCTAACTCTATAACCCCACATATTTAGCTTGCTTATCCCCCTAAAACTAAGGGTAATTTAACATGGCCAATCAACCTAACCCGCACACCTTTGGACAGTGGGAGGTAACCAGAGCACCTGGAGTAAACTCATGCAGACTTGGGGGGACTGTACAAACTCCACACCAACAGTGACCCAAGCCAGGAATTCAAATCCTTGGCGCTTTGACGCAGCAGTGTTAACCACTGTGTCACTGCACTGCCCAGTGACACGGCGATTAGCACTGCTGCCTCACAGCGCTAGGGGACTGGGTATTATTACAGCTTTGGGTCACTGTTTGTGCAGAATTTGTGCGTTCTCCCCTGGTCTGCATGGATTTCCTCCAGGTGCTCCAGTTTCCTCCCACAGCCCAAAGGCGTGCACGTTAGATTGATTGGTAAATTGCCCTTTAGTGCCCAAAGATATATAGGTTAGGGATATTAGCAGGATAAATACATGGATTTTCAGGGATATGGCAGTGGGTGGGCATAGGTGAGATGCTCCATCGGAGAATCGGTGCAGACTCGATGGGCTGAACGGCCCCTTCTGCACTTTAGGGATTCTAAGATTTCTTTAATGGGTAGCACATTGGCACAGTGGTTAACACTGGTGCCTCAAGTGCCAAGGACCCAGGTACAATTCTGACCTCGGGGACTGTCTGTGCAGAGCCTATATGTTCTCCCCATGTCTGCGTGGGTTTCTCCCAGGTGTTCTGATTTCATCCCACAATTCAAAGATGTGTGGGTTAGGTAGATTGGTCATGACAAATTGCCCCTTAGTATATGTCAGGTGGATTAGTAGGGTAAATACATGGGGTTACATGGATAGAGCCTGGGTGGGATTGTTGTTGGTGCGGGCCAAATGGCCTCCTTCTGTGTTGTAAGGATTCTATGATTCTAGATATGGGGGGAGTACAGAAGTATTAGAGAGTAGAGAGGCAGTAAAGACAGTCCTAGCAAGTATGGCCAGCTAGTTTAACATCAACATAAAGTTTTTGAGTTCTTAAAAGAAAATCAAGAGGAACTTGGAGAGTTTTGAGTTAATTAAGATGAGCCAACATGGGTTTGTAATTATCTGACTGAACATAATGAATTTTTTGATGGTGTTACAGAGAAAGTTGATGAAGAGAATGCAATGGATATTTTCGATATGTGTTTTAATAAAGTTTTTCACAAGGGAGTCACAGAATTGATGCTTATGAAATAGGAGGGTCAGTGTGTAATTGGATAAAAATAATTGGCTTAAAGACAGAAAGCAGCTAATTGGAATAATGATCATTTTTTGGACTGGTGAATGCTTCTAAAGGGTCAGTGCATGGACCAGTGTGATATATAAATAACTGGATCTTGAAATATGTTTATTTATTCATCACAAGTAAGGCTTACATTAACACTGCAATGAAGTTACTGTGAAATTCCCCTAGTTGCCAGCACCTGTTTGGGTTATTGTACCTTACCACTATGTCTTTCAGACGATGGGAGTAGGAGCACTTGGAGGAAACCCATGCAGACATGGGGAGAATGTGCAAAGTCCACACAGACAGTGACCCAAGGCGGGAATCAAGCCCAGGTCCCTGGCACTGTGAGGCAGCAATGCTAACCACTGTGCCACAGTGCCGCCCTATGGGGAACATGGAATCAAATTTTAAAATTTGCCAATGATACAAAATTTGAAGGAGTAACGAACAATGAGAATGTGATGAGTAGCCTGCAAGAGAACATGGGTAGTACAGTAGAATGGGCAGATGAGTGGCAGATGGAATTTAATAGGAAGAAGTATGAGGTGATACACTTTGTCAGAAGAAATGAGGAGACCCAACATAGACTTACTGACACAATTCAAAGAAGTGTCCAAGAACATGGGGGAATCCAGAGGTGTACCTGCACTGACTTTCCAAGACAGGCAGCATACAACATATATTGTGAGAATGATTCTCAAAGCTGATGACATCTTGGGCTTCATAAACAGAGATATTGAGTACAGAATTAGGGAAGTTACGCTGAATGTAAATAAAGCTCTGGATGGACTCCAGCTGAAGTATGACATCCGATTCTGCTCAGCACATTTTTGGGAAAGGTGTAAAGGCCTGGCGTGGGTGCAGAGGGGATTCACCAGAATGGTTCCAGAAATGGGTGGTTTTATTTACATGGTTTGGATGGAAAGGTTGGAGACTTGCCAATAAAGAAAATTGAGGGGAGATTTGACAGAGGTGTACAAGATTATGACACACTCAAAATAAGTTAGATAAGGAACAAATTTTCCCATTAGCTGATTGTACAAAGACCAGGGAGACATGGATTTAAGATTTTGGGTAAGATTTGCAAGGGGGAAATTTGAAGAAGAACTTTTTACACGGCAAGTGGCTGGATCTCACTGCCCATGAGATTGGTGGAAGAAGATGCAGTCAATGGCTCCAAAAGGTAATTGGATGGGGACTTGAAGGAAATCAACTTACAAGGCCGAGGGAATGAGCAGGGGAGTTGGGACTGACTGAACTGCACAGCAGGGAGCCAGCATGGCCTTCATGGGCTGAATGGCCTCCTTCTGCTTGATAAATTGCTGAAGAATGGATGGATAGCATATTCCTTCTGTCCTGTTTGCTTCTGATATACTTACCGTTTGCCCGGTGCTGTTGATGGTACTGCCCTCTGAAGAACTTGCACGTTGAATTGTCTCCATTGCAGACTCCGCAGGCATCCACCACAGCCTTTGACCCCAGTACACGGTCGCATCCAACTGCCTGAAGGAACAGTTCACCAATAATACTTCAATCAGCTACCTCAGCACAGATTGAGACTCACACCCAAAGCCTCTTTGTTGTGCCTGGCTCAGATAATCATTGTCTGAACCAGCCATTATGGGAGACCTGCCCACATTATGTTCACCCACACTGTACGACAATGCTTGACAGAGCGCGCAGGCAGCCAAATCATTCCTTGGCTTCTGGCAATGTTTCTCAAGCACAGTAGCAGCCGAGAGAGAGAAAAACTATTTGGCTGATCTGCTCTTTGTATGTGTAATGTAATGGGGAACAGTCAGAGGCACAGGATAGGGAGATGCTGGAGAGTGATAGGGTCATAGAAGTTTACAGCATGGAAGCAGACTCTTCAGCCCAATTTGTCCATGCTGCCCTAAACATGTAAGCTAATCGCAGTTGCTCATATTTGACTCATATCTCCCTATACCCACCTTATCCATGTAACTATCAAAATGTTTTTTAAAAGACAGCATTGTACCCGCTTCTACTACTACCTCTGATAGCTTCTTCCAAACATTCACCAGCCTCTGTGTGAAAAAATTGCCTCTCTGTTCACTTTTGTATCTCTTCCCTCTCACTTTAAACCGAGGCTTTCTAGTTTTACACTCCCCTAACTGTGGGAAAAGGTATTGACAATCGAGGAGATCTGTGCCCCTCATTATTTTATATACCTCTATAAGATCGCCGCTCAGTCTCCTACACTCCAGAGAAAATGTCCCAGTCTATCCAGCTTCTCCTTATAACATAGAACATAGAACATAGAACATTACAGCACAGAACAGGCCCTTCAGCCCTCGATGTTGCACCGACCAATTAGGAAAAAGCAATGACCCTCCAACCTAAACCATTCCCTTTTCGTCTATAAACTTATCTACTAACCTCTTAAACGCCACCAAACTTGGCGCATCTACAACTGCCGCAGGCAGGGCATTCCATACCCTTACCACCCTCTGGGTAAAAAACCTACCACTGATATCCGTCCTATAACTACCACCCCTTAATTTAAAGCTATGTCCCCTCGTGCTAGCTTTCTCCATCCTAGAAAAAGGCTATCACTGTCCACCCTATCTAAACCTCTAATCATCTTATATGTTTCAATAAGGTCTCCTCTTAGCCGCCTCCTTTCTAACGAAAACAACCTCAATCCCTCAGCCTCTCTTCATAAGACCTGCCCTCCATACCAGGCAACATCCTGGTAAACCTCCTCTGTACCCTCTCCAATGCCTCCACATCTTTCTTATAATGTGGGGACCAGAACTGCACACAATACTCAAAGTGCGGCCGCACTAGAGTTTTGTACAGTTGCAACATGACGTTGCGGCTCCGAAATTCAATCCCCCAACCAATAAAAGCTAAGACTCCGTATGCCTTCTTAACAACCTTATTGACTTGATTGCCAACTTTCAGGGATCTATGCACATATACACCAAGATCCCTCTGTTCATCAACACTATTAAGAGTTCTACCATTAGCCCTATACTCTACACATTGTTATTCCTGCCAAAGTGAATTACCTCACACTTTTCCGCATTAAACTCCATTTGCCACCTCTCGGCCCAGCTCTGCAACTTGTCCAAGTCTCTCTGCAAACTATAACACCCCTCTTCACTATCTACCACTCCTCCGACTTTGGGGTCATCCGCAAATTTACTAATCCATCCTTCAATACCCTCATCCAGATCATTTATAAAAATTACAAACAGCAGGGGCCCCAAAACAGATCCCTGAGGTACACCACTTGTAACCGAACTCCACGATGAATAACTTCCATCAATCACCACCCTCTGTCTTCTATCAGTTAGCCAATTCCTAATCCAATTAGCTAAATCGCCCTCAATCCCATACATCTGCTTTTTCTGCAGAAGCCTTCCATGGGCCACCTTATCGAACGCCTTACTAAAGTCCATATATACCACATCAACTGCCTTACCCCCATCCACCTCTTTGGTCACTTTTTCAAAAAACTCAATAAGGTTAGTAAGGCACGACCTACCCTTCACAAAACCATGCGGACTATCCCCAATCAATTCATTTCTCTCTAAATAACTATAAATCCTATCCCTAATAATTCTTTCCAATACTTTGCCCACAACAGAAGAAAGACTCACCGGCCTATAATTCCCAGAAAAGTCTCTATTCCCCTTCTTGAACAATGGGACCACATTCGCTATCCTCCAGTCTTCCGGCACTAAACCCGTAACCAACGACGACCTGAAGATCAGAGCCAGAGGCTCTGCAATCGCCTCTCTTGCCTCCCAGAGAATCCTAGGGTAAATCCAGTCCGGCCCAGGGGACTTATCCAACTTCAAACCCTCGAGAATATCTAGCACATCCTCCCTATCTACTTCAATACTTTCCAGTTTGCAACCCTGTACCTCAGTGTTCTCCACAACTACATTTACATCTCCCTGCATGAATACCGAAGAGAAATATTTGTTCAGTGCCTCTCCAATCTCTTCAGGCTCCACGCACAACTTCCCACTGCTGTCTCTGACTGGCCTAATCTTGCCCTAACCAATCTTCTATTCTTAACATATCTAAAGAAAGCTTTAGGATTCTCCTTGATCCTATCAGCCAAAGTCTTCTTGTGCCCCCTTTTAGCTCTTCTCAACTCACTCTTTAGCTCCCTCCCGGCTAATCTATAGCTATCCAGTGCACTAACTGAGCCTTCAAGCCTCATCCTGACATAAGCCTCCTTTTTCCTTTTAACCAGCAAATCAACTTTTTTCGTACACCAAGGTTCTCTTACTCGACCATTTCCCCCTTGCCTGACAGGGACATACTTATCAAGGACTCGCAGCAGCTGCTCCTTGAATAAGCTCCACATTCCAGATGTTCCCAGTCCCTATAGTTTCCTAGTCCAATCTATGCACCCTAATTCTCTCCTGATGGCCTCATAATTACCCTTCCCCCAGCTATAACTACAGACCCCAGCTTCATGCCTATCCCTGTCCATCACTAAGGTGAACGTAACCGAATTGTGGTCACTATCACCAAAATGTTCACTAACTTCCAAGCCTAACACCTGGTCTGGCTCATTGCCCAGCACCAAATCCAATGTAGCCTCACCTCTAGTTGGCCTATCTACAGACTGAGTCAAAAAACCTTCCTGCACACTTTGTACGAAAACTGACCCCTCTAACGAGCTAGAGCTATAGCTATTCCAATCAATATTAGTAAAGTTAAAGTTCCCCATAACAATTACCCTATTACTTTCACTCCTGTCCAGGATCGACTTTGCAATCTTTTCCTCTACCTCTCTAGAACTTTTAGGAGGTCTATAAAAGACTCCCAACAGGGTGACCTCTCCTCTCTGTTTCTAATCTCAGCCCATACTACCTCAACAGACAAGTCCTCATCAAACTTCTTTTCTGTCACTGTGATACAGTCTTTGACTAATAATGCCACTCCTCCCCCACTTCTACCTCCTTCTCTACTCCGACTGAAGCATTTGAACCCCGGAACCTGCAACAACCATTCCTGTCCCTGCTCTATCCATGTCTCTGAAATGGCCACAACATCGAAGTTCCAGGTACTGATCCAAGCTGCAAGTTCCTCCACTTTATTGCAAATACTTCTTGCATTAAAGTATACGCATTTCAAACCATGCCCTACTCCACCCGTACGCTGCTGTGCTTTACAGTTCTCATCTATGACCCCCCTATTCTCGTCCCTCTTAACATCCAAGCTACTCAGGATCCCACCCCTCCCTCTGAATCAGTTTAAACCCCCCTGCATAGCCTTTGCAAATTTCCCCCCCAAGATATTGGTTCCCCTCTGGTTCAGGTGTAGACCATCTCTCTTGTAGAGGTCCCACCTACCCCAGAATGAGCCCCAATTGTTCAAGAACCTGAACCCCTCCCTCCTGCACCATCCCCGCAGCCACGAGTTCAAACATTCCCTCTCTCTGTTCTTCTCTAAACTATCCCGTGGCACAGGCAAAAGTCCAGAGATAACCACTCTGTCTGTTTTGGCCCTCAGCTTCCACCCCAACTCCATAAATTTCTGTTTAATATCCCTTCCCTTGTCCTACCTACATCATGTGTCCCTACATGAACTATGACTTGGGGCTGACTCCCCTCTCCCTTAAGAATCTTAAAAACCCGCTCAGAGACGTCCTGGACCCCAGCCCCTGGGAGGCAACACACCAGCCCTGAGTCCCGTTTATTACTACTTACTCTCCTATCTGTCCCAAACCATCAAGTCCTGGTAGCATCCTAGTAAATCTTTTTTGCACTCTTTCTAGTTTAATAATATCCTTTTTATAATAAGATGACAAAAACTGCACACTGTATTCCAAGTGTGGCCCTACCAATGTCTTGTACAACTTTAACAAGACTTTGCAACACTTGTATTCAATGTTCTGACCATTGAAACCAAGCATGCTGAATGTCTCCTTCACCACTCTATCCACTTATAACTCCACCTTCAAGGAGCTATGGACATGTGCCTCCAGATCTCTTTGTTCTGTAACTTTCCCCAACGTCTATCATTAACTGAGTAAGTTCTGCCCTGATTCAATCTTCCAAAATGCATCACCTTGCATTTGTCTAAATTAAACTCCATCTGCCATTCATCAGTCCACTGGCACAATTTATCAAGATCCCATTGCAATTGGAGATACCTTTCTTCACTGTCCACTATGCCACCAATTTTGGTGACAGTATAAGGGATTCATTCTAAATGTGTGAGAACTGTAATAGAAACATAGAAATTAGAAGCAGGAGGAGGCCATTTAGTCCTTGAGTCTGCTCTGTCATTCATTATGATTGTAGCTGATCATCAAATTCAATAGCCTGATTTGAACCCTTTAACCTCAACAGCTTTATCTAATTTCTTCTTGAGATCAGACAATGTTTTGGCCTCAGTATTTTCTGTGGTAGTGAATTCCACACATTCACTACCCTCTGGGGTAAAAAAATTTCTCCTTACCTCGGTTTTAAAAGGTTTAACCCTTATCCTCAAATTTTGACCCCCAGTTCTCGACTGCCCCACCATTGGGAATATTCTTTCTGAATCTATCCTGTCTAATCCTGTTAGAATTTTATAACTATCTAAAATTAAAGTAAAAGTTTATTTATTAGTTACAAGCAGGCTTACATTAACACTGAATGAAGTTACTGTGAAAATCCCCTACTTTTCACACTCTGGTGCCTGTTCGAGTACACTGATGGAGAATTTAGTACGGCCAATGCACCTAACTAGCACGTCTTTCAGACTGTGGGAGGAAACGAGAGCACCCAGTGGAAACCCATGCAGACATAGGGAGAACGTGCAGACTCCGCACAGTCAGTGACCCAAGCTGGGAATTGAACTTGCGTCCCTCGCACTGTGAGGCAGCAGTGCTCACCATTTTGCCACTGTGCCACTCCATGAGCATCTCCGAAATGGATACAATGAATACAATCCTAACCAATTTAGTATCGCTTCATATGAAAGACATGCCATCCCAGGAATCAGCCTGGTAAATCTTCACAGCACTCCCTCTAAAGCAAGGACATCCTTCCTCAGAGAAGGATAATGAGACAGTGTACATCACCACAGGAAGTGATACAGTATGTCATGGCCTTGCTATCTATTGTAGACCTCATGGTGGTGAAGCCACAGTAGGATATGTTCCAATAAAGTTTTAAATTTCCCTTACCTCTGCACACCGTAACACAACAGGACCAAGATTATTATTGTATGTGGCTCCCATTCTGCTCATCCTCTTGACAACTAGAGTGGGTGAGGAGCTTCTGTGCAGTGAAGACCATCTCACCTTCCACAAGGTCATGACGGAGTTCACTGGAGCAGTACCAGTTGTCTTTTTGTCTCAGATTGTTGTGTGACAGCCAATAACTACCACCCAGGGAGCTGAGCCCTTCAAATTTTGAGATCCTAAACTTAAATCACTTGAACTTAACTGGAAGTTACAGTCAGGCTTTCCTAAAGCGATGAACCCGTTGACCTTGACCAAGGTCCACTTGTAAAAGAGGAAGATTGAAAAACTGAGCTGTCACGGAGCTATCTACAATAGAGCAAATTGGGCATGTGCACCAACTCAAAATGACTGCAGCGGTGAGGAGTTAACTCAAAGAAGAGAAACAAATTGAAGACAACACACCATGTATGAAAGAGAGAGCTAGGTATTTTACCTCACAAATGCCATCAATACAAACGTCGAATTTATTCTCGACACAGCGAGTTCCATCTTTCACTTTGTTGGACATGGCAAAGAAGAAGTCAAAATCTTCAGCTATGCAGTACAACTTGCAGACATCTTCATCTGTAAACACAAAATAAGGGATCATGTCACTTAACAACATGCCACAGGGTGGTCTGCAGAGGCTGTATTTATATAACCATCAACAACTAAAGCCAGGTCAATTCACACCGGCTGGTATGGGCTGCAGACTATATCTCATCAGGCAATGGCAAGAAGAGACACAAGACAGATGTGTTAGTCCCTGCATTTCATGGCAGCTTGATCCATAGGCTTATCCTACAGGCACTTCTGATAAGACATTTTTAAACAGTTGTAAACAAAAGGTGAAGGATGTCAGTGCAAGCATTCGACCGATGGAATTCAAGGCACCAGAACTGACCAACGGCAGATGTTTTATTGGTTTGAAAGCACTAATTCAGAAAATTCCTGTCACAGGGCATACACCTTTCCTTGACTATTTCCATAACATTAGAGTATTCACAACGTAGACAGTGGAAATTCAATCCAATTGTTAGGTGCTGGCATTTAAGCTCCAACCAAGACTGTCCCCAGTCCCTTTTAATCTCATCCCATTCACATATCCTTCCACTCCTTTCTCCCTTATGTGCTTATCTGTTGTCCCCTTAAATGGGCTGATGTTGTTTATCTCAACCGCTCTGTGTGGTATTAAATTCTCCATTCTCATCACTCTCTGAGCAAAAAAAAAACTGGAGATGCTGGAGTTACTGAATGATCCTGGCAGCATCCGGGGAGTGAGAAACAGAGCTAATGTTTCCGGTCTAAAGGATAAAAGCAAGTTATGCAGATGCTGGAATCTGAAATCAAAAGTGAAAACGATGGAAAACTTCAGCAGATCTGGCAGCATCTGTAAGGAGAGAAAAGAGCTGATATTTTGAGTCCAGATGACCCTTTTTCTCTTTTGATTAATGTTTCATGTCAGTGACCTTTGGCCTTAATCTTACATGGATGGAGTTAAGATACAGACGTCCAGGTCACCATGATTCCATTGAGTGGTGACACAGGCTAAAGGGGCTGAATGGTTTACTCTTTTTCTTCTGTTACTATCACTGAGCTCTTTAATGGTTCCAGAAGATTCTGACAGGGAGATGCATTGAGCAGATAGACAGAGTGTGCAATAGAAGAGTTGGAGAACACCACCAGGGATTTGCACAGACTCATTCGGAAGAGGAGCACTAGAGGTCCCGTTTAATACAACATGGATAATATTGAAAAATAAACCTCCATCATACAGCTCATCTGATCTTCCTGCAAAGTTTCCAAGGGTGGGGTGGGACGGATAATACGAGGCTCCTTGATATTAACCAGACTTAAAATTACCCGCAGTGACTTAGGCAGAATTGAGTGGACAATCGATGTTGGGCTCAATGTGCCACTTTGGCAGGCCATTTCACACACGTTTGTAAGATTCTTATATCACAAAAAATATACATCAATTTTAAACAAATGCATTCTCAAACATGTCATGTGGATGGAGAGTGAAGGAGGATTAGGTTCAGGTTTGACAATAGCTCAGGAAAAAGAAACAACAGAATAAGGTAAAAAAAAACACATTTATAAAGCTACTTTCACGATCTCAGGGTTTCCCACTGAACCCCTACAGAGTTGAAAGAGGCCATTTGGCCCATCAGATCATCACTAGCTCTCCACAACAGCATTCCACTGAGGCCCTCCCCTCCGTAACCCCATGCATTTACCATTGGCCAATCCCCCTAACCTGTATATCTTGGGACACCAAGAAGCAATTTAGCATGGTCAATTTATCTACCCTACACATCATTGTGACTGTGGGAGGAAGCTGGAGATCTCCATGCAGACACGGGAAAAACGTGCAAATTTTATACAGACAGTTACCCAAGCCGAGAATCGAACTGGTGCTGTAAAGCAACAATGCTACCCACTGTGGTACCGTGCCACTCCAATAGCACTTTACAGCTAATTAGATTCTTTTGAAATGTAGTCACACTTGAAATGTAGGGAAAGTGAGTGGAGAGTCAGTAACCAGAGAACACAGATTAAAAATAATTGGCAAAAGAGCCACGCGGGATTGTTTACTATCTGAACAAATTGCTACAATCAGAAAGAACTGATTGAAAGATTAGTGCAAACAGGTTCAACAATAACTTTCAAAAGGCCTTTGGTTTAAGTGCTTGAAAAGGAATGTAGCAGTTGAGAGGGATTAATAAGACAATTCTTTTCCATAGAAATAAATGGCCAAAGGACCTTTGGAAGCAACAACAATCTGACAACGATCTTTAAAATGATGAAGATCTCAGTGAAGTAGACACAGAGAAATGCTTCCAATTGCGTGTAAGTCCAAAACGAAAGACCATAAATATAAGACAGTCATCTTAAAACCAAAAGCAATTCAGAAGAAGAATCTTTACTGAAAGATTGGGAAAATGTGGAACTTGCGACCAATGGAAGTAAGTCAGGAGAGAATCAAATAACTACATATGGGGGAAAGAAGTAGAAGGCTATGATGATAGGATGGGGTACAGTTGGCCAATTGTGCCAATGTGCTGCTGGTTCTACCACATGTGACATGATGGCACAACTGGAAGCACATAGCGCCAGGGAGCCAGGTTCAATTCCCAACTTGGGTCACTGTCTGTGTGGGGTTTGCACATTCTCCTCCTGTCTGCGCGGGTTCCTCCGGGTGCTCCAGTTTCCTCCCACAATCTGAGAGACGTGCTGGTTAGGTGCATTGGCTTTGCTAAATTCTCTGGCAATGTACCCGGACAGGAAACTAGAGGGTTTTCACAGTAACTTCATTGCAGTGTAAATGTAAGCCGACCTGTGACACTAATAAATAGACTTAAACTCATCGGAATACGCACACCAGCACCAACCCATTGGCTCAAATGGACAATGGAGTGGGATTCTACAAATTGCTCTACTTACACTCTCTTCCCCTTCCCCAAAGCATTGAGCTTCTACATTTAAATATTTACCATTGACCTTTGTGTAGGGCTTCCACTTGTAGTACCATCCCCTGAAGGGCTTGCTGTTGTACTCGGCACATTGCTGGGCTCGGAACAGGACGCTGGTCTGCTGACAAGGCTGAATGTTGCACATCTGATAGATCCGATTGGAGCCATAGCAGAACTTCCCACCGTACTGAGGCCTAAGGATCAGAAAAGATCACAAGCCTTAGAGGCACTCCAAGTCATCTGATTTTTTTTTTAAAAGAGGCGTTAATTAAACACAGGAAGCTGAAGATCCACAGCCGTTAATATTTAACTTGTTTTCTTTCAGATTGCCAATTCTCCACCCCACCCCGGTGGGCTTGTGTCATCCCAGTTCCAGCCCTTTCATACCTCATTTAAAGGGCCATTATTCATATGGGAAACTAGATAATGATTGAAGCCTGATCCTCTCGTTTGTCCCAGTTGTGTTTCAGTGTATACCTCTTAAGGGGGGAATATTCCCAGCCCACCCACTATGGGAACCGTAGCAGGTGGGGCTGGGGATGGGCGGGGTGGACTATGCAAAGATCTGATGACCTTGGGCGGGTTTTGGGGTGAGCATGAGTGAAAAATCCCAATTCCTGAGTCAAATCCCACCCGCTGAGTTGGGTGGCACAGTAGCACGGTGGTTAGCACTGTTTCTTCACAACTACAGGGATCTGGGTTCAATTCCCGTCTTGGCTCACTCTGTGTGGAGTTTGCACATTCTCCTCATGTTTCCCCTGAGTGCTCCGGTTTCCTCCCACAGTCCAAAGATGTGCAGGTTAGGTTGATTGACCATGCTAAAATTGCCCCTTAGTGTCCTGAGATGTGTAGGTTAGAGGGATGAGTGGGTAAGTGTGTAGCGACATGGGAGTAGGGCCTGGGTGGGATTGTGGTCGGTGCAGACTCGATTGGCCAAATGGCCTCTTTCTGCTCTGTAGGGTCCTATGATTCTATCATTTGTGGGTTCATAAAATTCTTACATAGCAGCAGGAAACCATTCAGCCCATCGAGTCTGCACCGACAACAATCCTGTCCAGACCTCATTTCCACACCCCATGTATTTACCCTGCTAATCTCTCTGACACTATGGGGCAATTTAGCATGGCCAATCAGTCTAACCCGCACATCTTAGGAAGAAACCGGAGCACCCAGAGGAAACATACACCGACATAGTGAGAATGTTCAAACTCCGCACAGACTGTCACCCAAGCCAGGAATCAAACCCGGATCCCTGGCACAGTGAGACAGCAGTGCTAACTACAGTGCCACCTTAAATGTGACTTGGATATATATTTCTAAAGGAAATATTTACAGGGTTAGAGAGGGAGACTAAATGGGTAGCACTTTCAAAGAGCCACAATGTCCTCTTGTGTTACGTGATTAGAAGGGTAAAGTTTCTCTCCCTGTAGAGAGGGGCAGCTGGTTATACATAACTTGATGGGTACCAGTGAGAATCACTCATTACTTATGACAGATTTCTCCTACTAATCCTAGCTCTTTCCTCTTTGCCCATGTCACTGTAAGATTCTTCCTTCCAGTATTTAGTTAATCCATTCTGAAAGTTACTGCAGCATCTGCTTCTGCCACCCATTCAGGTGGAAAATTCCAGAACAACCACAGTGAAAAAATCTGTTTCCCATGTCACTGCTGGTTCTTTTACTGATTGGTGACAAATGTTCTTTATTTACTCTGTTGAAACACATGACAATTTTGAATATCTCTATCAAATTTTTTCTCAACATTACTGCACTTCAGAATGTCTCATTGTCTATAAGGACATCTTGTATCTTTGCACATCATGATATTAATGAAAGTGCCACTATTTCGGCTCAGGACAATAAACACAGATTCCCGACAGGAGTCACAGTCCAAGCAATGTTAGATCCCCTATGTGGTGAGGAGATGAGTAAGAAGTGGGTGGCATGGTGACACAGTGGTTAGCGCTGCTGCCTCACAGAGCCTGGGATCCGGGTTCAATTCCAGCTTTGGGTCACTGTCTGTGTGGAGTTTGCACGTTCTCCCCTTATCTGCGTGGGTTTCCTCCTGGTGCTCTGATTTCCTCCCCCAGTCCAAAAATGTACAGGTTAGGTTGACCGGCCATGCTAAATTAATCTTAGTGTTAGGGGGATTTACAGGGTAAATACGTGGGGTTACTGGGTTGGGATTGTGGTTTGTGCAAACTTGATGGGCCAAAGGGCCTTCTTCTGCACTGTAGGGATTTTATGATAAGAATAGGAAGTAGCTTCTTGGAGGAAGTGGGTGTGTGAAATGAGGGAAGACAAACGCTTTCCCAATGTGACATCTAACTAAGTTTGTGAGCATTAGGCAACACAAAAGTTGGTTTGTTACGGAAACCACTTGAATTTTTTTTCTTTACACAGGACTGTTCCCAAAAATACATGACTTAGTAAAGCTTCTCTCACACAGCACCCAGTTGCCCCAGGACCAAACCTTAAATCATTCCCCCAGGGTGACTGAACAGATTTTATTACTATTGCACTGGCAGAATTCCAGCTGCCCGAATTCAGCTCTGCAGGAAGCCAAAGGCCCCCATCTGGGCTCAAAGACGAGGTTTGACCTTCAGAAAAGCTGAAGAGAGAGATTAGCTACATTGGCATGACGCATCACTCCAGGATGAATCCAACGATCGGTTCAGGCACTTGTTTTCATCATCATTTTTATCGTAAATAAATGGAAAGAGAAAAATACAGGTGCTGCTCACAAATTTATTCCAATTCATAGTGCTCAATTCTCCAGTATTGCCTCAGATAGTAACAATTGTTAGTTTTGCACTCACCTTTCTGCAAGACTAATCTTCATTAGAAAGGTTCTAACTTGGTCAATAAATCCACTGTCCGATTGCTGAACCAGTAAAGGATCACCAACAGATCCCAGGCTCGACTCATGTTGTGTGCAGAGTGAACTTACCTCAGCCGAGTTGTCAAGTAGGCCTTTGTAATCAGAGCTCACAACTCAAAGTAGGAGCTTGAGTGAGAGGAACAGGAGTAAACCTACTTGTGACTAATAAATAAACTTTACTTTTGTGAAGTACTTTCTGAGATGTCATCACATATGTTGTGTTGGTAACTTTTACAGCAAACTCCCACAACCATTAACATGATAATCTGCCTTTCAGGCGATGACAACTGGACAATAATTACTGTAAAAGTCTCATAACATCAGGTTAAAGCCCAACAGGTTTACTTGTAGCAAACACCACTAGCTTTCTGAAGTGGCTGTTCCTTCATCAGATGGGTGGGAGTTCCTTCTTCAGGTGGGAGACACCCATCCACCTGAGGAAAGAACAGTCAGTTCCAAAAGCTAGTGGTGTTTCCTACAAATAAACCTGCTGGACTTTAACCTGGTGCTGTGAGACTTCTCATTGTGTTTACCCCAGTCCAACGTCGGTATCCCCACATCATGAATAATTATTGGTCAGGCTACCCATTGAGAACTCCTGAAATTGCAGCAGGAGATGATCTTTTCTGTCTGACAGGCTGGGCCTCATTTTAATATTTCACCCAAAGACAGCACCCTCCACCACTGTAGCACTCTGTCAGTATTGCACTGAGCGTCAAATATATCTCCCAGTCAAATCTCTGGAGTGGGTCTCGAACTCTGGCTCTGAGACATGAGTGTTACCCATCATGTCAGTATGTTGTTGATTCACTATCCCTGCTGTCTGGGTTATACAAGAACAATAGTCAATTTGGCAAGCAGCCCAAGGGTATTAGGGTGAAACCAAGCCTCACTGACATCAGAAGAGGAGTGATGTGAAAATACAAGATGGCAGACAGATTCAATCAGCTGTGGTCCAGTGTGTGGTATGGTCACATAATGGTTAGCACTTCTGCCTCACAGTGCCAAGGACCCGGTTTGATTCTGGTCTTGGGTGTCTATGCAGAGTCTGCATGTTCTTCCCCTGTCTGTGTTGGTTTCCAGTGGGTGTTCCGGTTTCCTCCCACATGCCAAAGAAATGCAGGTTAGGTGGATTGGCCATGGTAAATGTGCGGAGAGTGATTGGGATAGAGCGGTGGGGATGTTTGGGATAGAGTGCCCTTTGAGGCAAGGCTGGTAAAATCCTGCCCGAGATCAATGGAGCCTCGCCTGCCCTGTGCCAGTAAATTTCTGGCCAATGGGCTGAATGGCGTGTTGCTGTACTGTAGGGATTCTATGGATTCTCACATTCTTCCAAACTGCAAAGTACAGAGTTATGAACCAGTGCTCCAAGTTTCCTTTCTGGGATTTGGGATACCCCTTGCATCTAACATGTGTGGGTTTCTTAAAAACTATTTAAGCAAAGAGCATTTGCTTACTTGAGTGGATATAATTGCTCAAAGAAGAGCAGATGATTTCTCCCTAGCTTCTACCTCACTATCTCTCCAGCTAGCAACATTGTGAAAACAGAAAACATAGTTACGCATCACACTGCTGTTCGTGGGATCTTGCTGTGTACATTTTGGTTGCCAATTTCCTGCAGCAGTGACTACATTTTCAATGTGTTTCAATGGCTTCATGTCACTTTGGGACATCCCAGGGATGGGAAAGATAAAGGATAAAACAAATGTCTTTCTAATTTCCTCCTTTCTGCCAGTTTCTGATTTGTTGACCAGTCTCTCCAATTTACATACAATGTGACATATTTTTCGAGGTCTGATGGACAATTCCTTAACCAAGCAGTAGCAGCAAGACTTGGATAGCTGGAGTTGTCCTTGACAATATTTATTAGCCTGTTCTGTTTTGCTTGGCAATCAATTGACTTGAACGTGCTTTGCTCTGTGGAAAACCTGCAAAGGGATGATCATTTTGACATAGCTTAACCCTTCACTCACATGCTTACACAGTGTTAACTTTAAAACAACCAGGAAGGCACAATGCTTCATCTGTGCCAGATTTGATTTGAATTATTAATGTCACATGTATTGATATAGAGTGAAAAGCATTGCTTCATGCGCACTGTACAGACAAAGCATAGCGTATTTTAAGAAGGAAAGGAGAGAGTACAGAATGTTACAGTCATAAGAACATTAGAAATAGGAACAGGAGTAGGCCATGTGACCCATCAGGCCTGCTCCACTATTCAATAAGATCATGGCTAATCTTTTCCTGGACTCAGCTTCACTTACCCAGCTGCTCACTATAATTTTAATTCCTTTACTGTTTAAAAATTTATCTATCCTTGCCTTAAAAACATTCAATGAGGTAGCCTTAACTGCTTCACTGGGCAGGAAATTCCACAGATTCACAAGCCTTTGTGTGAAGAAGTTCCTCCTCAACTCAGTCCTAAATCTGCTCCTCCTTATTTTAAGGCAATGCCCCTTACTTCTAGTTTTACCCGCCAGTGGAAACAACTTCCCTGCTTCTATCTTATCCATTCCCTTCATAATCTTATATGTTTCTATAAGATCTCCCCTCATTCTTCTGAATTCCAATGAGTATAGCTCCATTCTATTCAGTCTCTCCTCATAAACCAACCCTCTCAACTCCAGAATCAACCTAGTGAATCTTCTCTGCAGCCCCTCCCCTGCCAGTTTATCCTTTCTTAAGTAACAGTGTAGAGAAAGATCAACTTAATATCAGGTAAGTCCATTCAAAGTCTGATGGCAGCAGGGAAGAAGTTGATCTTGAGTCGATTGGTACGTGACTTCAGCTTTTATATCTTTTTCCCGAAGGAAGAATGTGGAAGAAAGAATGTACTGGGTGCATGGGGTCTTTCATTATGCTGGTTGCTTTTCTGAGGCAGCAGGAAGTGTAGACAGAGTCAATGCATGAAAGGCTCGTCAGATTGATGGACTGGGCTACATTCACAACCATTTGTAGGATGTGTAAATTAGATGGATTAGCTACGGTAAATGTTTGGGGTTACAGGGATAGTGCGGGAGAGTGGACCTGTGTAAGATACTCTGTCAGAGAGTTGCTGCAGTTTCAAAAGACTGAATGGCCTCTTTTGCACTGTATGGATTCTATGCTGGTGACTGAACACACTGCACCACACTGATACCACACTCAGAATCAGGTCTAGCATTAAGTGGAGGCCTCAGACTTATTGCCCTGAACAGATGCTGAGATAAATCTTTATTCTTCATAATTTGGGGCAGAATGGAGGATGGTGGGCAGGAAAGAGAGAGAGGATTGTTTCATATAAGATGCCAGGTTCCTCATGATCCTTAGCTAAAAGATGTTCAAGGAGCAACACCTGATGCACGTACGTGCCCGGACACACACACACACACACACACACACACAGAAGAAAAGAATCAGACAGAACAAATATGAGGGGCAGAAATGGAAGCACATTGAGACACACACGATGAGAGAGGCACAAAGAGAGACACAGGAGGAAAGTGAAACAGAGGGAGACAGAGAGAAAGAGAGACAGAGAGGCAGCAGAGAGAGAGGTGAGGGAGAAACAGGTGGAGGAGGGAGAGAAAGGCAAGTTGGGAAAGAAACAGAAGAGAGAGCGAGAGAGGTAAGGACAGAAAGAGTTGAAGAGAAAAAGAACAAATGTGGGAGAGAACGAAATTAAGTGTGAGCAATTATTTTGTCACTCTGATCATGTTATTCTCAAATGTTTGCAGAGGTTTTAAAGTGTAATACCAGACATTGCTGACTAGAGATGATCTTCACTATTGGAGAATCCAAAATAAGAAGTAATCCCACTGTCAGCTTGAGCTTGTCCAACAGTTAGAGTGTTCAGTGGATGCCAAGACAAACAGTCCTAAAAGATTCTTCCCACCCTCCAGGTGAGGCACTCCTTCTCTGTAAATAACCCATCAAGTAACTCTGCTATGAACCGAAAACTAGTAAGAATTTGCTTCCTTCTTAAGTAACGTATTTGAGAACTGATTAAACAAATCATCAAAAGTTGACAGCACAGAAGAGGCCATTCTTCTGTATTGTGTTGTGAAGGGTATTGTGAAGGGTAGGTCATGCCTCACAAACCTTATTGAGTTTTTTGAGGAGGTGACCAAAGAGGTAGATAAGGGTAAGGCAGTTGATGTAGTGTATATGGATTTTAGCAAAGCGTTTGATAAGGTTCCCCATGGTAGGCTACTGCAGAAAGTGCAGATGCACGGGATTGAAGGTGATTTAGCAGTTTGGATTAGGAATTGGCTAGCTGATAGAAGACAGAGGGTGGTGGTTGATGGGAAATATTCAACCTGGAGTGCAGTTACAAGTGGTGTACCTCAAGGATCTGTTTTGGGGCCACTGCTGTTTGTCATTTTTATAAATGACCTAGATGAGGGTGTAGAGGGTTGGATTAGTAAATTTGCTGACGATACCAAAGTGGGGGGAGTTGTAGACAGCGAGGATGGATGTTACAGTTTGCAGAGGGACATAGATAGGTTGCAGAGCTGGGCCATGAGGTGGCAAATGGAATTCAATACGGATAAGTGTGAGGTGATTCACTTTGGTAGGAATAACAGGCATATGAAATATAGGGCGAATGGAAGGACCCTTAATAGTGTTGTCGAGCAGAGGGATCTTGGGGTACAAGTACATAGCTCTTTGAAAGTTGGCACCCAGGTTGATAGAGTTGTTAAGAAGGCGTATGGTGTGTTAGCTTTTATTGGTAGAGGGATTGAATTTAGGAGCCATGAGGTTATGTTACAACTGTACAAAACTCTGGTGCGGCCGCACTTGGAGTATTGCGTACAGTTCTGGTCACCGCATTATAAGAAAGATGTGGAAGCATTGGAAAGGGTGCAGAGGAGGTTTACCAGGATGTTGCCTGGTATGGTGGGAAGGCCTTATGAGGAAAGGCTGAGGGACCTGAGGTTATTTTCATTAGAGAGAAGAAGGTTACGCGGTGACCTAATTGAGGCGTATAAGATGATCAAGGGACTGGATAGGGTGGATAGTGAGAGCCTTTTTCCTCGGATGGTGATGACCAACACGAGGGGACATAACTTTAAATTAAGAGGTGGTAGTTATAGGACGGATGTCAGAGGCAGGTTCTTCACACCACAGGGTGGTAGGGCGTAGAATGCCCTGCCTGCAGCAGTTGTGGACTCGCCTACTTTGTGGGCATTCAAATGGTCGGTGATAGGCATATGGATGATATTGGAATAGTTTAGGTTAGAGGGTCCACTGGATTGCGCAACATCGAGGGCCGAAGGGCCTGTACTGCGCTGTAATGTTCTATGTTCTATGTTCTATTCTACCCATCACATCTGTGCTAACTCTCTGAAGGATCAAAAGACTTAGTTCCAGTCCCTTGTCAGGAGCCCTGTAATTATTTTCCTTTTTAGATAATGATCCAATTTCCTTTTTGAAACCCTCAGTTGAATCTCCCTTCACCACACGCTCAGATAGTGCATTCTAGGTCCTAACTCCTCACTGGATAAAAATGGTTATTTCTTAAATCGCCGTTGTTTCTTTTGCTGATTATCTTTAATCTGCACTCTCCAGTTCTCAGTTCTTTCACCAATGGGAACAGTTTCTCCTTATCTACTCTGCCCGGGCCCCTCATGGTTTTAAACACTTTGGTCAAATGCCCCTTCAATTTCACTTCTCCAAAGACAGCCATCCCGACCAACTCAATCTTTCTAAATATCTGATTTTCCTCATCCCTGGAACTATTCTTGAGAATCTTTTCTCTACTCTCTAGTGCCTTTACATCCTTCCTGAAATATGGTGCCCGTAGTAATGCAACAGTTCAATTGAGGCCAAGCTAGTGTTTTACCCAGGTTTAACATAATTTCCCTGCTTTTGTACTCTCAGCCCCAGCTGATAAAGCCCAGGATGCCATATGCTTTACTAACTGCTCTTGCAACCTGTTCTGCCACTTTCAATGATTTATACACCGAGATCCCTCTGCTCTTGCTGCCCTGTTAGAATTGTACCCTTTATTTTATATTGCTTCTCTATGTTTTCCTACCAAAGTCATCTTAGAATTTCTACATGCAGAAGAGGCCATTCAGCCCATCAAGCCCATCAAGATTCTCTAATCTCTCGCCTACCCTATCTCCGTAACCCCACTCATTTACTACGGCTAATTCATCTAACCTACACATCATGGAACACAACGAGGCAATTTAGCATGGCCAATCCACGTAACCTGCACAGGGGTAACATGATGGCACAGTGGTTAGCCACCATACCACAGTAACAGGGATCCAGGTTCAATTCCGGCCTTGGGTCATTGCCTGTTTGCAGTTTGTACATTTTCCCCATGTTTGCGTAGCTTTCCTCTGAGTGCAGTCCAAAGATGTGCAGGTTAGGTGGATTGGCCATACTAAATTGCCATCAGGGTCCAATGATGTGTTGGTTAGGGAAGTGATGCGGTAAGTATGTGGGGTTATAGGGATAGGCTTGGGTGAGGTTGTTGTCTGAGAGGCAATGTAGACTTGAAGGGTCAAATGGCTTCCTTCTGCACTGTCGGGATTCTATGATTGTGTAATCTTTGGAATGGCAGAGGGAAACCGCAGTATCTGGGGAAAACCTCGCAGACACGGGTAGAATGTATAAACACCACACAGACAGTGACCCAAGGCCGGAATCGAACCTGGGTCCTGGAGCTGTGAGACAGCAATGTTAGCTATTTGTACCACCATGCCACCTAGGAATCACTACACACTCTTCTGCATTAAATTCCATCTGCCATTTGTCCACCTGTTCCATTAATCTGTCTTTCTGTCCTTTTGAAGTTCCACCCTATCCTGTTCATAGTTACAATCTTTCCATGCTTCATTCATCGTAAAATTTGAAAGGGTGCACTGTACACCAAAGTCTACATTATTGACATCTACATTCAGCAAGCGGTAGGGTTTTCCCGAATATATATTTTTGGGGTGACACAGTGACACAGTGATAGGCACTGCTGCTTCACAGCACAAGGAACCCGGGTTCAATTCCTGGCTCAGGTCACTGTCTGTGTTTGCACATTTTCCCCTTGTCTGTGTGTGGGTTTCCTTTGGGTGGTCTGATTTCCTCCCACATTCCAAAGATGTGCAGATTAGGTTGATGGCCTTGCTAAATTGATCCTAGTATCAGGTGGTTAGTAGGGTAAATAAGTAGGAGTATGGAGATTATGGTGGGTGCAGACTCAATGGGCCAAATGGTCTCCTTCTGCACTGTAGGGATCCTATAGTTTTAGAGTCCTACGGATGACCCCATGAAGCTCCACAATAAATCTTTGGTCAGCCTGAAAAACAACTGTGTCGTGTCTCTCAGCCAGCTTTGTATCCATGTTGTCACTTTGATTCTAACTTTCCTCAGAAGTCTGCTATGTGGCACTTTATCAAATGTCTTCTAGAAGTTCATGTACAAGATATCAACACAGATTATCTCTTCAAAGAGTTCCACATTTTCTCTCAACAAATCCATGTTGGCTTTTTTTTAATTACCTCACATTTGGCCAAATGACAATTAGATTTGGCTTAAATTACTATATTGAAAAGTTTTCCCACTGCCAAGGTTGAACTGACTGGCCCATGGCTGTTGGGCTTATCTTGATGTTGCCACTCTATGGAATACCACTCCATCTCTACCCTGTGAAACCTTTAGCATTTTTTATATATTAAACACGACACCCACAACCTCCCAATCTCAGTATAATGTACTCAATTCTTTCAAACTGTCAAACATCATGAGGAAGAATTAAGAGTGCCGCTCCAATAATAATTCTGACATTCTTCTCCAAGTACATGACAAAGCATGCCTTATTTTGTTCAAGTCAAAATATTTAACAAGATACCTCAAACTGTATCTCAATTAAATCTCGTTTAAACCGACACAGCATATTATCATTTTCATTATGGAATCACGCATCTGAACTACTTCTAATAAGAATTTTCACAGGATGACAGAAGGAAGCCATTCAGCCCATCAAGTGTGCACTGGTTTTCTGAGACAGCATTCAACCTAACCCCACTCACCTGCCTTACCAATGTTACTTGCATAATCTTTTTTTTTCAAATAGCAATCCATTTCCCTTTTGAATACCTCAACTGGAGGCACAGTGGCAATGTCCTGGGTTCAGTTCTGGTCTCAAATGACTGGAGTTTGCACGTTCTCCTGTGTCTGCGTGGATTTCCTCCGGGTGTTCCAGTTTCCTCCCATAAACAATGGTTTATCATATAAACATCTTCACCAATGTGTCCTCCAATGAATGCTAAGCTACAGTTACCAAAACCACAATGTTGTCATTGTAGTTTTCATCTGAAGGACTACATCCAGTAATAGTTTAAGAATTAGTGTCACAAGTAGGCTTACATTAACACTCCAGTGAAGTTACTGTGAAAGTTTCATAGTTGCCACACTCCAGTACCTGTTCGGGTACACCTAGGGAGAATTTAGCATGGCCAATGGACCTAACCAGCACTCAACCTCACATCCTTTAAAAAGTATCTGGATGATTACTTGGCATGTCATAACATTCAGGGCTGTGGACCAAGTGCTGGTAAATGGGATTCACTGGGAGGTCTGGTGCTTCTAATGTGTCGGTGCATACTTAATGGGCCAAGGGTCCACTTCTGCCCTGTAAGACTTAGTGAACTCCATCATGTTGCAAACCATTCTTCTAACGTAGCCCATGAATGCAGTGGTCAATGATATCTGTAATAATTGTATTACACAATTGCTCTCTGTGAATGAGAAGTTGCTCAGGAAACACTCCAGCTTTGAAATCACCAGGAATTATATCTGTACTGTTGCTAAGGGTATGTTTGCCCCCAAGAATTCCCAAAGAATTTATGCATTTTGCCAATTTGGCAATCTTATTTTCTTTTTAATTAAAGTAAAGCTGGCTTTTCTATGTTCACTGATTAATGTTTATATGAAAACACATGCATATGCTCAAACACACACTCTAAATCACTGAAGGCAGAATCTAACAGCACTGTGTGTTGATGCCAATGTTGTGTGCCTCCAAAACGTTTGCCAATCAATAACAAAGCAAGTGCAATTCAGGGTGATTGCAACAGAACAAAACCTAATTTCTGATGGACTGCTCCTTACCACCCCAACCCCAACCCTAAGGGGGAGGCAATGGCTTAGAGTGGTGTTATTGCTAGACTATTATCCAAAAACTCAGTTAATTTCCAGGTTTAAATCCCACCATGGCAAATAGTGAAATGTGAATTCAATAAAAAAAAATCTGGAATTAAGAATCCACTGATGACCATGAAACCATTGTTCGTTGTCAGGAAAAACCCACTTGGTTCACTAAAGTCCTTTAGGGAAGGAAATTTCTCATCCTTACTCGGTCTGGCCTACATGTGACTCCAGAGCCACAGCAATGTGCTTGACTCTCAGCTGCCTTCTAAGGGCAATTAGGGATGGGCAATAAATGCTGCCCAGTCAGCGATGCCCATGTCCTGTAAATGAATGAAAAATAAACCATGACTAGTTGAATATGGCTCCTGGGATCAATTGATTCAAACTGAAAGAGTATAATATCAGACACAGCAAAAACTGTGAGGGTGTTGGGAGCAACCAAGGTATTGGGAACTAACTACACTAAAAGGAGAAGGTGCCAATTTTCCTTACTTTGGACTGTTGCAGTGTCTTTCCCTGTAGTTCACTCCACCATTGCAGGTCCGCGAGCACTCCGACCACTCTGACCAGTTAGACCACTGGCCATTGATGGGCTTGGGTCCATCGTCTCCATACTTTAAGCACTGACCTCGTCGACACCACTGCAATGATAAAAGAGTTAGAAGGTTAAGCCTGAGATGACTTGCTGATGCTAAAATTTCACAATAGCTCACAGACACCTGGAGATGCAAAGTTCCAAGCAGCCAAGATGAAAAGAAATTTGATGCTTTGTCATAAATCTGGGGTTTCCAGATTCTAACCTGGCTAAAGTGAAAGAGTCCCAGTCTTTTCTCCCAAGCCAGAAGTTCTGCATTTCCCTGCAGAGAAGAAGTCAAGATGTTGCGGGTGTGCAGAGTTGCGGGTGGCACGGTGGCACATTGGTTAGCACTGCTGCCTCATAGCACCAGGGATCAGGGTTCAATTCCTGGCTTGGGTTACGTGTGGAGTCTGCTTGTTCTCCTTGGAATAGCAGGACTGACATATAAAGAGAGATTGGATTGACTGGGCTTGTACTCATTAGATTTTCGAAAAATAAGATGGAATCTCATAGAAACATATAAAACACTGATGGGACTGGACAGGTTAGATGTGGGAAGAATGTTCCCGATGTTGGGGGGGGTCCAGAACTAAGGGTCAAAGTCCAAGAATATGGGGTAAGCCATTCAGAACAGAGATGAGAAAGAACTTCTTCATTCAGGCAATTGTGAACCTGTGGAATTCTCTACCACAGAAAGCTGTTGGGGCCAGTTTGTTAGATATGATCAAGAAGGAGCTGGGCATGGCCCTTGTGGCTAAAGGGATCAAGGTGTATGGAGAGAAAGCGGGAATGGGATACTGAAAGCACATGATCAGCTATAATCATATTGAATAGCAGTGCAACCTCAAACGGCTGAATGGCCTGCTCCTGCATCTATTTTCTGTATTTCTATGAGTCTATGTGGGTTTCCTGTGGGCTCTCTGGTTTCCTCCCGGAGTCTGAAAGACGTGCTGGTTAGGTGGATTAGCTATGCTAAATTGTCCTTCAGAGTACCCGAACAGTTGTCAGAGTGTGGCAACTAGGAGATTTGCATCGTAATTTCATTGCAGGGTTAATGTTAGCTACTTGTGATATTAATAAATAGACTTTAAATTGCTTTTGGTGATCAAATCAGTTTGGGGACTAGTCACTATGTGAATTCAAAAACAGGAGTCCCTCTCAAATCAGTGGCTCAGTTGACTGTAAAACAATCTCAACTCAAGCTCTCTGTGTCCCAATCACCTACACACTTTGTTTACTAATGCCTCAGTGACTTACAGCAATGACATTGAAGTAACATCTCTTTACATAATAGACAGCAAGGAAATTTGCTTACCGAATATTTCTCAATCTTGGTTTGTACAGACCAGCACTTTAGTTCGAAAGCTAGACTGTCCAGCAGAGCAGGAGGCAGTAACTTGCATGAACAATTACTTTTGTAGTTACTATTTCGCTCTATCATTTCTGACCTCTGCTAAGAGGATTAACACTTGACATAGTAAGGGGACATTAACTGACTGCGATGATCTCATTGGCACTGACCATGGATGTTTATTTCTGATTCTGGAGACCCCCTGTAGCACCTAAATTATAATCATGTGATGCGTTTTGCGGCCCAATTCTCAAGGAAGATAGAGATACTGTATAATTAACAGTAAGAGTTGCAGCTTGGAGGGGTGCCAAAATTAATCCTGTGCCTTGACTCAGAAGCAGAAATGCACCATGCAATTTATCATTCAATATTTCCTCTCAGCCTACGACTACACGCAGAATACCGAGCATCGGGAATAATCCCATCGGTTCAAGATATTAATACGAGCCCTGGGGGCATCACCTGAACACTCGAGTAGGAATATAGACAAGTATATTTTTCTTTTTAAATAGATACTTAAGCCAACCGCAAGTTTCTTCCCTTCTCTCCTGAAGGCAGTGACTCACGCTGGAGTTTGGCCAATGAGTTATTAAACTAAGGTGAGGTCTTGGCCCATGTTACCAGCTCTATAGTAACTGCCTGCCACCTGGCATGCACAGCTGGTGTTCATCTAGATTGAGCCCTGGGGCAAGTCAAGCCAGGTGGGGATCAGTCAACTCAACACAAATGAGGGATCAGCCAGCGAGAGGATGTTCCTGGTCTGAAATATAATGGAGTGAGGGTAAACTATGCTCTCAGGCCCTCAAGGGGAGGGGATGGCAGTAATACTGAAGTATGATTTGGAATGGAAGTTTCATTTTGGTTTTTGGTCTCCGACCTATGGGGCGGCACAGTGGCACAGTGGTCAGCGCTGCTGCCTCACAGCGCCAGGGGCTTAGGTTCAATTCCTGGCTTGGGTCACTATCTGTGTAGAGTTTGCATGTTCTCTCTGTGTCTGCATGAGTTTCCTTTGGGTGCTCCGGCTTCCTCCCAAAGATCTGCTGGTTAGGTGCATTGGCCATGCTAAATTTTCCCTCAGTGTACCTGAGTGTGGCGACTGGGAGATTTTCACAGTAACTTCATTGCAGTGTGAATGGAAGCCTCCTTGTGACTAATTAATAAACTTTAAATTTTTACCCCTGCCAGGGAAGTCACGAGAGGTACTGGAAACCTGAGCATGCTCCATTAACATAAGACTTAACTTAGCGTTGATTGTAAGATAGCAATTGTGGTGGTTCAGATTGTACCATCTGATGCCCATTCACCTTGTTGGGTCCACAGGCTGTGCCCTCTGCCGCTGGCATAAACTTTGTCTCACATCTGTGGCCACTCTTGTGGCACCAAAGCGCTTTGCAAATGTCCTGCAGTGAAACAGAATAACAAACACGGGCTTCAGCAACATTGAACACAACAGCAGAGATGCCCTCCTCACCCCCTCACCACCACCTCCCTCAGTAATGGCATTTGTTCCAAATTGAGAAGCTTAATGCACGAGACTGATCCAGCTGAGGAAGATTATTTGCACCAGGCTGGACTAGTTCAAGCATTCATAAAGAAATTACACCATAATTTTCTGTTAGCTTGGTTCAATTGATAGAATTCTTATTGCCCAGTCAGAAGATTGTGGATTTAGGCTCATGTTTCACAGGTGTTACTGCACTGTTATCGGTGCCACCATTTTGACATTTTGCCTTATATTTCTGTGTAGATTCTCTCCCTGTGTCTTGACTAACATCTTCCCCTCAACATCTGAAAGATGTGCTGGTTAGGTGCACTGTCCCTCAGTGTACCCAAACAGGTGCCGGGGTGTGGCAGCTAGAGGATTTTCACAGTAATTTCATTACAGCGTTAATGCAAAATAAAACAAAATTTATTTATTGGTCACAAGTAAGGCTTGCATTAACAGTGCAATGAAGTTACAGTGAAATTCCCCTAGTTGCCACATTCCCGGCGCCTGTTCGGGTCAATGCACTTAACCAGAATGTCTTTCAGACTGTGGGAGGAATCTAGTGCACCCAGAAGAAACCCATGCAGACACAGGGAGAATGTGCAAACTCCACACAGACATTGACCCAAACTCAAACCCGAGTCTCTGGCGCTGTGAGGCAGCAGTGCCCACCACTGTGCCACTGTGCTGCCCATACACCTACCTGTGACACTCATAAATAAACTTAAAACTTAAACTACAACCAGCAGATTACAGGAACATATTAATAGTTATGCAATTACAAAATATTTCTCTAGATTTGGAGTGTTTTGAGGATGGTGGTAACACAGTCATTGGAAATAAGTTGGGAATTTCCAAACACCTGCCCCAATACCAGAAATCACTGACTTCGATCAATGGATCTTTGAATGGCTCATCAAATTTTACTGTCCTGCCTCCAATAATTCCGAAGGTGGAAAGTGCTGGATAATTTACCACAATTTCTTGATTTCTCTCCATCTGGTATGTTGTTTGTGTCTCAGCGAAATTATTTTGGGATTTTTAGCTGCACTTGGAAGTCTTGGCACACAGTGTTTAGCATCCGTACGCTTACCAGAAATTCTGTATTCAAACCTCACACCAGTTCTTGAAAGAGACCATTCGCCCCATTGAGTCTGCATGGACAACAATTCCACCCAGGCACTATCCCTGTAGCCTCAAGTATTTACCCTGTTAACATTCCTGAAACTAAGGGGCAATTTAGCATCGCCAGACCTGCACATTTTTCGAAAGGGACGGAACTGGAGGCAGTGACCCTCGGCTGGAATTGAACCCGGGTCCCTGGCGCTGTGAAGCAGCCATGCTAACCACCGTGCTACTGTGTTTCCAAATCGTCTGCTGTTGATGATTAATCAATGAACCCAGTACTAATTAGCAAAATAGCTTGTGTATCACAAGCATCTAACAAGGTAAGACCAACACCAGAGAGACCGCAAGTAATCAAATCATTTCAAGAGGGGACTAATCGAGAATGATCCGGCAGAGATAGAGAGGGAAAAAGAAGGTCCCTTGGACAAGATAATGAGAGGTTAATTGTCTGCTCTGAAATCACAATTCTAAATGTCTTCCAGAGTTCGATGATTAACCGACAGAATAACCCAATTATAATCACTGGTTTCTATCCCAGTGCCATGATTCAGCAATCACGTCCTTATACATATTCACAAGGACAAGTCAATGACTTCATTGCATTCAGGACAATTCCTTTTTTGTTGTAAATGAGATATGAGAGATCTGAGCACCAGTAACAATGGCCCATGTGGCGATAATGTTGGTAAACATCAAGCTTCTTGGGCAGACAAATTTGATATGAACTATACTGAAACTGATTACTTTCAAGGTAGCCACTGCTCCAAGGGCATCGCTGAACAAACGTACCAATTTGCATTGAGCTTTTCATCTACTTCGGATCATCAAAGGGCTGATTGGAGAAATTTTGAGTTACATTTCAGCTTTTCGGAAACACAGATACGTTTATCTACTCATGTCACAAGTAGGCTTACGTTAACACTTCAATGGAGTTACTGTGAAAATCCCCCAGTCACCAAAGAATTATCAGCCATGGACCCTCACTTCCTTTTTCAATGGGCAATCCAGTTTGTTCCTTTCTGGTGCTTTTTCAACATTATCCCTGATCTTTTTATGCCTTTGAACTTCTAATCCAATTCTCTTTTGAAAGACGTTCCTGAATCTGTATCTGGCACCCAATGAAGTAGCCTAGGTTTTCCCCAACTGTTTTTGAGTCACAATAGAGATTGACCTCACAAGAACATCAGGGAACCTCTAGCATTCTCATAATGTCAACATTTTCGCTGCAAAATGGATGCAAACGCAGAAATCAAAGATGAACAAGTCTAGCGCATCCATTAGCAATTAGAAAGCAGCACACAGTCCCATACAATCACCAGCTACATGATTCCCCCTCCTGTCACATTAACCCCTGGCTAAGCCACCCTTCCATGGCCCCTCAATATTAACCCCTACTGGTAGCCCCTGTATTAGAAGTGAATAATCTAAAATGTTCTCCTACTTACAAGAATATTTAAGTAACCAGGATTTTTTTGTCATCCAAGCTTGGCTCATTGTGGTTTCAACAAATCTCTATTGGGACTTCGAAGCCTCAATTCAATCGTAACTGAGGCCCAGGTTGGGTTGGAAACTCAATTGGAGTTCCCACAATTCCTGCTGGCAATTCAATAGAATTTAGTAGGAATGGGAAGGGGGAGGTGTAATTTGAAACCAGCCTACCTAACTAATAACACCTCCCACAACTTTAAATTAGACACAGCTTTAAATTAAGGGGTGATAGTTATAGGACGGATATCAGAGGTAGGTTCTTTACCCAAAGGGTGGTTCGGGAGTGGAATGCCCTGCCTGCAGCAGTTGTAGATGCGCCAAGTTTGGTGGCGTTTAAGAGGTTAGTTGATAAGTATATGGAAGAGAAGGGAATGGTTTAGTTTGGAGGGGCATTGCTTTTTATTTTGGTCGGCGCAACATCAAGGGCCGAAGGGCCTGTTCTGTGCTGTAATGTTCTATGTTCTATGTTCTACAAACAGGACAGGCTCGAGTTGGGGATGACCTCTCTTTACACCTGTCTTGTTTTGCTTTCTGTTAAAATGCAAGTACCTAAAAATCCGAGTGTAAAACGGGCACCTAGCCCAGACCCCTGCCTCACACTCACCTGTGAATTAGATTACAATTGAAGTTATTGATTCCAGGGGTGGGCCCAAGAAAATTTTCTGGGTACCTCACCCCCTCCCAGTCTCCTCACCACCCCACCTGCTCCCCTCAGGAAAAACTGCCCCCATGGAATCGTTGACTGCCCTTTGATCCAGATTGCTTGGGCCGGTTGATTGAAGGAACTACCTAATTAGTGCTATTCCTACTCTTCTCTCACAGCCCTGAAATTATTTCCTTTTCAAACATATCCAATTTCCCAATTGAAAATTACCGTTAATTCTACTTCGACTACCATCACATGCAGTGCATTCCATATGATAACAATTCGCTTTGTAAAAAAATTCTCCTCATTTTTCCCAATTGGTTTATTTTGCCAATAACTTAATCTGTGTCCTTTGGGTACTGACATTGCAGTCACTTCCCAAGTACTCGATCAAGCTCACTTATAATTTTGAACATCTCCATTAAATCTCCCCTGAATCTTCTCTGTCCTAAGGGAAACAGAATCTGCAGACTCTCCACAGAACTGAATTTCTTCATGCCCTAGTGCCACTATATAAATCTCCTCTGCACTCTCTCTGAGTGCCTATCCACAAACACTCAAGAGGCTTGACACCATCTATCATGAAGCAACCCACTTGATTGCAAAGGCTGCGACAAACATTTTCTCCCTCCGTCACAGTGCCAGCAATGTGTATTATCCACAAGAGGCACTGCAGCATCTCCCCAAGGCTCCTACGACAGCACCTTCCAAGCACACTATCACTGTCATCTGGAAGGTCAAAGGCGACAGATATCTGGGAACACCAGCACCTGGAGGTTCTCTCCAAGCCTGATATGGAAATATATTACTGTTCTTTTACTGTTGCTGCGTCAAAATTCTGGAATTTTCTCTCTACCTGCACTGTGGATGCCACATGGGCTGCAGTGGTTGAAGAAGACAGCTCACTATCACCTTCTCAAGTGCAATTAGGGATAAACCATAAATGCTGGCCTAGCGATGCCCATGTTCGTGCACAAGTATTTAAAAAGGCACTGATTTCTTTCGGAAACTGTTGTATCAGAATTGGACACGTACTCTAGCTAATATCTAATTAGCAATTTAGAAAGGCTTACTATCACTTTGCCTTTGAACTCCATGGCTGGGATTTTCCGGCCTTGCTCGATCTGAGACGGGGAAATCCTATCCAAGATCAACGGACATTTCCATTGTCCGCCCCTCACCCACTCCGATTTTGTGACGGACGGGGCTTTAGAATTCCGATGCATGCCTCTTCTTGGAAAACTCAAGATGCTGTGGCGTTTTTAACAATAGGCTTATCAACTTGTCCAGCTGCCTTCAATGACTGGCATATGGAAATCATTAGATCTCTCTTCATCCCTTTAAAATTGTACCTTGTTGTTTAGACTACCATTGATAATTACTCTTTCCAAAATGCGTAACTTTCCACTTTACTGCATTACATTTTATCTACCATGTTCTAATTCAGTTCACCAGGCTTTCTGTATCCTCTGAGAGTCTGTTACTATTTTCTTCACTCTTACTGCATTTCAGAGCCTTGTGCGATCTGCAAACTTATAATTCAGCCCCTGTAATAACCAAGTTCAGGTTAATAATTAATTTTTAAAAAGCAAGTTGGAAGTTAAGGGCAGCGCAGTAGCACAGTAATTAGTACTGCTGCCTCATGCCGCTAGGGTCCCGGGTTTGATTTCTGGCTTGGGTCACTGTATGTGTAGAGTTTGCATGTTCTTCCCATTTCTGCATGGGTTTCCTTTGGGTCCTCTGGTTTCCTCCCACAGTCTGAAAGACATGCTGGTTAGGTGCATTGACCTGAGCTGGTGCTGGAGTGTAGCGACTAGGGGAATTTTACAATAACTTCATTGCCGTGTTACTTGTGACTAATAATTTATTTACTTGTGATTAATGATTTAACTTTAATAAATTATGACAAATCAACAGCCACCAATTCCTGCCTAACCTGGCTATAGTTAGCCTTTCCCCAATTCCGCACTCTACCCGTAGGACAACACTCATCCTTTTCCATTACTATCCTAAAGCTAACAGAATTGTGGTCACTATTTGCCACATGTTCCCCTATTGAAACTTTGACAACCTGACCAAGCTCATTTCCCAGTACTAGATCCAATATAGCCCTCTATCTAATTGGGCTATCTACATATTGTTCCAAAGAACCTTCCTGTACGCATTTTATAAATTCCTCACAGTTCAGACCTTCAGCCCTAGGCACTTTCCAGTCTATATCGGGAAATTAAAGTCTCCACTACAACAACCCTATTTTTTCTGTACCTATCCAGAATCTCTTCATACATCCGTTCCTCCACTTCCCGTGGGCTGTTGGATATGGATAGGGTGAACAGTGGGAAGCTTTTTCCCAGGTTGGAGGTGACAAACACGAGGGGTGAGGGGGGCGAGATTTAACTCAAATATCAGAGGGACGTATTTTACACAGAGGGTGGTGGGGGCCTGGAATGCACTGCCAAGCAGGGTGGTGGTGGAGGCGGACACGCTGGGATCGTTTAAGACTTATCTGGACAGTCACATGAGCAGACTGGGAATGGAGGAATACAGAAGAATGGTCTAGTTGGACCAATGAGCAGCACAGGCTTGGAGGGCCGAAGGGCCTGTTTCCTGTGCTGTACTGTTCTTTGTTCTTTAGGCTGAAATAAACTCAAGTTGACAAACTTAAAGACAGAACAAACAGAGCGGGTAAGAAGAGAAGCATGTTAAACAGGAATTAACTCTTTTTATTTGAAGTACTTAATTAAAGTAGTGGTTTAATATTTCAGAAAAAAATCATTTGGAGCTAATATTAGTATAAGTTGCAAGGAAAATGAAACATCTCACATCTGCCAATTGGTTAAAGGCCAATGAATTATGGGATGGTATTTTTTAGTAATCCTTTTCAAGTTTAAATTCTGAAAAACTTGCCGTGAACATTTTGAGATATCCATTCATATTGTGAGAACATGTAGATGTTGGGAGTAGTAATGGCTGAGTAGTATTATCGCTAGACTATTAATCGAGAAACTCAGCTAATGTTCTGGGGACCCAGGTTTGAGTCCTTATTCATTTGTGGGGCATGGGCATCATTGGTTGACCAGCATTTATTGATTAGCTGCCATGGTGGAATTTGAACAAATGTCCCCAGAATATTAGCTGATTAATTGTTTCACGATAACACCATTTGACCAGGGCAGATAGTGGAATTTGAATTCAATAAGAAATATCTGGAATTAAGAATCTACTGATGACCAGCAAATGGATATCTCAAAAGGTTCACGGCAAGTTTTTCAGAATTTAAACTTGAAAAGGATTATTAAGAAATACCATCCCATAATTCATTGGCCTTTAACCAATTGGCAGATGTGAGATGTTTCATTTTCCTTGCAACTTATACTAATATTAGCTCCAAATGATTTTTTTTTCTGAAATATTAAACCGCTGTTTAGTTTAGTTAAGTACTTCAAGTGCTATTTTCAATTGTTGGAAAAACCCATCTGGTTCACTAAGGTCCTTTAGGCAAGGAAATCTACTGTCCTGACCTTGTCCGTCCTACATGTGACTCCAGAGCCACAGCAATGTGGTTGACTTTCAGTTGCCCTCCAAGGGCAATTAGGTGTGAACAATAAATGCCGGCCCTGTCAGCGATGCCCATGACCCGTGAATGAATAAACAAAATACCACTTTGCTTATAAATATACACACAATATAAAAGAGCAAGTGATTGGGAGGTGTACAGTGAAAATAATCAAAACGAGGGAGCTCAGTGGGGTGGGTGCTTGGGGAATATTTTCAAATTAGCCTATCATAATGATCCTCAAGTCACAACCTATATTCTGTGTTAACTCAATACTTGCTGCCAATGAACTTACTTGTCCCTGCATGCTTTTTCAAACAAAGGGGGACAAGCAAAGAAAGATTATCATCCATACAGCATGAGAATGTTGCCAGGGCTAAGAAATTGTAGCTCTGAGCAGAGATTGGATAGCTTGGGGTTATTTGCCTTGGAACAAAGAAGGCTGACTTGATCAAGGTTACAAAATTATGAGGGTAGAAATAGAGTGAACAGAATAAAATTGTTTCCCTTGACAGGACATTGACTAGAGCAGCACAGAGGTACGGTGGTTAGCACTGCTGCCTCAAACTGCCTGGTACCCGGGTTCGATTCCCGGCTGGGGTCACTATCTGTGCAGAGTTTGCAGGTTCTCCTCGTGCCTACATGGATTTCCGCTGGGTGTCCCGGTTTCCTCCCACAGTCTGAAAGACATGCTAGTTCAGGTGCATTGAACCACGCTAAACTCTCTCTTGGTGTACCCGAACAGGCACCAGAATGTGGCAACTAGCGGATTTTCACAGTAACTTCAATGCAGTGCTAATGTAGGTCTACTTGTGACACTAATAAACAAAATAGATTCAAGATAAGTGGCCGTAAGTGTAGAAGGAACATGAGGAGAAAACCTTTACACAGAGGGTGTCTGGAATTCACTCCACCTGAGTTGGAGGTGGAGGCAGAGAGGCTAAATTATTTTAATATGTTCCTGGATCTGCACCTTAAGTGCTGTAAGCTAGAGGGCAATGGGTCGGGTGCATGAAGGTGGGATTAGATCGGGCACCTGGATGTCCTCAGGTTCGCTTGGGCTGAAGGTGCTCCTTCTGTGCCGTAACTTTTCTGTGGTTCTACGTAGGACCATGTCTGCCCTCTCAGGTAGGTTTATAAGTTGCCACCGCACTAATTTGAAGAAAAGAGGAGGGCTTCTATCTGGCCTGGCCAATATTTATCCAATCTGCAGCACCAGAACAGACATTCTGATCACCCCATGGTGGGATCTTATTGTGTTCAAACTGGCTTCAATGTTTGCAGGTGTTACAATAGTGACTGCACTTCTAAAAACACTTCATTGGCTGTGAAGCACTTTGGTTAACAAGTTGCTCTCAAAGTACAAGCAAATTCTTTGTTTCCTTTCAGTCGAAAAGAGACGGGCAATATCTTACCTTCACATTTACAAGCCTAACACTCTTATTGCAGAAGGGAAAATTAATCTGTTCACAGCCTTTGGACATAGCGATGCTTTAATAAACCCCGTGGTTTAGATCCAAACTAGGAGCTGGCACTGCGCCACATCTGACAGCGTTCCTCATTAAAACTGGCAACAATGGCACAGTTTGAAAAGTCATTCTTTCAAAGCCTATCGCACTGGGCAATCAATGCTCAAAAAAAAAAATCCATTCAATTCACACCATGAAACCCATATGCTTGCACTGCTCATTAAACTTAGTGTGGTCATATGACATTGCTGGAACCTAATCAGCTGTGTGAACTGCCTGAAGAAATCTGTTAAAAGCAACAAGGGGAAGAAAAAAGAGGCTGACTTTGCACTTTCAGCTTGGCTCTGGGTGAGACGAGGTTCCCACGCACCGTAACCACCTTGAATGGAAACGCAAAGGATTCTTGAGAGCCTTGTCCTGCACCGTCACCACATTTACTGAGGTCAAGACAGATTCTAACAGTGATGTGGAAATGCCAGCATTGGACTAGGGTAGGCACAGTAAGAAGTCTCACAACACCACGTTAAAGCTCCAAGTTAAAGAAGCTCTGCTCCTTCATCAGGTGAGTGGGCAGTGCTCCAAAAGCTCGTGATACCAAATAAACCTGTTGGACTTTAACCTGAAGTGGCGTTGCCAGCGTTGGACGGGGGTGGGCACAGCATGTAGTCTCACAACACCAAGTTAAAGTCCAACAAGTTTATTTGGTAGCACGAGCTTTCGGAGCACTGTCCCTTCATCAAGTGAGAGGAGAGCTGGGTTCACAAACACAGCATGTATAGACAAAGACACAATTACAAGATAATGGTTGGAATGCATTATCTGTCAATCGTGAGACTCACTTGATGAAGGAGCAGTGCTCCAAAAGCTCATGCTACCAAATAAACCTGTTGGAATTTAACCTGGTATTGTGATTCTAACAGTGTCAGCTTGGTGCAGGCGTGTGCCTCTCACTACTCAGCCAGGTGGGTTTGAATCCCACTCAGGACAGTGGAATGGAGCAGTGAGAGGGTGAGACTTCAACTTGATACTCGTTCTTACACCCCGCCCCCTCCCTCATGCACTGCCCACTGCCTCCATTCCTGTCAAACAACACTGCAGGAAATTCACTCAGCAAGTTTTCCAAAGGCCAGAAATAGATTTACTTCATTGAAGGAGTGGCTACTTTTCTAAAGGATTTCATTGGTCGATCAAGCTCCTGTGGTTTCCCCCCGCCCCCCCCTGTTGTGAGAGGCCTTGTATAAAAGCTTTTTTCTCTGTGATGGTGTGTCCAAGCAATCCACTACATCCAGCGCAAGAAGTGCAGCACGGTGGCACAGTGGTTAGCACTGCTGCCTCGCAGCGCAAGGGAACTGGGTTCGATTCCGGCCTTGGGTCACTGTCTGCGCGGTTTGCATGTTCTTCCCGTGTTTGCACAGGTTTCTTCTGGGTGCTCCGGTTTCCTCCCACAGTCCAAAGATGTTATGTTAGGTGGATTGGCCATTGCTAAATTGCCCCTTAGTGCCCGGGGGGGGGTGTAAAATAGGTTGGGTTACAGGGATGGGGTCTGGATGAGATTGTTGTTGCTGCAGGTTCAATGGGACAAATAGCCTCCTCCTGAAGTGTAAGGATTCTGAGATTCTTTGAAAACAGGCCACACAGTGTATATTATCCATCAGAGAGTGAATTCAGTGGTGTGAATGATGCTTCCTTGATGTGTACTTCATTATGTTCTTATTTTGCCCTCATTAAGTCTAATATAGTTTGACAATATTTGCCTTAATGGAGAAATAAAGTTTGGGTTCAGTCAGAAAGTTATTCATTAACTCAATATAACCCAACAGGGTTCATTTCACATAGCTCTCTATTCCTGACCAGAACACATTTTCCTTCTCACTAATATGCTTAATCCACCTCAGTCTGCCAGCCCCTACAACGTGTTAATTGTTCGATAGATTATGATTCCAATGATACCAGTAATGTCCCCTTGACTGGGCATTTGCCACCAGCAAATCTCAACAGTGAGTGTCAACATGGTATGTTATGGGAAGGGGCATCATCTCACTGTGGCAAATCCACATGTACACTCATCTCCAACAGATTATTTCTGCTTCTCTAACACGGACACTCTGCAGCTAACCATAGCATTTTGGTAATACTTCAGATGAGGTGTCACAGTGGCATGGTGGTTAACACTGCTGCCTCACTGTGCCAGGGACCCGGGTTCAACTCCGGCCTCGGGTCACTGTCTGTGTGGAGTTTGCACATTCTCCCTGTGTCTGCATGGATTTCCTCTGGATGCTCCGATTTCCTTCCACAGTTCAAAAATGTGTATATTAGGTTGATTGTCCCATGTTAAATTGCCACTTTGAGTCAGGGGGATTAGCAAGGGAAATATGTGGGATTAGAGAAATAGGGCTTGGGTGAGATTGTGGTCAATGCAGACTTGATGGGACAAATGGCCTCCTTCTGCACTGCAAGGATTCCATGATTGTATAAGATTCACCAACTCACCAAAAGACACTGTTTAGTGTATCCCTGGACCATACAATTGAATATAAAATGATCACTGCATCATATAATCCAGAGAATCACAACTAATATTTGACCAATCCTGTTCAATTATCACAATCAAAATGGAGGCGACAGGACATCCTGAACTCATCATCCTTCTGACACGGTCATTCAACTGCCTGAGTGAGCACATCTACCTATGTTGTCAGTGTCCTTATTCAGCATGTTGGCACTAATGCACTGTTGTAACAAGCAGACATTCACAACTAAGCAAAACATTAAGAATCATAGAAACCCTACAGTACAGAAAGAGGCCATTTGGCCCATTGAGTTTGCACTGACTACAATCTCACTCAGACCCTACCCTCTATATAGTAATATGTAGTAAATATGATATTTACTACATATTACTAAATATGAAGTAAATATCGCTGTATTTTTACTCATTAATCTCTCCTACCTATACATCTCAGGACATTAAGTGGCAATTTAGCATGGCCAATCAACCTAACCCACACATTTTTGGACTGTGGGAGGAAACTGGAGCGTGCGGAGGAAACCCACACAGACACAAAGAGAATGTGTAAACTCCACACAGACAGTGACCCAAGCCGGAAATTGAATCCAGGTCCCTGGATCTGTGAAGCAGCAGTGCTAACCACTGTGCTACCGTGCCGCCCATTAAGGCTTTGACAACTTGCTATGTGTGCGACGATCTTCTGCAAAAATGGGGGTTGGAATGATTTTTGATGGCATGGTGGCACAGTGGTTAGCACTGCTGCCTCACAGCGCCAGAGACCCAGGTTCAAGTCCCAGAATGGGTCACCGTCTGTGCAGAGTCTGCACGTTCTCCCCGTATCTGCATGGATTTCCTCTGGGTCCTCCAGTTTCCCCCTACAGTCCGAAAGACATGCTGGTTAGGGGCATTGGCCATGCTAAATTCTCCCTCAGTGCACCCAAACAAGTGTCAGATTAGGGAATTTTCACAGTGACTTCATTGCAGTGTTAATGCAAGCTTACTTGTGATACTAATAAACTTAACATAGGTATCATGTCCTATTGAAGATATTTGCACAAGTTATAATGCAACACCCTGCAATGATTCTGATCACCTGAGTGTATCAGAGAGAAACTCTCCTCCTACTGATCTTGAGTTCTCTTCCTTTGTGTATTATTGCCTCTTCCAGGAGTTGACAGACATTAAGAGAATAATGAGGCACAATGCTCCAGCCATTGTCAGTGTACCACCAACTTGACAGAGCAACTGATCTTTTCCTGTCAAGCTTCATAGGGTTTAATCTGTTACAATATGCTTTATTTAAAATTTCTTCACCTCAAAACTGCTGCCACGAAAAACACAAGCAATAATTTTCTTGCAGTACAAGGCACTCACAGTTAATTCCAGTTTTGAAAGGAAAGATAAAAGCTTAGATGGATGCTGTACAAGTGAAAGAATCATCTTATTATTGTTATTATCATTCATCACATGTATATAAAAGATTAAGCAATGATCTAATTGAGGTGTTTAAGATAATTAAGGGCTTTGGTATGTTGGATGAAAGAGAAACTATTTCTTCCCATGGAAATGGTCCAGAACAAGATATATCACTTTAAAATTAGAGTGAGGCCATACAGAGGTGATGTCAGGAAGCAATTCTTCCAAAGAAGGGTAATCATTATTTGGAACTCTCTCCTACTAAGAGCTGTTTTTTTTAATGATTCATCACTTTTACTCTTTTAAACCAAATTTAAAGAGAGTCATCCATTATGACTCTCATCAACTTTTACAGATACACCACAGAAAGCATTCTTTCTGGTTGTATCACAGCTTGGTATGGCTCCTGCTCTGCCCAAGACCACAATAAACTACAAAAGAGTCGTGGCCCAATCCACCATGCAAACCAGTCTATACTTCCTACTGCCTCAGAAAGGCAGCCAGTATAATTAAGAACCGCAGACATTCTCTCTTCCACCGTCTTGCAAAAAGGAAAAGGAAAAAGGTACAAATCTTCTACTTTCTTCTGCTGGGAAGAAAGATACAAGTCTCAGGTCATGTACTAATGACTCATGGACAACTTTCTCCCTGATACTATCAGACTTTTGAATGGACCTACTTTGCACTATGTTTCTTTTAAACCAAATTTAAAGAGAGTCATCCACAATGACTCTCATCAACTTTTACAGATGAACTATAGAAAGCATTCTTTCTGGTTATATCACAGCTTGGTATGGCTCGTGCTCTGCCCAAGACCACAATAAACTACAAAAGAGTCTATCACTATGAAGGATTGTACCTTTTTCCTTTTTTTCTTTGCAAGAAGGTAGAGGGGTTCTTAATTATACTGGCTGCTTTTCCGAGGCAGTAGGAAGTATAGACTGGTTTGCATCGTGGATTGGGCCACATTCACTCTTTTGTAGTTTATTGTGGTCTTGGGCAGAGCAGGAGCCATACCAAGCTGTGATACAACCAGAAAGAATGCTTTCTGTGGCGCATCTGTAAAAGCTGTTGAGAGTCATTGTGGATGACTCTCTTTAAATTTGGTTTAGAAGAAATATAGTGCAAAGTAGGTCCATTCAAAAGTCTGATAGTATCAGGGAGGAAGTTGTCTATCTTTCTCTATACTCTATGTGTAGCACTACATTCTGCACTCTCTCCTTTCCTTCTCCATGAACAGTGTGCTTCATTTGAATAGCATGCAAGAAACAATGCTGTTCCTTGTCTCCTAATACATCCTCTCTTCTCTTCCTCTTCGGCCGTCCATCGATTTCGATGTTGACTGTGTTGGAAGTTTAGATTCTGCAGGCACGTTGATGTGTTATAAGGCCTGCATTGGATCGGCATTGTCTCCCACATCGGTGGCAAATTTGATTTGCCTAATACATGGGACAATAATAAACTAAATTTAAGAAAAGGTTTCTGAGGAGGTCCATTTGGGCTGTTGGTGTCTGATCTGAAATGTTAGAGGCTGAGTTCGGTCCTTCCTTGCCTCTTGTGAATGATTCTTTACCACTTTGCTCTGGGTAACACAGCTGACACAGTAATGCAATTTCACACACAGCTTGAGCAGCACCTAAACATCAAAAACACTGGCCTCTGAAATATCTCACACTGGAGCAGCCTCCACAACACTGCGGATGACAAATTTCTGAATGGCTTTGTCTTTAGGGACACAATGGGCACAGTTTGTGCATTGAATGGGCTGGACGAGCCCTTCTTGGCGTGTCCCTTATTCCTTCGCTTTTTAGTCATCTTCAGCACCCAGTGGGGGATCAATTAAACGTTTTCAAAGAAGAGTGATAAGGCTGTTACTCGGTAAGATTAATAAAGGTTACGAGGCCAAGGTGCGGGCAGATGGATTGAGACACAGAGCAGACACAATCGAACTGAACGGCCAGATGAGGGTTACTCCTGCTCCGACAATCCTTTTAGCTCGAATGACAAAGAATCATGGAATTGTTCAGTGCGGACAGAGACGCTCGGCCCATCGAGTCTGCACTGGCCACAATCCCGCATCCCCAAAGCTATCTATATTCAGCAATGCTTGATACACCCTCCTTCTAATCACCCCCTACCCTCGTTCCTCCCCCCTCCTCCCCCAGCAGAAAAAGAACTGTTGAAACAAAGAAACGGTTGAAAAGCAATAAAACAAACAGGAATGTACCTTCACAAAGTCGAGGGAGCACAACTTGGCTCTCGTGCCAAACTGCCACTTGCATTGTGTGTCAGCGTCATAAAGCTGCCCCGGTAGCCCGGTTGGATACTGGTACTCATGCAATTGCTTTGGTTCATCAACCAGACAAGAGGCCTGAGCTGTACTGTGAACAAAACACATTTCAGGCACATTAAAAATAGTGTTAGGTCAAGGAGTAAACAAATCTAGAAAGACCGAGGTTGACAGAGAGAAGACAAAGACAAAAGAAGACAAAAAACAACAAGCCCAGAGGATGTTACAACTGATTTTTCCGTTACTTGGTAAACACACCACTGTAGATTGCATGGTGACTGATGACATTTTGTTGGCAAGCTTCCTACTGACATCTCATGGCCCAGAATGTTGTATCATCCTCTAATCTACAGCTAAATGATTCCTCTGTCATGTTATAACGCGCATTCTTTCATCTCTTACATTCAGTGTGGAAAGGATAGGGATGGCCCCTTTATGAAAATAAGTGTCTGGACAAACATAAAAATATAGAAATTAGAAGCAGGAGTCGGCCATTCGGCCCTCCGAGCCTGCTCCGCCATTCATTTTGATCATGACTGATCATCATATTCAATATCCAGATCCCTCTCTTTCCCCTACATCCCCTGATCCATTTCACCTCAACAGCTGTATCTAATTTCTTCTGGAAATCACACAACATTTGAGCTCAACTACATTCTGTGGCAGTGAATTCCACACATTCATCACCCTCTGGGTGAAGAAATTTTTCCTCACCTCTGTTCTAAAAGGGTTCAAAAATCCTCAAACTATGACTCCTAGTTCGGGACTCCGTCATCATCAGGAATTCTTTCTGAATCACACTACCTGATCCTATTAGAATGTTATAAATTTCTATGAGATCCCCTCTCGGTATTCGAAACTCCAGCAAATGTAATCCTAGCCGACTTAGTCTTTGCTCATGTGACAGACCTACCATTTCAGATATCAGCCTGGTAAATCTTCACTGTACCCCTGCTATCGCAAGAACATCCTTTCTCAGATAAGGACACCAAAACTGCACACAATATTCCAGGTATGGCCTCACCAATGCACTGTACAATTGCAGTAAAACATCTCTATCTCTGTAGTCAACTCCCCAGCAACTTCTGATCAGCAGGTGATTAAGAAGGCAAATGGAATGTTGGCCTTTATCGCGAGGGGGATAGAATATAAAAGCAGGAAGGTCTTGCTGCAAAGGCACTGGTGATGCCGCAACTGGAGTACTGTGTGCAGTTTTGATCCTCTTATTTGCGAAAGGATATATTAGTCTTGGAGAGAGTACAGAGAAGGTTCACCAGGCTGATACCAGAGATGAGGGGGTTAGCTTATGAGGAGAGATTGAATAGACTGTGCCTGTACTCGTTGGGAGTTTAAAAGGCTGAAGGGAGGATCTTATAGAGACATATAAGATAATGAAGGGGATAGAAAGGGTAGAGATAGAGAGGTTCTTTCCTCTTAGAAAAGAAACCAGGTACTAGAAGGGCACAGTCTCAAAATAAGGTGGGGGGCGGTGCAGTTTAAAACAGAGTTGAAGACAAACTTCTCTCAGAGGATGGTGAATCTCTGGAATTCCCTGCCCATTGAAGTGGTGGAGGCTACCTCGTTGAATATGTTTAAGATAGATTTCTGATAGACAAGGGAATTAAGGGTTATGGGGAGCAGGCGGGTAAGTGGAATTGATCCACTTCAGATCAGCCCTGATCTTATTGAATGGCGGGGCAGGCTTGAAGGGCTAGGTGGCCTACTCTTGCTCCTATTTCTTATATTCTTATGTTCTTCTTCACTTGGAGACAGGTGAGGAGATGTTGGAACAGTGTCCAGCAGTATAATATTAGTTTGATGAAGAGGTGTGTCACTGTATTTGGTGACTGAGAGACAAGCATGGGAAGGGTTGCAGATATTGATCTGATGTTGTGAAAGGACTGGTTCTTTTCCCAGTGGATCAGTATATAATTCCCCTGGCTCACTACTAAATCTGGCTTTGTTCACAAAATTCAAGGAAAATCTTTCTTCTAGATTGGGGCATTGGGTGGGAGGTGATTTATGACCATTTTTACTGTGGTTAGCACTGCTTCCTCATAGCCCTAAAGACCCAGGTTCAATTCCTGGCTTCGGTCACGATCTGCGGAGTTTGCATATTCTCCCCATGTCTGTGTGGGTTTCCTCTGGGTGCTTTGGTTTCATCCCACAAGCCAAAAAGATGTGCTGGTTAGGAGCATTGGCCATGCTATACTTCCCCTCAGTATACCCAAACAAGTGCTAGAGTGTGGCAACTGGGGGATTTTCACAGTAACTTCAATGCACTGTTAATGTAACCTACTTGTGACACTAATAAATAAACTTGAAAACTTTTATTATAATATGGACAACTATTTTCCCAAGTATATACACGACATATTCCATGTTTGGTCCCCAATCTGCCCTGGATTAGTTGATACTAGTGGGACAGTGGTTTGTGAATTCCCACTGATGTCAGGATAGTGGGAAATGCAGGGCTAGGTGCAAGACCTTTCTTCTGATCACCATCCTAGAATTGCCCATATTGCCCGCAATGGCAGCTGATGCTCTCACGCTGTATCTGTGATGTGTTCAGGCAAAGAGTGAGCTGTAATGATGAATTTGGTGCAGCAAGATCAGAGATCGGAGTGAGGGAAGGGAGGGGGGTGGCAGTGGGAGCTAGAACGACTGGGGAGAAGTCATAGAATCTCGACAGTGCAGAAGGAGATCATTCAGTCTACCAAGTCTGCACCGAGCACATTCCCACGCACATTCCCACAATCCCTCATATTCACCCCTGCAAATACCTCTGCAACTAGGGTTAATTTTGCATGGCCAATTAATCTAACCTGCACATCTTTGGACTTTGGGGAGCACCCAGAGGAAACCCACGCAGACACAGGGAGAACGTGCAAATTCTGCAAATATATGGGAAGAAAGTAAGACTCCTTTCAATAAGAAAGTTGAATTGAATGAAGATATGTGATTTCTGTTTCTCAAGCTCTACAGAAAAATGTGAGATTTTCATAAGGTCATTAAAATAACAAGTGGAGTGAACTAGATAGAATCTCGGATTTGTTCAGCCATTCAGCGAAGTCTCTGACTTAACCCTAACCCTATCGTATCCCCTGATCCCTTAGTATCTTAATATCTATCAAACTTAATCAATAACTGAACATCCACTCTCTGTGGTCAAGAATTCCAAAGACTCACAACCCTCTGAGTGAAGAAATGTCTCCTCATCTCAATGGCTTTATCCTGAGACTATGATCCCTGGATCCAGATTCTCCAGCCAAGACAAACAGCCTCAACATGTTTCCAATGTGTTCTTGGCCTTGTGTTTGTTATATTGGGAGAGCTACAACTGGCCTTGACTTGGTCCAAATGTATCTCCGATTCTCCAAGGGTCTGTCACCCATGACATCCAAAATGACCCAATAAACACACGTCATTCAGGAGTGGGTAAATCTAAAAACTATTTAGGGGATTTTATCCCAGTGGAGTGCAGAAGTGGTGCGAGCTGCTGGAAATGTTTTCTTTGTAAATGAAATTCAGCGCTGAATTCTGCTTCAGCCGCCCGCAAGTTGCAGAAGAAGGTCACTCCATTGTTCCTGCTCACGGCCAATGCTCTGCTATTGTTTAGATTTCACTGGGTCTCTCCAAATACTTATTCTCTAAGGTCTGGATTTTCACAGAGAGATTTAGTTTCACCATCAGTGCAAAGATGCACCCCAGCCCCAAAATCAGGAGGCCCATCCCCTAACCCAGCAGCTATTTTCAGGCAGTGGGGGTGGGGATGTAGTCACTTTTCACACATGGGCATTTTGCAGAGGTAGCTGTCCATTAAGATCAGGATGACACAGTTGCACAGTGGTTAGCACTACTGCCTCGCAGTTCCAAGAATCCGGGTTCAATTCCCAATTTGGGTCACTGTTTTAACATTCTCCCCATTTCTGGGTGGGTTTCCTCTGAGTGTTTTTATTTCTTCCCACCGTCTAAGGATGTGCAGGATAGGTAAATTTACCATGCTAAAATCAGAAATCATAAAAACTTACAGTACAGAAAGAGTCTGCAACAATCACAATCCCACCCGTAACCCAATGCCTTTATCCTAGCTACACTCCCTGACACTAAGGGGCAATTTAGCACGGCCAATCCACTTAACCCACACATCTTTCAGACTGTGGGAGGAAACCGGAGCACTTAGCGGAAACCCAAACAGACGCGGGGAAATTGCAAATTCTGCCAAGCTGGGAATTGAACCTGGGTCTCTGGCAGTGCTAACATTGTGCCATTATGCCACCCACATTCCTCTTAAATTGTCCCTTAGTATCCCGAGATGTGTAGGTTAGGGGGATTAGCAGGGCAAAGAGATGTGGCCTTGAAGATAGGATCTGGTTGGGATTTTCTTTCAGAAATGGGCTGACTGGCCTCTTTCTGAACTGTAGGGGATTCTATGATCAAGAACAGTCTGTGCTGTAGTGTGATTTTAGTGGAAAATATGTCTAAAACACAACAGTCTGGATTTTCCTTTCTCCCTCCTGATGAAGGGTTTCCCTATAGCAGATGCAGTGACTCACTGGTCACAGGTGGGATCTTCTGCTCCAAACAAAGTCTGTGGCATTTTGCTTGGCACCTCACCCACCCTGCCACCAACCATCCCACTGCAGGAAGTCGACTTTGGCAGGACTGGAAGATCCCATCAGCATGAAGGGCTGGAAAATCCTGTCCAATATGTATGGATTAACCTTGATAGGAGCAGGTCTGAACATTGTGGACTTGTTTGGATAACCAGGGTACCTTTTCACAAAAGCAAGGTACATTTTAGGATATGGTCCCAAGCCATCATTGGGTTAGGTGAAATGCTCTTTGGGGATGGTATGTGCCCTTTGAGGAAGATCAGGTCTTTGAGATTTCTGAAAGTAGACATGAATGTCCATAAGAAGTGGATAAACTCCCAGAACTTTGAAGATGATTGGAACCATCAAACACAATCATCAAAAGTGTCAAGATGAACTGTCAAAGTCTTTAAAACTTCCAGCCTTTTGAGAGAATTTTTGAGAGAATTTCTGGAAAGATTGCTTGTTATTTTATTCTGTCTGTTAACATAAATTTTAGGGCTACAATAACTGGATTAGTGACTGATTTTACAACTGTCCATTATCACAGCAGGGTGCCTACCATTTCACAGTTTGATTTACAGCTCCAAGTGATTGTGGACTCTTTGAAATGAAGCTACACATTTCAATGCTTGTTTAATCAAGGGATTGAGTAATTGAATTAAATGTTTCTTACAATAAAGGATAATGTAACTGACGGGGAAAAGAATCCACTAAGTGGTTCTTCATGAATGAGAGTTTATTTTTTGAAATAATGTCTACAAAAAACTCTGAAGTTTATTTTGTTTAATCTCAACATGGGTCTTGAGATATGCCTATGGTTGACATTAGGTGAGTTGGCAAAGTAGGTAGACAGCTTTTGAGGCTGGAGTTCAATTAAAAACTTCAAAAGAGAGATTAGTGAACTTTTGTTGGATTAAGGGATTAAAGGAAATGGAACCAAAAATGGGTGGATGAAGGTAGGGTAATGGCAACTGTAGTTTAACATAATGAAGAAATAACTTAAGGGGCTGAATTATCTACTCATGGTTCAAAGCAACAGAAGCAAACTAGCAGCTTCTATATGCTGACATGAATCTGGAAAAGACAGTTCAGTTAGTACACCATCCAGGTGAGATGGTGATATAGTAGCAAACTATAGTAACCCTGGGGCTCAGGCAAATGCTCCAGGGACCTAAGTTCATATCCCACCATGGTGGCTGGTGAAATTTAAATTCAATTAATTGATAAATGCAATTAATTAAATCAAAAATCTGGGATTGAAAGTTAGATTTAGAAATAATGCCACAAAAAAACTATCATTGGTTGGTGCGCAAGTTTAACTTTACTTGTTAGCATCACAAGTAAGCTTACATTAACAGCACAATGAAGTTACTGTGAAAATCCTGTAGTTGCCACATTTCAGCACTAGTTCAGGTACACTGAGGGAGAATTTAGCACGGTCAATGCATCAAACCTGGACATCTCTGGAGTGTAGAAGGAAACCAGAGGGCCTGGAGGAAACCCACATAGACACAGAGACTCCACACAGAGAGTGACCCAAGCAGGGAATCAAACCCAGATCCCTGGTGCTGTGAGGCAACAAGTCTAACCACTGTGCCACCATGCCACCCATTAACACTGCAGTGAAGTTACTGTCAAATTTCCCTAGTCACCACGTTCTGGCATCTGTTTGGGTTTACTGAGGGAGAATTTAGTATGGCCAATGCTGCTAACCAGCACGTCTTTTGGACTGTGAGAGGAAACTGAAGCACTCAGAGGAAGTCCATGTAGACATAAGGAGAACATATAAACTCCACATGGACAGTGACCCAAGCAAGGATTCGAACCCATAACCCTGGCACTGTGAGGCAACAGTGTGAACCATTGTGTCACCATGTCACAAATCCATCTGGTTCACTAAAGTCCTCTAAAGAAGGAAATTGGCTATTCTTACCCAGTCTGGACTCCAGAGTCACAGCAATGCATTGACTCATGCGAAGTGAGCAACAAATCCTGACTTTTAATGACTCCCACACCCGATGAATAAGTTAAGAAAAAAGTTGTCTGTAGGATTAAATATTTGAAATGCTGGTGACACCAACTACTAGCTTCTTTTAATTGCACCAACATCACATTTGTTCATATAGTTCCAAATTGATTCAAATCTGGTTCATAAGAACATAAGAAATATAAGAACGTAAGAAATAGCAACAGGAGTAGGTCATACAGCCCCTTGAGCCTGTCCCCCCAATTCAATAAGATCATGGCTGATCTGTAATGGTTCTGTACCACTTTCCCGCTTTCTCCCCATAACTCTTAATTCCCTTGTCAATCAAAAATCTATCCACTCTTGACTTGAACATATTCAGTGAGGAAGCCTCCACCACCTCATCAGGCAGAGAATTCCAAAGATTCACCATCCTTTGCGTGAAGAAACCCCTCCACAACTCCGATCTGAACCAAACCCTCCTAATCTTGAAGCTGTGCCCTCTAGTCCTGCTATCTTTGCTAAGTGGGAAGAGTCTCTCAACCTCTACCCTATCCATCCCCTTTATTATCTTATACATCTCAATAAGATCCTCTCTCAGCCTTCTAAACTCCAAAGAGTACAAACCTCGCCTATCCAGTCTTTCCTCATAATCCAACGCCCTCACCTCCAGTATCAGCCTAGTGAACCTTCTCTGCACCCCCTCCAAGGCCAATATATCCTTCTTGAATGCGGCGACCAAAACTGCACACAGTACTCCAGCTGCGGCCTCACCAGCACCCTATACAGGTTCATTTTGAGTTCTGGTACAATTTAAGACTCAACCACTTTTGGTAAAAGGTCATCTAGACTTGAAACATTGGCTCTATTCTTTGTCCAAAGATGCTGTCAGACCTGCTGAAATTTTCCAGATTTTCCTATTTTTATGTCAACCAATGGTCTCTGGTTCTGAGTATCCTGAACTAGTTGAACATCTTGCACTGAGTTTACCAGTAAATTGACTCCCAGGCTTCTGGAAAGGCCCAATTTTTTTTCTCATATTGAAGCTGAGGTTACAACTCAGTTAACCTTTCAATTTAGCATTGAATGTGGTTGGGTTAGTACAGACTTTCTCAACGTTGTTCTTGGTGTGCAAGTGTTTGCTGTGTTTTTCCACAGTGCATGCGACCCTTGTGAACCACAAGACCAACAACATGATGTGCTGAATGCCGAACAAATCAGAGAGCAATTAAAATTAAAGATCGGATCCACTGAAAATGATGGTGGCTTCAACCTACCTGAGGAACCTGTTGAGATACTGCCTACTGCACGCAGACCACGAGAAGATTCCATTGTTCCCAGCTAAGGTCGGCGACATGATGTTCCCCTCTGTCTTCCGACATGGGTTCCCTTCCCCGTCATGAACCATGCCAAAACTTTGATTAAAAAAAAATTACAAATATGAACATAGATACATCACAAATTTTTGACATAGGATAAAAATTATTCGAAAACCGAAATTCAGATCAATTATCTTTATTCACTGATTGCAATGAGTTTACTAATTTTACGGTGAGCTCAAAATCAATGTGGCTTGGAAGTTTGTGAGCGGCAGCAGTATGTAAGTTATAGTTATGAGGTTCATGTATTAGGGCAGGGGTGGTGCCAGAAATGTGTTACTAATAAAGATATGGTTTTGGGGCCACTGTCTGAACTTTGGGGTGTTCCTCAGTTGATAGTACTGTTTGTCTCAATGTCTCGGGTACCGACAAAGAAAATACTTGCACTTCCACTGTACCATTCACAACAGGATGTCTCAAGGCATGTCCCAGGTATCTATGTACTTATGAAAGGTGGACTCTGTTGTTACATAGGAAATACAGCAGCTCATTTGAGCACAGCAAGTTCGCACAAACACCGATGTGATAATGGCTAGTTTTAGTGATATAAGGGGTAAATGTTGTCAGGACACTGGGGACAACTCTTTCATTCTCTTTCAAAGTTATGCCATAGGTCCTTGTCTTCCATCCCAGGTAGCATGGTGGCACAGTGGTTAGCACTGCTACCTCACAGTGCCAGGGACCCAGATTTGATCTAGGCTTGGTGTGAAGTCTGCACGTTCTCCCCATGTCTGAGTGGATTTTCTTTGTGTGTTCCTCCCGTAGCCTGAAAGACGTGCTAGTTAAGTGCATCATCTGTGCTAAATTCTGCATCAGTGTATCTGAACAGGTGCCAGAGTGTGGCGACTAGAGTGTTTTCACAGTGAGTTAACTGCAGTTTTAACCACAAAATCATAGAATCCTACAGTGCAGAAGGAGGCCATTCAGCCCATCGGGTTTGCATCGACCACCACCCCACCCAGCCCTTTCCCATAATCCCATGTATTTACCCTATCTAGTCTCTCTGACACTAAGGGGCAAGTTAGCATGGCCAGTGCACCTAAGCCGCACATCTTTCAGACTGTGGGAGGGAACCGAAGCACCCGGAGGAAACCCACGCAGACATGGGGAAAATGTACAAACTTCACACAGACAGTAACCCAAATCAAAAACCAAATTCGAGTTCCTGACACCGTGAGGCAACAGTGCTAACCGCAGCGCAATCCCAAATAATATAAGCCTACTTGTAACGATAATAAGTTAACATAGAACATAGAACACTACAGCACAAACAGGCCATTCAGCCCACAAGTTTTTTTTTTAAGCAACACAGCACGGGAAACAGGCCCTTCGGCCCAACGAGCCCACGCCGCCGTCATACTATATAGTAGCAAATACATTATCCTATTTTAATATTCCTATATAATAATATATATATTATTCCTACTATGGAAAATTTTCACCATAGGGACAATTTGTTACCCAATCAGCCTAAGAGCGAATTTTTGGGTTGTGGGAGGAAACCGGAGTGCCCGGAGAAAAACCACGCAACCACGGGGAGAACGCGCAAACTCCCGCAGACACCGGCCCAATTCCAAGTGTCTGTACAGCCACATCGATAGTCTCTGAGCTGTCATGGTGCCCTTCAGATGGTCCACATAAAGCACTCATTTACGACATGAGGTACAAGGCAACCCATGAATCAACATCCAAGAGCTGTACCCGCACCACCTGCCGAATGCATGCTCAAATTATGGACCGAATTACCTGTGGAAAAAAGCCGTAGTTAAACAGTCCTACTATATCCCTCTATCTGCATAACGCTCATGTGGCTGTCCAAGAGACCCTTAAACAGCCCTAGCGTGCCTGCTCCCACCACCTTACTCGGCAGTGCATTCCACACCCCCACTACCCTTTGTGTGAAAAACTGCCCTCTAATATTCGTCTTATACATAGCCCCCCTCACTCTATGGCCATGACCCCTCGTCCTATCCGTTTCTGAAGGTGGAAAAAGTTTACCACCATTTACTCTATCTATACCCCTTATAATCTTATACACCTCTATGAGATCCCCTCTAAGCCGACGTCTTTCAAGAGAAAACAACCCCAGTCTATCTAATCGTTCCTCATAGGACAGTCCTTCCATACCAGGCAGCATCCTGGTAAACCTCCTCTGCACTCTCTCCAAGGACTCCACATCCTTCCGATAGTACGGAGACCAGCACTGGGCGCAGTATTCCAAGTGAGGCCTAACCAAAGTTCTATACAACTGCAACATCAAACTCCTACTCTTGTATGCTATACCCTTTTCTATGAAAGCTAACATACTATACGCCTTCTTTATCACCTTCTCCACCTGTGAGGACACCTTCAGAGACTTGTGAACGTGCACCCCCAAGTCTCTCTGTGTCTCTATGCTCCGTATAGTTTTACCTTTTATCCTATAACTCTCTTCTACATTTTTCCGGCCAAAATGCATCACCTCGCATTTATCCGGATTAAATTCCATTTGCGCCGATCACATCTATACCTACCAAGCCATAGACCTATCTATAACCCCCATCCCATTAGATCCCATATACTCATCCAGAAGTCTTTTAAAAGACCCCAGCAAGTTCACCTCCACCATCACCCCCAATTAAACCAGCAATTAAACTTTTAATTTTAAGGGGCTGGAGAAAGAGGGAGTTCTGTTGCTCACACACTGCTGCAGTTTGAAGTGTTAACTGTAGCTGTGAAAATCTGAGCCCAACACATCTGCTCCGAACATATAACTTCCACTCTCGAGTCAAGCCCTGCTTCATACTTCAGTGACAGGCAGGATACACCCGCCAGTTATCAACCTCTGTTGCTGCAGCATGAAACAGTAGCAACAACAATAATAATTTTATTTTTAAATGGCAAGTCCTTCATCGCGGCCAAAGAACAAAGTGATCTTATTTTGGGAGAAGGAGGCTTCAGTAAATTGCTTGGCTCTGCTCTGCTCAGTGGTAAAACACCATAATTAAACCATCATTGTCTGCAGGAAACCAGCCTTACTTTGAGTGACACTCATGTCCCATCGTTTGATTTCCAGACAATAATAAATATATAACATGGTGCCCACCAGCACCCCGCCCAGCCCCCACAATACCACATCCCCCCGCCGGACCCACCCCCTCTCCTCAGAGCAGCTGACAGACTTAAACCAGCGCACACTTGACAGGCAATGCTGACTTGACACATTGACGTCTTCTTGGCTGCAGCCTGAACAGGCTTGTTTCAAATCTTTGTTATGATACATATTTTTAATAAATATATAAAGACAAGGAGAACGGCCCTGGATAGACACGAGCTGCCAGGAAATTTAAATGGAATTTTTGTCTCTCTCTCTCTCAATTTCGCTCGCAGCAACTGCACCTGCTGGCCACTGTGGACGAGCTTGTTGGAACATCGCTCCTGACGGGAGGTCCCGCTGAGGTGGCAAAGTTAACGCCGCTGTGTATCAGGTTAGGATCCCGAAGCACGGCAGTGCCAGTAAGCAGCAGTGAACAAACAAAGGCTATTGTGTTGCTTCGCACCGATTTATACAAGAAAATCAAAGCGCTGGAATTGTGCTGGCAAGGGAGGAATGTTGCTGAATCTCTTCATCTTGCGCTGGTCAGGGCAAATGCAAGAACGCCAAATTTCAAACCATCCCAACGACTTATATTACAGGGAAGAAGAGTGCTGACTGATTCCTACAGTGCAGAAGGAGGCTATTTGGTCCAGCAAGGCATCTTACCCAGGCCTTATCCCTATAACCCCACACATTCATCATGGAATCTACAGAATCATTGAATCTTACAGTGCAGAAAGAGGCCATTTGGCCCATTGACTCTGCACTGACCATAATCCCACCCAGCCCCCATTCCCATAATCCCACGTATTTACCCTGGTAGTCCCCCTGACACTTTAGCATGGCCAATCCATCTGACCCCGCACATCTTTACAGGAGGACACCGGAGCACCCAGAGGAAACTCACACAGACACAGGGTGAACGTGCAAACTTCACACAGACAGAGACCTGAGACTGGAATTGAATCCGGGTCCCTGGTGCTGTGAGGCAGCAGTGCTCACCACTGACCCACCATGCTGCCCCAAGTTGACAAGTCAACTCTGATAGGCCAAGGAGTTGTCATGGAGAAAGCAGAGGAGAACAAAAAGCTCCCCAAACTCCTGCGTAATACAGAAAAGGTGCATGGCTTGAACAAGCAGGGAATGGGTCCCCTTGCATGAATATTTTGTGCTTTGTAACAAAAACAAATAAGCCACACTGCCAGTTTAACAGGTTATCTTAAATTGACTGTTAGCAGCACACTTAGGATTGTTCAGCAAGTAAAGCCCAATCATAAGAAAACAAAAGAGAAGACCTCACCAGTTCATGAACCTTGCAAACCTTTGGAATGCTTTCAATTATCGGAGGAGAGTCAAAGAGAGATTTTCCCATCACATTTTCTTGCCCCATTTCATCCTATTTTCTTCTGCCTCTCCCAAATGTTTACCTGGTGTCGCACCAGAGTTGTTTCAAATTATTAATGTATTGGAATATAGTGAAAGTATTGTTTCTTGTGCACTAGACAGACAAAGCATAGTATTCACAGAGAAGGAAACGAGAGAGGGCAGAATGTAGTGTTACAGTCCTAGGAAGGGTACAAAGAAAGATCAATTTAATATATGGCAGGTCCAGTCAAAAGTCTGATGGCAGTAGGAAAGAAGCTGTTCTTGAGTCAGTCGGTACGTGCACTCATCCTTCTGCATCTTTTTCCAAATGGGTGGGATCTTAGAAGCCTTGGGCAGGCAAGGTGGTAAAATTGCGGTATCATTCTTATAGAGCATTGTCAGCATATCTTGCCCAATAATATTATCTTGACATAACACAGAGAGGGGCTCATCACTCCTGCCTTGGCTCTTTGGACCTGATTGAATTGATTTCCATCACTGTCAGGTCAATTCCAAAGTACAGCAAACTGTCACAGTGGTTATCACTGCTGCCTCATAGTGCCAGGGACCTGGTTCAATACCTGACTTGGGTCACTGCTTGTGCAAAATCTACACATTCTCCCCGTATCCAAGTGGGTTTCCTGCAGGTGCTTTGATTTCCTCCCATTGTCTGATAGATGTGCATTGGCCACGCTAAATTCTCTCTCTGTGTATCCAAACAGACACCAGAATGTGGCGACTCGGAAATTTTCCCAGAACTTCATTGCAGTGTTAATGTCAGCCTACTTGTGACACTAATAAATGAACTTTAAACTGTAAAATGATTTTTTTGGGGTGCAGGGTGGGATCCTGAAGAGAAAGTTGAGTAACTGGATGAGAGTTTCACCAGGAATTGTGGAACTAGTCTCCTCCTCAAAGGTACTTCTTAAACCTCAGTGTGTGACCAAGGCCCAGTCACAATCACTAATATCTCCTTCCTGCTTTGGCTGTTGGTCAGATTTTTTTTGCCACTCACCGAAAGCAGCTTGGATCACCTTAGCAGATTAAAGACATTGGATGGGATTTTCCTGAATGAAGCATTCCTGCCACGCTCCCCTAAACTGTAAAATACTGCCGAAGGTCAATGAACCTTCGCATGTCCGCCCTCCCTGCTCACTACGAAGCCCGTGGTGGGCAGGACAATAAAATTCCCCCCATTGTGTAGTTGCAAGTTGTCGCTGCAGGTCTTCACACTGATGCTGCTCAATGCCATTGTCCCCTCAGGTTTGCAAAGAAACAACACACTTTCCCAGCGTATCAGAAAGATCACTGTACAAAGGTTTGATCGGAAACCTGACACAGAAGGCTTTCTCAGAAGACTAAGGAAATTTGTTAGCTACGATGGAAGAGAAGGGAATGGTTTAGTTTGGAGGGGCATTGCTTTTTATTTTGGTCGGCACAACATCGAAGGCCGAAGGGCCTGTTCTGTGCTGTAATGTTCTATGTTCTATGTTCTATGACTCTCACCAACTTTTACAGATGCACCATAGAAAGCATTCTTCCTGGTTATATCACAGCTTGGTATAGCTCCTGCTCTGTGCAAGACTGCAAGAATCTACAGAAGATAGTGAATGTAGCTCAATTCATCATGCAAACCAGCCACCTATCCATTGACTCAGTCTACACATCTCGCTGCCTCGGCAAAGCAGCCAGCATAATTAAGGACCCCTTGCACCCTGGACATTCTCTCTTCCACCTTTTTTCTTCAGGGTAAAGATATAAAAGTCTGAGGTCACGTACTAACCGACTCAAGAACAGCTTCTTCCCATCAGACTTCTGAATTGACTTACCTTGCATTAAGTTGATCTTTCTCTACACCCTAGCTATGACTGTAACACTACATTCTACACTCTCTCCTTTCCTTCTCTATGCTTTGTCTGTATAGCGCACAAGAAACAGTACTTTTCACTATACGTTAATACATGTGACAATAGTAAATCAAATCAAACACTTCCCCAGTGTATCAGAACAATCGCTGTAAAAAGGCGAGGTGGCCTTTTGATTGGGAACCTGCTTTAGAGTCCGGGGTATTTTCAGCCAATTGCTCGATCAGGGAATTATCTGGCATCGTATCAAAGTCGTCAAATTGGAAGAATAACACCCTTCACCCCATCCCAGAGAAAAGCTGGTACAGCTGAGGATCACTGCCCAGGACACTGTATTTCACTTTAATTCAATACAGATATCTCGGTTGGCGTCCTGCCTAATGTTCCTGCAGTAAATTAAATCAGGAGTCATGCAGAAGCCACTCCCCGCAACCTCCTGGCGTGCATGCTGAGCGCAAACGCCATCTTGCCAACAGCTCATAAAGACGGTGACCTTTTCACGGGATAGCTCATCAAAGCAGAGTGGAGATGTCAGTCAGAATTAGGACCCCGTCTGTTCCTAAGTAACTTCACACACAAACATTTTCACTGGAGGAACGTTAAGTGTTCCAAAAAAAAACACAATTTCAAAGCAGTTAACGCTTTCCATGTGACCCGAGGAGGGGAGTGAGGGAAAGCTCAGCGTTCCGTGGGTGAGAAACACAGACAGGGGAGTGGCTGTGAATGCAGAGCCCAGCTGGCTTCATCGACTGATGTGGAAAAGAGCTCGCGCACACAACACAACTGGCAGCAATTAAACAGGATCATCAAGTTGGAAGCCGCACTCGAAGAGAGAGCCGGTAAACTCTCAAGAGCTGGTGTCAGCGGCCTGCTCGAGCAATCAGAGAATCGTGCAACAGAGAAGGAGGCTATTTGGCCCATCATGCTGCTGCATCATGTGAGGCAGAAGCAATAACCACTGTGCCACCTGGAAGTGGGACTGAGGTAGAAGACCATATTTAACAAAACAGCCTCAAGGAGTTTAATGGTCTACTCCACTCCAATTTACAATGTGTGTTTCACATCTCTCACACCTGATCAAAACTTCTCATCTACCCATCCATCACCAACCAATATTCTCCTAAATTACACAATTATTCACAGTTTCCGACAGTTTTCCAGTAGCTTCACCAAATGATTGTTCTCTTATGCAGCAGCCCCGACAACTGTGGAAAGGATCACAGGCCAGTCCAACCCTGTCTGTGTATGGTCACTGTACTGACCATCAAGGGTCATTGACCAGCTAAAGGAGAACAAGCTTGGGCTGTCCTTTCATTGCTTTATTCAGAAGCCCGTTTGGTGGTAAATTCTTGTCTGAATTCAAAAACCCATTCCAGGATCTAAGCACAACATTTAGGTTGGCACTTCAATGCAGTGCTGATGGAGTGCTGCACTGCTAGGATTTTAAAGTTTAAAGTTCATTTATTAGTGTGACAAGTAAGCTTACATTAACACTGTAATGAAGTTAGTGTGAAAATCCCCCCATTGCCACACGCTGGCACCTGTTTGGGTACACTGAGGGCAAATTTAGTCTGGCCAATGCACCTAACCAGCACATCTTTCGTATTGTTGGGGGGAAACCGGAGCACACAGATGAAACCCATGCAGACATGGGAGAAGGTAGCCCAAGCTCGGAATTGAACTCAGGCCCCTAGGGCTGGGGGGCAGTAGTTCTAACCACTGGGACACCCAATGGGTGCTGTCTTTCACGGAGACATCAAACTGAAGCCTCCTCTGCCCTTTTCTGTGGATGTGAAAGATCCCTTGACACCATGCAGAAGGAACGAAAGGGAGTTCTCCTCAGTGTCCTGGTCAATCTCAGTCCTTTAGCAAGCATCAATCAGGCAGGGGTATCTGCTCATTATCACATTGCAGTTTGTGAGGTCTTACTGTGCGTTAACTGCCTGTCATGTAAAGCAGTCTGGGATATCCGGAGGTCGTTATTTCTTTCTCGCGGCTGGTTATGGAAGGTTCTCAGCTGGTATCAGCTAACAGCACAGCCTGGGGCCTCAACCTGTGATCTTCTGAGGTCACTGCTACAATTAAACCTGCCAAGCATTCAGCTGGGGGGGGGGGGGGGGGGGGGGGGGTAGTTAGCAGCTGGAGGTGAGGGGTGGAGGTGGGATTGTCGAGAACAAAATACATCAGATCCTTTTTCCTCTTCAAAAGACTGTGCGACTCCTGGCAACCAGCCCAATAAAAGGTCAGAATTTATAGGAACGAAGTGCACTCCAACGAACAGGAAGAACGTTACCTCCCCTGTGACCAACAACACATCCCTGAAGCACTGGGCCAAAGGAAGTTTATAATTGCGGCCAGCAGACTATTTTAGTTATGAAAAAATCTTCAAATTTCTCTCCATGTGAGACGAGTTCTAATAACTGGAAAAGAGGAAACTACAGCTTCCTTGGATCCCTTCCAGAACCAGATCACTATTTGTCAGAATCCAAACCCCTTTTTTCTCTCAGATTAATGACTTCTGATGTGATCAACTTTCCAATTTCAACCTGTCCCTTTGCCAGAAACAGGTTTTCCATTCCAGCACCGCTCCTACTTTACGCAACAACCTCTCTCACCTCTCCACCCCTTCCCCTTCTCAGCTGACAACTTCATCTGGCACTGAGTCAGAACCGAAGAGGCAGAACTTTCAACTCCATCCTCCATATCGTCTTCCATCGACACAGATCGTAAGGTGACTAGGGTGGGGTGATGCTTAGGGCGCTCCACGGGTCAGGGGTGCAACACTTCTCCGTGACCTTCCTCTGAGTGTCCAGCCCAAGGCCTGAACTTTTCAGATCTTGGGGGTCTCGCTCCCCTGCCGACGTTTCATATCTGGAGGGGCTTCTGCTCTTAGTGCCTCGCCCTCTTTTGCTTGGGATCCAATTCTATTAATTTTTGGCCTTTTTCCCCATGAGTTCAAACTTCCCTCTGCTTAAAGGTTGAGGCTGGCTGGGAAATGGCCTGTAAGAAGTCTCACAACATTAGGGTTAAGTCCAACCAGTTTATTTGATAGTAATCCCACTATCAAATAAACTAGTCAGATTTAAACCTGGTGTTTGAGACTTCTTACTGTGTTTAACTCCGTCCAACGCCGACATCTCTACATCATGGGAAGTGGCCTCTCAATGGTCGATAATTGGTGGCTTAAGGTTATCCAATGGAACACGGAGGGACAGGTGGGAACTCGAAGGGAATCTCATTCCTTCAATGTCAAGCCCACCTTCTACATGACCTGAAAATCCACCAGCGATGCAGCATAAAACTCTGGCTCATGTCTACAGTGACATTCCAGTGTCACCCTACTCAGTCGATTCCCACTTCAGCCCCCTCTCTGCTCAGACCCTCCCCCCTCAGCACTCCTCCGCCCTCAGGCCCTCCCCCCACTCATTCAGGCGGTGCCAATAGTGAGCTGCCCGCTGGCATTGATTCCCTGGCCTGGTGAAGAGAGCTCCAAAGTGAGGATGGGAGGCAGTTAAAGAAGTAAATCCAGTGGCCATTTGCCAGCAGCAGAGAAAGCGTCCTGGAGCTTTAGTTGGCTCAGGGCTGTGTGCAAATGGTTGATTTCATCACTCTCTGCTAGGATGTGGGTGTTGTGCATGGACTGCTCCTTCTAACTCTGACAAACCTGGAAATTATCCCTGACATGGTGATCTGAGGCAGCCTTGTGATCTGTATTCCTGCCTGTGCACTCAACCCCAATGTATGTTTACAGGTTTGATTTGAAGTTTCTAGAGCTTCCTAGAAAGTTAAAACCCTTGAAACTTTCTCTCTTCCTCTAGAAAGCCCTGATCAGTCAATTTCAAAGTTCAGCACTGTGAGAGAGGTCTCCATTATTTCCATTAGGTTTATTAACCTTTCCCTTCATGCTTGAATGCATTTCAATTATTTCCATCGATCGTAACCGTGATGCTCACAAAGATTGTGAACCTGATTGCTACCCTGTGGTTTCTTCAGAAGAAATAAGTGGTTTATCAAAATAAACTCTTAATGCTATAGACAGTGTCAACATAGTTTAAATTAGAGTTCTTTGAGAAAGTAATGAGCAACACAGATAAAGGTGAATCCGTGGATGTGGGCCGCGATTCTCCCAGCCCGCTGTGCTAATGTTTTAACTCCCACTGAAAAAGTTACTGTGAATTACTCCAGTTTTCACACAAATTTGATGCTTCAAATTGTTTTGGGAGAATTCTGCCTGTGGTATATTTGCGCTCCTGAAAGGCATCTAACAAGGTGCCATATCACCAGTTAATACATGAAAGATGACTTTATGGTGTAAGGTGTAATATCCTGGCTCGGATAGGGGATTGATTAGTTTACAGGAAACAAGAGAGCGGAGATAAATGTGTCATTTTCATGTTGGCAAGATCTGATCAGTAGAAGGACTCAACTATTCGGCGCAACATCGAGGGCCGAAGGGCCTGTACTGCGCTGTAATGTTCTATGTTCTATTTACAATTTATATCAATGACTTTGATAAAGGAAGTGAATGTCTAGCTGCAAAATTTAGCGAGCACACAAATATAAGGAGCAGAAACAGTTGTGAAAGAGGCTACAAAGGATCACAGATTAGTGGGCAAAAATTTGGCAGCTGGAATATAAGATGGGTAAATATGAGTTTGTCCACTTGGGCAGGATGGATAGCTAAAGTGACGTATTGTTGAAATGGAGGGACATTGTAGAACTCAACTGTAAAGAATAATTTGGGTGTCCTGATACCTGTATCACAAACCCTTACTTTGCAGGTGCAGTGAGTGATTGGGAAGGTAAAGGGAATGTTAACATTTATTGCAAGGGGAATATAAAAGTAGGGACGTTTTGCTACAGTTGTACAGGCATTGGTGTCCCCACAACCAGAGTACTGTGTCCAGTTTTGGTCTCCTTATTTAGAAAAGGATATATGCATGTCAGATTGATTGGCCGTGCTAAAGTGACTCTAGTGTCAGGGGATTAGCAGGGTAAATATGTAGCATAATGGGAATAGTGCCCAGGTGGGATTGTGTCAGTGCAGACTGAATGGGCCAAATGGCCTCTTTCTACACTGTAGAGATTCTATGAATTAGATGAACCATGATCTTATCAAATGGTAAGGCAGATGAAAGAGATCAAATGATTCACTCCTGCTCCTAAGTTGTATGTTTATATCAGCGAGGGTTCCTGCTCCACCCTAAGCATTCCCAAGAGGCAGCCTGTGATCTTTAATATAGAGCCACCTTTGACATCTTGTTATGTGAGGCCATGAGTTGAATAGGCTGCAACATCCATTGTTTGGGCTTGCTCATGAAGAAGTCAACTTGGATCTGAATAACTGGCATGGCCACTGCTAAGAAAAATCAGGAAGAAGAAGTCCAGAACATGCATGTAAAGGAGAGTGAAAATCACTTACTTATGTCCAGATTCATGGGCAATGGTAAAAGCCAGGCCCAGGCCGGTGTCTTCATTGATGGTGCAACTACGGTACTTGCTGCACATTCCACTTATCGGCGCAAAACCTGCAAAATAAAGCCAAGTTTCAGCAACTGCCCCAGAAACAAACAATCACAGGCAAAACAGCGCACACCTCCAATCTCCACTGAGTTGCAACAACTCCTCACTGAGCTCTGACTGGCAAGTGGCAGCTATCCTGCAGTTTTTTCTCCCCTCCTTCCCTTCTCCACATCCGCTCTTCCTGCAGTGAGCTACCCTGCTATTCTAAAAGGACTCTGCCCAGTAATGTCAGTGATGAATGCAATGAATCACTTCCTCCACCGGCCTATATTATCAGTTGAGGGTTGGAGTTCAGCTCAGCCCATACGCAAGGATGTTCATTCATAGGAAAATACAGAAATAGCCAGGAATGACACTGCACATCCTGTGAACTAAGGGACATGGCCAAATAACATTGATGCCTCTTTTTCATTTCTGTTTCCTATTTTACCTCACACATGAGGTGTTTCTCTTTCTGTATCGCACCTTCTACTTGGCTACTTGCCTCACCGTGACGAGGCAGGGGGCGAAATCCAACGTGAACTTGAGATAATCAAGGCTAACATCTCAATGCATCTCCAACAGGAGTGCCGCACTGTCAGAAGTACTGTTTTTCAAGTCAGACATTAAATGGATGCCTTCCTAAACAGTTGAGATGAATGATAAAGACCCCTTATTTGAAACAGAGGAGTTCTTCAGCTATTCCAACATTTATTCCCCAACCAACATCATTGAAAATAGAGTGACTGGTTACTTATCTCACTGCAGCTCATGAGAACTTGCTATGTACAAATCCTCTGTCAGGCCTACTTGCATCGCAACTTTTTTTCACAAACTTCTTTCAGCAGCTGTAAAAGACTTTGGGATATCCAATGTAGGGACATCCAGGGATTTGGGCTGAACCATTTAAGATGGAGATGAGAAGGTATTTCTTCACCCAAAGAGTGGTGAGCCTATGGAATTCATTACCATAGGAAATAGTTGATACCAAGACATTGAATGTATTCAAGAGGTGGCATTTACGTAGCACTTGGGGCAAATGAGATCAAAGGTTATGAGGGGAACACAGGATTAGGCTATTAAGCTGGATGATCATAATGAATGGCAGAACTAGTTCAAAAGGGCCAAATGGCCTCCTCCTGCTCCTACCCCTTATGTTTCTATGTTTCAATAGAAAGTTGCTGTGTAAGCCTTTTCTTTCTCAGTGCGGTTCAGCACTTGAGGTTTATATGAACTTTCTCAATAAAGACTGTGAATGTGAATGTGACAGTCAGATTTCAAAAGGAAATTGGAGAGATAGCTGAGGGAAATAAACCTGCTGGACTATCTGGGATATAACAGAGAAATTGAGACTGATTGAACTGTGCACCTGAGTTGACAGGGACGCAATGGGTGTTATATATTTTGGGCAAAGCATCTTGAAACAAAGGGGTCTTGCGACCTGAACTGTGGGGTGAATTGGATGGGAACCACCTTGTGTGGGCAGTCAACATTTAGAGAATGGAGCGAGTAGACTGAATAAAGATCCATCTTTCCTGATGCCTGACTGTGGAGTAGTTCTTCAGGAGACACACCTCAGCACTAAAAGATTTAACAAATGGTCTCCCTCTGAGGTGACCATCATTCTATGTAGCAATATTGAAAGTCTTCCATTACAATGGAGATTTATTCTTAGCTGAGCACCATTGTTACCATCTTTACTCAGAGGCTAGTCTTTACTCAGAGGGTAGTAAGGGCATGGAATGCCCCACCTGCAGCAGTTGTGGACTCGCCAACTTTAAGGGTGTTCAAAAGGTCAGTGGATAGGCATATGGATAACATTGGAATAGTCTATGTTAGAGGGTCATTAGATTGGTTCCACCGGTTAGTGCAACATCGAGAGCCAAAGGGCCTGTACTGTGCTGTAATGTTCTATGTTCTATTGTAACTAGAGAATAAGATGTCACTCATTTTCTCAATACAATGACAGCCATGCCAGCATCTAAATTCCGTGCATATTTTCGCTATGTTACATCAATTAGGATGTGAAGATATTTGTATCTAAATTATAATAAATAACCCAGGGGAAATTAATAATGACTTGTTTTTGAAGTGCTGTGACTGTTAAATATCAGCAACAGCAAACAGGATTGTCTGTCCAAGGAGCCTGTTCCTTTTTTTAACAACATTGATTGGGAAGGATGTTGACCAAGATACCAGGAGAACCTACTGTTCTTCTTCAGGTCATATCATGGGATCTTTCACCATTGAAAGGTTTAATGTCTCATCTTCCAAACCCCTCCTGACAGAGCAGCAGTCCCTCCCCACCTCACTGAAGCTGAGGCATTAGCAGTGGCCCAAATCTGAGTCCTCTTGACAGCTGGACCCTTTATGGTTCAGGTGCAATACTGGACTAAGATCCAAATTCTGGACAGCCTGGAACTGAATATTAGGTTGAAGAAAAGGGAAGGGTGCACTAACCACACCCCACCCGTGTTCCTCCAAAGTATTCGCAGCCCAATTTCTAGATCATTATCATTCGCCCTTTAAGCTCATCAATTGCATCTCCCTGTTGTAACCTACTGAACTATTTAAAATTCTGACCCCATCTCCTCCTCCCCTCCCTCCAACCTCACTACACACACAATTTCAAATTCAAAACTACAGCCAAACAGACAAGCCATATGAGAGTAGATTCCTTGTACAGTTTGAGTTGTCTTTGGGGAATCCCCCCACCCCCACCACCCTCCCTGGTCCCCTCTACCATTCCTTTCTTCTGTGCTCATTACAAAAGGGGATAGCAATCAGAGATTCCATAGAGCAAACAGTACGGCTTCTTGCAGAATCTCAATGCTGTGTTCAAGTTGGTTCGCTGAAACTTAAGGGAAGGAGTCAAATGTACAGCAAGGTAAGGAGGCCAAATTCTCATCCCAGAGATCTGAATTATATGGGAAAATACCTTTATATATTGTTAATGCTTGGCAAAGACAGCATTTACTACCCAGGCCTGGCCACTCTATGAACAAGGTGGAGAGGATCTCTCTCTGCCTGCTGAAGTTTCCTCCAGCCAAGCTTCTTTCCAGCTCATGTCAATGTAGGACTTAATGAAGACCAAGCAGGGTAAGAAAGCAAAAGAGAAATTGCTGGAAAATCTCAGCATCTGTAAGGAAAGAAAAGAGCTAATGTTTCGAGTCCAAATGACACTTTGTCAAAAGGTAAGTAAGCCTTCTTTCCTTGAAGAACAATCATTATTTTTGGGGAATTTTAATTATAATCCAATAGTTTCAGAGTTTTTAGACACCTTATTTTTAGTTTCCAAATACTTTCAAACTAAACTCAAATTCCCAAAGGGTCGTAGTGATATCCGAGCCCAGTACCATAACATCTAAGTTGCGAATACTATTCCAGTGTACAGTAGCACTGTTTCTATTCTTCCCCACTCAACGTCCAGCAATCCAGGAGGGTTGCAGTCAATTTCCAGAGCCCATTTCATCATCATGGGAGAGGTCAGTGAGCTCGAAACATGTCTGTGATTCTAGACAGTGTGATCCAATCCCACCATGCAGCTGGGGAACGTAAAGTCATAGAGGTTTACCGCATGGAAACAAGCCCTTCAGTCCAACTTATCCATGCTACCCTTTTTTTTAAAACTCCTAAGCTAATCCAATTGCCCACATTTGGTCCATATCCCTATATACCCATTATAACCATGTAACTATCTAAATTCTTTTTAAAAGACAAAATTGTACGCGCCTCTTCGACTACCTTCTATCAGCTTGTTCCAGACACTCACCACTCTGTGCGAAAAAATTGCCCCTCTGGACACTTTTGTATCTCTCCTCTCTTACTTCAACCATGTCCTCTAGTTTTAGACTCCCCTACCTTTGGGAAAACATATCTGGAATAGATAGCTAGCCGCAATTATCCATCACTGCAAATCTGTCAGCTTACTGTAAACACCCATCCGGCTCACTCACAGCGGGGAATCCTTCCATCCTTGCCTGGTCTGTTTCATATGTGACTCCAGGATTTAGAGCCATGTGTGTTACTTTCTGAAATGGCCCAGCAAAAAACTAGCAGTATTCAAGAAGAAAGCTCACCTTTGTAAGAGCGACTTGGCAAAAGTAAGTGCTGCCTCTGCCCGTGACACTTGTGTCTGGTGAACTGATGAATAAAAATCTTTTAACTCTGAATAGTGAGGGATTTTTTTTCTCACTCTGCAGTGTGTTTCACAGCGGTGAGAGTTTGCGTGCACTCGCTGGTGCTGTTATATTACGGTCCCACCATTGTCAATGGGGTTTTCCATTGAATGTAACCCTCATCGCTGGGAAACTTGCGGCGGGGGTGCATCGATAACCGGACCATAGATCCTCCCGGCGTCGACGCCAATATGGTTTCGGTGACGGAGTTTAAATTCAACACTTTTACATTCAAAAACAGTAAGAAAGTCACCTGAGGGTCACTCTGCAAGCTTTGCTTACCCAGAGTATCACAGGGTTCATTTTTCCAGGAACAGATGTCCAATCCAGTTAGTAAAACAGCGTGGTCATGCCGCTTGCCATTCTTTTCCACCAACCCAGACTGCCACTGGCAGAAACTGTTCAACGATTGGTCCGCGTGATGGTTGATCACCAACCCCGGCTAGAAGAAGAAACCAACACAAGCCCATTTCTTTTGTTTCATAATTAGTTCTGTCAGTGTGACAAGCGTTAATTATTGAACATAGAACATAGAACATTACAGCGCAGAACAGGCCCTTCAGCCTTTGATGTTGTGCCGACCAATTAACAAAAAGCAATGACCCTCTAACCTAAACCATTCCCTTTTCATCCATAAACTTATCTACTAACCTCTTAAACGCCACCAAACTTGGCGCATCTACAACTGCAGCAGGCAGGGCATTCCATACCCTTACCACCCTCTGGGTAAAGAACCTACCTCTGACATCCGTCCTATAACTACCACCCCTTAATTTAAAGCTATGTCCCCTCGTGCTAGCTTTCTCCATCCTAGGAAAAAGGCTATCACTGTCCACCCTATCTAAACCTCTAATCATCTTATATGTTTCAATAAGGTCTCCTCTTCGTCGCCTTCTTTCCAACAAAAACAACCTCAAATCTCTCAGCCTCTCTTCATAAGACCTGCCCTCCATACCAGGCAACATCCTGGTAAACCTCCTCTGTACCCTCTCCAATGCCTCCACATGTAGGGATTTTACGAGCCCACATAGTGAATGTCGGGAATATACCTGACCCAAAAGAGGACATTATAATTAAACTAATCACATGTACACATGCACATACCCATACATTCTGATAAACTACAATACAACACAAATCTGACATTTATTTCTCTCTCTATAGACATGCAACACATGCAGGAGGATGTGGAAGACTGAAAATGACTTATTAGGGCATACTTGGCTTGTCTGATGTATCCATCTTCACCTCTCATGTCCCTCAATATCTACTAAGGCAGTCCCCCAACTGAGTTGTGGTAAATCAACTCTCATTGCGGGCATTTTGTTCTGGTGCCAGGAATTATTGTCAACAGTTCCAACTGACATTAAAGACGATCTTACGTGCAATTAATTGAATACAACCCCACATTGAACATATCTTGATAGCTTAGTCCAATTAACTACTGTGAACCTAGAGGCCATTAGACATGTCACTCAAATGGCCAACCTTCAAGCATGGGGGTGGGATGGTTAGCATTGCTGTCTCACAGTGTCAGGGACCTGGATTCAATTCCAATCATGGCAGACTGTGGAGTTTGCACATTTATTGGCCAGCATTTATTGCCCTCAATATCTACTAAGACAGTCCCCCAACTGAGTTGTGGTAAATCAACTCTCATTGCCGGCATTTTGTTCTGGTGCCAGGAATGAATCAGTGAGTAGCAATTTGTATCTGAGTCAGATGGTCATGAGTTCAAACCTCACGCTAGGCTACAGCAAGTAACCTATACTGGCGAAGGTGCTGTCCAGTGGATGGAGTGGTAAACTGCTCCCCTCAGTTCAATGTTAAAGATCCCCTGACAACTATTTGAAGGAGAACAGCAGGGGTGTTCTCCCTGTGTTGTGATCACTAGTTAAGCCAAGGCAGTAATTGGATTTCAGGAATATTTCAAAGATTGTGAAGCACTCTGGGACGTGAAAGGTGCTGCACAAGTCATAAATTCACCATTTTCTTATTGGCTGGTTGATCTTTCCTCTCCTGAGCTATAGCCCATACTTTTCCCCCAAGATTTGGTCATTATCTGAAACATTATGGTTTGGTTTAGTTGTGTCTCTTCAAGTATAAATCAGAAAGTAAGAGCATGAAAACAACCTACTGGATCCTGCTCCAGAAGTAAGAGGCTGACAACCACAATCTTTATGTCACTTCCGATGGTGCCATCTTTGAAAAGACTGGAAACCTGTGGGGGAAAAAGTCAGCACATCACTGCCTAGAATTCCACAGATATTACAGCACAGCAATCAACTATTCAAGCTGGGAATCAGTGGGGAAATCTCTCCAATAGCTGGAGACATAGCTAACACAAAAGAAGACGCATGGAGGTCAATCATCTCAGTCCCAGGAGATCACTATGTTCCTCACAACAGTGTCTTAGGCCCAACCATCTTCAACTGCTCGCCTGCGTACAGCAAGACATGGGTAACATTAAACAATGGGCTGATAAGAGACAAGTCCTCGTTGTGTTCACAGAGACATAGAGGTTTACAGCATGGAAATAGGTGCTTCAGCCCAATTTGTCTATGCTGTCTTTTTTTTTAACCCCTAAGCTAATCCCAATTGCTTGCATTTGGCCCATGTCCCTCCATACGCATCATACCCATGTAACTATCTAAATGTTTTTTTAAATATAAAATTGTACCTGCCTTTACTACTACCTCTGGCAACTTGTTCCAGACTCATCACCCTCTGTGTGAAAACAGTTGCCCCTCTGGACATTTTTCTATCTCTCTCCTCTCACCTTAACCTATGCCCTCTAGTTTTAGATTCCCCTATCTTTGGGAAAAGATATTGACCATCTATCTTGTTTATGCCCCTCATTATTTTTAGGGCTCTATAAGGTCACCCCTCAGCCTCCTGCAATCCAGTGAAAAAAGTTCCAGTCTATTCAGCGTCTTCTTATGACTCAATCCATCAAGTCCTGGTCGCATCCTAGTAAATCTTTTCTGCACTCTTTCTAGTTTAATAATATCCTTTCTGTAATAAGGCGACCAGAATTGCACACAGTATTCCAAGTTGGCCTTACCAATGTCTTGCACAACTTCAACAAGACATCCCAACTCCTGTATTCAATATTGTGATCGATGAAACCAAGCATGCTGAATACTTTTTTCGCCACTATGTCCACCTGTGACTCCACTTTCAAGGAGCTATGAACATGTACCCCTGGATCTCTTTGCTCAGTAATACTCCCTAATGCTCTACCATTAATTGAGTAAGTCATCCCCTGGTTCAATCTACCAAAATGCATTACCTCGCATTCATCTAAATTAAACTCCATCTGTCATTCGTCAACCCACTGGCCCAATTGATCAAGATCCTGTTGCAATTGGAGATAACTTTCTTCACTGTCCACTATGCCACCAATCTTGGTGTCATCTGCAAACTTACTAACTGTGCCCCCTATATTCTCATCCAAATCATTAATATAAATGACAAATAACAGTGGGCCCAACACCAATCCCTGAGGCATACCACTGGTCACAGGCCTCTAATTTGAAAAACAACTCTTTACAACCACCCTCTGGCTTCTGTCAAGTGTTCTGTCAAGTGTTCTAGTAATGCCATGTAATTTCCATCTTCAACAAATGAGAATCTAACTACCCCTCCTTGATATTCAATGAAATTATCATCACAAATTTTTTTGTTTTCATTCGTGGAACATGGGCATTGCTAGCTGGCCAGTACTTATTGCCCATTCCTACTTGCCCAAGAGTTGTTGAGAATCAACCTCATTACTATGGCTTTGGAGTCACACATAGGCCAGACTAGGTGAGGATGGCAGATTTCCTTCCCTAAAGGACCTTAGTAAACCAGGATGGGTTTTTTCTGATAATTGACAATGGTTTCATGTTCATCAGTAGAATTTTAGTTCCAGATTTTTTCATTGAATTCAAATTCCACCATCTGCCTTGCTGGGATTCGAACCTGGGTCCCCAGAACATTAGCTGAATTTTTGGATTAATAATCCAATGATAATACCTCTCGGCCATCACCTGATGTCATCAACATCCTGGGCACCACCATTAATTAGAAAATGAAATGTACATGTCACATAAATATGCCGACAAAAACAGGTCGGAAACAACTTATCTCTTAGCCCCCACAAAGACAATTCACCAATCACAAGGCATCATAAGGAGTCTGATGGAATACTCCCCACTTGTCTGGATGGGTGTAGCTCCAACAACACTGAAGTAGCTCAACAGCATCCAAGACAATTCAGCTCATTTGACTGGCCCCCTTAATATTGCTGACTGCTTTGCCGAGGAAGTGGGAAGTTTAGACAGAGTCAATGAATGGGAATTAATAGGCAACTTGGGAGAGATTTTTTAAAATATGAGATAGTTTGCAAGGGTGATGTAGAGAGTCTAGGGAATCTCAATGCGAGGTGGTCGCTCACATATCCATTATCTTAAGCATTCAACTGCTTCACCATGGGGACAGTGGCTGATGTATGTACTACCCACAAGATGCATTACATTGCACAAATTCACTGAGACTTTTTTAACAACATGTTCCAAACGATGACCTTTAGAGTCTAAGAAAGCAGACATATGGGAATGTTGCCTCCAATTCACATCAATCTGACTTGCAAACATATTGCCACTTGATCAAACTCCAGGGTCTCTCTGCCTAACAAGTAGAGTGTAGCCATTCAAGAAGGCAACTGACCATCATCTTCTCCAGGGCAATTAGGGATGGGCAACAAAAGCTGGTCTTGCTAGTGATGCCCACATCCCACAAATAATAAGCTTGTGTTTGAATTGTACTTTACATCAGCTTCCTCCTTCCCCTCTTCACATAACCCTATCAGCTTATTCCTTTTCCCCTCATATACATAACTGGCTTTCCCTTCTATCTATCAACACTATTCTCTTCAACCACTCAAGCAGTGCTGAGTTCCACATTCTCAGCATTCTTTGTGCAAACAGCATTCCCTGGATTCATCACTGAATTTGTAAGTGATCACCTCATATTAAAATTCCCTAGGCCCTCGACATCCACCCTCACAAACCCTCTCATAATTTTAAAGATCTCTCCCAAGTCGTCTTTCAGCCTCTCATCCATTGACTCTGTCTATACTTCCCACTCCTCGGCAAAACAGCCAGCATAATTAAGGACCCCATGCACCCTGGACACTCTCTCTTCCACCTTCTTCTGTCGGGAAAAAGATATCAAAGTCTGACGTCACGTACCAACCAACTCAAAAACAGCTTTTTCACTGCTGCCGTTAGACTTTTAAATGGATTTACTTTGCACTTAGTTAATCTTTCTCTGCACTTTGCTATGATTGTGACACTACATTCCACACTCTCACTTTCCCTTCTCTATGAAAAGTATGTATAGCGTGCAAGAAAAAGTACTTTTCACTGTATGCTAATACATGTGACAATAATAAATTGAATTAAAACCAAATAATAAATTAAATCAAATCAAATTCTCTTTTTGACAGGATACAGCTCCAGCTTTTCTGTCCTTCCTGATGCAATGAACCAACGTTTGATGGTTGGCGAAAACATGGGGGGATGTAACAGCACAACACAAAAATAAAATACCACAGTCACTGGAAATCTGAAGTAATGAAACAGGAAATGTTGGAAAAATTCAGTGGGCCAGGCAGCATCTGTAGAGAGAAACCAAGTTCATGTCTTCGTTCAAGTGACCTTCTAGCTGAACAACAGAAAGCAAGAAACTATTGAGCTTTTAAACCAGTGCAAAAGTTTATTTATTAGCGTCATAAGTAGGTTTCCATTAACACTGCAGTGAAGTTACTGTGAAAATCCCTTAGATGCCGCATTCAGGTGCGCTGAGGAAAGATTTTAGCGCGGTCAATGCACCTAACCAGTACATCTTTTGGACCCAAAGGAAAGAACATGTAGACTCCACACAGACAGCAACCCAAGCTAAGAATTGAACCTGGATCCCTAGCACTGTGAGACAGCCGTCCTAATCTTTGTGCCATTGTGCCACAAGGTGAAATAAGCAAGGAAGAACAAAAAGGATGTCTTGGGGTGGACAGGAGAGATTTAATAATCAAAGATTTCACAATACAAACATGTAAAATTTCAGAAGGAATATAAAATGTTTTTAACAAAGAAAATAACAGCATCTGTTTTATGCCTGGGGAACATCCAATGAAGCAGTTATGAGCTGTCCCTTGATGGTGAAATAAATCACATTAGGACATTGTCAGCTGCAGTATTTTGCTTAGAATATTAGCCCTGGAGGGAATACATTTTGACACATTTAAATTTTATAATTTAAAGGGCAGGAATGTTTGCTCAAGTAATTCCCCCACATCATGTCTCTGTAAAGAATATATAATAATTTTCATTATATTGCCATAATTTTTCACAAAGAAAATGAACTTCCTCACCCAATGCCATGTCAGCACGATTATCTTGCATCCAGGCTTCTCTGGTGATGTCATAGGAACTAGAGGAGGCCATTTAGGCCCTCAGCCTATTCCAACATCCAATCAGATCATGTTTAACACGTGTATCCCAACTCTGTTCACCTGCCTTGGCTCCATATCGCTTGACAACCTTGTCTTTTTTCCCCCATTCTGGTGGCTCAGTCCAGTGGTGGGTGGGAATAGTGAGCATGCTGGGCGGCAGAGTGAGTAAACATGTGCAGTCTTCCACTTTTTGGTTTATTAATTACTCATTGGCGAGGAACTTGGTGAATTTCGTGGTAGGAGTGGCAAGGAAATCACCTGCGCCACTGTCGAAGGCCTTGGCAACATATTTAAATGGCACCTGGGTTGACATTCACTTATCCAGCTACCCGTCCAGTCCCCCTCTCTTACCTGCCCAATGAGAACTTTATTTACAAAAGTCCTGTCACCCTACCACATCCCACTGCTTCATCTCCTCCATGCCATGCACACTGAGTTCACCCCCTTGGATCGCACTGTCGACAGCACCTACATTGCCCTCTAAGGCTCTAATGAACAGTTATCTGGACTTGAAACATTGGCTCTATTCTCCTCCGACAGATGTGTCAAACCTGCTGAGATTTTCCACATTTCTGTTTTTGTTCTCTAAAGCACTAACTCTCTTCCCTGCCTCAGGCACACTCAGCCAATCTACCAATGCTCCCCCCACCTCCCCAACCCCTTCTCCTGTTATTCCTCCTACCCTCTGCTTACCAAGCCCCACCTCCCCACCATTCACGCTCTTAAACCCAATTCCTGGATATTCTCCCCTCCACTCTTCCCCAGACATTCTCCCTGACTCCCCATTTCCCTGGACACTATCCCCACCCTTCCCCCTACAAGCCTGCCTCTCCTGCTTTCATGCCAACTTCCATCCTACGCACAGCACCACCGCCCCTGACCCTTACTCCCAGGCTTCCTCTATCCTGCACTGATGCAGTGTTTGCTAACAGCACACAATATGAATGAAGCTACGCAAGATCTACAAGCAAGCAAAAGCAGCATCTACTGACCTCAAATGTGTGAAGAAGCTGACACTCGGCAAGTGCATACAACTTATATACAGTCATAAAACTTAATGTTCCAAATCATCGCTGGCGGGGATCTCAGTTCAAAGGGTGAGCTTTATTCTGGCGAGATGACCTTTTCATGAGGATACCTGAGTTACTAATGTTGGGACGCTTGACCACCTGGAAAGTAGGGAGAACAAAATTCCAACTGTTTTCCCACCGTTGGGAAATAGATTTTTTTTTGCCTCCCACCGTGATTCCCTGGTGGGGGGTGGAGAATTCCACCCTTAATCCAGTTTTGAAAACATCAATTAGCATCTAAACGCCAAGGTTTCTTAGAGGAAAAGTATTCCTGGTCGTTGCAAGTCTTTGTGTGAAATATTTCTTCCTCACATCATCCCTGAATGATTTAGTATGGAGGCGATGGTTGAGTGATATTATTGCTAGATTATTAATCCAGAAACTCAGCTAATGTTCTGGGGACCTGGGTGTGAATCCAGCATGATGGTGGAATTTGAATTCAATAATAAAAATCTGGAATTAAGAATCTATTGATAATCATGAAACCGTTATCGGAAAAACCCATCTGGTTCACTAATGTCCTTTAGGGAAGCAAATCTGCCGTCTTTACCTGATTTGGCCTACTTGTGACTTCAGAGACATAGCAATATAGTTAACTCTCAACTGCCCTCCAAGGGCAAATAGGGATGGACAATTCAATGCTGGCCAGCCAACAATACTCCAGTCCCATCATTAGATTTTTAAAAATAAGCTTGATCCTCTTGTTCTGATCGCCTCCACACGAGTGGATACAGTGGAGGAGATGTCATAGAGTCTCTCAGAGCAGTTCCATAAAAATAAGCAAAATTACATCCTCACAATACAGGGGATACGCCAGAGGAAGGACTATGGACTATGTGGGTATCCTCCTTGCTTTGCTGGGAATATTGCAGTGAACAGTAATGAGCAAAATCATTGATCTCTTTTGACCCAGGATCACTGAAGTTAGTTGCAATCACCCTAGCAGTGCCCTGCATCCAGTTTTACATTCTAACATGCCACTCTCCCCAGCTGGGAAGCTCTGGAACACAGTTGCAGACTACGGAGCCAAGCCATTTAGAACTTAGACAAGGAGGAATTTCTTCACTCAGAAGGTGGCGAACGTTTATCAATTCTTTCCCTAAGAAGGCTATGGAGGTTCAGTCATTGAATATGTTCATGCCAGTGACTAACAGATTGTCAAGGGATAAGGGGATAATGTGGGCTAGTGCATTGATGTAGATCAGCCATGATCTAATTGACTGATTCAAGGGGTTGAAAGGCCTATTTCTGCACTTACTCCTGTATGAAACATCTGAAGTCTTCACTGTGTTACTGCCTTGTGCATCATGCCAAGCTCCATACCCGAATTTTGTCACATCCAGCTGCTCCTGTACACAATTGATCTCAACTCAGTATAGTCCCATACATTGCCTCTCTCGTTGTGATTCATGGCTTTGACTCAGAAATTAGCGCTGTTCTTTCCTGTTTTCTGCTAATTCAGAGTGCAGTGAACAGGACACTCCGATAATAGAACTGTTCAACTGTATGATTAACTCAATAGATTTTCTCCAATTGGCACATTGGCACAGTGTTTAGCACTGCTGCCTCACAGAGTTCAGGGACCTGGGTTTGATTTTGGACTTTGGTCACTGTCTCTGCATAATCTGCACATTCTCCCCCTGTCTGCATTGGTTTCCTTCGAGTGCTCTGGTTTTCTCCCAGAAGTCTGTAAGATGTGCTGGTTAGGTGCATTGGTCATGCTAAATTCTCCCTCACTGTACCCAAACAGTGCCAGAGAGTGGTAAATGGAGGATTTTCACAGTAACGTCATTGCAGTGTTAATGTAAGCATTCTTGTGGCATTAATAAATAAACTTTAAATTGCTTTTTTGTGGTCAAGTGTCTCAAGTTGGGAACTAGTCACTATGGTGTGTTCAAAAATAGGAGCCCAGGAACTGTAGACCTATACTCCTTTGATAGTCTAAAAACATAACAGACTCTCTTGACAAAAGCACTGGAATTCTATGGCCCCGTCTAAGTTTTTTTTAAGCTTAGTTATTAGTCACAAGTAGGCCTTACATTAACAGTGCAATAAAGTTACTGTGAAATTCCCCTAGTCACCACACTCCAGCGCCTGTTTGGGTCAATGCACTTAACCGACATGTCTTTTAGAATGTGGGAGGAAACTGGAACACTCTGAGGAAACCCACACGGACACGGGGAGAACATGCAAACTTCACACAGGCAGCAACCCAAGCCTGGAATCGAACCAAGGTCCTTGGCATTGTGAGGCAGCAGTGCCAACTCACAGTGCCACTGTGCTGTCCCAGCGGCAGGTTAAGGAGCAATTCCCTCTTGTAGATGAGTGTATATTCATTCCCAACTCTAAAAGAATAAAGACACACAGGAAATGGCTATTATGGCCTCACTGACATATGATCTTTATCACTGGCTTACCATGTTCATAATGGTGAGGATATAGGTGGTGATGTTCTCACTGCCGTGCTTCTCCAGCATCTTCTTGTCTGCCACCACCATAGTTTCCACCGTCAGTCCCCTGTTTTTCCGGGATTCCAGGACTGAGCGTTTCAATCTGCTCCTGGGGCTGTACTCATTGGACAAGATGTGGATATCCTCCAGTGGAGGTTGAGGCATGTCTAAGGCAGGGGTGTGGGGAGGGAAGGAAGCAGAGAACATACAGTTCTGGAGAGAAGCCAAAAGTGCATTTTTAATTGCTTTCCCCGCCCCCAAGCATGTTTTAAAAAGAGAAAATTCTAATGTTAGGACAACAAAGCAACGTTTTGAGTAAATCTTCAACCTGTAGTATCGAACAACGGAAGTTAGGACAATCAAGGTAATTTTAATCTCTCTCCTTGAGTTAGAAACTCATGGTCCCTACAGTAACTTGAATCTATATTGTGCTTTTAATGCAACAAAGCACTTATCAACAACATTATCAATAAAAACATCTTTGAAAGTCAACGGTGGAAGACAGGTGGAGGACTGGTGACCAAAAGCTTAGTCATGAAGGTCACCTTTCAGGAGCATGTTAAAGGAAAAGAGACGGAGGAAGGCAAAAGGATTCGGGAAGAAAATTCCAAAATTAATAGCGAAGGCCGTCAGTGGTGGAAGGATGAATACCGGGAGTATTCAAGAAGCCATGATTGGAGCACCTCACAGATCTTAGACTGGAGGATGTTCAAGAGGTTTCCGGGTGGAGGAGGTCACAAAGAGTCTTCAAAGCAAGGAAGATTATTTTAAAGTTGAGTTATTGTCTGATGGGGAACTAATACAGTACAGTGAGCTGAGGGATGTTAGGTGAATAAGGCTGAAAGAGCCAAGAACAAAGAAAAGTACAACACAGGAATTGGCCCTTCGGCCCTTCAAATCTGTGCCAATCATGATGTCTACCTAAACTAAAATCTTATGCACTTACGGAGTCCTTATCCTTCCATGCCCAACCTATTCATCTGTTTATCTAGTGGCCCCTTAAATGTTGCAATCGTATCTGCTCCCACTACCTCCCCAGGCAGTGACTTTCAGACATTCACCACTCTCTGTGTAAAAAACCTGCCTCGCACATCTCCTCTAAACTTTTCACCACGTATCTTAAACCTATGCCCCCTAGTCATTGACTTTTCTACCCTAGGAAACAGCATCTGACTCTCCACTCTGTCCATGCCACTCATAACCTTGTAAACCTCTATCAGGTCACCCCATCAATCTTAGATAGAGGTTTAAATTAGAGGTTTAGATAGGGTGGACAGTGATAGCCTTTTTCCTAGGATGGAGAAAGCTAGCACGAGGGGACATAGCTTTAAATTAAGGGGTGGATGTCAGAGGTAGGTTCTTTACCCAGAGAGTAGTAAGGGTATGGAATGCCCTGCCTGCTGCAGTTGTAGATGCGCCAAGTTTGGTGGCGTTTAAGAGATTAGTAGATAAGTTTATGGATGAAAAGGGGATGGTTTAGATTAGAGGGTCATTGCTTTTTGTTAATTGGTCGGCGCAACATCGAAGGCCGAAGGGCCTGTTCTGCGCTGTAATGTTCTATGTTCTATGTTCTATGTTCTATCTCCATGGCTCCAGTGAGAACAAATTAAATTTATCCAACCTTTCCTCATATCTAATACCCTCCAAATCAGGCAACATCCTACTAAACCTCTTCTGTATCTTCTCCAAAGCATCCACATCCTTCTGCTAGCGTGGCGACCAGAATTGTTCATAATATTCTAAATGAGGGCTGACTAAGGTTCTGTAAAGCCGTAGCATGACCTGCCAATCTTTATACTCATTGCCCTGACCAATGAAGCCAAGCATGCCATACGCTTTCTTGACTACCTTATCTACCTGCACTGCCAATTTCAGTGACTGGTGGCGATGTACGCCCAGATCTCTCTGCCTGTCAATACTCTGAAGGGTTCTACCATTTACTGTATAATTCCAACATACATTGGCCCTCCCAAAACATATTATCTCATATTTATCCAGATTAACTCCATCTGCCATTTCTCCACCCAAGTCTCCAACTGGTCTATATCTTGCAGTATCCTCTGACAACCCTTTTCACTGTCTGCACCTGTAAACTTACTAAGTTCACCACATAGGGTCATAGAATCGAGTCACAGAATCTGCATCGAGTCTGCATCGACTCCCACAATCCCACCCAGGCCCTATTCCCTTGGCCCTCCCCACATTTACCCTGCTAATCCCCCTGCATGTTAAGATATGGACAACGAGAGTTTTATATGAAGAGGGGTTTAGCTATCTACCTCCAACCTCCAGTCTTGAAGCCCACCAGGGAGCCATAAAGTGCCGCAGTGAACAGTTCTATGTGGCCAAGCGATGATTGGAATCATATTGCCGGATGCTAACTCAATCAGGGTCAGAAACCTCAGCTCACAACTCTCTTGTCTGTGTTGAGTTAAGACAATCTCACATGGGGCCCCGATGGAATGTACAAGTGAATTCAGGATCAATGAGAGTGGGGAAAAGGAATAATAGGTCAATCTTGGCTGCTACCCAGACACAGGACTTACACACACTCTCCCTGAACACTGCCGCTATTGTGACATGGGTTGACAATGACTGTCAGGCATGGCTAAGCTTGCATTCAACTTGCCCCGATGTGTAGAAAGATACCTCAAAAGTGTTCTAAAGAGGCGTCAGAAAAACATGGGCGCGGGGATTGTAAGGAACACTGGTCAGAAGAGACAGGTTTTCAGGAATCTTGACAGAGCAGAGGGAAGTGGAAAGGTTGAGGGAGGGAACATCAAGAGGGCTAGAATGATGAACAGATGGCCACTTGGCATGGCGCAAAGGGGGTTAGGTTGGGTGGGGTAAGGAACTGGACGGATTACACAAAATACTTGATTCAGACGAAGAGAGTACAGGGGTGATGGATAAGTGGGGTAACTTATGGAGCTGAAGGAATGGGATGGTGAAAATCACACCTGAAAAATAACTCGATTCAGGCAGGAGAGAGTTGCCCACACCTGCTGGCCTGGTCTTCCACAAGACCTGAAATACACAGCAGAGATGGGGGGGGTGGGGGGGGGAACTAATTTATCCAAAAGATAAATTGCAGTATTTGCTGACTACACTAAGCACTGGTGATGTTTAGACAGTGCTAAATATTTCTCTTCAAGTGATAGATTTCCCCGAGTTATCTCGACCTAGCTAAGGCCTCATCAGGAAGAAAAGACCTGAGAAAACACTTATGGGAATAAAATTCTTGGCAAGAGAAGAAGAAATCAAGCCCCAGGATTAACAAGAGGGAGATCAAGAAATTAATTTACCAGCAAGATGAATGGTGCGTTTATATTACATAGAAAGATTGGACAGCAATTTCCTATCTGATTCCACACATTCCCCTCAACCACCCCCTCCACCATTGTGATATTCCAATTCCAACCCTATTATCCTTTCTAAAAGATCTCATAACCAGAACCAAGAAAATAGAGTTGAGGGACATTAGATTCACATCAAATTTGTAGGAACAACTAGATGGTGCACTGATTATCCAAGAATTGAGGTGGCACAGTGGTTAGCACTGCTGCTTCATAGCTCCAGGGACCTGGGTCACTGTCTGTGTGGAGTTTGCATATTCTCCCTGTGTCTGCGTGAGTTTCCTCTGGATACTCCAGTTTCCTTCCATAGTCTGAAAGACTTGCTGGTTAGGTGCATTGACCCGAACAGGTGCTGGATTGTGGCAACTAGGGGAATTTCATAGTCACTCCATTGCAGTGTTAATTTAAACCTTACCTGTGATGAATAAATAAACTTTAACTTTTTAAAGAGCAGGGATAATGTTAAAAATCAGGTAGCCATATCTCTCACTCCATTAACAATGAAATATTTTCTTAGATGATTATTCACAGCCACCTAAATACATCACAGCTGAAGGCATTAGAAGTGGTTTCCCATTGGCAGATGCCACTCTGAAATGCTACTACCCACGTTGCAACCCCAAATCAATGTGCCCGCGGGCATGGAGCTGGTTACCAGGACAGCGACACCTCGCACCTGATCAATGAAACACACATGTTCCTGATCCAACCCACCATTTTAGATGCTTAGGCATCCATTTTGAGCCAGAATGCTTAGGTCAGAAAATGTCAGGACAGTGGAACATCCTACCAGAATCAGTGGGACAACAAAATCCCAAAATTAGCTTTCGGAAAGGGAAGCGGATAAATATTTGTGAACGGTTTTAAGAAAGGTTAGGGGAAAGGGCCGTGAAAATGGAGCTAGCTGAATACCTCTTTCAGAGATCTGGCACAGCCACATTGGTGGATATCTGTTCTCTACATAGAACCCTACAGCACAAACAGGCCCTTCGGCCCACAAGTTGCGTCGACCATACCCATACCTACTAGGCCATAGAACTATCTGTAACTCCCAATCCCATTTAATCCCATGTAGAATCCCTATATTGTAGAAGGAGGGCTTTCTGTCCATCACATTTCCAATAACTCTTCCAAACAACATGTTACCCAAGCCCCATTTCCCATATCCCTGTATTCCCATGAATTCATCATGGCCAATTTAACTAACCTCCTCATCTTTAGACACGAAGGGACAATTTAGCTGGCTAATCCACCTAACCTACACATTTTTAGACACTAAGGGACAATTTAGCCTGGCCAATGCCCCTAAACTGCACATCCTTGGACTGTGGGAGGAAACAGGAGCATCTGGAAGAAGACCACACTGACACATTGAGAAGATGCCAATTCTGCAGAGGCCCAAGGCGGGAATTGAACCCGGGTCTCTCGTACTGTAAGGCAGCAGTGCTAACCACTGTGCCACAGGGCCACCCTATGCTGTAAACTTTAAAGCTGAAGGAAAAATCAGTACTTATCAAAGAAATTTTCCAAGTTTACAAAGGGACACTGCACCAAGAACAGCTTGCTGGATAGCAATCAGTCAGCACTGTCCGGTACCAACATTGAAAGAGGCACTTCTGCGATCACATTAGGAGAGTTTACAGATAAAAATTGGCTCAGAGTTTTCCAACAAAGTAATGGTTTAACAATGCATGCTATAATTAATGAGTAAATCAATCAGAAACAGGTGATGGAGAAGGGATACCCCAGAAATCAGTCCCTTTGCCAAAAGTCAGAGAGTCATAAGAGGTTTACAGCGTGAAAAAAAGTCTTTCAACCCAACTTGTCCAAATCGCCCAACTTTTAAGCATTAAAGCTAGTCCCAATTTCCTGCATTTGCCCCATATCCCTCTGTACCCCTCCTAACCATGTAACTGTTTAAATGCTTTTTAAAAGACAAACTTATGCCTGCCTTTATTACTATCTCTGGCAGCTCCTTCCAGGCACACACCATCCTCTGTGTATAAAAATTGCTCGTCTGGACACTTTTGTATCTCTCCCCTCTCACCTTAAACCTATGCTCATTAGTTTTAGAGTTCCCTACCTTTGGGAAAAGGTATTGACTATCTACCTGTTCTGTGTCCCTTATTATTTTATAGACATTTATAAAATTTATAAAATTTATAAAAAAGGAACGATTAAATAGACTGGGGTTGTTTTCCCTTGAAAGACGTCGGCTTAGAGGGGATCTAATAGAGGTGTATAAGATCATAAGGGGTATAGATAGAGTAAATGGTGGTAAACTTTTTCCACCTTCAGAAATGGATAGGAAGAGGGGTCATGGCCTTAGGGTGAGGGGGGCTATGTATAAGACGAATATTAGAGGGCAGTTTTTCACACAAAGGGTAGTGGGGGTGTGGAATGCACTGCCGAGTAAGGTGGTGGGAGCAGGCACGCTAGGGCTGTTTAAGGGTCTCTTGGACAGCCACATGAGTGTTATGCAGATAGAGGGATATAGTAGGACTGTTTAACTATGGCTTTTTTTTCCACAGGTAATTCGGTCCATACTTGACCAACAAGGAGCATGCATTCGGCAGGTGGTGCGAGGACAGCTCTTGGATGTTGATTCATGGGTTGCCTGGTGCTTCATGTCGTAAATGAGTGCTTTATCTGGACCATCTGAAGGGCACCATGACAGCTCAGTGACTATCGCTGTAGCTGTGCAGACACTTGGAATTGGGCCGGTGTCTGCGGGAGTTTGCGCGTTCTCCCCGTGGTTGCGTGGGTTTTCTCTGGGCGCTCCGGTTTCCTCCCACATCCCAAAAAATTCGCTCTTAGGCTGATTGGGAAACAAATTGTCCCTACATTGAGACTCTTCCATATTAGGAATAACCTAAAATTAGAATAGGATAATGGAATTGTTACTATATAGTTATGACGGCGGCGCGGGCTCGTTGGGCCGAAGGGCCTGTTTCCCGCGCTGTGTTGCTCTTATCTCTAATCTAATCTAAAAATTACCCCTCAGCCTCTTACACTCCAGAGAAAAAAGTTCCAGCCTCTCCTTATAATTCAAACCATCAAGTCCCAGTAGCATTTTAATTAATCTTTTCTGCACTCTTTCTAGTTTAATAATATCCTTTCTATAACGGGGTGACTAGGGCTGTACACAATATTCCAAGTGTGGCCATACTAATGTTTTGTACAACTTCAACAAGATGTCCCAAGGTCTCCTATGCGCCTCACCTCATCATTATCAACTCACATTCAAAACCAATTGCAGGATGAGAATATTTGACCTGGAAACGGTAAGGGGAAAAAGTCGACAAATAGCAAATTTTCAGCCCCAACAAAATCTCAGCCTTTTAATGAACGTTTGTACGAGGACAGTGCTGACCTTATTGTCTACACATGGACATGAGCTATGTTTAAAGACTTTATTTTGTTGATTAAATTATGGGAATGAGTGCTTAAAAAAAAAGGTTCCTTACATACATTTCTTCCGCCGCCCGCAGTAGTGTTGCTTTTGGTTTCTCCTGCGATACTGATGCTTTTGTTGTTGCTGATGGTGAGAGCGGCGATGGTGGTGGTGATGATATCTGGTATGCACCGGCCATTGCTGCACTCTGTGCTCCACCGCTCGCTTGAAGAGTGCGTGAGGGCGATAGCCTGCAGCCGAGGTGTAGTTGTGTCTCAGTGCCAGGTGATGAGGTAATGGAGTTATAAGGTATTCATTTTCTTGGCTCCGTATTAAACCTGACTGGAAGACAAATGGGATTTTTTTTTGTTTTTGTTTTGTCAGATGTTAAAACACAGGAATGCTGCCAGCTGATATCTCAAGTCTCAAACACGAAAGGGTACAGAGGAGATTTACAAAGATGTCACCTGAGACTGGGTGGCATGCATTATGAGGTTAGGTTGAGGGAGCTCGGCCTTGTCTCCCTGGAGAGACAGAGGATGAGAGGTGACCTGGTAGAGGTGTATAAGATGTTGAGAGGTATTGATCAAGTGGATTCTCAGACGCCTTTTCCCAGAGTTGAAATGGTTGCCACAAGAGGACACAAGTTTAAGGTATTGGGAAATAAGTACAGAGGAGATGTCGGGGTAAGTTTTTTACTCAGAAGGTGGTAGGTGCATGGAATCGGCTGCCAGCAGTTGCGGTAGAGGCGGATTCGATAGGATAAGTACATGGAACTTAGTAAGAAAGAGGGTTATAGGTAAACCTAGTAGGTAGGGTGCAACTTGTGAGCCGAAGGTCCTGTTTGTGCTGTAGTTTTTCTATGTTTCTTAACATTTCAGGGGACACTGTGGCAATGGTGACACATTGGTCAGCACTATTGCCTCACAACACCAGGGACCCAGGTTCAATTCTGACCTAGAGTCACTGTCGGTGTAGAGTTTTGCACATTCCCCCCAATTCTGCGAGGGTTTCCTCCCAGTGCTACCATTTCCTGCCATTGTCCAAAAGATGTGTGTGTTAGGTTGATTGGCTGTGCTAAATTGACCCCGACTATCTGGGGGAGGAATGAGATAAATATGTGGGGTTATAGGAGTAAGACATGGGTGGGGTTATGGTCGCTGAAGACATGATGGGTCAACTGGCCTCCCTCTACACCACAGAGATTCAAATGTCACCAAGCAAACAATCCAGAGGCCCAGACTAATGTTCTGGGCCTATTGATTTAAATCTCATCATGGCAGCTGGTGGAATTTAAATTCAATTTAAAAAAAGCTCGAATTAAAAATGTTTAATGATGACCATGAAACCATTGTCGATTCTTGGAAAAACCCAGATGGTTCATTAATGTTCTTTGAGGAAGGAAATCTGCTGTCCTTAACTGGTCTGGTCTACATGTGACTCCAGGGCCACAGCAATGTAGCTGACTCTTAAATACCCTCCAAAATGGCCTAGAAAGCCACTCAGTTCAAGGGCAATAATGGATGGGTTTTAAATACTGGCCCAGATGGCGATGCCCATTTCCCCTAAACAAACCAATGAATAAATTTGATTCATTTGAAAAAGAAATCGAGTTGAAAGCTAGTTTAAGTGTTGGTGACTATGAACTATCACTGATTGTTTGAAAAATCCATCTCATTCACTAGTTTCCCTATCTAGTCTGACCTACACAGGTTGACAGCAATACAGTTGAATCTTCACTGTTTGGAAGGGCAATTAGGCACAGGCAACAAATATTAACCTTTGTAGTGACATCCACATCCCACGAAAGGAAAAGAAACATTTTGGCACTCTTAAGAGACTTCATGTATTTCCTCATTGGGCAGCACGGTAGCACAGTGGATAGCACTGCTGCTTCACAGCTCCAGGGTTCTGGGTTTGATTCCCGGTTTGGGTCACTGTCTGTGTGGAGGTTGCACATTCTCCTCGTATCTGCGTGGGCTTCCTCTGGATACTCTGGTGTCCTCTCACAGTCCAGAGATGTGTGGGTTAGGTTGATTGGCCATGTTAAGAAATTGTCCCTTAATGTCTAGGGATGTGTAGGTTAGAGCGATTAGTGGGTATCATATCTCGGGATATGGGGATAGGGACTAGATGGGATTGTGTTTGGTGCAGACTCGATGGGCCGAAGGACCTCTTTCTGCACTGTAGGGTTCTATGATTCTAAATGGTCAACAGCCTCAATTTAAAGGCTCGGGTTGCACGGTGGCACATTGGTTGGCACTGCTGCCTCACAGTGCCAGGGACCTGGGTTCAATTCCGGCCTCGGGTCACCGTCTGAATGGAGTTTGCACGTTCTCCCCATGTCTGTGTGGGTTTCCTCCCACAGTCCAAAGATATGTCAATTGATTTATCAATTGATTGATAAATTGCCCCTTGGAGTCAGGAAGATTAAGAGGGTAATATGTGAGTTTACAGGGATTGGGCCTGCATGGGATTACTGTCGGTGCAGTCTCGCTGGGTCAAATGGCCTCCTTCTGTGCTGTAGATTCTCTGATAATGTGATTCTAAGGTCACGGGAAAAGTTCACAAATTCATGGTGCAATAAGCAATTAGAAAGGCAAATATTTTGGCCTTCATTGCAAGAACTGAGATGAGGAAATGTTTCTTCACTGAAAGGATAGTGAACCTGTGGAATTCTCTCCCAGTGAAGGATGTGGAGTTCAAGTCCAATGTATTTAAGAAAAAGATAGATAATGTTTTAGATTCTAATGACAGGTATGGGGAGATAGCAGGAACATGGCACTGAGATAGAGAATCAGCTATGATCATATTGAATGGTGGAACAGGCTCAAAGGGCCAAATGGCCTACTTCTGCTCCTAGTTTCTGTGTTTATCCTCTTAGCAAGTTTTGTCTACTTTAAAGAAAGTATCACTGATCCCTCACCAGATTGCACCAAAAAGTTGGAGGTCTGATCCATAATCATAACAGCCCCATTAACACTCTATCTTTAATGCTACCTTTATCAATTTAAATCATCTCATTTACATCCAGACTTAAATCACCCGTCACACTTCCCGCTGCCTCAGAAAAGCAGCCAGCATAATCAAAGACCCCATACATTCCGGACATTCTCTCTTCCACCTTCTTCTGTCGGGAAAAGGATACAAAATCTGAGGTCACGTATCAAACAATTCAAGAACAGCTTCCTCCTTAACTTTTGAATTAACCTATCCTATATTAAGTTGATCTTTCTCTACACCCTAGCTATCACTGTAACACTTAATTCTGTACTCTATTCTTTCCTTCTTCCCTATGTACTCTATAAACAGTATGCTTTGGCATGTAAGAAACAATTCTTTTCACTGTATCCCAACATACGTGATAATAATAAATCAACCAACCCTACATGCTAGCTTTTAGTGACTCACAACCAAGAACACTCAGGTCCCTTTAGATATCAACATTTCTCAACTTCTCAGCCTTTAAGAAATACCTTGTCTTTCTGTCTTTTTTACAAAGTGGATAAGTTCACAGTTATTCACATCATATTCCATTTGCTGTGTTCTGGCACACTCACTAATCCTGTCCAAATCTCCTTAAAACCTCCTTGCATTCTCTTCACAACCCGCATTCCTATTTTGTTTTGTGTCATCACCAAATTTAAAAATATTAGATTTGACCCCCACATATAAATCATTTAGAACGATTGTGAATAGCTGTGGCCCAAGCCCTGAATAATCCTTATGACTCCCCATAACAAGCCATCCTTTGAATTATTTATTCCTACCCTCTATTTTCTGTCTGTTTAGTCATTCTTAATCTATGTAAGTGTATCACCCTCAATCCCACGTAATTTAATTTTGTTTACTAACCTCCTATGTGGGACCTTTAATCAAAAGCCTTCTGAAAGTTTTATTATGAATGTCAGGCAGAATTCAGACTTCATCTCATAGTCACATATTTATACAGCAGGACCACTGAAGTTCCTAGTTAGGATGTTGATAATTTGGGAATTTAACGATAGTAATAGGGTTTCCTCTGCGTGTTCTGGTTTCCCCCCATAGTCCGAAAGACATGCTGGGTTAGGTGCATTGGCCATGCTAAATTCTTGCTCAGTGTACCCAAATAGGCGCTGAAGTGTAGTGAGGAGGGCATTTTCACAGCAACTTCATTGCAGTGTTAATGTAAGCCGACTAGTGATGATGATAAATGAACTTTAAACTTTGGATATCAAGGTGAGATGGTTAGATTAAATCTTATGGGAGATGATCATCGCCTGGAACTTTTGTCACACAAATGTTGCTTGGCTCTGACAAAGGGTCATCCTGATTTGAAATGTTGGCTCTATTCTGTCTTTACAGATGTCTTTCCCTGTCTCTGCTGCGGCTGCCAGATACAGTCACACCTGCTGAGTTTTTCCAACATTTTCTGTTGTTGCTTGGCATTTTTCCGCTTGAATGACTTTACACGATCATACATTTGATAAATGGAGAAACCATGAACTTTCTCAATTCCAAGCATGACTCTGACGTTAGACTTTATAAATGATCCAGATTGACAGTGTTGGACAGACGCACCCTAAATGTTTTTTCACTTCTGGAGAGAATGTCATCGAACTCTTAAAGTGACTCTGTCCCTTTTTAAAGTTGTATAAAAGTTGTTTTTTTTCAGCTATTCACATAAAGAGCTATTGAGCCTGGTGGCCACAACATCAGACAAAGAGATAGGGTGGAATTTTCAGGCCAGGCTTGCCCCAAAATCAGAAAATCTTGCCCAAGGTCAACAGATCTTTGCATGGTTTATTCAGATCTCTATTCCTGGCGAGCAGGATGACAAAGTTCCACCCATAGACCTTTCTTTATTCATTCATGGGACTGGCCAGCATTTATTGCCCATCCCCAGTTTTCCTTGGAGGGAAGCTGAGAGTTACTCATATTGTATGGCTCTGGAGTCACATGTAGGCCAGACCAGGTAAGAACAACAGATTTCCTTCCCTAATGGACATTAGTGAACCACATTGGAATTTCCTGACAATCAACAATGGTTTCATGGTCAGTAAATTCTTAATTCCAATTTTTTTTATATATATTGAATTCAAATTCCACTACTTGCCATGCAGGATTCAAACCAGAATCCCCAGAACATTAGCTGAATTTCTGGATTAATAGTCAAGTGATAATACCACAAGGCCTTGCCTTCCCTTTAAGAAAGAGAAAGAGAAAGAATGGGAGGTCGAGAGAGAAAATTTCAGAGGTTAGGACATAGGCAATTGAAGCACCAATGATGGGGAATTCGATCTAGAATGCACAAGAGGCCAGAAATGGTGGAATGCAGGGACCTCAGAGAGTGTAGGGCTGTGAGAGGTTACTGAGGAACTAAGTCAATGAAGGATCTAAAAAAAGGGAGAATTTTCAAATCGAGGAGTTGCTGAAAAGGGAATCAATGCTGGTCAATGACCACAGGGGTCAGAGGTGAACAGGATTAGGTGCAGGTTAGGCTGTGATAGCAGTGTTTATACAGAATGGGTCACAGGAGGTCAGCCTGGAGAGTGACTGGAATAGTCGAGTCAGCTAACAAGTGCATAGTTGAGGATTTCAAGAGCAGATGAACTGAAATAGGGTCAGCAATATATCTTTTGGCAGAAGGGGTAGGGAAATACAATTCATACTTAATATTAAAATTCAAAAGATTGAGCAGGAACAGTGGAAATTGGGAGTTCATGTCCGTAGATCTTTGAAGGTGGCAGGAAATACTGTGGGAGTAGTTAGCAAAGCTTATGGGTCAGAAATAGAGATGCTGGGTGTGATCTTACCACTGGTTCACATTACAATCCTACTGCAGTGAAGACGGAAAATTTGACAACAAGCCAATTCTCTGCCAGTTGTGAGGAGAGGTTGGATAAACTCGGTCTGTTTTCACTGGAACAAATGAAGTTGAGGAGTGACCTGATCAAGGTTTACATGATTACGAGTGGCATGGACAGAGTGGACAGTCAGATGTTCTTTCCTAGGGTAGAAAATTCAAGTACTAGGGGACATAGGTTTAAGGTACATGGGAAAATGTTTAGAGGATATGTGCGAGGCAAGTTTTTTTAATATGGAGAGTGGTAGAAGTCTGGAACACGCTGCCTGGGGGTGTGGTGGGATAGATATCATCCTGGCATTTAAGAGGTATCTAGACTAATACATGAATAGGATGGGAATGGAAGGATATGGACTCCGTAAGTGTATACAGTTTTAGTCTAGGCAGACATCATGATCAGCGCAGGCCTGGAGGGCCAAAGCGCCTGTTCCTATACTAGACTGTTCTTTGTTCTTGTTCTTTGCTCAAAGAAAGAACAAAGAACAAAACAGCACAGGAAACAGGCCCTTTGGCCCAAAGAGCCACGCCGCCACCCTGATGTTCCCACCTCTACCCGCGATCCCTGTCCATGTTTATAGATCTATGGATTAAAAACCAAATTTGAGACAATTTAGGGAGAATTTGTTTTGCCAATTAGCCTAAGAGCACATCTTTGGGATGTGGGAGGAAACCGGAGCTCCCGGAGAAAACCCACGCAAGCACGGGGAGAATGTGCAAACTCCCACAGACACAGGCCCAAATCCATGTATCTGCACAGCACAGCGATAGTCACTGAGCTGTCGTGTTGCCCATCAGATGGTCCAGGTCAAGCATACACTAACGACGTGAAGCAGTAGGATACTCTCGAAAAAGATCCAAGAGCAGTCCTCTCACGACCCATCGCGTGTATGCCCCTCGTTAGACAACAAGGTGGACCAAAGCACCTGTAGGATAAAAACAAGTACATCAATATCATCATCTATTTACACACTTCCCAGGGACTCCCAATGCTCATGATCCCTATTTTAAATCAGTTTTCTATACCCCTCCATTCCCATTCTCATTTGCTGCAGTGGGATGGTGAAATCCCACTGATCAGAATGGTCGGAAAGTTCCGGCTGCTGAGTTCAAAAGCATGAAGAATCCCTATGAAACACTGGCTGGTGAACAACTCCAATATAGGTCCAGCTCTGGTCACCTTCAAGAAGGATGTGATGGCTCGTGAGAGGGTGTGGAGGGGATTCACTGGAATGGTTCCAGGGATGAGGGATTTTAGCTGCCAGGTTTGGTTGAAGAAACTGAGATTGTTCCTCTTGGAACAAAGGAGGCTAAGGAGAAATTTTATAGAGGGGTAATTTTATCGAGGAGTATAAGATCATGACCGGTCGAGATAGGGTAAACAAAAAAAGCTGCTCCAAATGACCAATTATACAACAATTGATGGACACTGGTTTTGGCCAAGAGATATAGGGGGAATGTGAGGAAGACAGTACTTACCAAAAGATGCAAATGACCTGGAACTTATCACCCATGAAACAAAGACTATCAGATTCTTCGGAAGGAAATTGGATGGGCATTTGAGAGGAGTAATGTTTATTTATCTACTACTGTCACAAGTAGATTTACGTTAACACTGTAATGAGGTTACTGTGAAAATCCCCTAATTGCCACACTCCAGCTCCTGTTTTGGTACACTGAGGGAGAATTTAGTGCGGCTGATGCACCTAACCAGCACATCTTTAGACTGTGGGAGGAAACCAGAGCACCCGGAGGAAACACACACACAGGGAGAATGTGCAGATTCTGCACAGACAGTGAACCAAGCTGGGAATCGAACCTGGGTCCCTGACACTATGAGGCAGCAGTGCTAACTATTGTGCCACCCCAGAGTTGAAGGGATAGAGTGGGAGGAATAGGATTGACTTGATTGCTCTGCAGAGAATCTATGTTCTATTTTCTAGAACCTACATGAACTCGATGGACTGAATTGGCTCCTTCTGCACTGCAATAACAAGGACCCTAAGTGATGCAAAATGCTGACCATGATGGGGCCCTGAGTAGCTCAAATATACAGGAGAATGGGAATATCGAGGTCATGGATAAAGTTTCTGGGTCTCAGCAGGGTACTGGTAGGTGGGAGGGTGGTTTGAAGTGTGTATACTTCAATGCGAGGAGCATACACAATAAGGTGGGCAAACTTGCAGCCTGGATAGGTACCTGGGACTTCGATGTTATGGCCATTTCAGAGACATGGATAGAGCAGGGACAAGAATGGATGTTGCAGGTTTCACGGTTCAAATGTTTCAGTCGGAGCAGAGAAAATGGTAGAAGAGGGGGAGGTGTGGCATTGTTAGTCAAAGACTGTATTACGGTGGCAGAAAAGACATTTGATGTGGACCTGTCTATTGAGGTAGTTTGGGCTGAGATTAGAAACAGGAGAGGAGAGGTCACACTGTGGGAGTTTTTTATAGGCCTCCAAAAAGTTCCAGGGATGTGGAGGAAAAGATTGCAAGGATGATTCTGGACAGAAATGAAAGTAACAGGGAGGTTGTTATGGTGTACTTTAACTTGGCAAATATTGATTAGAAAAGTTATAGCTCAAGCACGTTAGAGGGGTCAGTTTTTGTACAATGTGTGCAGGAGGGTTTTATGACTCAGTATGTAGATAGGCCAACAAGAGGAGAGGCTACATTGGATTTGGTTCTGGGTAATGTACTAGACCAGGTGTTAGACTTGGAGGTAGGTGAGCGCTTTGGTGATAGTGGCCACAATTCGGTTACGTTTACCTTAGTGATGGAAAGGGATAGACATATACCAAAGGGAAGAAGTTACAGCTGGAGGAAAGGTAATTATGAGGCTATTAGGTGAGATTTAGGATACATAGGGTGGAGTAGGAAACTGCAGGGGCTGGGAACACCTGAAATGTGGAACTTATTCAAGGAACAGCTACTGCGAGTCCTTGATAAATATGTACTTGTCAGGCAGGAAGGAAGTGGTAGAGCCAGGGAACCGTGGTGTACTAAGGAAGTTAGTTCACTAGTAAAGAGGAAAAAGGAGGCTTATTTAAAGATGAGACGTGAAGGCTCAGTTAGGACACTGGACAGTTATAAATTAGCCAGGAGGGAGCTAAAGAGGGAGATAAGAAGAGCTAGAAGAGGACATGAGAAGACTTTGGCGGATAGGATAAAGGAGAACCCTAAAGCTTGTTATAGATATGTTAAGAATAAAAGATTGGTTAGGTCAAGATTAGGGCCAGTCAAAGACAGTAGTGGGAAGCTGTGCGTGGAGCCTGTAGAGATTGGTGAGGCGCTGAATGAATATTTTTCGTCGGTCTTCACGCAGGAAAATGTCAATGGAGTTGGGGAGAATACTGGGATACAGGGTTGTAGACTAGATAGGATAGAGGTACATAAGGAGGAGGTGTTAGCTATTCTTGAGAGTATGAAAATAGATAAATCCCCTGGGCCGGATGGGATTTATCCCAGGTTACTCTGGGAGGCTAGAGAGCAGATTGCAAAGCCTTTGGCTTTGATCTTCATGTCGTCATTGGCTACAGGTTGACATCTTCATGTCGTCGTTGCCTACTGGAGGATGGCAAATGTTGTCCCCTTGTTTAAGAAGGGGAGCAGAGACCATCCTGCAAATTATAGACCAGTGAGCTTTATATCTGTAGTGGGGAAAGTTTTGGAAAGAATTATAAGGGATAGGATTTATAGTCATTTAGAAAGAAATGAATTGATTAGGGGTAGTCAGCATGGATTTGTGAAGGAAAGGTTGTGCCTCACAAACTTTATTGAGTTTTTTTGAAAAGGTGACCAAAGACGTGGATAAGGGTAAGGCAGTTGATGTGGTGTACATGGATTTTAGCAAGGCGTTTGATAAGGTTCCCCATGGAAGACTACTGCAGAAAATGCAGATGCATGGGATTGAAGGAGATTTAGCAATTTGGATTAGGAATTGGCTATCTGATAGAAGACAGAGGGTAGTGGTTGATGGGATATATTCAACCTGGAGTTTAGTTACTGGTGGTGTACCTCAGGGATCTGTTTTGGGGCCACTGTTGTTTGTTGTTTTTGTAAATGACCTGTATGAGGGTGTAGAGGGATGGATTAGTAAATTTGCTGATGACACCGAAGTCGGAGGAGATGTAGACAGTGAGGATAGATGTTATAGTTTGCAGAGGGACATAGATAAGTTGCAGAGCTGAGCTGAGAACTGGCAAATGGAGTTTAATGTGGAAAAGTGTGAGGTGATTCACTTTGGTAAGAGTAATATGTGTGCAGAATATAGGGCTAATGGTAGGACTCTTAGTAGTGTAGATGAGCAGAGAGATCTTGGTGTACAGGTGCATAGATCTCTGAAAGCTGGTACTCAAGTTGATAGGGTTGTTAAGAAGGCGAATAGTGTGTTAGCATTTATTGGTAGAGGGACTGAATTTCAGAGCCGAGATGTTATGTTGCAACTGTACAAAACTGTGGTGCGACCGCACTTGGAGTATCATATACAATTTTGGTCGCCACATTATAAGAAAGATGTAGAGGCATTGGAAAGGGTGCAGAGGAGGTTTACCAGGATGTTGCCTGGTATGATGGGTAGGTCTTATGAGGAAAGGATAAGGGACTTGAAGTTATTTTCATTAGAGAAAAGAAAGCTAAGAGGTGACTTAATTGAGACATATAAGATGATCAGAAGGTTAGATAGGGTGAATAGTGAGAGTCTTCTTCCTCGGATGGAGATGGATAGCATGAGGGGACATAGCTTTAAATTAAGGGGTGGTAGTTATAGGACAGATGCTAGAGGTAGGTTCTTTACTCAGAGGGTAGTAAGGGCGTGGAATGCCCTGCCTGCAGCAGTTGTGGACTCGTCAAGTTTAAGAGCGTTCAAATGGTCAGTGGATAGGCATATGGATAGCATTGAAATAGTTTAGGATAGAGGGTCATAAAATTGGTTACATTGGTCGGCGCAACATCGAGGGCCGAAAGGCCTGTACTGCGCTGTAATGGTCTATGTTCTATGTTCTATAAAATTCCAATTTTCCTGACCATCAGAGAATTGCACTAACCATAGATTGGCTCCAGAATCCACAGTTCTTTTGTTTAGGAAATTGATACCCAGACTGCCTGCCAAAATACACTTTTTCCCTGACAGTGACAAAGAGCTAAAAGGTGCAGATAATCCAGCCTTCAGCATGCTCGTGCCCGTCATCACACTTGACTTGCCCTCATCCCAAAATAAGCAGTGTGCACTAAGCTCTAAAATAAATACACGCACATTATAATTCCTGTGAAAACTATGGCATGACGAACATACAGGCTTTCTCCTATCTTTAACTTTATTTTAAAGAGCAACACAGCACGGGAAACAGGCCCTTCGGCCCAACGAGCCCGTGCCGCCGTCATAACTATATAGTAGCAAATCCATTATCCTATTATATTATTCCTATATAACATTATTCCTAATATGGAAAATTCTCACTATAGGGACAATTTGTTTCCCAATCAGCCTAAGAGCGTATGTAGCTGGAATATGTCTTACCCATCTTTGCTTCAAAAAGGGAAAGCAGGACCTTCAGTAACACACTCAGTTTCACTTGAGTTCCTGCCAAAGTTTATATAAGGATGTACATATTCCACTGAAAAGGTAAGCCATAGGCAGCACGGTGGCAGAATAGTTAGCACTGCTGTCTCACACTGCCAGGGAGCCAGGTTCGATTCCTGGCTCGGGTCACTGTCTGTGCGGAGTCTGCACATTCTCCCTGTGTCTGCATGGGTTTCTGCTGACTACTCCGGTTTCTTCCCATAGTCCAAAAACATGCACTGGTCATGCTTAATTCTCTTTCCGTGTACCCAAACAGGTACTGGAGTTTCATTGAGATGTTAATGCAAGTCTATTTGTGACACTAATAAATAAATAAACTCATGGTGCTTGCATCCAGCGCTATATTTTATTGGGTAGCTGAGATGTTATTCAGGAACAAAGGGTCAATCAATTGTCTTCCTTTGCACTTTCCATTCCAATTAAATATGATAAAAGGTTATTGTGCCATTTGCACAGTAAAGTACAGCATGCAGATTAATGAAGTACAAGGAGGTGAACACAAGCATCCATCAATGTTATGATTCATGCCACTAGTTATCTGGTTGGATGAGCATTAAGACCATGGCTAGAACTATAAAGTACACATCACGAGTCAGGCTTCTGGAAATCCCACACACCTCAACATCCTTCCAAAACTACCAATGGATCCATGCAGCGTCTAAGTTCCACCTCCTTTCTCGTGTAGCCAAAGCCACATCATTTTCTGTTCCTCTCTCCTTAATGCATTCCCTCGAACTTCCCCATAAACGCTACTGGTCTCAGCTACTCCTCATAGTGGCGAGTTCCATATAAGAGCTGCTCTCCGGGTAGCTAAGATTCTCCTGAAATCCCAATAGTGACCACTTTATAAAGAAAGCCCTGCCTTTATATAGTACATGTTACAAGTTCAGGCCATTCCAAAGAGACCCATAGCCAATAACGTACTTTAGAAGTGTAGTCACTGTTCCAATGTAGGCAAGACAATCAGCAATTTGTGCACAACAAGATCCCACAAATAGCAACATAACAGAATCTTACAGTGCAGAAAGAGACTCTTCATTCCACTAAGTGTGCACTGACTCTCCAAAAGACTATCTTGTCCAGACCCTCCCAAGTACTCTATCCCCATAACCCTTAACATTTATCCATCTAATCCATCTAACCTACATATCTTTGGATACTTAGCGGCAATTTGGCACGGCCAATTCACCTAACCTGCACATCGTTGGAGTAGGAGAAAACCGGAGCACCCAGAGGAAATGCATGCAGACATGGGGAGAATGTGCAAACTCTGCACAGACAGTCACCCAAGGCCAGAATCAAACCCAGGTCCTTGAAATTGTGAGACAGCATTGCTAACCACTGTGCCAAACCATGCATATTTTAGTGGGCACAATAAGAAGTCTCACAACACCAAGTTAAAATCCAACAGGTCTATTTGGAATCACGAACTTAGGGAGTGTTGCTCCTTCCTCATGTGAGTGGAGAGTTAGGTTCACAAATACGGCATATACTTTAGTGGGGTTGAGGATCAGGACACTGGATAAAATGTCCTGACTCATCTTCAATGTCCACTGAGGCAGAAGTCAAAGACTCATTTTAAGGTCCCATCCAATGGAACAGCACTGCCACAGTACTGCAGTGGAGAGTTAGCCTAGATTTTTGTGCATAGCCACCGGAATGGGACTCAAACACCCAATCGTCTGCCTTAGAGCAGAGAGAGCTCTCTGCTGATCCACAGCTGACACATACATTTATGACTTTTAGAATGATTGAAAGAAGTTGTTAAAAAGATTTGCATGAGTAAAGCACTTTCACAATCTCAGGATGGCCAGAAGTGTCAATTAAATATTTCTGGAATATTGCAGCTTTGAAACGTAAGATAGAAAAGGTAATAGAACTGGGGAGCGTTATTGATGGGATTGTCTGATTGGCAGTCTTGTTTAAGGCCTGTTCCCAATCGTTCAGATACTGCAGCAAGTACTAACACAAGGAATCAACTCCTGTCAGCCTTCCTTATTCTGCAAATGGAAAAACTGCTCGATACACTCCCACATGGAATGGATATCGCATAAAGCATTGGAGTATGAGAGGAAACCAGAGCACCCGAAGGAAATGCATGCAGACATGGGGAGAATGTGCAAACTCCACACAGATAGTCACCCAAGGCCAGAATCAAACCCAGGGTGTGGGGAGGTGGAGGGAGGAAGGGGGGGGGAGGGGGAGGAGTGGGGCAAATAATCGCAAGAGGTTGGGGGAGGGAATAGCCAGATATACTGATAGGATGAGATAAATACATGTGGAACAGAATTAATAGAATCCCTGCAGTGCAGAAGGAGGCCATTCAGCCAATCACCAACTCTCTGGACAGGGCATCCATCCCATAATCTCATATATTTACCCCGCTAATTCCCTGCTAATACACAAAGAGGAAATTTAGCAAGAGCAGTCCACCAAATCACTGGTGTAACCACGTTGATTTGAAATTGTATTAGTACACTGTGAAACACATTGTTTCTTGTGCACTATAGAGACAAAGCATACCATTCATAGAGAAGGAAAGGAGAGAGTGCAAATATAGTATTACAGTCATAGTTCAGGTGTAGAGAAAGATCAACTTAAGGCAAGATCCATTCAAAAGTCTGATGGCTGCAGGGAAGAAGCTGTTCTTGAGTCGGTTGGTACGTATCCCCAGACTTCTGCATCTTGTTGGGCTGAATGACTGTCTGTAATGTCATCTATACTTCACTGCTATCTCCATGCAATCCTCTGCGCAACCATTTCATGCAACAGCTCCTTCTTTGCACCAGTCATCAGTTAAGTAGTTAGCGGGGGGCTGCAAAACCCCATCCTTTGCCAGGGCATAATGTCCATGTCTCCAAGTTGAGAGCCAGTGGCGCAGGATTACACTTGTTCCAGCTCTGTTGCCACAACAAAGAGTTAATGCTTTGCCCAAAACCTGGGTGGCCGACCGCAAGTTCCAAGCATTTTTATTGGTGGCCAACAAAAACAATAGCAAGAAGAGAGAAAAAAAAGTTTTATTTAGGGCCACATGCTTTGGAATACATGTCTGATCACAAAATCTAAAACAAAGTCTTTTCTGATTTAATTAAACAAAATGTGTCTGTGAATGTCTAACTTCTGACCTTGAAAATAAAAATTTTGCCTGAGGATAGTTGTACCCAACAAAAATCAAATTTTGGAAGGAAATTAGTGTCAGGCTTGACTTTATGTGAAAGCTCAATGTGACTTGAGGGAAAACAATAAAAAAATACTTTAGAACATCAGAACATCATTTCCAGTGTTGCGATAGCCAAGGCTGGTTAATGTAATTAAACGTGAGTTTTTATTGTACACCACTCATTTGTTTCCATTATATAAATACAGTCAAGGGAGGCCATTTGACCCATCCCAAGCCATCAATTGAGCGGTACGGTGTCATAGCGCTTAGCATTGCTGCCTCACAGCGCCAGGGACCTGGGTTTGATTCCCAGCTTGCGTCACTGTCCATGCAAAGTTTGCACATTCTTTCCGAGTCTGGGTGGGTTTCCTCTGGTTTCCCTCCACACACCAAAGACACGCCGGTTAGGTGCGCTGGCCATGCTAAATTCTCCCTCAGAATATCTGAACAGGCACTGTAGTGTGGAAATGAGGGGATTTTTCACAGTAACTTCATTGCAGTGTTAATGTAAACCTACGAGTGACACTGTTAAATATACTTTACCTGTCATTCACTTGTCCAGTTGCACATTTTATTGAGTTTCTAATTTAGGTTCTGAGCTGCCCATTCTTCCACCTCACTTTTCATAGATTCATAGAATCCGTACAGTACAGAAGGAGGTCATTCAGTCCACCCACATCCTTTCCTTCTGACCCCACGTTTCAGTTAAGTATTATGCATGAATATTATCAATTTAATCAAAGACATGTTAAAGTTCCAAGTAGACCACAGCATATTTAGTGGGGATATCATTTTATTAAAGGATCAGGGAGATTTATTTAACAGGATCTTCTTTGCCTGAAACTATGATGCCTACTATTCAATATAGTACTTTCACAAGGGTACTTAGAATAGAATCCCTATAGTCCAGAAGGAAGTCATTTGGCCCATCGAGTCTGTATCTTAAGCAGGCCCCCATAACCCCACATATTTACCTTGGCTAATCCACATAATCTGTACACCTTTGGATACTAAGGGGCAGCATGGCCAATCCACCTAACCTGCATATCTTTGGAATGTGTGAGGAAACTGGAGCACCCGGAAGAAACCCACACAGACACAGGGAGAAAATGCAAACTCCACACAGACAGTCACCCAAGGCTAGAATCAAATCCAGCTCCCTGGGACTCTGAGGCAGCAATGCTGATTATTGCATCACAGTGTTGCCCAAGGTATTGCTATATCATTTATTTGATGGTTCTATTGCTAACTACCCTTGACTTGACTTCTTTCTTGAATGAAATCCGTGTGTTCCCCAAACGGAAACCATGAATGAACAGAGCTATCCATTGCTTGCTAAAAAGCTGTTCTGAGGCATTCAAATCAGGTGACACTGACCTATACAAGAAAGTAAGAAGTCTCACAACACCAGTTTAAAGTCCAACAGAATTATTTGATAATAAACGCCACAAGCTTTCGGAACATTGTTCCTTCGTCAGGTGAGTGGAGAGTTACACTTCACTTCCTAATTCACAGACCACAATCAGTAAGAATAGGCACAACACGTCCACGATCATCCACAACAGTGATGCCCCACAAGGCTGCGTTCTTAGCCCTCTACTATAATCCTTATACACCTATGACTGTGTGGCCAAATTCCCTCCAATTTGATTTTCAAGTTTGCTGATGACACCACAGTAGTGGGTCAAATCTCAAATGATAAGACAGTGTAGGCAATGAGATAGTGATTCTGGTGAACTGGTGCGGCAACAATAATCTCTCCCTCAATGTCAACAAAACAAGAGATTGTCATCAACTTCTGGAAGCATAAAGGAGAACATGCCCCTGTCTACATCAATGGGATGAAGAAGAAAGGGCTTCAAAGAGCTTCAAGTTTTTAAGTGCCCAGATCACCAACAACTTTGTCCTGGTCTCCTCATACCAAAACTATAGCTAAGAGAATCCACAAGCGCCTCTACTTTCGCAGGAGACTGCAGAAATTTGGCATGTCAGCTCCAACTCTCACCAACATTTGCAGATGCACCATAGAATGCATTCTTTCTGATTGTATCACAGGTTTGTATAGCTCCTGCTCTGCCCAAGAACACAAGGAACTACAAAAGGTTGTGAATGTAGCCCAATCCCTCACACAAAGCAGCCTCCCATCCCTGGTTGTATGCCTCAGCAACGCAACCAGCATAATTAAGGACCCCACGCACTCCGGACATTCTCTCTTCCACCTTCTTCTTTGGGAAAAAGATACAAAAGTCAGAGGTCAAATACCAACCAACACAAGAACAGCTTCTTCCCTACTGCTGTCAGATTTTTGAATGGACCCACATTCATTAAGTTGATCTTTCTCTACACCCTAGCTATGACTGTAACACTGCATTCTGCATTCTCTCGTTTCTTTCGCTATAAACGGTACGCTTTGTCTGTCTAACGTGCAAGAAACAATACTTTTTACTATATGTTAATACATGTGACAATAATAAATCAAATCAAACCAAATAAAATCAGGTGTGAGTAATGCTACTTTATTTCCAATCCTATAATATTCACTGACGAATGATAGTTGTTGGCAATTCACAAATTTCACTCCAACCTCTCATAAAACTGTGGAAGAGATACCTTACATCCCAAAGGACTTGTTAACTTTGAGCTTTTTAAGCTTTTCTAAAACGTGCATTTTATTAATGCTGACACCCTTAAATCTTAGGAATTATTTCCCTCAAGGTGAGGCAATTTGTTGTTGTTTTCCTCACCAGATACTTCAGAGAAGTATTCATTGAGGGTGCCAACTATCTTTTGCTCCATGGGCAAGCATTTAAATGGTGTGCTGCTGTGTTCAGATTTTAAACTGATCGCCAATTCCTGCCCCATGTCTCAATCACCATTTTAACATGTCGCTAGAAGTTTCTCATGACCTTTCCAGCGAGTTGCTTCCCTGCAGATGGCCACTGTGCCAACACCCCACTCCCTTCCTAGCCTGGGACCACACAATTGGTTGTCTTCAGCATCCAAGGGGACTATTGTAGTTCTCTATTGGAAGAATTCCCTTTGGAGTCACAACAACCGTGTGATTATTAAGTTGGAGAGAGTCCACAGCAGTGTAAATCATGGATCTGTTTTTTTAGAAACAGTGAACTGATTGCCCTTTCTTGTTTCAAAAACATCTTCTGAAAGACAAAAAATACTACTGTACTTACCGAGGGAGGTGATGGCCTAGTAGTATTAGCACCACACTATTGACCCAAAAATTCAGTTATTATTCTTGGGACCCGGGTTCAAATCCCAACATAACAAGATGGCCAAATTTGAATTCAATAAAACATTTCTGGAATTAAGAATTGAATGATGACCATGAACTGATTGTCATAAAAACCCATCCGGTTCACTGATGTCCTTTAAGGAATGAAATCTGCCGTGCTTACCCAATCTGGCCTACATGTGACTCCAGAGCCACAGCAATGTGGTTGACTCTCAACTGCCCCCCAAGGGCAACAAGGGATGGGCAATAAATGCTGGCCCAGCCAGCGAGGCCCAGATCCCACAAAACTTAAGCCAGGTGAAGGGCGGGGGCAGGAGGTCAATCAGTTGGTAAAGTGTCCATGAAGACCTTTTGAATTAGTTAAAATGGTGAGAAGGTTGTCACATTTGTATTCACAGGAATTTGACAGAGTCAAGAACAGGAAGACTCATCAAAACCAGATCTTTCAGGGATAAGATTAGAAACATTTCTTCACCTTAAGGATGGTGAAAGTTTTGAACTCTCTTTTGCAAATGGCGAGTGATACTGGGATCAGTTTGCTCATTTTAATATGAAGATAATGGATTGTTGTTAACCAAAAGTATTCGGGATATGGGTGAAGGGAATGGAGGATATTGAATTGGGTCACAGATCAGCCATGATCTCAAGTGAATGACAGAGCAGACTAGATAGAGTGACTAAATCACCTCCCCCCGCCCCAATGCTCCCACCCTTCCATTGAACGGTATCATTCAGTGAGGGACTGAATGGCATGGCAGTCACAGTGGGGTCATTTTGTTGGTCAGAGCTTCTGAAATCTGAACACACTGGTAGTATAGCCGCCACCCAGTTTTGGCATTCGGGAATGGTGAAAGGAGCGGAGAATCCAGTGGGAATTTCAAAAAGGCTTTCACACCAGTGGGTTTTCCCGTTATGATTGTCCCCATCCACTTGGTGCGCCTTCCCATTGTATCATCTCCTCTACGTAGGGACTTCCCCCCCTTTCCTGCTAATGGGATTTGCAACAGGTTTTCTAAATTGGGGAACTGGCTAACAGAACTTGCCGGGGGTACAGTTATGTACAGCTCCGAGAGGGAAAGGTGATGCCTGGGCAGTCCTCTGGCACTGCCCCTGGCATTGCAGGGTGGGAGCTTCTCTTGGGAATGTTCCGGATAGATGATGGGGGAAGCGGGTTTGTCTTTGGGTGCGTTCATTGTCACTAATTAAAGGTGGGGCACCGTTTCTGTCAGGAAAGGTTGCTGTGTCTTGTTTGACTTAAGACTGGAATTCTTCCATTTCGCCCTGGGACTCTCTGGTGTGGCCGCAGTGAATGGAGTTTTGGCTGAGAGCCAAGTTCTCCATTCTCATTTGCAGCTCATTTGTATGAGACCGGGGAATTCCAATCTAAATGTCAAAGAGGTATGGTGGGAAAAGCTGGCGGTGGAGCTGGAGAGCAGCGCGATGGCACAATGGTTAGCATTGCCATCTCACAGCTCCAGGGACGCGAGTTTGATTTCAGCCTCGGGTCACTGTCTGTGCAAAGTCTGCAAGTTCTCCCCCTTTCTGCTTAGGTTTCCTCTGGGTTCTCCAATTTCCTCTCACAATCCAAAGATGTGCGGGTTAGATTGACTGGCCATGCTAAATTGACGCTAGTGTCAGGGGATTAGGAGAGTAAATGTATGGGGTTACGGGAATGGGGTCTGGATGGGATTGTGGTCAGTACAGACTCAATTAGGCTGAATGCCCTCCTTCAGGGATTCTATGTTAATCTGCATCCCGCTATCCCACCTGGGTTGACAAATCCTCAAAAAACTGAACAGATTTCACCCCCTCTCGCAAGAACCTCTCGCTATTTAAAATAGTTAGAAAATTGTACAATCAGATTTTTGATAAACAGGAATGACATTGACAGTGAAAATTCTGAAAGCTTATTCCTCGGGATTTTGCACTGAACATTCAACAGGATTCACTTCAAGCTCAGGCTTTTAATCTTCACTATGTCTTAATGGCTTTCAGAGTATCTTGACAAGCAGAGCACTCTTGGAAAGTGAACAATATCTTGGAGCCATTTACAATAAATCTAACCATTAGCCTCTGATCTAAACTTCTAAATTGAAGACGTGCAAAGAGGCACAGGATAAGAAACTGAGATTACTTTAGATTTGATTCTTGGTGGCATGGTGGCACAGTGGTTAGCACTGCTGCCTCACAGTGCCAGAGACCTGGATTCAATTTCCAGTTTGGGTCACTGTCTGTGTGGAGTTCACACGTTCTCCCTGTGTCTGCATAAGCTTCCTCCCACAGTCCAAAGATGTGCAGGTTAGGTTGATTGGCCAAGTTAAATTAACTCTAATGTCAGGGACAATGGCAGAGTTAATGTACAGAGTTTCGGGTGGTGGGGCCTGAGTGAGATTGTGATCGGTGCAGACTCGATGGGCCGAATGGCTTCCTTTTGCACTATGGGAGTTCTATGACTGCATCCAGCATAGCTTATCTACAATTTGAGAGGTTGGGAAGCACATAGGGAGATGATGAGAGTTGGATGGGTTAGGTTGCTAGCAGAGGGCATGGTGGTATCACTAAGTGTTTCGCTACATAGCACATCGACAAAAACAACAGATCAACAAAGCACCTCACTCAGTACCAACTCTCATAAATCCTAGCCTTTGGCTCAAGTCCGATGTTGGCACAGGTCTGGGAGCAGGTTGGCTGAGTGCCCTGGTACAACATTTCATTCACTCCTTCATTCGCACTGCTGCCCACACGTGCAACAGTTCTAAACATACCACACTGCCATTGTTACTGCGGCCCTCAAAGGTGCCAGCTGGTCAAGAGAGGACAATGAGATTGTTTCTGGTCAAGGGTCAATAACCAGGAGTCAGAATGGTGCTTACACAGACCTGAGACGTTGTTCAACACATAAGAAATCAATCCCACTGGTGTTTTTGTTCAAATCCAAGAGAGGATAACAAATAGATAACACAAACATGAACACAAGAAATAGAAGCAGGGGGGAGGCCACCAGCCTCTTCATGTCTGCCCCACCATTCAATACCATTGTGGCTGACTTATGCTGGCCTCAGCTCCTTTTCTGAGTCTTCCTCTATCGCCCTCTCATTCACGATCTAGCAGATATTCATCCACCTCCACTTTAAACACTTCTCATGACCAGCCTTCACTACCCTTTTGGGGCAGAGAATTCCAGAGGTTCACCACCCTGTATAAGAAGAAATGTCTACGCACCTCAGTTTTAATGACCAGCCCTTTGTAGCTATGTCCCTTTGTTCAAGACTCTCTCATGAGTGACACAATCTCACCATCTATCCTACCAAGCCCCTCCTCGCAGGATCTTATATGTTTGAGTAAGGTACCTCTCATTCATCTAACTCCAAGGAAATCAGACCCAGGCTATTTAATCTCGCCTGATGGGACAATCCTCTCATCTCAGGAACTGGCCTTATGAACCTCTTTTGGATTGTCTCCAATGTTACTGTAGGTTTAGGTTAGGAGACCAAATCTTAATTCAGTATGTCAGGTGTGGCCTCACCAATACGCTATACAATTGCAACAAAACATCCCTATTTTCAAATTCCAACCACTTTGCAGTAGAATTCAAAATGCCGTTGTCCTTCTCAACAACTTGTTGGTCGTTCTGCTTGCTTTTTTGTGATTCATGCACTTGAACACCTAGATCCCTCTGTACTCTTTTCACCTGCAGTCTCCCTCCATTTAAATAATAATCGGCCTTTTCATTCGTCCTACCAAACTGTGTGAGCTCACACTTCCCCACATTAAACTCCATTCGCTGGGTTTTCACCCACCCAGTCTATTGATACCCAGTTGCAGAATCACAGTATCCTCATCACAATCCGTCCTTCCATCTATCTTCGTATCATTGGCAAATTTGGAAACCTTACATTCAGTTAATTCCTCCAGGTCATTAATGTAAATAGTGAACAATTACGGGCCAACAACTGACTCCTGTGGTACTCCACTAGTTACATCTTTTGACTTTGAAAAGGACCCCGTTATTTTAACACTCTATGTGACAGCCAGTTTTCAATCCATGCTGACACACATTCTGCAATTCCACGGGCTTTTATTTTATGCACCAGCCACTTATGCAGCCCTTTGTGAAATGCCTTTTTGATAATTTAAATGTACAACATCAACAGGTTCCCCTTTATCTACTCTCCTGCTACATCCTCAAAGAATTGGAGCAAATTTGTAAAACATGATTTTCCTCCAATTAAACCATGTTGACTAGGTTTGATTATATTCAGTTTTCCTAAATGATTAGCTATTTCTTCTTTAATTATTGATTCCAGTGTCCAATGTCATGGATACACAGAGAGATTGGGGAATACAGATCCAGTGATCCTTAAAACTGGCAGCACAGGTGGAAAAGGTGGTGAAGAAAGCATATGGCATGCTTGCCTTCATTGGATGGAGCATCAAGTACAAAAGTTGGCAAATTATAGTTTTATAAAACGTTTAGGCTACATTTGTGTCCAATTCTGGCCACCAGACTACCTGAAAGATGTGGAGGCTTTGGAGGGAGCACAGAAAAGGTTGAACAGGATGTTGTCTGGTGTGAAGGTTATTAGCTGTGAGGAGAGATTGAATAAACTGGAATTATTTTCTCTAGAAAGAAAGATGGAGGCTGAGGGGTGACCTGATAAGTTTATAAAATTATGAAGGGTATGGATAGGGTGAACAATTGGAAACTTTTTCCCAGGAGGAAAAAAATGACAGTTACAAGAGGTCACCAGTTCAAGGTAATGAGGGGGTGGGGCGAGGGGTGGTGGTGGGGAAGGTTCAGTGGAGATGTGCAGGGGAAGTTTTTTATACGGAGAATGGTGGGGGCCTGGAATGTACTGCTGAGTGAAGTGGTTGAGGCAGATACATTAGCAATATTTAAGACTTATCTGGATAGATATATGAGCAGAGAGAAATAGGGCATATAGATGGCTGGTCTCAATAGGACAATGTGATTGGCACAGGGTTGGAGGGCTGAAGGGCCTGTTCCTGTGCTGTAATATTCTGTGTTCTTTATTCTTTGTAGTCTTGCCAATAATAGATGTTAAACTAACTGGTCTATTGTTCCCTGTTTCTGCCTTTCCCCCTTTTCAAACAAGGGTTTTTCACATTTTTTGTTTTCCAATCTTCTGGTACCCCCCCAGAATTTAGTGAGTTATGAAAAATTTCAACCAGTGGGTCTACTATCTCTGCAGTCATTTCCATTAACATTCCAGCGTGGAGTTTATCGGGTCCTGTTTGCCTTCAGCCCCTTGAGTTTCTTTAATACGCTATCCCTTACAATTGGGATTTTTTTGTAGATACACGCAGAGCAAATCAAGTCAAGGTGAAATGACACCTGCATTATCGCGAGTCTAGAGAGAAAACATGCACTCACACAGCAACTTCCTTGACCTTCAAAGCACTTTTCTGCCAATAAATTACTTCTGCACAGTGGCACACAGCAAGAGCCCTCAAACAGCAGGGAGATTCGCTGCTACATCATTTGTTGTGATGATGTTGACTGAGGGATAAATATCAGATGGGACACTGGGGAGAACTCTCTCAAGACTTAATTGAAGTGTCAATGTGGATTATGTGAAGTCCTGAAGTGAGGCTGAACAGAAATGAGAGTTTCCACTCAGTCAAGGCTATCAGTTATATTCAAGCTATGGATAACGCACAGAATCTCAGATTACGAACAAAGTTATCGTTTAGTTTGTGATCTGTTCTCTAATCTTATTTAATAAAACATTCGTCATTCTGGCTCAGTGCTCAGAATTCCCTCTTCACTTTAAGCTTTAGACAGGCCAGATCCCTTCACTGAAGACCTGATCAGTTTTCCACTGAGATTAGTGCAGACGTCCTGAAACAGATTCTATTTCAAAAATGCTGGAGAATGAAATATTGTCCTGTATTATTATTTTTTAATTAATTTACAGGATGTAGGTGTTGCTGGCAAGGCCAGCATTTGTTGCCCACCCCTAATTGCCCTTGAACTGAGTGGTTTGCTAGGTCATTTCAGGGGGCAGTTAAGAATCAAACACATTGTTGGGAATCTGGTGTCATGTATAGGTCAGGCCAGACGAGGACAGCACATTTCCTGCCCTAAAGGACATGAGTGAAGAAAATGGATTTTTTACAACAATCAAGCCATGGTCATTGTCAGGCTTGGAATATTAAATTTTCAATTCAAATTCCACCATCTGCCACAGTGGGATTCAAACCTGGGCCCCTCGACCCAGGGTCTCTGGATTACTAGTTCAGTGATAAACCACTGCACCATCACGTTACTCTGTGAATGCCCAATCTTCCCAAGAAAAAAGTTTTGAGGCAAGGCAGACCTCCTTCTGCACTGCCCCCTGCCTGTGGGCACTATGTTGCAAACCTGGCCTTAGCCTTCTGTCTCCATTTTATGATGGTGCGTGACAACATTGTGGTCCCTTTGAATGAGGTTCCATTGCACTGCTATCTATCTTCCAAAAAGTCAAATTGATATTCCCTGAACACCTTTGTGCCTCATTTGCTTTCTGCATCTCCTTTTCCACCATCTTCATCCAACTTGCTCATGGACCACAGGCTCAGCAGTTGCTCTACACCTACCCATGCCTACTGCTTTCTTGCTACTTGTCTACACTGGAGTGAGAGGAGATGAGAAGCAAACAATAAAAATGAAAGTGATACAGAGCTCTGAGAGTAGAACTTCAATCAGTGAGATTCTTCCACACTGTGGACACTATTTGATAAGCGCTGCTATCTATTTAAAAATCAACACTTGCAAATAAGTAATGTATTCAAGAACAAAGAACATTTGCATTAAGGAAAAGGAATCAGAGACAAAACAGAACCGAACAAGGAAGTGAAGATTGGCCCATCATGCTTTGATAGAGCTGTCCATTTAATCCTACCCTCTTGCCCTGCAATTCACTCCTTCATAGTGACAAAACATCACCAGATTTTACTCCTCAGCTCTTCTGCTGCTGAAATCCTCATCCATATTTTGTAACCTCTACACTTGACTATCCAAAATATTCCTGCTTGATATTTTATCTTTGAATCTCTGTAAAATTGAGGCCATTCAAAACTCTGGTGTTCATATCCAAAGTTGCTCAAAGCCCGATTCACCCAGAACCTTATCCTCTCCAATCTGTACTGGCTCTTGGGTAAGCAATATCTGAATTTGAAGTTCTCATCCCACCTTGGCCTCTTTTCCTCAAATCTTGGTAATTTCGATATATCCCTGAGCATTCTTCCAGTTCTGGATCTGAGTATCTGACCAACCTTCAGTTGGTCCACCACTGGAGCAATGGTCCACCTTTGGCAGTCATGACTTTAGTTCCTCCAAGTTCTGACAATTCCCTCCCTATCTCTCCATCACTGCACACTCTATTAAAATGCGCTCAGCACTGCAGCCTCACCTGGGTTCAATTCTGGCCTTGGGTGACTGTTCGGAGTTTGTTTGCTCTTTCTGTGTTTGCATGAGTTTCCTCAGGGTCCACTAGTTTCATGCAGCAAAGAGATGCGAGTTGGGTGGATTGGCCATGCTAAATTACCCCTTGATGTCCCAAGATGTGTCAGTTATAATCTACCATTTTTTTGAAGCTAGGTCCCTAGTATCTCATAATGTAACTTTTTGCCAAGTTTTGCTTGATATCTCTCCGTGAACCAGACATGTTAAAGATGTTACATAAATATAAGGTAAATTACGGGCAGAGTGCAAACGATGTTAAATTTCTACCACAACGAGCCATCAGCCCAAGCAATCCAGCAACGTTTGTGCTCCACACGAGCCTCCTCCTGTTTCATCTAACTCTATCAGCATATCCTTCTTTTCTTGCACCGTCATGGACCTTTTGAGATTTCTATCTAGATATTAGGAGTGTCAAGATATGTCTTGTAGCGAAGAAATGAGAAAATAAGTACAGCAACAGTTCCAGTATTTTGTCACGTTTTGTGAACACAGGGAAATCCCCGATTGAAAGAAAAACTCAATTAATTAAATGGAAACACAAGCATACAAGTTAAGCATGACTATGATATCGCAAGATAGGATCCTAAAATCATACAGTACTAAATGATACAGTATTAAAACAGGCCCATCGTGCTTTGATAGAGCTGTCCATTTAATTCCACCCTCTTGCCCTGCAATTTGCTCCTTCATAGAATCTTAGAATCTCTACATGCAGAAGGAGGCCATTCAGCCCATCGATTCCGTATCCATTCAAACTCAGGTTCTATCCCCATAACTCCACTTATTTATCTTGCTAATCACACTGTTACTAAGGGCCAATTTAGCATGGCCAATCAACCTAACCCGCATTTATTGACTTTGTCTACACTTCCCACTGCCTTGGCAAAGCAGCCAACATAATCAAGCACTCTGCAACCCTGGACATTCTCTCTTTCACCTTCTTCTGTCGGGGAAAAGATATAAAAGTCTGAGGTCACGTACCAACTGACTCAAGAACAGCTTTTTCCCTGCTTTCAGACTTCTGAATGGACTTAACTTGCATTAAGTTGATTTTTTTTTCTACATCCAAGCTATGATTGTAACACTACATTCTGCACTCTCGCATTTCCTTCTCTACAAATGATAGGTTTTGCCTGTATAGCGCGCAAGAAAAAATAATTTCACTGTATGTTAATACATGTGACAATAATAAATCAAATCTTTGGACTGTGGGAGGAAACTGGAGCAGCTGGAGTAAACCCACACAGACATGGGGAGAATGTGCAGACTCCACACAGTCACTTGGGGTCGGAATTGAAACCAGGTTTTTGGCAATTTATCTCTATGCTGTAAGATCTCAGACACAAGACCTTCCCATTAAAACAGTTAAGTGGTCTAATCTTCCAGTGAAGAAAAAGTAAGTGAATAAATCAAACTAGCATAAAGATGCAACAAGATAATCATTTTACAGTCAAGGATAAACAATCAAAGAACACCAACAAAAACATAACGTTCTCTCTTGCATTATATATATTTACAAAGGAACAAACCTCTTTTCCATTGCCTCCCATTATGCAGACTAAACCCCTTCCATTCCAATTCCACCGTAAATGACTCCAAAGAACTAAATCCAACCTCATTTACTATCATTGTGCATATTTATAACTGCCAAAGTTACTTCTCGTTCACTTATGCAGAATCCCAATTGACTGAACTATTTGTCGCTTCCTTCCGCTATATAGAATTTCAATGGGCCAAGCTGCTTCCATTTTACAGAACTCCCCAGCACTTAAATACTAAATCCCTTCCCTTCGATATCCGATACGTAAATAATTTGTTCCCCACCATTGCTGAGACAGCATTCCATCTTGGAAATGAAACACTCTCGGTATGAAATATGTGCTTTCTGCTCCAAATGCTCAGCGGGCTTTCGCCAACCTGAATGGACCACAAGGCAAAGAAGACAGCAAACTTTAAAAAAAAATCTTTGACGAAACTCCTAGTCCCAGCATAATCCTGATCTAAGCAGAAAATTTCTTGGCAGGCCAGTTGTACATTTTTTTTCTCCAGCATCGAACAGTATTTAACAATAAAGAGAGACAAAAGGAACTCTGTGTTCCCAGCATCTGTTTTAAACCAATAATCATTGCTTAAAGCTGGACTCAATACACTTAAGCCAGCCCTCCAGCTAACTAGTACTGAGAAACAGAGTCACTGGGAACAAATTAGTTTTAAGAGCATAGCCCTGATACTAAGATATAAATAAATAGGGGCTCAGATTGGATTCAGTAACAAGATGGCACAATATATAGGTCAAGATCCAAAATGTGCTCAAAGGCACTGAGATGCTGAGATTGAAGCCACCATGCCAGATATGCCTCTGAATATTCCACTGCCTTGGCAAAGCAGTCAGCATAATTAAGCACCCCACACACCCCAGACATACTCTCTTCCACCTCCTTCTGACAGGAAAATGATACAAAAATTATGTTAATTCAACTCAGGAATGACTCAGTCCAAATGCCTAAGGGCTAGTGGCTTGAACCTGGACTTGGTTGTTTGGGGCCACATCGAGAAACAGCCAAAAACACTCTTCAACTCTCCTTAAATCTCACCTGCTCATGGGCAGCGTGGTGGCACAGTGTTAGCACTGCTGCCTCACAGTGCCAGGATCCTAGGTTCAATTCCCAGCTTGGGTCACTATCTATGCAGAGTCTGCATGTTCTCCCTGTGTCTGCATGGGTTTCCACCAGGTGCTCTGGTTTCTTCCCACACTTTGAAAGATGTGTGGATTTGGTGTATAGTTAGGCTAAATTGACCCTCCTGTCATAGGGATTTACAGGGTAAATATGTGAGTTTACAGGGCCTGGGTAGGATTGTGGTTACTGCAGACCCGATAGGCCAAATGGCCTCCTTCTACACTGTAGGGATTCAATGATTCTATTTGCTGGTTTGATGCATTGGCCATGCTAAATTTTCCCTCAATGCACACAAACAGGTGCCAGAGTGTGGCAAAGCAGTGAATTTCACAGTTGCAGTGTTAATGTAAGCCTACTTGTGACACTAATAAATAAACTTTAAACTTTAAAAACCACCAAGGGTAATATTTTAAGGATGGCAAGCAGTAAAAGTGGGCACTTAATGCACAGCTGCTGATTCTTGAACTCCCACTGCCATTTAACGCTCACTTGAGCACTGATTGGCAGTAGGCCTGACTTCTGATTAGCCGACAACTCTATAACCCAGCCAGGAACATCGCTGCAGTGGCCAGGAGCAGTACTGCAGTGCTCTGCCTGGAACTAAATCCTGGGACTTTGGAAGAGGTAAAACCCAGAGTTCCAGAGGCAGGAGGACAGGGGACTCACAACAGGAGGACTATGGCAAGAGCGCAGAGATTCCAAAGATCCAACATCCTAATGGGAAGTGGCCTTCAGTATGAAATACACTAATTCTGAAGTGGCCTTCAGTATGAAATACACTCGACACATCTCCATCCCACACATGGAGAAAATGTCATTTTTCTACTCACCCACCAGCCTAAAAATTGAGACTGGGCTATACTTTAATTAGCTATTAAAGGGCCATTTAAGAACCTTAATATGTAAATGGGTATGTTTCCCACCCAAGACCCTGCCCACCCAAGCGTAAAATTGTACCTGGATTTGGGAGAGCTGGTCCCCAGGAAGGAAATAGCATCTATTTAATTTTATAACCACCCCACTCCCCCAAACCCCCTCTCCAAGTCCGAACCCACCTGGGGACCAGGATAAGATTCTGTCCCATGTCTCAAAAGTCAGATAGGACAATTGTGTAGGAAGCATGGATCATGCAGAACTCATTAGCAATCCAAGAACTTCTAATTAGCTGTATGCAAGACCCAGGATTGTGCTGTGATGCAGACTTGTGGCAAGAAGATCAACAGTCAGCTGACCCTGCTGAGCAGCCAATGTACTTTGTGGGAGCTGTCAGCTGAACAGTACATATCACTCTTTGCCAAAAAGAATTAGATAGATGGTGACTCATCAAATGTGATATGCCACAATGGAGTTGGACACCTTAAAACATCATGGGTCTTATAGCCTTTTAGCAAAGATCAAGGGTCAGGTCAAGCCTAAGATGGGGTACAATGTCTTATCTTGTCAGCTTGAATCTTGTTTGTCTAACTCGAAGGGACATTGAATTGGATTCAATTGCTTTTTGAAGTTTTTCTTGGAGCAGGCAAAGAATGGATTTGAGTTTGCCAGGTCCACTCTGAGCATTGACTTTGTGACTGTTAGTTTTCAAAGTTTATTTATTAGTGTCGACTTACATTAACACTGCAATTAAGTAATTGTGAAAATCCCCTAGTCATCACATTCGGGTGCCTGTTCGGGTAGACTGAGGGAGAATTTAGCATTTCTAGAGCACCTAGTCGCCACACTCCTTTCAGCATGCCTTTCAGACTGTGGGAGGAAACTACAGCATTCGGACGAAACCCATGCAGACACGGGGAGAATGTACAAACTCCACACAGGCAGTGACTCACGCTGGGAATCGAACTTGGGTCCCTGGTGCTGTGAGGCAATAGTGCCAACCACTGTGTCATCTTGCCGCCCTGGATGGAGGCTGGAGTAAAAATTTTTTTTTTAAGTCATGTGACCTTATAGATCATAAGTTGCTCTCACACTATGCTTGGCATAATTGTCATCACTGAGATGAGGAAGTTACACTGGCTTGGGATAACTGCTGCTGGAAGCACTATCAGTACAGTAGCTGCCATAAACGTTACTCTTCTGTGCTGAGTACTACCGATTACTTTGGAGAGCAGGGTAGTAAGCACTTGTATTTCCAACTGGGTCCCAGTTTGTATCCATGCTGTAACAAGGAGGACATGAGTAATATACTTGTACTCATCAGGTTTAGAACAGAATATAATGTGAATAAGTATTAAGTTATTCACTTTGGTAGAAAAAAACAGAAAGGTAGAGTATTTCTTAGATGCCAGGAGGTTAGAGAAGTATTGATGCCCAAAGGGACCTAAGGAGCTTTGTTTATGAGTCTCTAGAAGCTAGCGAGCAGTTCAGGAGGCTAATGACATGTTGGCCTTCACCGCATGAGGATTTGAGTTCAGGAGTTACAATGTCCTGCTGCAACTGTATACAGCCATGATTAGATCATTCCTGGAGTATTGTATACAAATTTGGTCTCCTGATCTCTTGTCACAGAGGAAGTGCAACAGAGGTCCACCAGGTTAATTTCTTGTTGGCTGGATTGTCTAATGAAGAGTGATTGAGGCAGCTGGGCTTGCATTCTCTGGAGTTAAAAAGAATGAGAGGTGATCTCATTGAAACATACAAAGTGCGTGACAGAGCAGATATAGATAGGATGTTTCCTCTGGCTGGTGAGTCTAGACTCAGTAAAGTTTTACAACACCAATTTTAAATCCAACCAATTTATTTGATAGTAAAACAGCGAGCTTTCAACTCTTTGTCTTCGTCAGGCATTTGCCTGACGAAGACCAATTGGAAAATTGGTGTTGTAAAACTTTACTGAGTTTACCCCAGTCCAACGCCGGCATCTCTATATGGTGAGACTAGAATCAGGGGACACACTCTCTGAATAAGGGACAGACCATTTAAGACTGAAGTGAGGAGAGATAGTTTGACTCAGGGAGGTGAATCTTTGAAATTCTCTATTCCCATGTCTGTGTGGGTTTTCTCTGGATGCTCCCGTTTCCTCCCACAGTCTGAAGCATGTGCTGGTTAGGTGTGTTGGCCATATTATATTCTCCTTCAGAGTATCCGAACAGGCACAGGAGTATGGCGACTAGGAGGTTTTCACAGTAACTTCATTGCAGTGTTAATGCAAGCCTACTTGTGATTAATAAATAAACTTTAATGTAATAAAATGTTCAAAAGGTGCTTTATTGGAGCATTATGAAACAAACTTCAACACTGAGCCATCTAAGGCGATATTCAGGCAGACAGAAGACAGGAAGCAGTCTGCTTTGACAACCAGAGGGAAGAGTGATCACCACTTACTCACCACTGGGAGAATTGCAGTGTGGGTTTACATTGGTGGGTTTCTGATCTTTTGGATCCCGCTAGATTCTCTGTTCCCATCAAAGCCATCAGGGGTAGGATGGGAAAATGCTATTGCATCGAGCGGATCTAAAGACACAGCCACCAACGGTGGAGTGAAGATGAGGATTCCACAATTTAATGACTTCAATCAGGTTGGCTAATCGGAGTATGAACTCTCTGATTCAAGAGTCGATTGATGGATCAATCAGGGAGTCTTTTTCTTGTGTTTAACCAGGAGTGTCAGCTTCTCTGGCACTCCCTAAGGTAGACTGCTGACTGTTAGCACTCTGTCTACTGCTGTTGGAATTGTAAATAAAAGGATTTTGGTGAAGGGATTTCTGCCTCCAAAGACTTATTACACACAAAAGACCAGACTCATAGATCAAGAGAATTTAAATAAAGGATGAAAATTCAAGAACACGTGGACAGTAATGACAGTCTCGATCTTCAAAAGGTTTGGAATATGACGCGCTATTCCAATTCTGATAACGATGGTGAGATAACATATTAACCTCACTCTTCTGTTTTACTTTCAGCTTCATCTTTCTTTACCCTCAGAGAGTTTGTTGCGACCGGGAAGCCTATCAGAAGAGATAGTGGAAGATGAATCCATGAATGGGAGCAGGATCGACCCTTGAGGATGAGGAAGTTCCAGGATTACAGAGCAAATGGCGCTAAGCATGATCGCTCTTTCAAAGAGCCAGCACAGTCACAACAGGCTAAGTGGTCTCTTGAGCTTTTAAGTTTTGATGCTACCAAATGCTAACTGACCTCCAATCAGAGAATTATAGAATGAAATAGCACAGAAGCAAGCCATTCATGTCATTTTTTCCAGCATTATTTCCCCCCGTCTCAGAATTCCAGAGTTGCCACTTTTCGCCCCTTAACTCATTTGACCTGTGGCTTAATTATTCCGCAAAAGCCGAGAGAAATATAACCACTGAACAAAACAGAATGCTGCTTAGACGAAAGGCGTTTATTCTAACAACAGTCTCACGGATACTTGATCACGTAAGCCCCTCAGATCCAACCACAACTTTTGTCCTTAATGTGTTTGAGTTGGCACCAAAACATCCCAATGGTTTTACACAAAATTCCTTGGCAATCTAATTGAATTTTATTAGTTCGGAGCCTTGTTATGACTGACCTTCTGCAATACCCCTGCTCCCATTTTAAGCTCCCTTAAGAGTCAGAAGCAGAGCTCAAATTTTGATAATGAGGTAGACTTTACCCGTCTGCTTGAACCTGTAGTGTGAGCAGCTGGCCGTACTAACGCCTCCTTCAGAGTAAGAATGATTTTACAGACGCCACCGCTGAATCAGTGATTTTAACGTAAGGGAGACTGATCAAGGTGAGGTGAAGAATGGAAACATTATCCAGTTTTGGCATAAACAGTCATCTATTAGTCTAAATTTCAATCTGTATCCAAACTAATCCATACTTGACGCGTACCCATGTGTAGAGAAACATTGTGACAGATTGGAATTTATACGAACAGTGCTGTTTTGTCAGATTAAATAGGGGCCCCATCTACCTGTTCAGGTGAGAGGCAGAATGGTTAGCACCACTGCCTCACAGTGCCAGGGACCCGGGTTCAATTCCCAGCTTGGGTCACTGTCTATGTGGAGTCTGCACATTCTTCCCCTGTCTGCAATGGGTTTCGACTAGGTGCGCCAGTTTCCTCCCACAGTCTGAAAGATGTGTGGGTTAGATGGACTGACCATACTAAATTACCCCTCATTGTCAGAGGGACTAGCTATAATAAATACATGGAATTATGAGGATAGGACCTGGGAAGGATTGTGATTGGTGCAGACTCAATGGACTAAATGGCCTCTTTATGTACTGTAGGAATTGTATAAGATGCACATTAAGAATCTCACTGCATTATCTGAGGAAGAGGATTCTCATTATGATGTTCTCCATGACTAATGCACGTTAACCAGTTACTTATTTCTATGATCTACTTGCGTGTACAGTAAGAAGTCTCACAACACCAGGTTAAAGTCCAACAGGTTTACTTGGTAGCACAAGTCACAAGCTTTCAGAGCACTGCCTCTTCATCACTGCCCCTACCTTTGTGTGTCAGTGCTGAGAGTTTGCATGAAGGCTAAAAGGAACAGATTCCTTTCATAGAAAACAGAGGAGGCCATTTGGCTCTTTAAGCTTGCTCTGCCATCTATTTTGATCATGGCTGATTGCCAAAGTAAATAGTCCCTCGCTAGTGGTGGAAATGTGAAACCTATCCAAGAGGAGGATTTAACAATCAACAATTGGTGGCACGGTGGCAGAGTGATTACCTCTGCTGCCTCACGGTGCCAGGGACACGGGTTCATCTCTGGCCTTGGATAACTGTTCGTGTAGTGTTTGCACAATCTCCCTGTTTTCGTGTGGGTTTCCTCCGGATGCTCTGGTTTTTTTCCACAGTCCAAAGATATTCGAATTAAGTTGGTTGGCCATGCTAAATTGATCCTAGTGTCAGGGGATTAGCAGAGTGAATCCGTGGGATTATGGGGTTAGAGTCTGGGTGGGCTTGTTGGCAGTGCAGAATCTATGGGCTGAATGTTCTGCACCGAAGGGACTCTATGATTCTGTGAATATTCTAATCCTGCCTCCCCCCGCCACCCCGCCCCCTTAATCCCTTTAGCCCAAACAGCTATATCTAATTTCTTCTTGAAATCACACAATGTTTTGGCCTCAATCACATTCTGTGGTAGTGAATTCCACCACTTTGTGGGTGAAGAAATTTCTCTTCATCTCAGTCCTGAAGAGTTTACCCCTTAAACTATGATCTGGACTCCCCCGTCATCAGGAACATCCTTTCTGATTCTATCCTGTCTAATCTTGTTTGTTTTTTTTCTCATTTTCACATGGCTGAAATTGCGTGCGACGGGAGCTAAAATTGAACAGTCCCACTAATGCCAGGCAGTTTAGGCATTGTCTGTGTCAGGCCACTGCCCATTAACATACGGTAATCAGGGGCTCTATCACTCAGCTAAGTAATTTTAGTAGCTTACGCACCAATTTTAGTAGGTCACTGGAGCACCACTAGGCTGACACCCAGCAAAGACTCCAAGACATCAAATACAAAAATCAGTACTATGTCTACAAACTCTGGCCTCTAACTCAGCCTGCTTTCTTGTACCCTGTCAAACCAAACAATTCCCCAAGAATGACTTCAATGTAGCGAGGGTCAAGAGGTTAGAGTTCCACCTATTGGCTCCATCTTAACACCTGTTTGAGCTGGACATCTGATGGAGAGGGTTAAAAATGAGCCTCGGCTCTCATGGAGATTCACAATTTGGGAGCGGATTTGTGGGAGAGAAGTTTCCACTGCTTCCTCTCACCTCTCCTCCCCAACCCCACCCAATCCCCATCTTCAGCTTTTAAATTTCTCTCTAAATTCAGCCCCTCGCTAAATTTATTTTTCAACCCAGGAGTTAAGAAAACTGCTTGACTCTTAATCAACCTACGAAGATTCCAGAAAGCAAAAGAATTTGATTTCCAATCCAAGAGATTGAATTGGACGTGGAATCAGGTCTTTAATGCTGAAGAATGCAAAGTGAATCGCAATCATTGACATTCACAGTGCTGCATGTATTAAAGTTATTAGTGATTGATGGGAGCTGCCTGTCAATGGGATATTTTATTGGGCTTTCCTTAAGAGTCCATATTAAATATTCTTTGTCAGCTGGCATTGATGTGCCAAGTGACACATACTCATCAATCACACTCATCATACTCAACTAAGTTGCAAATCCAGGTGTAACAGGGAAGTCATGTGGCAAATAGAGTTGACCACACATTCAAACTGAAGGAATAAACAGCTGTTCTGTTACAGGGATTTCAAAAAAAACACAATTGAAGATAAAGTTTAAACTTACTTATTAGATTCACAAGTAGAGTTACATTAACAATGCAATGAAGCGATGATGAAAATCTCCTAGCCGCCATACTCTAGCACCTGTTTGGGTACATTGAGGGAAAATTTAGCATCGCCAATTCATCTGTGCAGCACGTCTTTCAGACTGTGGGAGGAAACCAGAGCATCCGGAGGAATCCCACACAGATACAGGGAGAACATGTGGACTCTGCACAATCAGTGACTCCAAGCCGGGAATTGAACCCAGACTCCTGGTGCTGTGAGGCAACAGTGCTAACCATTGTGCCACTGTGTCTCCGATTGAGGTATGCAAAAGGGAATTGCTATCTTGAAAAGAAGGGTTGCGTGAGATAAGGCAGGTGAATGGGGATAGGTTGAATGCTCTCTCAGAGAACCAGGGCATATTCAATGGACCTAATGGCTTCCTTTTGTGATCCTGTGCCAGATAGTGACCCAAGGCTGGAATAGACTCCAGATGCCTGGCTCTGTGAGACAGCAGTGCCACCTCACATAAGTCAGAGGATGATAGGGCTGGAGAATATTACAGGTAGAGGGGAGACACCATGCAAGAATGGAAACCATGCAAGAATTGGAAATTAGAATTTTAAAATCAGGGCATTTATTAACTGGGAACAAACATAACTTTTACAGATGCATCATAGAAAGCATTCTTTCTGGTTGCATCACAGCTTGATATGGCTCTTGCTCTGCCAAAAACCACAAGGAACTTCAGTGGGTTGTGAATGAAACCCAATCCATCACGCAAACCAGCCTCCCATTCATTGACTCTGTCTATACTTCCCACTGCCTCAGAAAAGCAGCCAGCATAATTAACGATCCCACACACCCTGGATGTACTGTCTTGCACCTTCTTCCGTCAGGAAAAAGAAACAAAAGTCTGAGGTCACATATCAACTGACTCAAGAACAGCTTCTTCCCTGCTACCATCAGACTTTTGAAAGGGCTTACCTCACATTAAGTTGATCTTTCTCTACACCCGAACTATGAATGTGATACAACATTCTGCACTCTCTTCTTTCCTTTTCTATGAATGGTATGCTTTGGTGTGCAAGAAACAATACTTTTCACTATATACTAATATATGTGACAATAATAAATCAAATCAAATGTAGGTCTGCGACTGGGTGAACAGGACATGATGTTTATGAGACATGAGATGCATTGGATAAGCTCAAATTTACAGAGGACAGAATGTGGGAGTCCATCCAGGAATGCATCAAAATAACCAAGTCTAGCATTCCATACAGGAAGCCAACAATGCAACATTGAAGAGAAGATTGTCAACTTACTGAGCTTAACTGATCCCAGAACTGAAAGCATTATAATCAGCAGGAAAAATGAACCAACCTGGGATTCAACTATTCAAAAAATAAAACCATGAGGGGCAAATTGACAGGATCTATAAACTGGGAAAGGGTTCGATAGAGACTTGTTTCCACTTGTACAAGGTGTCCCAAGCTGGGGGCAAGACAGTGACTCATAAATTCAATCAAGGATTCAGGAGAACCGTCTTCACTTGAACAGCAATTCAAACGTGGAATTAGCTGTCACAAAGAGGAGTGGAGGAAATTAGAATTAGATATATTTAAACCAAAGCTGGATAAAACACAGCAGAGAAAAAGGACCATAGAATATAGAATCTCTACAAGGCAGAAGGAGGCCATTGGGCCCATCAAGTCTGCACTGACTCTCCAAAAGATCATCTTATCCAAGTTCACTGCCACCTCACTCCCCTTATTCTATTGTTGTAACTCCATACATTTTAAATTTTATCTAATCTGCCCATCTGTGGACATTAAAAGGTAACTTAGCATGGCCAATCCATCTAACCTTTGACTTGATTTATTATTGTCACATGTATTAACACATAGTGAAAAGTATTGTTTCCTGCATACTACACAAAGTATATCGTTAATAGAGAAGGAAACAAGAGACTACAGAATGCAATGTACATTCATAGCTGGGGTATAGAGAAAGATCAACTTAATGCAAAGTAGATCCATTCAAAAGTCTGATGGTAGTAGGGAAGAAACTGTTCTTGAGTCGATTGGTACGTGACCTCAGACTTTTCTATTATTTTCCCAACAGAAGAAGATGGAGGAGAGAATGCCCTGGGTGCATAGGGTCCTTAATTATGCTGGCTGCTTTGCCAAAGCAGCTGGAAATGTAGACAGAGTCAAGGGATGGAAGGTTGGTTTACATGATGGATTGGGCTACATTCATGACCTTTTGTAGCTTCTTGTGGTCTTGGGCAGAGTAGAAGTCATACCAAGTTGTGATACAACCAGAAAGAATGCTTTCTATGGTCCATCTGTAAAAGTTGGTAAGAGTCATAGTTGACATGCTAAATTTCTTTAGTCTTCTGAGAAAGTAGAGGCGTTAGTGGGCTTTCTTAACTATAGTGTTGGTATGGAAATACCAAGACAGGTTGTTGGTGATCTGGAAACTTAAAAACTTGAAGCTCTCAACTATGTCTACTTCATACCCATTGATGTAGACAGGGCATGTTCTCCAGTATGCTTTTCCTTTGTTTTGTTGATATTGAGGGAGAGATTATTGTTGCTGCACCAGTTCACCGGATTCTTGATCTCATTCCTGTACTCTGATTCATCATTATTTGGGATCCAACTCATGATGGTGGTGTCGTCAGCGAACTTGAAAATCGAGTTGGAAGGGAATTTGGCCGCATTGTCATCGATATATAATGAGTATAGTAGGGGGCTGAGAACGCAGCCTCGTGGGATGCTGGTGTTGAAGATGATTGTGGAAGAGGTATCGTTGCCTGTCCTTACTGATTGCAGTCTGTGAGTTTACTCCACACAACCTGCATGTCTTTGGATACTAAGGGGCAATTTAGCATGGCTAATCCATCTAACCTGCACATCTTTGGACACAACTACATCTTGGCTGTGGGCTATTGCCCTCAAGCATTCTTCAAGAGAGTAGTGGAGCACAGAGTATAGCAATGGCCAGTGAGTATCAGACATCATCACCACAACATCACCACTCAACCAAAACATTAGCATCGCAGGAGAAACCAAAAGCAACTCTACTCTGGGCGGCGGAAGAAAGGTATGTAAGGACCCTTTTTTACAAACACTAATTATCATCATCTAATCAACAAAAGTAAAGTTGTTTAAATATAACTCATGTCCATGTGTAGACAATAAGGTCAGCACTGTCCTCGTACGAACATGTGTTCTCTCCATAAAAAAGTCTCAGATTTATTGGGATTGAAAATTTGGCATTTGTCACTTCAGACTTTTTCCCTCAACCTTTCCAGGTCAAATATTCTCATCCTGCAATTGGTTTTGAATGTGAGCTGATAACTCTGAGGTGAGGGGCATAGGGGACCTTGGGACATCTCGCTGGAGTTGTACAAGCCGTTGGTAAGTCTACACTTGGAATACTGTGTACAGCTCTGGTCACCCTGTTACAGAAAGAATATTATTAAACTAGAGAGAGTGCAGAATTAGGGACATACCAATATCTCAAAGGGTTTTGGGGCTGGGGAGGATTACAGAGATAGGAAGGGGCAAAGCCACAGAAGAATTTAAAAAAAAGGATTTAATAATCAAGAGTGCAGCTCTGATGGGGTCAGCGAGTGTAAGGGTAATATGAAACAGGACGTGGTGCAAATTAACATGAGCAATCGAGGTTTGGTGATCACACCTTAATGAAGGGTGGAACTTGGGAAACCAGCCAGGAATGCGTTGAATAGTCAAGCGTAGAGGTAGCAAAAGAATGAGGAAAGGCTTCAGCAGCAGCAGAACCGAGACAGGGCAGAACGACCTTACAGAGGGGAAATAGGCAGTCTTATTGATGGCAACAGTATACACCTAAAAACTCATGTCAGGTTCATGATGGTACGCTGATCAAACAGGCTGCTTTGTTATGTATTAAACCTGAAATGTATGTCACACACTCATCATCATACAACACGCAGTCACACCCTGCAGCTGCATCATCACCAGTAACAGAGCATCAAAGCTCCAGAACACCTGATCTATCAGAAGCCGATGGGGGAACTTGCAGGTGTGAAACACCTTCCATGACCGCAATGCTTCACAGCCAATGAAATAATTCAATATGCAGTTGTAATGCAACAAAACATGGCAGTTGATTAACTTTCAGCAAGGTGTGACGCCAAGCAAGGTAAACAGCTGGAAAACTTGGTTTGAAAGGTGTTGGGTGAGGGATAATTTATGTTATAGAATCATAGAAACCCTACAGTGCAGAAAGAGGCCATTCGGTCCATCGAGTCTGCATCAATAACAATCCCACCAAGGCCCTAACCGCACAACCCCTCATATTTACCTCGCTAATCCCTCAAAACTATGCATTACAGGACACTGAAGGGCAATTTAATGTGGCCAATGCACCTAACCTACACATCTTTGGACTGTGGGAGGAAAGCAGAGCACCCAGAGTAAACCCATGCAGACATGGGGAGAATGTATAAACTCCACACAGGCAGCGACCCAAACCGGAAATCGAACCCAGGTTAGAATACCTCTTGATCATACCAAGAGATCTTCAATATTTGGCTGGGGAGCAGAAAGGGCCTCAGTTTAATGACTGAAATATAGTGCCTTGGAGGGTGGAATACCGTTAGACAGGTTCTGTGCCTAAATCTCTGAATTCAGGAACACCTAATTCAAGAACATCGGGACCTCTAGTATCACTAGTGTAGTGTGAGGGAATGCCGCATTGCTCTGGTTCAGTGAATTAAAGCACAATTCACTTGCAACGAGATAATGTCTTTAACAGAGAAGAACACATCTCAGTGTTTCACAACAGCAGCATTCTCTTGCCAACTTATTTCAAACAGGTTAAAGTAACAAATAAGGCCAATTAATTGTTGTCAAAGTTAAACTGCTCCTCAATGTTTGTGCCTACCACTCCATGAGCAGAGGCCGGGATTGGAGATAAGTACATCAGGAGTGGCCAATCTCGTTAGCTTTTAATCCTGTCTTGTGACTGCACATTAACACCATTCAGTTTTTTTTTGCCAAGTTAACAGCCACAATTTCTACAAGTGAACCATGCTGAACCACAGTGTGTGAAACCTCAGCTGATTCTCATGACCCTGTAGCTGGAGCACCTCTTCTTACTTGCATAAAGTTATCCATCTCTATCCCCGTCTCAGCTCCTCTGTCACTGAAAACTTCAACTGTGTTGTTGTCATCTCACATGTTAGATTACTCTCGTGTTCTCCTAGCCAGCCAACCCTTCTCTCCTCCTCCAAACCCCACTCCCCTTATCCTCCGAAAGTCTCAACTTGCTTATATCTTAACTTGAACCAAACCCTCTTCATCCATTGCATCTGTCAGCATCGACCATCACCAAACCATCAGGGCAGCCCAGAGGCACACTGGTTAGCACTGCTGCCTTACAGCTCCAGGGACCTGGATTTGATTCCTGATTTGGGTCACTGCCTGTGTGGGGTTTGCACATTCACTCCGTGTCTGCATGGGTTTCCTCTGGCTGTTCTGGTTTCCTTTCAACGTCCAAAGATGTGCAGGTTAGGTGCATTGGCTGTGCTATATTGTCCCTTAGTGTCCCAGGATGCATAGTCTAGAGAGATTAGCGAGGTAACTATGTGGAGTTATAGGAATAATGCCTGGGTGTGACTCTGGTTGGTGCAGGCTCAATGAGCCAAATGGTGTCCTGCACTGTAGGGATTCTGTGACTTCACGTTGTTATGTCTTTCCTCATGTATAAGACATTTCTTTCCTCACCTTCCTGAGTACTATTATTTCTTGCGCACTATACAGACAAAGCATACCATTCATGGAGTACATAGGGGAGAAGGAAAAGAGATGATGCAGAACGTAGTGTTACAGTCATAGCCAGGATGTACAGAAAGATCAGCATTACATAAGGTAGGCCCATTCAAAAGTCTGATGGCAGCAGGAAAGAAGCTGTTCTTCAGTCGGTTGGAACATGATTTCAGACTTTTGTACCTTTTACTCAATGGAAGAAGGTAGAACAGTGTATGCCTGGAATGCATGGTGTCCTTAATTATGTTGGGTGCTTTTCTATGGCAGAGGAAAGTGTAGACAGAGTCGATATAGCAACTGTCCCTATTTTCTATTGACAAAACACCCCTCACTTCACCACATCCTTGACCAACATGTCTACAAAAACCAAGTTCTCCTGACTTGCCCTTTCCAAACTTCTCTCCCTCTCCTCCATTATGATCCTCATCCTTGAAATCTACCTCTTTAGCTATGGCCTCGGAGATCTTTGCCATATTGTCTGGCACCTATTTTCCTCTTGCCCGCATGCAGGTTCTCGGGATGTTTTCATGCATTAATAAGTGCCATATAAATCTAGGTTGTTCTCATCGGCTGTGTTCCTGTTCGTTGACCTCAGCCAGTGCAACAATAAGGGCACTACAATGAGATTCAGGTGTTAGCTGTGGCACCGTTTGTGGCATAAAAAGTTGTGGGTTCAAACTTCACTTGAGATTTGAGCTCAAAATATAAGCTGACACTCCAGAACACTGAAAGAGTGCTGAAGTGTCAGATGTGTAATCTTTTGATTATCCTCTTTCGTGGATTCCATGGCATCATTTGGAGAGAATTCTTCTCAGTGTCCTGGCAATATTTACTGTTAAACCAATGTTACCGAAAGCAGATTATCTGATGATTATCTTGTTGCTGTTTGTGGGAGTTTGCTGTGTGCAAATTGGCTGCCATCTTTAATTTGATTTGATTTGATTTACTATAATCACATGTATTAACATACTGTAACGTGTATTTTTCTGGAACACTATGCAGACAAAGCATACTGTTTGTAGAGAAAGAAATGAAAGAGTGCAGAATGTAGTGTTACTGTCATAGCTAGGGTGTAGAGAAAGGTCAACTTAATGCAAGATAAGTCCATTCAAAAGTCTGACAGCAGCAAGGAAGAAGCTGTTCCTGAATCGGTTGGTATTAACTTCAAACTTTTGTATCTTTTTCCTGACGGGAGAAGATGGGAAAGAGTATGTCAGGGTCCGTGGGGTCCTTAATTATGGTGGCTGTTTTGCCGAGACAGCGAGAAGTGTAGACAGAATCAATGAATAGGAGGCTGGTTTGTGTGATGGAATGGGCTTCATTCATAACCCTTTGTAGTCTCTTGCAGCCTTGGACAGAGCAAGAGCCATACCAAGCAGTGATACACTTGGAAAGAATGCTTTCTCTGCTGCATATTCCCTACATTATAATAATGACTGCATCACAAAAGTAATGATGTGGAGATGCCAGTGTTGCACAGAAGTAATCCAGTGGCTGCAAAATGCTTTGGGTTGTACTGGTGTCATGAAAGAATGATAAAAATACAACTCCTTTTCTTTCAGCAGATGGAATAGGGAGAGGTAAGGTAGCAGAGTTGGAGAGGTGGAGCAGGGAGCAGGAGGAGAGAAAAGTCAGCCAAATCAGTGATACAAGTGAGCATGTACCGTTCATAGAGATTTTTGGTTTCAAATTCCAACATTCGCGAAAATTTGCTTTTATCAGACTGCAGTATCACTTGCTATCTCATTGAAACTTGCATTAAATGCTGTCCTCTCAGCATGAAAGGTGCATAAGTTTATTTCTGTTTGAAGTTACTATCATAAGTTTCATTTATTTGAAGGAGTCCTTTTTTTCCAAGTGCATGTGTTTCTCACTCTTGTCCAATTTTATAAATGTGACATGTAATCGTTTCCGGGTTTGATGTAACGAACATTCATTGCAAACCAGTATTTATTGTGGCTCGCAACAAACATTGGGTTTAATTTCATTCCCTTGAAAGCCATAATTATGGAAACATCAGCATGACACTCATAACTGTGGCAAGCTAAAGGAAAACAGATTTTAACAGAACTCTCTTCTATCTGACTCCTGGAGATAGTTTGCAAGTCTCTGAAAATGGTAGGATCCAAACTCAAAGTGTAATAAAGAAAACACTGAGATTTAATGCATCTTTTAGTAGTTGGAGATGGGGAGGAAAGCTGTGAGAGACAGAGAATATTCACTATTAGATACAATAAGACTATCAAACATTGGCCTTCAACTGTCCAGATTACATTGTTGGCTCAATACACTGCCACAGTGAGTTGATTTGATCTGATTTAATATTGTCACATGTGTTAGTATGTAGTGTTTTATATATAGTATTGTTTCTTGCAATACAGATACGTACATAAAGAGAAGGAGAGAGTGCAGGATGTAGTGTTATATCATAGCTAGGGTGTAGAGAAAGATCGACTTAGTGCTGGTATGTCTTTTCAAAAGTCTGATGGCAGTATAGAAGAAACTGTTCTTGAGTCAGTTGTCTCATGTTCTCAAACTTCTGTATCTTTTTTCCTGATGGAAAAAAGTGAAAGAGAAAATATTCAGGGTGCGTAAGGTGATTAGTTATGCTGGCCTCTTTGCCGAAGCAGCGAGAAATGTAGACAGTCATTAGATGGGAGGCTGGTTTGCATGGTAGGCTGGGCTGCATTCATGCCCCTTTGTATCTGGGCGGAGCAGGAGCCAAACCAAAGCTGTGATACAAACAGAAAGAATGCTTTCTATGGTGCATCTGTGAAAATTGGTGAGAGTCGTAGCTGACATGCCAAATTTGCTCAGTCCTCTGAGAAAGTAGAGGCGTTGGTGGTCTTTCTTAACTAGAGTGTCAGCGTGGGAGGATTAGGACAAGTTATTGCTGATCTGGGCATCTAAAAACATGAAGCCCTCAACCATTTCTACTTCACCTTCATTGATGTAGACAGCCACATATTCTCCACTATGCTTCCTGAAGTCAATGACGATCTTCTTTGCTTTGTTGACATTGAGGGAGAGATTATTGTTGCTGTACCAGTTCACTAGATTCTCTATCTTATTTCTGTACTCCTTCACGACTTCAGCCAAAAGGATTGATTGTCAAATGATATTGGCCACAAGTCCAAGACTCCATGGAGAGGGCACAGCACCAAAATGGATCTCTAATAGCTGTGAGTTACTGAGAAAAAACCCAGTAAAAGTCTACGGATGGCTGTAAGCATGACAAATAGTGAGCGAGTGTTGTTTATTCTCCACTATATAGTAGGACTGACAAAAGACCTGATGTAATTTGATTGAATACTATGAGTGCCTGGAACAAGCTGCCGGAGTAGTAGTAGAGGTGGGAACAATTTTGTCTTTTAAAAAGCATTTAGATAGTTACATGGGTATGATGGATATAGAGGGATATGAGCCAAATGCAGGGCAATTAGGATTCATTAGGGGTTTTTAAGAAAAAGTGCAGCATGGACAAGTTGGGCCAAAGGGCCTGTTTCCATGCTGTAAACCTCTATGACTCTACGCTAGCAGCTCTCTCTCTCTATCTTTCTCTCTCTCCTCCCTTATTAAGAAGGATTCTAAAGCAGTTGGTCGGGTTGGCACGGACACAGGAGTGTAGGACTGATATCTCTGCCAAGGACACAGCTTTAGCATTGACATTCCTCAGCATGATATTGTGTGATTTACATGACCTGCATCTCATTCAACTGAGAAAAGTTAATAAAATGCCTTCCATAAGACCACGAGATAGAGGAGCAGAGCCAGGCTATTCAGCCCATCAGATCTGCTCCCCCATTCAATCATAACTGATATGTTTCTCAACCCCATCCTCCTGCCTTTTCCCCATGACCTTTAATCCCCTTACCAATCAAGAACCTATCTCTGTCTCAAAGACAGTCAATGACCTGGCCTTCACAACCTTCTGTGGCAATGAGTTCCACAGATTCATCACATTCTGGCTGAAGGAATTCCTCCTCATCTCGCTAAAGAGCTAAGTCATGAGATAACCTCCTGAACCAGTGGGCAGAAATTGGAGGGAACTACATTGAGTAACTGTTTCTTGGTAAACTGGAGAACTGACAAAAAATTGTCATGAGAAACTCACCAGTCCCTTAGAAATAAGGGATATAAAATTGCTTTTGGCAGGGAAAAACACAAGGCAGAAATTAGCTTTTCCGGGTGGATCTATGTAGGTTTCAGTTTAATGATCTGGTGCCTTCAAGAAGGTCAAGGGACACCCAATGTAACTTTTAGTTTATTTCTTTGTGTCACAAGTAGGCTTACATTAGCACTGCAATGAAGTTACTATGCAAATCCCCTAGTCTCCATTCTCTGGCACTTGTTCGGGTACTGAAGGAGAATTTAGCATGGCCAATGCACCTAACCAGCAGATCTTTCTGACTGTGGGAAGGAACTGGAACACCCAGAGAAAACCCATGCAGACATGGGGTGAATGTGCAGAATCTGGCCCAAACCAGGAATTGAACCCAGGTCCTTGGTGCAATGGGACAACAGTGCTAACCGCTATGCCACCGTGCAGTGAGCTGCTTCATGCTCTTGTTCTGAGATTGGTAAACTGTTCAGAGACTACCATCTCCAGATTCAGGAATCTGCATCTTCCTCCCATATTCTAGCTGGATCTGGGACGGTAAACCATTCACACCTGTGATGTGCATCTTTTCTGCTTATTTAGATCATGCGTCACATTTAAACTGTTGCTTCTTAATAAATTGCATTAAAACTATCAATGACTTTGATTCTGTGTTGGGTAATCTGCAACTTCCCACACAAATCTTGCAGTATTAATCAGAAAATGTGGCCCAAAAAGGCCTCAACTGGAAGGGGTGATTACCAGTTAAGAGAAGGAACAAATTGCCCAATAATGACCAAATTCTGCTTCTTCTTCACTAAACACAAAGGTCCACATGTCCAGTAACTCCAGTTTATTTGATTTAACTTGATTTGATTTACTATTGTCACATATATTAACATACAGTGAAAAGCTTGTATGCTACACAGACAAAGCACAGAGAAGGAAACAAGAAGGTGCAGAATGTAGTGTTACAGTCATAGCTAGGATGTAGAGAAAGATCAACTTAATGCAAGGTAGGTCCATTCAAAAGTCTGGCAGCAGCAGAGAAGAAGCTGATCTTGAGCCTGTATGTGACCTCAGACTTTTGTATCATTTTCCTGACGGAAGAATTAAGTAATTCTGAGACTAACACTGGCTGTTGTGATTAATTGAATTATGATTAATTTTGAGTTTAGAAGAATGAGAGGGATCTTGTGGGGATCTATAAAATTCTAATAGAATTAGACAGGGTACGTTCAGAAAGAATGTTCCTGGAGTCCAGCACCAGGGTCACAGTTTGAGGATAAGGGGTAAACTTTTTAAGAACTGAGGTGAGGAAAAACTTTTTAACCCAGGGGGTGTTAAACGTGTGGAATTCACTACCACAGGAGATAGTAGAGGCCAAAACATTATCTGGTTTCAAGAAGAAATTAGGTATAGCTCTTGGAGATAAAGGGATTGAGAGAAATAGGAGTAAGGTGGGATCAGGATATTGAATTTGGTGATCAGCATGATCAACATGAATAGCAGAGCAGGCTCGAAGGACCGCATGGCCTATTCCTGCTTCTAATTCTTATGTTTTTATATTTACCCTTAGGGGATTTCAATTTGGCCCCAACATAATCAAATTTTCTGTTTGTCTCCTACAACGCAAATAAGAATCCCTGAACTTACGCATCGCATTTTGCATGACAAATTACACAAATTTTATTGTGACGGTGACCTTGGGCAGCAACCAATTTACACAATACATGGTCCCACAAATACAAATGGAATGAATAACCAAGTAATTGTTCTTTGATGGCGATGGTCGAAGGTGGGAAGGTCGGCTGGGACAGGTTCCCTCCCCATCTTTTTGAACGCAGCCACTGGATCTTTCATCTAAATGATCAGCCAAGCAGCTGGAACAGACATGGATTTTTACAACACAGCCAAGTGACAGATAATGCAGAACCATACTGGGGTGAGGGGAAGGCAGTGGTACATCTGGTTTAGAGCTCAAGTTCTGCGCTGTGTGTGAAACAAGTTACATGTGTGAAGGGGCCTGTGGCACAAAACCCGCTGCGGTTTGCAATGAAACAGACAGAAAACCTGTGGCCTCATTCAAAGAGACCTCAAGCCGGCCAGAGTAGAGATTATGGGGCGGTTGGCAAGGCAGAGTGGGTGGGTGGGGGAGGTGGGGGTGGTGTGGAGCATTATCTGAAAGTGGAGCTGGGGTTTGGGAAAAGTAGAGAGAACGCTTCCCTCCAGCTGTGTTGCACAGAAGAAGCTCTGGACAGTCTAATGCTGAATTTGGATGTTCAAAATGTTAGATCTCCTGAGCACCAACTTCAGTGAACAGAACAATAAAAAATAACACAATTAAAAAGTTTAAGCAATCTGATGTCAGGCCAGAGGTATCACTCTGAATGAACACCACATAGAAGTGATACTAAAATAAAATATCCTTGCAAAAAAGGAAAGATGACAAGTGGAATTGCACTGGACTGGATCAAGTCTTCCTGTTAAGCAGGTACATGATCTCAACAAGAGCACATTAATCAGCACTGTATTAGACAGGCTAGCCATCCTGACATTCAAATATGCCAAGGTACTGCATCTGTTAAAGTCGTTCTGATACATTTGACAGATCACATTACAGCAATGTATCTGTTATAAAATTCTATCTGCTTTTCATTTCCCATTATAAAGTTACCACATAGATGATTTATCCCTTGGGTTCCATTTGTTAGTTATTCCAACCATATGGAACACAAAAACCATTTCCATATATGTTTTCTTTAACCTTGCCTCTAATCTCTCCACAACACACGCCATCTCCACCCATACTCCACAAGCCCAACGTGCTCACAACACCGCTATGGGAATGTTTCCGAGGACATCTTCAGAGCAACTCTTCTCCCAATCCTTCCTTCATCTTGGAGACATTTTTGGCCTGCGCTCATTGGGGTTCGATTAAAATTTAGAAGATAGGGTTCAGGGATGTTTGAGCCTCAGTCCACATTCCATCATGCTGGAACACAGACAAGTGTGGAAATTACATTGTCCAATGTCATGGACAGTTGCCTGACACGTTATTTCTCTTTCCAACTGCACTGTGATGACATTTTGGTTTGGTTAACTTAAATTCCTTTTGTGTCATTGGTAATTACTTTTCTTGCTAAATTCCATTCAATCCCAAAATTGTCTTTCACTGGCACGCACAATTCCTCCAATCTCACCCATTGAAAATTCTAACTGTCTAACCCAAGAGACTATTTTCTATTCTATTTGCAATTCCTCTCACTGGCAATCAGAACATCTTTTGCGCACATCTTATGTTCATCTCTCATGATCATCTGATTCAAGCTACACTTCCTGCTGCTTCAAGAAAGCAGCTAGCATAATTAAGAACCCCACACACCTCGGACATTCTCTCTTCCGCTTTCTTCCATCGAGTAAACAGGTACAAAAGTCTGAGGACATGTACCAACCAACTCAAGAACAGCTTCTGTCCTGCTGCCATCAGACTTTTGAATGGACCTATTTATATTAAGTTAATCTTTCTCTAAACCCTAGCTATGGCTGTAACACCACATTTTGTGCCCTTTCCTTTCCTTCCCCCCATGTCTTCTATGAACAGTATGCTTTGTCAGTATAGCACATAAGAAACAATACTTTTCGCTGTATCCCAATAATGTGACAATAATAAATCAAATCAAATCCTTGTGCCTGTCTGGCATATAGTGGACCATTACTAAGGGCTCCCATTCTCATCTCCTGGCCGTCCTTTATATCGTACATTTATGCTAATTCAAGATTGTCAGTTGATGTAACTGCGCAGGCATAGTTCCATTTGTTTATGGCAGATGTTATAACACTTCAGAAAAATTTTGAGTCGTGGGCCTATTTTAATGACATTTCCTTACTTGTTCTTAAAGTATGGGTCAGAATTTTAAGATCCTTGGGTAGACACATGAAAGTATGTAAAATCATGTGGGAAAATGTCAAGTCTCTGTCCCAAAGCCACTGTTACCTCAATTTTTCAGTTCATGCAATTGCGAAGTGTGCTTGCCAACAATCAAGAAGCTAATTTAAATTAATTAGAGAGTAATTGACTGGGATTTTACATGGCCCATCTGCCCTTAACGGTTAGCAGACAGACCAATTGGTCAGGACATCTTTACATTATGGAATGAATGCTGAAGGTGGTGGATGACGTACCAATTAAGCATGCTGCTTCGTTCTGGATGATGGTGAGCTTCTTGAGTGATGATGTATACACAAGTTCAGACTGAGTTACAAAATCATTGTTCTACTCAACTCCCTGCCTCCAACTGTGAGTCCCTTCTTGACCTGTGATACATGCCTTCCTGTCAGTTGGCTCAGTTGCCAGCTGCGACAGTCCTCACCAATCACATGGCCCTCAGGAAATCTCCCCCCTAAAAGGACCATGATAATAAACTCTCTTTATAGAAATATATCTAATTATCATGGTAGCGCTTTCAGGCTGTCCATGGAGTGACCTATGGGTGATGATGCTAACATAGCACACCATAAGGCAGCATGGTAGCACAGTGGTTAGCACTGCTGCTTCACAGCTCCAGAGTCCTGGGTTCGATTCCCAGCTCAGGTCACTATCTGTGTGGAGTTTCTCCTCATGTCTGCATGGGTTTCCTCCGGCTGCTCCAGTTTCCTCCTGCAGTCCAAAGGTGTGCGGGTTACGTTGATTGGCCATGCTAAAATTGTCCCTTAGTGTCCAGGGATATGTAGATTAGAGGAATTAGTGGGTATAACGTGTGGGGTGGGGCCTGGGTGGGATTGTGTTCGGCGCAGACTCGATGCACTGTAAGGTTTCTATGATTCTATGGTTATCATTCATGTAATAAACTCCCACCTCACCTAAAGGACAGCTTACATCGTAGAGCAGCTGAGGCTCTATCTCATCTGTCTGGGTCAGATGCTCTGGTCAGAGAGTTGATGCAGACTTAGAATCATAGAAGTTTACAGCATGAAAACAGACCTTTCGGCCCAACTTGTCCATGCCGCCTTCTTTTTATTAACCACTAAGCCAGTCTCTATTGCTTGCATTTGGCCCATGTCCTCCTATACCCATCCTGCCCATGTAACTATCGAAATGCTTTTCAAAATTGTACCCGTCTCTACTACTACCACCTCTGACAGCTTGTGCCAGACACTCATGACCCTCTGTGTGATGGGCTGAATGGCCTCCTTCTGAGCTGTAGGATTCTATGATTCTATGTTTGGATAGGGTGGACAGTGATAGCCTTTTTCCTAGGATGGAGAAAGCTAGCACGAGGGGACACAGCTTTAAATTAAGGGGTGATAGTTATAGGACGGATATCAGAGGTAGGTTCTTTACCCAAAGGGTGGTTAGGGAGTGGAATGCCCTGCCTGCAGCAGTTGTAGATGCGCCAAGTTTGGTGGCGTTTAAGAGGTTAGTTGATAAGTATATGGAAGAGAAGGGAATGGTTTAGTTTGGAGGGGCATTGCTTTTTATATTGGTCGGCGCAACATCGAAGGCCGAAGGGCCTGTTCTGTGCTGTAATGTTCTATGTTCTATGTTCTATGATTCTACGGTTGTCACTGGATTAGAATTCTGGAACTCCTCAGCAAAATAGGAATAACACAAAGAAATCCGACAACACCAGTTAAAAGTCCAAACTGGTTTATTTGTAGCAAACACCACCAGCTTTCGGGACAGTCTGTCCCTTCATCAAGTGGCTAGGAGTTCTCCTTTAACTTTAAATTGGTATTGCAGGATTTCTTTGTGTTTTACCTCAGTCCAATGCTGGCATCTCCATATCAAAATAGGAATACCAGCACCATAAATATCTTCAATAATCTGAATTAATCGACCAGGCTTTGTAGTCATAGGGATTGGCACCTCAACTGCAGCGGCTCAAGAAGGTGGCTTACTGCTGCCCTTCCGATGGCAAATAGGGGTTTGGCTTTGCAAACAATTCCCATGTCCCAAAAATGAATTCAACCAAAAACGAGCTCAACCATTTTGGGCTACTGCTCTTAATGGAAGATTTGACTTGAGCATTAGAAGTTGGGACCCTGCACAAGTGATCCAGCATACACTCAGATGGCATTGTGGTCACACTATAAATAATCACACATGTGCTTGCACGACCCTACAAATAAAGCACATCCAAAGAACTGGGATCTAAAGCTGGTAACAGCTTCATACACAGCTATTCAGCTACTCAAATGCAACAACAGTCTCGGAACCACCTGCGACCTTCCCTGGGTGGAGTTTGGGGACGGGGATGGGGCAAGGGGGAGGGGTGTTTAAAACATTGATAAAAGAGGTCAAAAATTTGACCAAAATAGCTGGTAATAATAACAATTTTATTTAGTCATGTCACAGTTGGGGCTATTTAAAAACAAAATCCGCACTGGAGGTTCTCACTTTGAAGTAACCTAATTGAATCTATCATTAACCTCAGTCGCAGTCTACATTCAAAGTGATGGACAGTTAAATTTGTAGCTTCATGGAATTCCTCATTAGTCTGCTTAATTTTGATTATTCATCTGTTTTCACTTCACATTAAATGGGGCAAATAGTTACTGTTTCCCAGATCCCAGAAAAAGTGCAGCATTCTAGCTGTACAAACTAACATGTCCGGCATTGTGTTATTTTGATCCCAAGCCAGATGGCAGTACTAAACTAGACACTAATGCTTTTCATGACCATAGGTTTATTTACAGAATGTAGCATTACAAAATGTCTGAAGTCCCCACCCCACAATCTTAGTGTCCCAGCGGTCTCTCTCTATAAGTGCTCTAGGTACGTAGTTGAATAGTGTCCTTCCCCTGTGCGTCTCAATGATATAATTGATATATCATGAACGCATTGCTCCCCATTCCTCGTGGTACTGAGTTGCTTTAAGCTGTGTCCTCCTCAGTCATTTCCAACCGGTTTCTCCTGAAAAGCTGCTATTTGCTGACAGCCACGCATTACAAAGCGCCCTCCCCAATTGCAATTAACCTTTGACTGGCCTCAGGACATCTGGGAAAGCAGCAATTAGCTGTCGCGGTCTGAAAGAGGCAGGTTTTCAGAGTTGTGAATCAGCAGCAGAAAATAACACATTGAATCTGCCAGAATATCATGTTTCAGGAACAACGTGAGCTAAGTCAGAGCAGCCCTGAAAAAGATTCGCCCTCTAACTGAATTCTAGAGGTGTCCAAGGTTTCAGCGTGCAGAAATGAACTCCAGTCACAACTGGGGGCTCTAAAGAGGCATAAATTCTCCAAGTTAGCATCAGGCTACCACACTGAAGATCAGAGATGACCCCTTTGCCGTTTTCCCCCGTAGGGACGTTCTCCTTCCATCATGCTATAATTTACTGATGGGCATATCATCCGATTTCTACTCTATCTATAGAGAGAGAATTGCAAAGGTTTACCAGCATGTCAGGCTACTTGTGATACTAATAAATAAACTTAAAAAGCGTAACTGAAACTGATTCTTGGGATGGCAGGTTTGTTATATGAGGAGAGTCTAAGTCAGTTAGAATTATATTCACTGGAGTTCAGAAGAGTGAGAGAGGATCTCACAAAAACTTGCAAAATTCTTACAGGGTTAGATAGGGTAGATTCAGAAAGAATGTCCTGATGGTGGGGGAGTCCAGAACGAGGGGTCAGAGTTTGAGGCGAAGGGGTAAACCTTTTAGAATACATAGAACTAGAATTCCTACAGTGCAAAAGGAGGCCATTTGGCCCATCAAGTCTGCACTGACCACAACCCTACACAGGCCGTATCCTCGTAACCTATTTATTTATCCGAGCAGCTGAGGTGAAGTGAGGAGAAATTTCTTCACCCAAAGGATGATGAATGTTTGGAATTTGCTACCACAGAGAGTAATTGAGGCCAAAACGTCTGATTCCTAGAGAAAATTAGATATAGCTCTTGAGGCTAAAGGGATCAAAGGAAATGAAGGGGAAAGGCTGAATCAGGATATTGAATTAGATGATCAGCCATAATCAGAATGAATGGTTATACATCCTAACCAGCTTATTCTCAGTTTCATCCCTGTAGTCCAGCATCCAGCCTTTTTTTAAAGTTTATTTACTGGTGTTACAAATAGGCTTACATTAACACTGCAATGAAGTTACTATGAAAATCTACTAGTCGCCACACTCATGCGGCTTTTCAGGTACACTGTGGGACAATTTAGCGTGGTCAATGCATCTAACCTGCACATCTTTCAGATTGGAGAAGGAAACCACACAGACACAGGGAGAACGTGCAAACTCCACACAGTAACCCAAGCCTGGAATCGAATCCGGGTCCCTGGCGCTGTGAGACAGCAGTGTTAACTGCTATCCTCTTTTACTTCCAGATTTTCACCATTGACAAGTCTTTATTAAATAAAGTCAAACACTTGTGTTTTGCTTTTGATGAATTTCAATTACTCATTAACAGTACTTGAAGAATTTGCACATACTGTCAATATTTTCACAGCACTTCAAAGAATGGCATAAAGCTCCAACTTCTTTATCTTCTCGATACATACATTGATAAGATAAATTTGGGGGTGAAAGGAGGAAAGTTTTATCCTGCAGGTACAGAGAAAGGAAACACACAAGTATAATCTTGTATGCTCACAAACAATTTGGTAAATTATGAATGGTGCCTTGCTCACACTATTTGCAGTATTAAACAACATGGCATTCCAGGAAAGTATCGGTCATTACAGCGACACATGTCTTAACAATTCATCATCTCATTATTAAATATCGACCGTGACATTCTTGAACCCATGAACTTCTACCTCAGAAGCCAGGCTCATTCAAGAGACTTAATGATCACCAGTGGATTTTACATCCCTGCCCAAGTCAATGGCCATTTGTGTTGATCACCAGCCACGTCAGGGGGGAACTCACTGTGAAGGGGGTCACCTTCACCAGGGCCAAAAGATCCCGCCAGGGAGAAGGTTCTGGAAAATCTCAGCTTGCAAAACACAATCCACTCCGGCACTTCAGTGCAACACTGGGGGAGTGCCGCACTGTAAAATGAATGTTCAAACTGACCTCTCCCAGCTGAACATAAAAGCACCACAAGATAATGCCTGAAATCAGACTTTAATCTGCTCATTGAAGCTGTGGAAATATTACCAGCAAGTCCAAATTCCCTAATCACTGTTAATAATTAATTTATATTCTTCGAAATCAAAAAAAACACATGAATGACTTTATACCAAGAACAAACTTGTAAAAGATGGAAATCACAAAGTAAATAGGAAATGCAAAAATAAAGAATGACAAGAAGCAGGTTAATGCACCAAAGGGAGTTCTCTTGGATTTCTAGCCAACACTTATCCCATCAGTATATCACTAACACAGATAATCTTAGTGCTGTTTGTATCATCTTTCTATGAATAAATTGGCTGCTTTATTCCCTCATGTTACTACAGTGGTAAAGTGGTAAACCTCAAATTAACTAGCAATGAAAGCGCTTTGGGATGTCCTTCTGATGTGAAAAGCTTTACATAAATGCAAGTTTTGGAAACTCAGACACAAGATTACTTTTATTCATTCATTGGAAATGGGCATTGCTGGATAGGGCAGCATTTATTGCTCATCCTAATTGCCCTTGGACTGAACGGCTTGCTAGCCATTTCAGGTGACCTTTTTTTAAATGTCAACCACATTGCTGCGGGTCTGGAGTCACATGTAGGCCAGGCAGGGGTAAGGACAGGAGAGTTTGTTCCCTAAAGCACATTAGCGAGCCAGATGGGTTTTTATGACAATCGATATATCTTTGAATTGACTTCAAATTCCAACACCTGCCATGGTGGGATTCGAACCATGATCTCAGATACACTGGGCATCAGGATTATGAGTTCAGTGCCAATGCCACTGTGCCATCAACTATCGCCCCCATCACTGAAAGCAGGCATTCTCCACACAGGCTTTCCAATCCCTCTCAGAGCACTGCTCTCTTCTGAGTCCAATATCCCCAAGAACACAGAGTGTAGCGCTTCCATTCTGTAGCAGCAAAACAAAGTCAAAATCACCTCTCTTGGAAAGCCCCTGCTGATACTTTTTAACAGTGTTGGTGGGGAGTTCTGTGTGCATGTTCAGCTGGGAAGGTTTAAGAGAAGGTGTTAATGGGACTGTGAGGTGTAAAGGGTAGTTAGGTTGCCAAAATCAGCATTTAACACTCTGTGATGATAATCTGTATGCTTCTCCCACCTGATCAAGCACATCACAAGAACTGCACATTGTGTGGGTCAATGCAGAAGCAGCTGGAAACAGACTGTACACCGGTTTCAGATCTCCGGACCTCTGTAACACCCACCCCAGCGATGCTATAAGAACTGAATAAATGAAGACAAAGTTTCCCCCGGACTGTCCAATCCCTTATAATTCTAAAAACATGTGGCACATTACCAGTTACCCTCCTCCATTCCAATATATACCATTCCAATTGATAATGTCAGCTCCCTTGAGAATTTGTACTGCACCCTCTCCATTGCCACAATGTGGAGCTTGAAATTACACACAGCACTGTGTTCTCACTAAGCTATACTGTAGCCTCATCATTATATCCCCAAAGTTTTATATTCTGTCTTTTGCCAAAAGATCCAGTATTCCATTAGCTTTTTTTTTATATAAGGCTCTATCCATTTGAATTGTTAACACTTCATTACAGGGTTATCACTAGGATTATAGCCGATTAAAATGGTCATATTTTTATACCATATGTCCGCATAAATTGAGAACAGCCGACACTGCAGCTGTAGACCGAATCTTTCCAAGCCTGAGCTGAGTCTGGACTGAATATGTTGAGTTTGAGATCGAGAGGTTATTCATCACAACTCACTCACTTCCTGTGGCAATGAGGGACTAATCTAAGGGTGTAGGTTACGACTCCGAGACTCTCCACCTCGTTCAGTGCAACGCCACGCTCAAATAAATGGTCCTGCTTCAGGCCTTAACCACAAAACCGGTTTAGCTACGTCACCAATACAATACAGCAGCCAAAAACACTTCCAATGTCTTGTGCTGTACTTTGTATAAAACGTGCACAGCACTGAAATAGGCATTCCGCCCAACTGGTCTATGCCAGAGCCTATAACCTATTGAAATCTCCACACCTGTTACTCAGGGAGGTAGCAACGCAGTGGTATTGTTACCGAATTAATAATCCTACAACTTAGGGCTTGAATCCCACCATATCGATGATGAAATTTGAATTCAATTGGAAAAACAAAACTGGAAGCAAAGAATTTTACAAAAAAAAATCTAAGTCCAGGACGAGCGTGAAAACAGGATTCCTTTTTGGGCAAGTTCAAATCAGCTGTCTTATCCATTTAGACAAAAAAAAACCTTAAACAAGGTTTCTCCCTAGGGAAAGTAGAAAATCCAGGGAAGTTAAGGAAGGAAATCTTCCATTTTTGTCTGGTTAAAAAAAAGTTAAAATTTATTTATCATGTAGCCCAAATGAAACCTCAGGGTTACAACAGTGTTCTCTGAAAGAGACAAGCAAATCATTCAGTTCAAGGGCAATTAAAAATGTGCAGCCAGCAATGCCCACATCCCATAAATGAACAAATTAAGTCTCACTCTGTAATAACCTCAACGAGGCCCTTGAAGTTGATCTCTTGGAGTGCAAGCTCCCTGATCGAGGTAATGATTGCCTGCCTTATCAGGGAGACTCACCTGTACCTATACAGAGAAGCGTCTGGGCTACTGACACTCCAGATTCTGACTTATACTTGAGCAATTTTAGGAGTTGAATTGAGTTCGCAAATAAAAGGAATCTGGTGATGGTATGCTGACCATGGAAGAGTCATTTCATACTCTCTCAGAATATCCGTCCATTCTTTTCCTGCATTTATCTGACTTTTCCTTAAATGCATCAATGTTGTTAATGCTTAAAATAGTCCCTTTGGTAATACTTCTCACATTCAAGCCATTGTCCTGAATTCCTGTTGGATTTATTAGTGTTGTGTGATAATTATGGTTCCTGGTTTTGGTCTCTCCCAACAAGTGGAAACACCCTCTCTACATCGACCCAGTCAAACCCTATTGAGTTATTCAAAGTTTTGCAGAGTTTAAGGTGCCTTCTGCATCACAAGTTTGAAAGGATAGAATTCATTCCTGGGTGTCTCATGTTCAGGTGGACAGTGAATCAGAATTTCAGACACCCTGTCAAGATCCCTGTGGCATAAACACATGCCTCAAGTGGTAAATTCATGAGACACAGTTTCGAAAAGCAGAATGCAAGAGAGAGGCACCAAGATTTTTGGAGCACGCTTTAAAAAAATGGACTGGCAAAAAGAGAAAAGGCTGGACAAGAAAATAAATACAGATGAAGAACAGATGAAGATTAATCATTGAAGAAATGAAGTGAAGTGAAACTCAATGACTTGTGCACGGCATAAACTACAGTCACTCCCTAGGCTGTGACCCAGAGGATGAGAGGGTCTCCAAGGTAACAGGACAGCATTTCAGCTTTGATTAACTCTCTGTCTCACAATCTTTTGCTCAGATGTACCGTGCTGTAATACAAAGCAAACCACAACACACAGACCAGCTCAGGAAGATGGCAGAGATTTTAAAGAAATGATGGCAGTCACATGAATTTGACAACTCTATTTGGGAAAACATCTGGCTCCAATCTAAAGGAGAAAACGCGAAGCCAAAGTCTTTTTTGTGGATCGCATGTACTTCTAAAAACAAAGAGAGATGATATAAACCAGCCAGACTTCAATAATATAGCCCAAAGGTTGAACCTGAATTTCCCATTTAAGTCTCTGTCAATATCCTCTCTTTCACTTTGGTTAATAAATCAGTTTATTTTCCACCCTGCAGCCTCATTTTTAAAGAAATAGTTTCCCTGCCGGTTGAATTGACAAATGTTTTGTGATCTGATAGTGAGCCACACTGGGTGAAATGCCACCTTGCACAATCCACTTCGCTGCCTGGTCTGTGCTGAGTTGACCATCAATCACTACTCAAGGCAAGATTGGACAATTAGAGAGTTGAGTTAGGAGGTTATGGAAGGATAAAAACCAGTCAGGATCCCAAATGCTGGGCATAGTAATGACCATCACCTCTTCCAACCCCTCCATCCAAACCACACACCCCCATGCCCGCCTTGCAGCACCCCCCCCCCCTCCCCCCACCCCCTCCCCCCCATCTCCCAGTCAGGTCCCAAAAAGTGCATGTTTATAAATCACTTTCCACAACCACTGAATGCCCCGAAGTGTTTCACGGTCAATGAAGTGCAATGAAGTATGGGTTAGGTTGATTGGCCATGGTAAATAGCCCCTTACTACCAGGGGAATGAGCCTAAATGTGTGTAGTTACTGGGATAGGTTCTGTGTTTTGCTGGAGGAATCACCCCACTTTTGTCTGGAGATATTGCTGTAGTTTTAATCACGAGCTCAGATTGCTACAGTTCATAAAGACTCATTTTAAAAAGACTCTGTAGAGTGTAGCGTTCAAATGAACTTTGGGCACGATCTTATCATTGTTCATGCCACTCTCCCACTGCAGCGAGGTTGAAGAATTTGGCAGCCCGCCAAAGGTTCCAGCCTTTGACTCAACAAGCACATTTCGCTGGCTACAGAATTACTGTATCCTGCAGTTCAAACATAAATCCTGCCCTAACTCCAATGCATTGATACTACTCTGCCTGCCAATAGACACACCGCATTGCAACACATTGTCAAATGCCACTGACTTGGAATTACATACCCTCACGGTGAATTAACATAAACTATTTGCTAGAGAGTCGCTCTGAAGTACAAAAAAAACTCCAAACAGGTAGATCAGCTCAGCCGACTCAAGAACAGCTTCTTCGCTGCTGCCATCAGACTTTTGAACGGATTTACCTTGTATTAAGTTGATTTTCCTCTACACCCTAGCTATGACTCTAACACAACATTCCGCACTCTCTCCTTTACTTCTCTATGTACAATATGTCTTGTTTGTATACTATGCAAGAAACAATACTTCTCAGTGTATGCTCATACATGTGACAATAATAAATCAAATCAAATCAAATCTTCCAACCAACATTATTCTAATTGGATCAATGGCATTGATAAGGATGTTCAGTGGTTTTGAAAGATGGAATGAGTAGTAATGTTCAGCCGATTAGGTCTGCCATTAAATTCCACTCTTTTTGATCAGAAACCACAATTGGATCATTACCCCAGACCCATCTGGATATAAATTGGGAAACATCTGGATATAAATTGCCCTATTGTTAAGACTCAACATGGGTTCATGAAGGGCAGGTCATGTTTGACTAATTTGGTTGAATGCTTTGAAAACATTACATGCGCGTGGACAATGTGCAGTGGTGTATCTGGATTTCCAGAAGGCACTTGACAAGGTGCTGCACCAAAGACTGCTATATAACATAGAGGTGCATGGTGTTACAGGTAATGTATTAGCATGGATAGAGGATTGGTTAACTAACAGAAAGCAAAGAGTGGGGAAAAATGGGTGTTTTTCTGGTTGGCAATCAGTGACAAGTGATGTGCCTCAGGGATCAGTGTTGGGACCACAATTGTTTACAATTTAAGAGATGATTTGGAGTTGGGGATCAAGTGCAGCGTGTCAAAATTCGCAGATGACACTAAGACGAATGGCAGAGCAAAGTGTGCCGAAGGCGCTGTAAGTCTGCAAAGGGATATAGATAGTCTAAGTGAGTGGGTGAGGGTCTGGCAGGTGGAGTGCAATATTGATAAATATAAAGTCATCCAGCAAATAACAGCAAAATGGACTATTATTTAAATGGTAAAAAAAATTGCAGCATGCTGCTGTGCAGAGGGATCTGGGTGTCCTTGTGCAGGAATCTCAAGTAGTTGGTTTGTAGCTGCAGCAGTAATTAAGAACCCAAATGGAATTTTATCTTTCATTGCTCGAGGGATGGAGTGTAAAAATAGTGAGATTATGTTAAAGCTGTATAAGGTGGTGGTGAGGTCACACCTGGGGTATTGCGTACAGTTTTGGTCTCCTTACTTGAGAAAGGATATACTGGCACTGGAGGAGATACAGAGGAGATTCACTAGGTTGATTCCGGAGTTGAGAGGGTTCGCTTATGAGGAGAGACTGAGTAGAGTGGGACTATACTCACTGGAATTCAGAAAAATGAGGAGAAATCTTACAGAAACATATAAGATTATGAATGGACGAGGTAAGATAGAAGAAGGGAAATTGTTTCCACTGGCGGGTGAAACTAGAACTAGGGGGCATAGCCTCAAAATAAGGGAAGTAGATTTATGACTGAGTTGAGGGAAAACTTCTTCACACAAATCTGTAAAATTCCCTGCCCAGTGAAGCAGTTGAGGCTGCCTCATTGAATGGTTTTAAGGCAAAGATGGATAAATTTTTGAACAGTAAAGAAATTAAAGTTTATGGTGATTGGATGGGTAAGTGGAGCTGAGTCCACAAAGAGATCAGCCATGATCTTATTGAATGGTGGAGCAGGCTCGAGGGGCCAGATGACCTACTCCTGCTCCTAGTTCTTATGTTCTTATCAAAGCTTCCATTAGCATTGGCCCTTTCGTGATGAGTCCCATTGCATTGTTCCCATTCCAGCAACTTAAATTCTGGCAGAAGCCAAGAGATGGTGGTACATTTCAAGTCAATCACAATAATTCCAGCTGGAGACAAAGAGAAAAAACCGAGGATCCACCTCACTGTTTGAAAAGAATGTTAATTGAAGGAGAGTCGATCATGTTGAGAGATTGAAGTGCAACAGAGCCTGGAATGAGAACCATGCACCAGCATGTCGGATTCTAGAATTATAGAAATTACAGCCCATTGCACCTGTGCGACTGCAAGCTGCTCAGCCTGAGCTTTTCACCACAATCCCACTACCCTGCCTTTTCCCTCCACCCTGTAATATTGTACATTTCAAATATACACCCTTCCAATTCTAAGACTTGGAAAACTGGGAGTGAGGAGCGATAAAATTCTTACACTGGTGTTCATCGCATAAAAGGTACCATGCCAGGATTCATCATAGGAACACAGGAGCAGAAGATTAGGGTTAGAATCATAGAATCCCTACAGCGCACAAGGAGACTGTTTGGCCCACCGAGTCTGCACCAACAACAACTCCACCTAGTCCCCATTCCTGTAACCCTGTATACTTACCCTGTTAGTCCCCCTGACACTCGTGTCAATTTATCATAGCCACAGAACCCAAGCTGCACATTTTTGGACTGTGGGAGGAAACTGGAGCATCCGGAGGAAACCCACGCAGACACAAGGAGAACATCCAGTCTCCACACAGACATTGACCCGAGGCTGGAATTGAACCTGTGTCCCTGGCACTTTGAGGCAGCAGTGCTAACCACTGTGCCACCTGCAAGATGTAAGCCATTCAGCCCATCAAGCTTGCTCAGGCATTCAATTAGGTCATGATTGCTCATCTACTTCAATGCTACTTTTCCACACAATTCCTGTAGTAATTCAGCCGAACTTTTCCCATCACCAATAACCTTTGTTGTGCGCCAAAGGAAAGTGCCACCTCTGCGTCTTATAATCAGCTAATCTTCACCTCGGGACCTGCAACAACAGTCACGGTAGAGTAACAGATTTAAAAACCCCTGCTGACCACTATCCATTGGGCGAGCCACTGCTTTCTCAATAAGGAAGTTCTTACTCCACAAAGGCCATGGGGTGATCTATTGATGTTCCTCAGTGGCCATCAACTATCTCCATATCCCTTGGTATCATTCATGCCCAGAAATCTAGCAATTTCTGTCTTGAACGTGCTCACATTTTGCTTGCTATAAAATTGTAGCCCACAGCCCTCTGAGATGAGCAATTCCAAAAGCTCGCCATCGTGGTGAAATTGTACCTCAGTGATTCATGCCCCAGTTAACATCCGCTTGTGCTGTCATGTTCCAACTGCCAGTGTGAAAATATTTGACTTCCAACTTGTGTTCACCTTCCAAATGTGATTGGGTGTGCATCATCCCCAAGCTCCCAGTCAGAACAATGTGGGTTCGCAGTCCCGGTCCAGAGATGCAAGCACAGGAATCTCAGCTGGCACCTGCAGTGCAATTTTCAGATGGGGTGTCAAACCGTGGTCTAGACACACCCCCACCCCCTCCACCCTTCTGCAAGGCTGATGCAAAAGATCCCATGATGTCAAAAGAGAGAAATGAGGACTCTCCTTATCGCTCAATCACTTCAGAGACAGCCAGATGATCCATTGGTTATCACATTCCTGGCTGTGGGAACTTGCTGTACAGGCACTGCCCTGGCACATTTCCTAGTGACTGAACCGTATTGGCTGTTACGTGCTTTGTGATGGCCAATGGTTATGAAAAATGCTATAAAAATGCAAATCTTTCTTTTTCAGCACCTTGGGCAGCATGGTGGACGTAGTAAGAAGTTTTCACAACACCAGGTTAAAGTCCGACAGATTTATTTGGTAGCAAACGCCGCAAGCTTTTCGGGGCTTTGTCAGCCTTTTCAATGTTGGACTGATCCACCCACTTTTCCCTGTGTTGCACGAGGCAGTCAAACAGCATTTGAGACAAACTACAAATGACGGTTTACAGGAGAGATCTTGCTCAACGCAAAATCATCTCTACATTTTGGATCATAGAAATGTCAATCCACACTCACAAGTTTCAGAAATAGCAATGAAGCAAAAGATGAATTATCTGTTTTAAGTCATTTTAAGTAAATAACAAGGCTATGCAACAAGAGCTGGCAAGTGAATTAGGTGGGCAACTCAGGGCATTTCATGTGTCAGTGCAGACTCGATGGGCCAAAGGACCTCTTCTGCAGTGTAGTATTCTTTGAATCTGTGAACCTGGTAAGGGATAAATATATTGACCAGAACTTTGGGGGAGAATTACCCCACTCATTCTTCCTTGAAATACCACAATGTGGAGATGCCAGTGTTGGACTGAGGTAAACACAGCAAGAAGTCTCACAACACCAGGTTAAAGTCCAGTTTAACCTGGACTTTAACCTGGTGTGAGACTTGAAATTCTGCCCCAGCATCTTTTATGTTCACCCAGCAGAGCCTCAGATTAATGTCTCATTGAAAAGACGGCATCTCCAGCAGTGCAGCAGTCCCTCAGCACTGCCATGGAGTACAAAGAACAAAGGACAAAAAACAAAACAGCATGGGAAACAGGCCCTTCGGCCCAACAAGCCTCCGCCGCCACCTCGATGTTCCCACTTCTACACGCGATCCCTGTCCATGTTTATACATCTACAAAGAACAAAGAACAAAGAGCAACACAGCACGGGAAACAGGCCCTTCGGCCCAACGAGCCCGCGCCGCCGTCCTAACGTCCTAATGACATATCCTTGTCTTTAGGCTATGCCTATTGTTGAAGATTCCCATATAGGGACCAATATAGGGACAATTTGTTACCCAATCAGCCTAAGAGCACATTTTTGGGATGTGGGAGGAAACCGGAGCACCCGGAGGAAACCCACGCAACCACGGGGAGAACGCGCAAACTCCCGCAGACACAGGCCCAAATCCATGTGTCAGCACAGCAACAGCGATAGTCTCTGAGCTGTCATGTTGCCCATCAGGTGGTCCAGTTTAAACATACACTGACGACGTGAAGCACTAGGCAACTCCTGAAGCAACCTCCAAGAGCAGCTCTCGCACGACATGCCGCATGCATGGCCCTTGTTGGTCAACAAGGTGGACCGAATTGCCTGCGGAAACAAATAAGGAGTGTTGGCTAAGGATTATGCAAAAGGCTTCTGGGTTGTGAATCAAAGTAAGAAGTTTCACAACGACAGGTTAAAGTCCAACCAGTTTATTCGATAGTAAACCCATAAGCTTTCGGGGTTTGCCCCTTCGTCAGCTGAGTGGAGAGTTCTGAGAGAACTGCACAGAATTCTCCACTCACCTGACAAAGGGGCAAACCCCGAAAGCTTGTGGGTTTACTGTCAAGTAAAGTGGTTGGACTTTAACCTGGTGTTGTGAGAGTTCTTACTGTGTTTACTCCAGTCCAATGCTGGCATCTTCACATTGTGATTCAAACCCAGGCCCTTAAGAGATGAAAGTGAGCCACAGTTAACAGTGTCAGCAACAAAATCCATCACCAGGGCTTGTCTCCTGTGGGCTTGGTAGATAATTGGATTCCCTGGTGTAGAATCAGGTCAGGGAGATCCCAGATTTGATCAACAATCTGTGTTCAGTTGTCGCATTTTATGGTTTTAACTGACTACATCTGGACAGAATCATTGACCGTTCAACTCTCTAACAGTATGCTTTTCAATAGGAAGCTAAGGATAGGACTGCACTTGGCTGTAAGTTTAAAGTTTATTTATTTAGGCTTCAAGTAGGCTTACATTAACACTGCAATGAAGTTACTGTGAAAATTCCCTAGTCGCCACACTCTGGCGCCTGTTCAAGTACAGGGAGGAGAATTTACCATGGCCAATGCTCCTAACCAGTACATCTTTATTGTGAGAATCTTACATCAAGATTGTGAGAGGAAACTGGAGTACCCGGAGGAAACCCATGCAGAGATGGGGAGAATGTACAAAATCCGATAGTCACTGAAGCCAGGAATCGAACCTAGGTCCCTGATGCTGCAAGGCAGCAATGCTAACCATTGTACCACCATTAAGTTAAGGATAACACAGAAACATAGAAGGTAAGAGCAGGGAGAGGCCATTCGGCCCTTCAAGCCTGCTACACCATTCATCGTGATCATGGCTGATCATCCAACTCAATAGCCTAATCCTGCTTTCTTCCCCCAATGTTTGATCCCGTTTCCCCAAGTTCTATATCTAGCCACTTCTTGAATAGAACTTTGCTATACTGCCCTCCAAGGTCAAATGGCCACACAAACAGAAGTGCTGAAATGCGCTTTTCAAAGAATTGTTGAATTGTAACAGCACAGAAGGAGGCCATTCAGCCCAACCTGTCCGCGTCCCATGGTCCTATCTTTTTCTTTCTAGCAGTCTGCTCAAGGTCGAACTTCACTTTCTGGAGATTCTAAGGCAATCCTTAGGGCTAATATGCTGAGTGCTCATTGTTTTTCGAACAGGGTATCACCTTCATTTGCTGTCTCCCTCCCACATTATACCTGAACTGGCACCCCAGCATATAATCCCCGCGTACACAAAGAACATTAAAGCAATGCAGTGAAGGTTGAATTCTACTTTTTTACATTAGCAAATTGTATTTTTCAAGTCTCCTTTATCATAGTCCAGCGTTCTCAGGCGCCCCCTGCTGATTCCCAAGCTGGTTTCTCTCCCACTCACAGGCCAACGTTGCTTGCTTTTTGTAACCCTTGCTCCTTAATACGACATTGAGTCAGCCAAGTCGGCCCAATCACTAACACTGGTGGATAACTTTGATTGTCCCAACAATATCCGCACTAAAGACTTTCACTCTATGTATCAGCCCTGCCTTCACAGATACTGTTTCACCTCAGCTCCAGAAGTTTGTGCATTCACGTTCTGCTCCAGGAATCGAAGGCCGTAATCAATGTCGACACATGCTGTACTGTGGGAGTTCTGCATTGCCATCTTTTGGATAGGATATTAAACCCCAAAGTCCCTGACTGCCCGCTACATCATCAAACATCCCTCTTTAACCAGGCCTTCTCAGCTGGATGGGTAAGATTTCATTCCTACTTCAAACAAGAGTAAGGAAGCTCTCCTTTATGTCCTGGTCAATACTTGCCTTCAACTAACAATACTACAAATGAAAGAATTGGGAGCAGAAGATGGCTACTCAGCCCCTCAAGCCTATTCCGCCATTTGATGCAATAATGGCTGATCTAATTTATAACTGAACTCCATATTTCTTCCTATGCTCAATAACAGTTCACATCCCCTTGCTTACCAAGAATCTATCTACCGCTGCCTTAGAAACATCCAAAGTCTCTGCTTCCACCACCTATTGAGAATGTGCGTTCCGAAGACCCGTGACCCATTCAGGGGAAAAAAATGTTTCCCTGTTGCTAAAATTGATTATCTGTCATTTGTCTCATTGGTGGTTCTGAGTCCTTCACAGCAATATTATCAGATAGAATCCAAGGCAGTGGCCAAAAGCTTTTAGGTAAATCTGGAGGACAGGCAGGCCAGATCTTGAAAACATGCACCCATGCACAAGTTCACACGTTGGCATCAATATTCAACGGCAGGAGCTGTATGTACACTGATAAATACTTCTTGACGTGTATTAGTGGCATGAATTTGGGTATGCAGGCCATTATTTCAAAACACAACTTGGTAAACCAGGAGAAGATAGTAACAGATTTCAGGAAGACATAGGCAGACTGATGAAATGTGCAGACATGTGACAAATGAAGTTTAATGCAGAGAAGAGTGAGGGAGTGAATATTTTGATAGATGGTCTTCCTAAGCTAAATTGTACATTACAATGGGAATGCAGAAATAGACTCAAATCTTTAAAGCTGGCAGTACAAGCTGAGAAGCCTGTTACAAAAAAAATTGTGTGGTTTTATAAAAATGGGCATTAAAGCAAGTTACGATAATCCTTTCTAATATACTAATTGAAGAACATGTGGAGTATTCTATCTGATTCTGAGCACCCCAGACCTGAATAACATGGTCAAGTCTAGGGAAGGGTGAAGAAGAAGATACTGGGATTCAATGGTGTCAGTTACATGAATAGACTGGAGAAACAAGCTGAGGATATTTACGAACAATTTAATCGTGGTCTTCCAAATCATGACAGGATTTGGCATTGTAAAGAAGGAGAATCTGCTTCCAGTGGCAGCAGGGTTGGAAGCCAGATGTCAAAGATTTAAAGCGATCAGTGAACTAACCAGAGGTGGTGACACAATGGTTAGCACTACTGCCTCACAGTGCCAGGGACCTCGGTTCGATTCCTGGCTTGTGTCACTGACTGTGTGGAGTTTGCAAGTTCTCCCCATGTCTGCATGGGTTTCCTCCAGGTGCTCCAATTTTCTCCTATGGTCCGTGCTGGTTAGACGCTAAGTTCTCCTTCAGTATTCCTGAACAGGCACTAGAGTGTGGTGACCAGAGGGTTTAAGCCTACTTGTGAGACAATAAATAAACTTTAAGCCTGAGATGACACTGGGGAAAAAATATTTGCGTAGCGGCTTGTTAGGATGTGGACTCTGCCTGATAGTATGGTGCAAGCAGATTCAACAGCAATCCATTGAAAGGAAACTGGACAAATATTTGAAAGGGAGACTGATATGAATAACGGACAATGTATGTGGATTGTTCTCTCTAAGAGCTGACACAGGTGTGGTATTTTGAATGGCATTCTTTTACATTGCATCATTCTACGGTTTTAACACAAACACTTCTCTCTTAATTTCTGGTTTGTTGCCTCAAAATGATCCCACTATTAACATCCCAGAAAGTGTCATTACTTCCTCCTTATACACAATAACACAAATTACTCTGACAGGGCATCATTTGGAAAATCCAACATCACCCGCAATCTTAATTGGAAAAATACAAAAGTGCTACTTTGCTGAAATGTTGCTAACAAAGCTGCATACCCTGCAATAAAACAGGATCTGGTGAAAAATATAAGTTTTAAAAACCATCAACTGTCGGCAATTTTTTTCCAATTCTGTTAGGGATGAGATACTAATGGATTTATCAATGCAGCTGACGCAGTAGCACAGAGGTTAGCACTGCTGCCTCACAGCACCAGGGACTCAGGTTTGATTTCCAGCTTGTGTCACTGTCCATGCAGAGTCTGCACATTCTTCCTGTGTCTTCATGGGTTTCCTTTGGGTGCTCCGGTTTCCTCCCACAGTCTGAAAAATGTGCTGGTCAGGTGCATTGGCCACGCTAAATTCTCCCTCACTGTACCCAAACAGGCATCGGAGTGTGGCAACAAGGGGAGTTTCGCAGTGACATCATTGCAGTGTTAAGGTGAGCCTATGTGTGACACTAATAGAAACAAAGGACAGAAGTTTCTGGCTGCACTGGTCTAAAAGCCAGAAATTCCTGCCTTACTCTCAATGGGGTTTCACATTCTCCACTAACTTCTGGCCAAAATGTGAGAGGTAGTTTTACGCAGTGAATGCATGAAAGAAGCACGCGGTCAAATAATATCATGGACATCACAGAAGGAGACATTCAGTCCATTGTTCATTCACTGGATCTTTCTCTCTCCTCCTTAGTCTATTTTTCCCTCAGCGTGACTCCGAAGGTAGTTGTACCAGTTATGTCATTGGACCAGTAATCCAGAGATGACAACTTTGGATCCTACCATGATAATTAGAAGATATGAATTTAATTGTAAAAGTCTGGGCCTGAATTTTTCACACATCGGACGTGCGCACTCGATGAATCTGAAAGTGACATGAAGTAGGTCCCCACCCGTGTTGTGCACCAGACAGCAATTTCATGCTGGCTGGCAAATTAAGAGTGAAAAGCGCTCTGTTAAAGACTGAGCACTGCTAGGCTCGGAGGAAACCCTAACCTGCTCCCTCGAGGGAGACATATGCTGCAGAGCTCTCTCAGGGAAAGTTGTTGACCCATGAGAAATAAATTGTGATAGATAACTACACTGCAAGCATCTAGGCAGCGCTATCATACACAGACCTCAGTCCCCAGACACACTAGTTAATTTTATTTCAGCCCTGACAGTCCATCACACCCAGATTGAAAGATGTGCAGATTAGTTAGGTTGATTGGTCATGTTAAAATTTACCCTACTATTAGGGGTATTAATGGGGTATATGTGTGGGGTTCTGGGGAATAGGGCCTAGATGGGCTTACGGTTGGCACAGATTCAATGGGTCGATTGGCCTCCTTCTATGCTGCAGGGATTTTACGATTCTATGAAGGTCAAACATAAAGGTTTGTTCAATCGGCCCATGTGATTGCAAGATTGCTTGATTGTCTGCTCCAAGTTGCATGTACTTGCCACCGACATATCGTGTTGGTGTGCGATGACGCTGGGACTGGTGCCCAACATCTTTCTCACATAATTTCACACATTTCCAGATGGGGCACATACAGGTCCAAGCAATGTAAGAATCCCGGCTGCTATCAGTAACTGTGAATCGGTTAGATTGTTGCAAAAACCCAGCTAGTTCACAAACACCCCTCCAGGTAAAGAAAGCTGCTGTTCTTTCCGAGTCTGGTCAATGTGCGACTCCAGTCTCACAGCAGCACCACTGAATGAAGCAGCCAGTCTGCAGCAACCTCTCAGTTGACACGAACCGACTTGTTTGCTCCTCGAATTGCAATCTAGCTGCCAATATATCTCAACTTGAACTATCATTATCTAATAGAATCATCTGCACATGAATCGGCAAACAGTAACTGCTTAAACCATGGATTGAGGAAAGATTATTTAATGTGTGAAAAGCACTGTGCACACGTTACACAGTTGTGGGCTTCACTCCAGCCACAGGGGCAGTTTTATATCAATGCTCCCAAATCATCCAAAGACTATCAAGAATGTTTGTCTATTCCCACTGTTCAAACCAGGCCTGCTGTCTTGAAGCACAAGATTGCCTACCCTTCACCCTCATTAGTTGGGAATTTCCTTGGGGCCTTTCACTCATCAGCCACAGTAATCCCTTCCAGCCGATTAAGTGCATTTGAAAAGCAGTCCATCCCTTTCAGAAAGACAGCACCTCTGGCAGTGCAGTACTCCCTCAGTACGCCACCAAAGCAACTGTCCGGACTATCTATTCAAGTCTCAGCCACCAGATTAGAACCTACAGCTTTCTGCTTTAGGGACATGAGAGCTACCAATTGATGTGTGCTGACAGTCTGCACGGTGGCTAGCACAGCTGCCTCATGGTGCCAGGGAACCGGATTCGATTCCCGGCATGGGTCATTGTCTGCATGTTCTCCCCGTGTCTGCGTGGGTTCCCTTGGGTGCTCCAGTTTCCTCTCACAATCCGAAAGACATGATGTAGAATTGATTACCTATTAAGACTCACATTCCAACCATTGCCTTGTAATTGAGTTTGTGTTTATATAAGTCCTGTTTGTGAAGCTAACTGAAGGAGCAGCCCTCCAAAATCACATCTACCAAATAAACCTGTTGGATTTTAACCTGGCATTGTGGGATTACTTACATCTAGTTTGAAAGAAATGCTGGTTAGGGTGCATTGGCCGTGCTAAATTCTCCCTCAGAGTACTCAAACAGGCCACAGACTGTGGCGACTAAGGGATTTCATAAGAACCTAAGAAACAGGAGCAGGAGTAGGCCATCCAGCCCCTCGAGCCTGCCCCGCCATTCAATAAGATCACGGCTGATCTGAAATGGATCAGTTCCACTTTCCCGCTTTCTCCCCATAACCCTTAATACCCTTTTTTTTTTCCCTTATCTATCAGAAATAATTCCCTTGCCTATCAGAAATTTCCACAACAACTTCATTGTGGTGTTAATGTAAGCCCACCTGCAATACTAGTAAATAAACTTTTAAAAAATTTCTGAGACCACCTACTCATAAATGCTTGATGCAGAGTCTGTGACACCATCTGGCGCCAAAATATGATGAACTCGTCGCGCCACTGGGATCTTCTGGTCCCACCAACAGTGTGGGGTGGATCCAATGGGAAATCCAGGGGATCCCCCGCCACTGGCAACGGCACGCCACCTCCCATCGCGGAGAAACACATCAGGGGGAGGCCAGTGAATCCCACCCATGTGCACAGGATGCATAAAGCAGAGGGCCAACAAACTTCTGCTGACAGATCTTTTCAAACAAAAGTCATGCTGCGTACCAGTGACCAGAACAAATATCTTACCCTTTCAAGGAAAAATTAACTTACGTTGGCATCCAGAAAAGTTAAATGGTGCTGGGTGAATAAGAAAGGAAAAAAAAAGCTTGTATATATTTGATATTTTTTACAATCACCACACATCCCAACAAATTTCATGTCAACAAGGTACTTCTGAAGTGAAGTTTCCAATGAAGGGATTGCGGCACTCAATTTGTACACAGCAAGCTCCCACAAACAGCAATGTGACAACCAGTGGGGTTGTTGCAGTGAGGTTGATTTGAGAGGTAAATTTTGATCAAGAGACCAGGGCCAACTGTTCTTTTCTTCAAAATAGCGCCGGGAAGGGGTGTGGGGGGTGTCTCTTACATCCAATAGAGAAGGCTGATGGGGAATCGGTTGAACATCTCGTCCAAAAGATGAGACCTCTAACAGTACAGCACTCCCATCAGTACTGTGCTGGGGCATCAGCCTAGATTTTGGTTCTCAAGTAGCAGGAGTGGGACCTGAACGAGGAACCTCCTCAGAAGGTTCAGGGCAAGAACTGAACTACCAACATTTTAACTATTTGGCCACCTGAGCCAGAAGGAGGAGTTCCACAAGTGAAATAAAATCTTCCTTCCTCTACTGGCTGCTTCTCCCCCTCACCTAACCACAAAACCAGGATGCAAATCATTTTACCTGACAACCTAAACATCGTTTCTTCCGCCTTTTAGAGAACTAGTTATGACATTGTACTCACATTCCTCATCACAACTCTTTTCAATCACATCAATCTAATAAATGATTTCTGAAATTCGGGTGTTTCAGATCTCCAGCGACGCTGGCAAAAATCCAAAGAATATATATTTCATTTTTAATTAAAGTTGAAATTGAACATGCCCCTCCAAAAACATCATAACTCCACGAACACCTGAGTGATTAAATTATGGGTGGGAGCTCAATAATTGGACACATTTTCGAGATTAACTTGGGCACACTTTCTAGATTAAGATAATAAAGCTTTCCTGCCAGTATTTTCCAAAGGTGACGTATCGCAAGAATAGGACAAAGGTAAGGATAAAGTGCTTTGGTTATTACACCAGTGGCAGGTTTTAATCCATGGGAAGCAGGTCAAAATGTGGCAGAGAAAGAAAAAGATCCGAGGCCACGTACCTACTGATTCAAAAGCAGCTTCTTCCCTGCTGTCATCAGACTTTTGAATGGACTTCCCATATTCCTGACCTTTCTCTACATTCTAGCTATGACTGAAACATTACATTCTGCACCCTCTCCTTTCCTTCTCCCCTATGTCCTCTATGGACAGTATGTTTTTCTCTGCATAGTGCACAAGAAACAATACTTTTCATTGTAGTCCAAACATGTGACAATAATAAATCAAATCAAAGCTTGAGCTGTGTTTGCTTGTGTATCGGTATCCAGTGTGTAAGGAATTCAGTATTAATTTTAAAGAGTGAGCAATGGGGAGCACAAAGAGTCATGAGATAGTGGCAGTTTGGATGTGGCCAAACTTGCCATCAGGTGAATACAGTGTCCCTCGGGGCGAGCTATAAAAAAGCACACATGACAAGCAAAGCTTTGCAGGTAGAGAACAGGTATTTTCCAAGGTTGGCGTATGGCAAGAGACAGCAAAGATAAGGATAAAGTGCCTTTGTCCTGCAAAGTTGGCGAGTTCCATTTTTGGCCCCCATTCCACGTACAATTAATGTATCTCAGGAGAGATGTTAAATCTGACCTCTTTGCCCATGATCTGGAGATGTCGGTCTTGGACTGGGGTGGGCACAGTAAGAAGTCTCTCAGGTTAAAGTCCCAACAGGTTTATTTGGAATCACGAGCTTTTGGAGTGCTGCTCCTTCCTCAGGTGACTCACAAAAACAGGTCAGCCTGGGACAAGGTGCATAGGTTAGGAAGGGTATATTGTCTGGAAGCCAACTTTGATGCACATCAGTCACCTCCTCAGAATTCTGAATCATCTCCTGGAACTACACCCACCTCTCATTCCATGCCCCTCATTCCAACTCCGCCTTTCATTCTAACCCCACCCCCCATTCCAATCCCTCCCCCTCATTCCAATCCCCCCTCAACACCACCCCTTCCAATCCCTCCCCCTCATTCTAACCCCACCCCCCATTCCAATCCCTCCCCACATTCTAATCCCTCCCCCACTTCCAATCCCTCCCCCACATTCCAATGTCGCCCCCACATTTCCATCCCGCCCCCACATTCCAATCCCGCCCCTTCATTCCAACCTCCCCCACATTCCAACCCCACCTCCTCATTCGAACCTCGCCCTCTCATTCCAGCCCCACCCTCTCATTCCAACCTCACCCTCTCATTCCACCTCTGCCCACTCATTCCACCCCAGCTCCCTCATTCTACCACAACCTCTCATTCCCCTCCCTCTCATTCCACACACCTCATTCCACGACCTCATCCCCTCATTCCATTCCCCCCCTCATACCATCCCCTCTCATTCCACTCCAGCCTCCTCATTTCACCCTCTCCTCATTCCTTCCCCGGCTGCTTTGCCCCTGCTATTGCCAGAAGTCCCAGTCTGTGACCATTCCCCTGCTCCTCTTCCTTCTCCTCAATCTTCAACAAAGACAATGGTTCACCTGTTGTCTGAATAGGCTATCTTACCAAGTGCATACCACCTTTGCTCATTGGGAAATCGGGGGGCATGACTTCCTTAATTGCTTATCCATGAACATCTAACTTTGGAGAAGGGGAGATTTAATGAGTATTCATGGATTGTAAATGTAGGGAAGAGGGGCTTCTCACCATTGGACCCGATGAATCCCAACCTGTCATCGAAGCACCACTGACAATCTGCCAGCGCAAAGCTGAGATTTTGGTTCTCCCCCCGATCAAGTCACTCCCACCTGCCGTGATTCTCACTCCCAATAAATTCTTTCTGATATATTCAGGTAGAATGGGGTTTGAACTCACAGTTAACTCAACAGATGAGAGTGCTGTTAGCTGAGCCAAGTTGGCACCTCTACAAACTCTCTGCTTGATGATTGGTTTTCACGATGAGTCAGGAAGAGATTGGAAACTCTGAGCCAGGTAGCAAACGAGCAGCAGATCAATAATACTCAGTCCAGTAGCACAGGCCAAAATATCATACAGTAACTCAGCAGATGAGTAACCTGAGGCTGGACAGATGATGGATGCTGCATGATGATGATAAGGAAGAAGATGACTTTGGACTAACGGCTCCCAATGCTCTCTGCAACTGGGAACTTAGCTCATCGCATGCCTGGTACAGACCAATTGACAGGGATTGATTGCTATAAATTGTCAACAGTCCCTTTATCATAGAATCCTTGCAGTGCAGACGGAAGCCAATTGGCCCATCAGGTCTGCACTAACCACAATCCTACCCTGGTCCTATGCCACAACCTCTGCTAGTCCCCCCGACACTAAACGGCAACCTACCGTGGCTTATCAACCTCACCGACACACCTTTGGACTGTGGGAGGAAACCTAGGGATTGTAAATTCATCCGAGACTGGAATTGAATCCAGATCCCTGACACAGTGAGCCAAAGAGCGCTCAACACTGCGTCACCATACTGCCCCCTTGAGTGCAGCTAAAAAAAAGAGACACGTCAAAGCTTTTTGTCTTACACTCATCAGGACACTTTGCAAGAACACCAGCATCAGGGGAAAACAACAATTGAGGCTACATAAGAAGAGAATGCTGACTGGGTGGCAAATGGACTCTGATTGGTAGAGGTGTTGCCATGAAGAATGCACCAGTTGATGGTGACTAGAGTTGTGGTCTACCAATAGACTATTTGTACACCATCATCTCAATACCAATATCTTTGACGGAAGATCTGGGTGAAACTTGATATATTTGGACCAGCAATTTTTATATCCCTGAAAGATTTTTTACAAATGTCACAGAACTGAGGTAAATCAGTAAGTAAAGCAAATTATGGAAATTCACTGAATTCAGATACCCAGGAAATTCCATTTTAAGGAATCCCAAGTGTCCGATCATCCTCATTTGATCCTGACGCTTATAAGCAAACAAATCCTTTCCCCCCTTGTCACTAACATCAAAGAAAAATTAAAATCCAGAAGGCAAGCTACACAGTAAACAATTTCAAACAGCAAACAGCTGGGTCACGAACAGACCTTTACTTCATGTTTTTAGTTCTACTTGTGAGTCACAACTAAAATTAAACAATTTCTTCAGTTGTGGCATGAAAAATGATCACCGTCTTAAATCACTAACGCCACAAAACACCCAAGAAAGGCTTCCTAAAGGTTTCCTAATTTATTACGTGTTGAGAAAATGTTCTGCAATGTCAACTAATGGGAAACAGACGCAACACTGTGGTGTTTTTATCGGTGGCATATTCAGCAAATGGTATGGAGACAGCTGCAGTAGACAGGCTCAATGTGTGGGTTGAAAGGAGAAGATGAACTGTGGGACCACTCCAGGCAAGTTAGCAGGCGGACACTTCAGTCTCAGGTGCCTTCCGAGCACTTAACATCATAGAGCCATTGAGTCATAGAAGATTATAGCAAGGAAATAGGCCCTTCAGCCCAACCTATCCATTCTGTCTTTGTTTTAATCACTAAGCTTGTCCCAATTGCCCGTGATTGGCCCATATTCCTCAATACCCTTGTAGCTATCTAAATGCTTTTCAAAAGATAAAGTTGTACCCGCCTCAATTATTACCTCCGGCAGCTTGTTCCAAATACTCACCACACTACGTGTGAAAAAAATTGCCTGTCTGGACACTTTTGTATCTCTCCCCTTTCGTCTTAAACCTATGTCCTCTAGTTTTACATTCTCCTAACTTTGGGAAAATATCTTGACAATGTAGTTGATCTATGTCCCTCATAATCACTATAAGATCAACCCTAAACCTCCTACATGCCAAAGAAAAAAGTCTCAGTCTATCCAGTCTAGAATGTTACTGTCTAGTGGATATGGGCTGACACAGTGGCACACAATAGTTAGCCCTGCTGCTTAACAGCAGTATGGACCTGGGTACGATTCCGGACTTGGATCACTGTCTATGTGGAGGCTGCACATTCTCCCCATGTCTACATGGTACACTGGTTTCCTCTCACCTGAAAGGTGTGCTGGTTAGTGCATGGGCCATGCTAAATTCTCCTTCAGTGTACCCGAACAGGCACTGGAGAGGGGCAACTTGGGGATTTTCACAGTAAATTCATTGTAGTTTTTATTAAGCCTGCTTGTGATACTAATAAAAAAACTTTTAAAAACTTACCCGTGTAGTATGGAACTGTGTGAAGAAACAGCGTAGTGTCTTATTCACAACAGTGCAGGGATACCAAAGGAGGTACTCAGGTACATCCAATCAGAGATCGATAAATGCATGCGAAAGGCTCGCATCACCAAGTATACCTTTGAAAATTCAATTTTTTAAAAACAAATTCCTACAATGTCAATCTGTTTTGCAAACTAATCTGGCAACAATATCTTAAAACAATTTATTATTGCCACATGCAGTAACATACAGTGAAAAATATTGTTTCTTGTGGGCTATACAAACAAAACATACCGTTCACGGAGAAGGAAAGGAGAGAGTGCAGAATGTAGTGTTACTACATTCTACAGCTAGGATGTAGAGAAAGAACAACTTAATGCAAAGTAAGTCCATTCAAAAGTCTGACAGCAGGAGGGAAGAAGTTATTCTTGAATCGGTTGGTACATGGCCTCAGACTTTTGCATCTTTTTCCCGAAAAAAGATGGAAGAGAGAATGTTCAGGGTGCGTGGGGTCCTTAATTATACTGGTTTGCCAAGGGAGCAGGAAGTATAAACAGAGTCAATTGATGGGAGATTGGTTCGTGTGATGGATTGGGCTACATTCACGACCTTTTGTAGTTCCTTGTGGTCTTGGGGAGAACAGGAGCCATACTAAGCTGTGATATATCCAGGAAGAATGCTTTCTATGGTGCATCTGTAAAAGTTGGTGAGAGTCATAGCTGACATGCCAAATTTCCTCAGTCTTCTGAGAAAGGAGAGGCGTTGGTAGTAAGCCAATGTTGATGGTTACCTGTGCTGAGAATGACAGGAACTGCACTCATGTTTTGAGCACAAGAGGAGGAAGATGCCATTGCTAAGTCTATGATTCTTGGTTTCAGTCTGGCCGATTATTGGAATGATAACCCTCTGTGCAGTGACTGCATAGCCAAAACACAATATGGATTATAAAGTGCTTTAGGATGTCCTGAGGTCACGTTTCTTTATCAAAGGGGCAGCATGGTGGTACACTGGTTAGCACTACTGCCTCACAGTGTCAGGGATCTGAGTTCGATTCCCGACTTGGGTCACTGTCTGTGTAGAGTTTGCACATTCTCCCCGTGTCTGCATGGGTTTCCTTTGGGTGCTCTGGTTTCCTCCCACAATGCAAAGATGTACGGGTTAGGTTGATTGGACATGCTAAATTGCTCCTCAGTGTCAGGATGGCTAGTAGCATAAATATGTAGTGTTATGGGGATTGGGCCTGGGGTTGGGATTGTTGTCGGTGCAGCCGCAATGGGCCGAATGGCCTCTTTCTGCATGGTAGGGATTCTATTTTATGTATTCTATGTCATGGAAAGAGTCAGACAGATGCAAGTCTCACTGTCTGCACTTGAACACTGGTGCCGAGTGATCTTAAAACCACTATGATCTCTGGAGTACAGGAGGGATGTCCTATTACTCTGTTTTGAGAAACTTCCTCGAAAGTCTCAATTTCTCATGTGGACTATAGGTTCTAATGAACAGATGATTGGGAGCTCCAAATGACTCTTAATTAGAACCATAATTACTAAAATACTTCTTAGTCACATCAGTAGCCTGTATAATGAAAGTCACATGTATTCCACCAGTTCAACTTTACCATTAATCTGGGTAACTCTGAAATTAATCTCTGCATCATAATGCATGGATTTCTGCCTGGTAATGAGGACCAAACGTGTGGGAAGGGGCAGGTTTTTGGGGACATTGTGGCGTCCTGGCATGTGAATAAACACAATGCATAGGGGAATCTTTCATTCACTGCAACTAACCAAATCTCTTCTCGCATGTAAGCTACACTGGATGTCTTTCCATCTGAGAAACCAAATCTTCACTGGCAGGCGAACATGGGAACAATAAATACTTACTTGCAATACCTGTATGTATAATTAGGTTAACATCGGTGTTGATCAAACAAAATCAAAATGCATGAACCAAGGCTTCTACTTCCCTGTGAGGATTCACACAGTATGTGTCCAGATACTCATAGGATTCTTCTGCAGTATTGTTCTCAAAGAACTCCCTGTCATGGTGTGGCAGGAATAACCACGTATTTCCACCCAATGATTCATTGAATCATAGAATCTCCACAGCGCAGAAGGAGGCCATTCAGCCCATCAAACCCTCACCAACAATATCCAACCCTTGCCCCGTCCCTGGAACACCATATATTTACCCTGCTAATTGCCCTGACACTAAGAGCAGTGCAACATGGCCAGTCAACTTCATCTTTGAACTGTGGGGGGGGAAACTGGAGCATCTGGAGGAAACCCACGCAGACACGGGGAGAACATGCATATTCTGCTCAGACAGTGACCGAAGCCAGGATTGAATGTGGGTCCGTGGCACTGAGAGGCAGTGATGCTAACCAGTGTGCCGCTGTGATGTCCAGCTGAGAGGCAGTGACCGGTGGTCATTCCAAACTTTCAGAATGATGGGTAATGTTTATTTATAAAGTTTAAACTTGATTTCTTTTTTAGTCATAAGTAGGCTCACATTAACATTGCAATGAAGTTACTGTGAAAATCCCCTTGTTCCACACTGTTTGGGTACACGTGAAGGAGAACTTAACACGGCCAATGGACCTAACTAGCACATCCTTCAGACTGTTGAGAGCAACTGGAGCACCCAGAGGAAGCCCATGCAGACACTGGGAGAACATGCGGTCTCCACACAGACAGTGACCCAAGCCTGGAATCAAACCAGGGGCCGCTGGCACTGTGAGGCAGCAGTGCTAACCACTGTACCACCATGTTGCAAGGAGCTTCAGTTGATGTTACACCATGGTTGTGGCAGTGATAACCATACACTTGCACCCAAGTGATTCACCTGAGAGGCAACACCCAGTGTGAAATTGAGCCCTTTGGAGCGTTTTGCACTCAGAAGAATTACAGATGCATTATCCCTTTGCACTGTATGAAATAAAGCACTTTACTCTGAAGAGGTTAAAAATGGTTAACATCAATATGTAGATTGATTTATGCGCATTAACAGTAAGTCCCTGAGGAAATCTCCGGGCTTGCCTGTCTCATGATGTACTTTTAAACAAATTCTAAGCTCCTGAACTCCTCAATCCAATGGGGAAAATGTTAAGGTGTGCATTCTAACATTCTGCCGGTGTCTGTTATTATCCTAAGTTTAGGATTTAATATTTCACCACTTGGCACACAATAACGCAAACAACAAAGCTGGAAATACAAAACAATTCCTTGGCACATTGCAAATCACAAAATTACACTTTCGCTACCACCGTTTTCTATCCTTTAATTTCAAATAGATGGGAGAGCGCAAGCCAGGACTGTGTTAAACAGCAGCTGCGTGGAATTTTAACCCCAAACTCTTTTCAGAAGTGATTCATCAAGAGGATTTGAACCACTAATGACATAGTTCTTTCAACTCATATAATTAATATTTGTTTGATGCAAAAACACAGACAAAGTTCACAGTCACCCCACATGGATTTGCCTGGTAGATCTCATTTAAAGAGTATTTGGAGCTACAAAGAATACATCTATTTCCACAATCTAAGGTACCATAAAATGAAGCAGTCTTGATGACCACGTTGCCAAACATCTTCGGTCTGTTTGCAAGCAGGATTCAGACCTTCCTGTCGCTTGTCACTTCAACACATCACCCTGCTCTCCTGTGCAAATATCCTTCCTCGGCCTTTCCCAATGTTCTAGTGAACCCCAACACAAACTGAAGGAACACAAACTTCCCATCGGGCACTTTACAGCCTCCCAGCCTGAACATTGAGTTCAACAACTTCGGAGCATGAACTGTTCCCCCCTTTCATTTATTTTTATTTCATTTCTTTTTTCCATCTCATTCATCTCTTTTTTTAATCATCTTTCATTCTTTTGACTTCTTCATTCTCACTCTTTATCTTGTCTCCAACCGCACCACCCCCCACCGCCCCCCCGCTGTTTCAGAACAACTGCCACATTCCTCAGATAGTCCCTTAATCTTTACCAGTGTTCAACCAATCACACACTCTGATCACTTAATAGACATTTTTAGCACCTTTCTCAGTTTGCACCATCGCCATTTACATTTCCTTCATCCAATCTCAGCAGTCTACTTTGTATAAATCTCTTCTGATTCTCTTTGCTTTCAGCTCTCACAAAAAGTCAGCCAGACTCAAAACATTGGCTCTATTCTCTCTTGATGTGGAGATGCTGGCATTGGAGTAGAGTAAACATGGTAAGAAGTCTCACAATACCAATTAAAGTCCAAAAGTTTATTTGGTCTTCGGACAAACGTTCTCCAAGGTGGCCTTCATAACAAATGACAGCGCAGAGTTGCTGAGCAGAGACTGATAGCCAAGTTCTGCTCACATGAAGACAGCCTCAACCAGGATCTTGGGTTTATGTCACACTATTTGTAACTCTCATGACTTCTCTGGGCTTGCAACATCTCACTTACTTTACTGTCCTGTCTGGAGACAATACACATCTCTTTAACCTATGCTTAACGCTATCTCTACTCATATTGTCTGCACCTTTAACACTTGCTTCGTTATAAAGACTTGCATTCTAATCAATATTCTATAAACTGAGTGTGTGCCTTTATATGCCCTGTTTGTGATCAGAACTCCCCACTCACCTAACAAAGGGGCAACATCCTGAAAGTTAGTGGTGTTTGCTATGAAATAAATCTGTTGGACTTTAACCTGGTGTTATGAGACTTCTTACTTTATTCTCTCTTCACAGATGATGTGGGACCTGCTGAGATTGTCCATCATTTTTTTGTTGTTATACCATAAAATGAAGCACATCTTTCAGCAACATCTATAAGATTGTACGAGTAGATTTATTTGCATGAAAAGTACTTGCAGGCACATGGGAACAACACCATCTAGAAATTCCCCTCCAAGCCATTCAGCATCCTGACTTGGAAATATATTCTTGGTCTTTTATAGTCGCTGGGTCAAAATCCTGGGACACCCTCTTTAACAGTGTTGAGGGTGTATCTGTACCTACTGGGCTGCAGTGGTTCAAGAAGACAGCTCAACACCACCTTCTTAAGAGCAACTAGAGATGGGCAATAAATAGCCAGCGATGCCCATATCCAGCAAATGGATAAAGAGAACAATGCAGTTAATTCTTATCTAACATACACCTAACCATTGGAAAGCAGCCCAATCATCAGGCAAACCAACCTCCTATCCATTGACTCTGTCTACACTTCCTGCTGCCTCGGCAAAACAGCCAGCATAATTAAGGACCCCACGCACCCAGGGCATTCTCTCCTCCACCTTCTTTTTTCGGGAAAAAGGTACAAAAGTCTGAGGTCAACTGACTCAAGAACAGCTTCTTCCCTGCTGCTGTCAGATTTTTGAATGGGCTTACCTTACATTAAGTTGATCTTTCTCTGTCTCCTAGCTATGATAGTAACACTACATTCTGCACTCTCTCGTTTCCTTTCTCTATGAATGGTATGTTTTGTCTGTAAGAAGTCTCATAACACCAGAGCGCGGAAGAAACAATACTTCTCACTGTATGCTAATATACGTGACACTAATAAATTAAATCAAAACCTAGACATGGGTAATAAATGATGCCCATATCCAATAAATGGATAAAGAGAACAATGCAGCTAATTCTTATCTAATATACACCAAACCATTTAGTTTACTCTCAGGCTGCTTTCCTATTTATTTCATCCCAGTGATAACCTCCTTGGCTCTTCACCTACGTTACCCAATATCTTGTTTTGTTCTTTATTGGATTAGGGCGTCATTGGCAATGCCAGTATTTGCAGCCCATCCTTAATTGCACTTGAGGTGGGGATAAAGAGCCACTTTCCTGAACTGCTGCTGCAGTCTATGTGGCATCTGCGACCCTGTGGCACCATGGAGTGACTTGCCAGGAGCCATGTCAGAAAAGTATCATTTGAAACAATCAGTGTTAATGGGGTTCGGTTGGAGGTTAATGATGCAAGCATTCCGGTCCATTAGTGCTCCACATGTCATGATAAGAACAGATTTAACCAAAGTTTCTGCTGTTCACAGGGGTGGGGGAAAGAAAAAAAAGATCCAAATCTCTAAGCCACACAATGCAGAGCACAGCAACCCGCTTTTTCCATGTTGCGGAATCCCTTTTTCGTAAGGGTCAGTTCACCCAATTCTGCAATCAGAACTGATGCCCGAGCTGGAACAGAACATGAAAGAGCTGGCTGACGGTAAACAGGGCTCCTTTCAAGCACTGGAAATCACCATTCCAAATCTCTTATCAAGCAAAACAAATAGCCAACACAAAGGGTTGAACAAACAAACATGGCTCCGGCCAGTTTAATGAACAATTTATACAGTAAAACCTTGACTACAGCCTTGCCATTCACCCATCCCTACCCCCTCCCCCAGTCCCCCACCTCCCCCCCAGCAACCACCCCCCCCCCTCCCCTTCTTTCCCCCCCCCCCCTCCCCGCCGGTCTGCTCCACCAAGACAGTTAATTGAATCGGAATCTGAATTAGCTTCCTGAATGTAAACAGGCCTAAGGCTCATCACAAATCAAGTAAACACAAAGCTTAAACAGAATTGTATCCTCTCACAGAGCGATGGCTGCAATTCTGACTCAACTCGAACGCTGTCGCGTACTGACTGTAAAACAGCTTGACCATAAAATTTATAGCGTTTGACCTGGCTAGATTCTCAAATTCAGGCCTGAAAGAAAAGGAGGAAACATCCTTTGCTAAGAGGAGAAATGCAATTGGATCCCTTCCACAGAAAGTCTTTTTCTTAAATACATAATACATGCTGCTGTGATGGATGTGCTACAAGCGGGATATTTGCAGAATTTTTTCCATAAGTAAGTGCACTATATCTTACTATCAGAAACTCTTGATTCAACTATTTCTGCTGGAGACGCAGTAACGCGTTGGATCGCGCTATAAAAATAGGATGCTCGTATGTACCTAAAACATCTGCGAGTACTGTCAGATCTATGCAACCCACTGGTTCATCCCGGTTGATACACGATGTCTGGAAAAGCCTAGGCTGCCTTCAAAATTGCTAACATCTGCCCGACCTCCTACACGCACAGCAAGTGAACAGTTACAGTGCACTGCTATTTGCCAATTCTTGAACGGGACAGCAGGAAACTGATTTGCACCAGCTCTCCCGTCACGAAAACAGCTCCCTTAAAAAAGAAGCTGGCATTGATATAGTGCCGTTCACAACCTCAGCATGTTTCAAAGCTTCTTAACAGTCAATGGGAGTATTTTTGAATCTTGTTACTGCTGTAATTTACCCATACTATATTAAGCTCCCTCAGGCAGCAATGTGGTGGTGATCAGAACATTCTTCCTCCCTGAGGAGTAAACATTGGCCAAGTCATCAGGATGAATGCTCTTCTTCAGAATAGTGACATGGGATCTTCTGCATTTACCCAAGAGGGTATGAATGGAACCTTGGATGAAATTTTTATCTGAAGGAATGTCATCATCTCTCTTGTGGCACCTGACTGTATACCTGCCTCAGCTCATGTGTTGTTTAAACCTTCATCCAATTCATTGTTGTCTCTCGACTTAGCTCCTCCAACACTCTCCCAGCCAGCCACCTACGTTCTACCCAAAATAACTTTGAGATCATCGCTCAACACTCTGCCGCCCATGTCCTATCTTGGATGAAGTCTTGTTCACACATTGTCCCTTTCTTCATCCCTATTTTCAAATCCCTTCATGGGCTCTTTGTAATTGCCTTGCACTCTACCTCTCAGACATCAGCAAATTTGATCTCAGGCGTGCCCAATTTTAATTATTCTACCACTGAGAGCTGTCTTTAGCAACCTACGTCCTAAACTCGAGAATTCCCTCATCCCAAAATATCTCCATCTCACTCTTTCTCTTTCCTTATTTAAGATGCTCCTTACAAGCAATTCTTTGAACCAACTTTTGGTCATTTGCCCTCATATCTCAGTGGCTCTAAGATTTTGATTGGTGTTGAAAGTTTGGTAATGTTCCTGTGAAGCACCTTGTTGTACTACATTCAAGGCAACACACGTTATTGGCATTGCTAAAGATACTATATAAATGCAAGCTACTGCTGTAAAGATGTCAGGATCAATATAATTACTCATCACGAAGAACACTCTGGGTCTTCTTTTAGTCATTCATGGGATTGCCCATCCCTGAGGACATTTAAGAGTCACCCACATTGCCATGGGTCTGGTGTCACATGTAGGCCAGACCAGGTAAGGGTGACAGATTTCCTTCCCTAAAGGACATTAGTGAACCAAATGGGTTTTAAACAACAATTGGTAGTGATTTCATGATCACCATTGGACTTTTAATTCCAAATTTTTATTGAATTCAAATTTCACCATCTGCCATGAAGAGATTCAAACTTTGAGCTTTGCGTTACTAGTTCAGTAACAATACTGTTATACCACTACCTCCCTTAATGGTGCTCTCACCAAAAAAATCTCTCAAGCTGCTTGTCAAAGTGGCCAAAGGAGAGCAGGTGCATGTAGGGAGACAGCAGTGTGTTCGGAGTTTTGTCAAGGAAGCAAAGGTTGGAGGGGGTTTACTGAACTGTAGCAAGAGAAAAATCTAAGGAGCATATGGACTTTTTAACCTCATGATCAAAACCATCTGTGCAACTGCCTCTTTCTTCTTCCTAGCCACATAGTATTCCCAATCTCTCTGCCTCCTGGGAGTCCCGGGCAGAGGGCTGAGGGAGGCAACAGCACCACTGCTGAACCAAGAATAACACCTAAAATCTGTCCCTAATTTGGAACTAAAATTAATGATCTCACTAAAGCCACTGGATGACTTGATTGTGGAACAAGGAAAGGGTGGGGTTGTAGATTATATTGATGCAGTACATGATGCTCCTACAACTCCTAACTGCATTGTTAGAAGCACTGGGACAGTCGGTGCTAGCACCAGATGCTCAAAGTAGAAAAGTGTTTGGTTCTCCAGGGTAAACAGCTCCAAGAAAAATTCAGACACACTATATTTGAGGTTTCATTAGTCCTTGATCATGCCAACCAGCTAACTGAACTCTTATCTCACATCCTGAATATTTGAAAGCTTTCTGAATTGCTCAACTCTAATAATCCTTTCTAAGATTATGAAGCTTACAATTTCTGACACATCTTTGGATGGATCCAACTGTACAGTCAGCTGGGGAAACATTGCAACAGCGACATACCTCACTTCAACAAAAACATTTCAGGTGATACATGGTCACACATTGCATTGGGGAAACTCATGCAACATACCACAAGGTTTACATACTCCAAGCTACTGACAATCTGATGCCCTCCACATAGCAGGAGGAATTCTCATGAGGGAGGCAAAGTGCTATCCAATTCTGACCTCTTGCAGATCTCTGATTTTCATCAGTTGACCACTGGCCTTCAGTTGGCAAATCTACAAGCTCCGTAAAAAGCTCTACTTCACTCTTTCCTTCTTTAAGGCAGTTCCTAAAATCAGTACTTCTTGAGCAAGCTTTTACATACTGCCCTATTTAACTCCTTGTCAAATATTGTTTGACAGCACTCATGTAAAGGGCGGTTAACATGTTAAAATGTTATCCAAATGCAAACCAACCTTGCAGTCCATTGTCCTTGATTTGTTATTTTGTGTCTCTTAGTGTTTAAAGTTTATTAGTGTTACAAGTGGGCATATATTAACATCTCAATGAAGTAACTGTGAAAATCCCCTAGTTGCCACACTCCAGCGCCTGTTCACATACACTGAAAGAGAATTTAGCATGGCCAATGCACCCAACCAGCAGGTGTTTCAGACTGTGAGAAGAAACTGGAGCACTTGGAGGAGAATCCTGGGCACCCAGACACAGGGAGAATGTGCAGTCTCTGCAGACAGTGACTCCAGCCAGGAATTGAACCCGAATTCCTAGCGCTGTGACTCAGCAGTGCTAATCACTGTGCCACCCACCTTATTGATTAGTGTCATAAGTAAGCTTATATTAACACTGCAATGAAGTTACTGTGAAAATCCCCTAGCCGCCACATTCCCAATGCCTGTTCGGGTATGCAGAGACAGACTTAGCGTGGCCAATGCACCTAACAAGTATGTCTTTTGGACTGTGGGAGGAAACTGGAGCACCTGGAGGAAACCCTCGCAGACATGGGGAGAACTTACAGGCTCTGCAGAGTCACCCAAGACAGGAATCAAATTCAGGTCTCTGGCGCTGTGAGACAGCAATGCTAAGCTGTGTACCACTGTGCCCACCATGCCATATTTTTTGAAACAGTATTAGGTCATTCACTTTCAACACACAGATCAATCACAGCATGCTAACGCTAAGGACATTGAGTGAGAATAAATAGGTGAGATCGTTGCCTCCAAACAATGTCATGACTTGATTGCTATTGAGTGCCTGCTACGCCCTTCAACAACACCATCCAAAGGCACAAACCTCATTTTCACAGGTATGCTGATAACACCCACCTCTTCATCACCAATACCTCTCTCCAGTCCCCCACTGGCGCTAAGTTATCTGATTGGATATCTGACATCCACTATCGGACAAACTGCTCCCAACCCATTTCCGGCCCTTACAACAGAGCCAACAGTGCAAGAGCAAGAAGAGAAGACATCACTAAAGTTTATAAAGTCTACTTATTAGTGTCATAAGCAGGCCCACATTAACACTGCATTGAAGTTACTGTGAAAAACCCTAGTCGCCACACTCCAGCACATTGAGGGAATCAAACACTGTTCCGGTACATTGAGGGAATCGAACACTGTTCCGGTACATTGAGGGAATCGAACACTGTTCCGGTACATTGAGGGAATCGAACACTGGTCCCTGGTGTTGTGAGGTAGCAGTGCTAAGTGGTGATGCTAACTAGTGATCTTCTGGCCTTAATTAGGAAGATAAAAGTGAGAAGGATGGGAGCAGTCCCACTCAGCTGGACAACTGTGGAAAGGCAATGCAAGGGGATGGGTTTCGAAAACCCTGAGGTTATGGAAGGCGATACGTAGATGTAGGTTTTCCCTTTTTTACAAAGTAGTCATGTGAATCTTGACAGTAGGTGGATTACAGCAAGTTTCTGTATACTAAGGCTCAGTGGCACTCTCGTCTCCCAATCTAAGATTCGCAGTCAACGTCTCTTCCCACAGATTACAAAGTCCAGACTTGCAGGATGTACTAAGGGAGTGCTGCATTGGCAGGGAAGCTCTCCTTCATATGAGATTTTAAACTAAGGCCCCATCTCAAATGGGTGTAAAAGGTCCCATCATTCTCGTGCAAGAAAGAACAGAGAAGTTTTTTTGGTGTACTGGCCAATATTTATCCCCTGCCATATCAGTGACACAGATTAAATGGTTATCATTGCATTGTTATTTGTGGGATCTTGCTGTGCACAAACTGGTTGCCACATTTGCTGCATTATGATTCCCAGCTTGGGTCACTGTCTGCGCAGAATCTGTACGTTTGCTCCATGTCCACGCAGGTTTCCTCTGGGTGCTCTGTTTTCCTCCCACAGTCTGAATGACGTGTGGTTGGGTGCATTGGCCATGCTACATTTTCCCTCAGCGTACCCGAACAGGGTTAGAGTGTAGCAACTAGGGGCTTTTTCACAGGATCTTCATTGCAGTGTTAATGTAAGCCTACTGATGACACCAAAAGATAAATAAACAAACAACAGTGACTACACATCAAAGTATACTTCATTGGCTGTAAAGGATTTTGAGCCATCCTGAGGTCATGAAAGGCGCCATGTAAATGCAAAGATGTTTCCTTCTTCTATCATTGTGACAAATTTTCACAGAATGGGAATCTCACCATGGTGGTTTGAAAATCTCAACTCAGTTTAAAAAGTGCTGATTGCTGTGACCATAAAGCAATGAGATTCAGAAAAAACAATTAGTTCACTAATGTCCTTCAGGGAAGAACACTTATTATCCTCACCAGGTCCAGCTTCATCTGTTACTGTAAAAAGTCTCACAACACTAAGTTAAAGTGCAACAGGTTTATTTGATAGCAAATGCCACTAGGTTTCAGAGCACTGCTCCTTCATCAGGTGAGTGGAGAATTCTATCTGGTGTTAACCTGGTGTTGTGAGACCTCTTACTGTGCTTATCCTGTCCAATGCCAACATCTCCACATCTTGCTCTGTCACTCCAGGGCCACATTCAGATGGTTGACTCTAATAGTCCTCTACTTGTGAGCCACTCAGTTGTGATATCTTTAGATAGACAATAAATGTAGATCTGCCAGTGATGTTTACATCCTGAGAATGTATCTAAAATAAAAATTGAATGAGCTGCCAGTTTAATTCCAAAGGATTCATGCAATTTATTCGATCGCACTTTATGTACAACTGTGGAGACATGCCTCTGGATTTGGCTTACAGTAGCGTGGCATCTAAAAACTGAGCCAAGTATGAAAGGGAAATCCCCACCATTCTTTCAAAGAAACTCTCTGATAACTGTACAAATTGACAAGTCAAGAGACATCAGAATAATTGGATTGCCGCACTAACCATCCATTTAAAAAAAGAGCAGAAATTAGAGAACATGGTCATCGCTGCAAAGGGAGACATGTTGCTAAAGCTTTTCATTTGAACTTATCAGGACAAACACAATACCAAATTTCAAATGACCACAACAATTTGCACATTGGAGAAATCCAGAGTGCGCTAATTCCTACAGTACAAGAGGAGGTCATTCAGCCCATCGAGCCTGTGCCAACAATAACCTTAACCAAGCCCTGTTCCCATAACCTCATATATTTATCCTGCTGGTCCCCCTGACACTAACGGGCAGCGTAGCATAGCTAATCCAACCAACCTACACATTTTGAGACATTAAAAGGCAATTCAGCATGGTCAATCTACCTAACCTACACATCTTGGGACACTAAAGGGTAATTTAGCATGGTCAATGCACCTTGCACATACATATTTGGACACTAAGGGCAATTTAGAACGGCCAATCCACCACACCTACACATCTGTATGGAGTTTGCACATTCTGCTCTTGTCTGCGTGGATTTCCTCCGGGTGCTCCAGTTTTCTCCCACAGTCCAAAGGTGTGCAGGTTAGATTGATTGGCCATGCTAAAATTACCCCTTAGTGTCCTGAGATGCGTAGGTTAGAATGATTAGTGGGTAAATATACAGGGATATGGGGTAGGGCCTGGGTAGAATTGTGGCCAGTGCAGACTTGAGGGGCCAAATGGCCTCTTTCTGCACTGTAGGGTGTCTATGATGATTCTATGATCTTGGGGCACTAAGGGGTAATGTAGCATGGCCAGTCTATCCAGCATACACATCTTGGGACACTAAGGGACAATGTCACTACCCAATCCACTTTAACCTGCAGACCTTTGGACACTAAGGATGAAATTTTACATGCATATCCACCCAAGGTCCATAAGATCCTGCTCGAGACCAACAGAGAATGCCGTTCTCCGAACTTTCCCCAGCCCTGGAATTGGGGCAGCCGTGCCAGTAAATTCCAGCCACAGGGGCAATTTACCAACCCAATCCGTCTAAGCTCCACATCTCAGGACATTAAGGGTCAATTTAACGTGGCCAATCCACCTAACCTGCACAATTTACTGAAGATTAAATTGGAGCCAGTGCCATGTGCAGAAGGAGGAGGTATCAGTTTCCAGGTTACCTGGAGAGTGGGAGGGGAAACACGCACAATGTGGACGTGTTGTAACAAGTGGGGAAGGAGCAGGATATTTCCCGAGGCAGGAAAGGCAGGACTGAGAGACTCACCAAACCCTCGCATGTGGACAGTGCGACGGAAGAAGCACTCTGATTCCTGATGCATCCCTGATAGAAACAGTTGGCCTGAGACGGGGGCAAGGGCTTCTCGGTGACAACCCCCGTGCCCAGGAAGTGCACTCTGAACCCTTTGGCCAGCAGGTTGGAGGGTCTGAGGTCCAGGTGCAATTCTTGGTCAGAAAGGGCGAGTTTGTAGTGTAGGTTCCCTCCGGGCGCTGAACGCTTCTCTCTGCTCCTCTGCAGGTAACCTCCATTCGAATCAACCTCCACAGGTGTCACTACTATATAGTCTGCAAGGAGACAAGAGTTTCACACTCAACGGGGTTTGTGTTTAACTTTGTCATCGCTTTCAAAACGGCCCCAATATTTAAAGAAAGTAATATTCGGTGAGATCACCTCATTCTGCTTTGAAGAGGTTAAATCTGCAGAAAAGAAATTGCTTTCATGTATGTTTTGGTGATGTTTCTGTTTAAAAGAATCACTGTTTAGTGTCCTGTTAATTGCACATACGAGATGCAAGTTAAACAGGATTGAACAAAAGGTTTTATGGAATGAATTATGAATGAATTAACCCCCTCCTGCCCGGCCTCAGTCTAATTCCCCCCCCCCCCCCCCCCCCACACACCACACACACACTCCGCGCGCTTTATTCTGGGGCCAGGTTCATTCGGCTGCAGTCAGTTCCACACACACACACACACAATGCAAACGCGATCTGTCATTGATCTCAGCCACACAGCGGGGCTTAGCTTCCGCAGCCCCGGATCCCAGCTCCGCCACAGACTGAATCAAAGAGGCAAATTCACAGCCCGTGACGGATGCTGCGATCCATTAGCTGGAGATCAAGTGGATCTCTTTCCGCCTGTGGGGAGAGGGGGTGTGTAAGCTTCCCTGTGTGTATGTGTGTGTCCCGTTGTCTGTGTCATTGTCTCTCGCTCTCTTCGCTCTCTTTATCTTTGTTTCTACTTGTGTCTGTTCCTAGTCTCTCTATGTGTGTCTCTCTCTGTCTACACCCGTGTCTGTGTACCTAGTCTGTAGGTTTCCCATTGTATCTCTGGCTCTATGTCTGTCTCCAAGTCTCTCTCTCTCTCTTTCTCTCTCTGACCTTGTGTGTCTCTTTCATTATATTTCACTGTGTCTGGCTGTGTATATGTTTTTCTGTCTCTATATGTGTGTGTATCTCTGCCTGACTGTGTATGTCTGATTAAGTGTCAGTGTCTCTGTCTCTCTCTCTCTTTGGATGTATGTGTGTGTGTGCCTCTGCCTCTGTGGATTTTAGTGTGTGTGTGCCTCTATGTCTCTCTCTGGATGTCTTGCTTGTCTGTATGTCTATGAGTCTCTCTGGGTGTCTGTGTGTGTATATCTGTCTCTCTCTGGGTGTCTCTGTGTGTGCCTCTGTCTCTGGGTATCTGTCTGTGTGTGTCTCTCTATCTCTATCTGTTTGTCTGTGTCTCCCTCTGTCTGACTGGGTATCTCTTTATATATGCGTGTCTATCTGACTGGGGGTCTGTGTGTGTGTGTGTATCTCTCTCTCTCTGGACCTGACTGGAAGTTTATGGGTCTTTCTTGACTTGACGGTGCGTGTTATGTGTCTCTCTCTGCCTGGCTGGGTGTCTGTATCTCTGTGTGCTTCTCTCGATATAACTGTGTGTGTGTGTTATCTCTGTGTGTCTCTGTTTCACTCTGTCTGATTTATATATGTGTCTCTGTTAGTATCTGTATCTGACTGTCTATGTGGCTATTTGAGTCTCTTAAACGTTGAAGTCAAAGCAGATTTGCATTCACGAACATAACTGCATTGATAAAAGTGTATGGATATATCTACAAACCATCAGTGATTCCAGTGCTCTCGGGACGGTATGGTAACCTCTGACTTTCAGGAATCGCGCAACAGAAGTGCAAAATCTGCGAGAAGGGAGGAAAAAGCAAAATTGAAATGTTAAAATGGGTTAACAGTTTAGCACACAAATCTCACAACAGCACTGTGTGTGTGATCGCAGTGTTTGTAATCAGGGTGTCTCCTGCAAGAGATGTTAAATATAAAGCGGTTTAAAGTTTACACTGAACTTAATAAATTGGGGGGGGGGGGGGGAAAGATTAAAATCATAGCACCTGCCTGCATAATATTGCCAAGCCAGAACGCTGTATGAAGTTGAATTGCCGTGTTGCTGAGCGGTGCAGGTACATTCCACACCGCCGGGGGAAAACCGTCCATTTCTGCGCTTCTTTCGCCCAAATAAAAATGTTTTTTTGTTGTTGTTGTGTTAAATGTAGCAGTCTGTTACCTCCTAGAAGACGTGTGTACCAGTGAGCTTTGCAAACTGCGGCTCCAGTCCTTTAACATTTTGGGTCTTGCGCCTTGCAACGCTGCTGTCCTGTTGGCATGTGGGCTGGAGGTGCTTTTTTGCATTGGCTTGTGTTGCGGACAGGTAGAGAGAGAGAGAAGCAGGGAGAGAGGGAGTGCAGTGCTGGGTGTGTGAGTGCGATGCCCCTCTTTATCTCTCTGCTTCTGCCTGATTCTATGAATGGGGTGAAAATTCGAGCTGGCGCTCACTTGCAAAAGCCCAGGGACCAATCAGCACCGAGAGCGTAAAACTCGTCCCTGTTTGCAGAGTTGCTGTAGGCAGTGTGCACTCTCTGATATCACTCTGCAAAGCCCTTTAAACATTGGCCCCAGTGCCCTTTCCTTCCCCCCCCCCCGCCCCTCCCCCGGTCTGCGATGAGTTCTCCCTACTTCTCCCTATCCAGTGTTAGATTCATACACACACCCTCCCCAATCCCTTTCACGCGAAACGTGTCTTTTTTTTAATGCACTCAATTCAATCATTTTCTTAAGAGTTAAGTAAATCATTGTTGTAATGCGGAAAACTTAGCCAGTGCCCAGCAAGCTCCCACAGTGTGTGACAACGACCACAGAGACAATCTTCGGGATCTCGCTGTGGAGGAAAATCCCTATAGTGCAAAAGGAGGCCATTCAGCCCATTGAGTTGGCACTGGCCCTCTTGTGAATGCACAAAGAACGAAGAAAATTACAGCGCAGGAACACGCCCTCCAGGACTGCACGGATCATACTGCCCGACTGAACTAACAAACTAAAAACGCCCTCCCCTTCCAAGAGCCATATCCCTCTAATCCCCATCCTATTCATGTATTTGTCCAGATACCCCTTAAAATTCATTATCATATCTGCTCCCAAAACCTCTCCCGGCAGCGAGTTCCAGACACCCGCCACCCTCTGTGTAAAATAACTTGTGATGTTGGATGAGGGGACTATATAACCAGTCCTCATAGCAAGCTCCCACACACGTGTCAATTGAATCATGGAATAAAATCCATAAAATTCCTGTGTTGCAGAAGGCCATTCGGCCCATCAAGTCTGCACTAACTCTCTGTGATATCGGGTGAGGGGTAAATGTTGATCTCCTCTCCCTCCCTGCACCCCCCCCCCAAAAAAAACTCCAGTCTGGAATCGTTCTGAGGTATCTATTGCGTTCAGCTGGGATTGTCAGCCAGGTTTTCACACTTCAGTTTCTGGGCTGGAAGTTTGGATTCTCACACCTGCTGGTTCGGAAGGCAGCTATACTCACTGATCCGTTACTGACATGCAGACTCCAGAAGGTAAAGGCACATTTGACCACAGGGTGAGATCACACCAAGCTAACCTCTTCCCAGAACTAGGGGGAGCATAGTTTGAGGATAAGGGGTAAACCTTTTAAGACTGAGGTGAACTTCTTCACCCAGAGTGTGGTGAATGTGGAATTCACTACCACTGAACGCAGTTGATGTCAAAACATCGTCTGATTTCAAGAAGAAATTAGATATAATTCAAATGGCTAAAGGGATCAAGGGATATGGGAGGAAGGCAGGGATTAGGATATTGAATTTGATAATCAGCCATGATCAATGAGAATAGTGGAGCAGGCTCGAAGGGCTGAATGGCCTACTACTGTTTCTAGCTTCTATGCTTTCCCCGAATTTAATTTCCAGTCTTGTGTGGAACATTTTGCTCAGTCTCGAAGCTGGTTCTGCCACGTGTGGCAAAAAAAACTTGCATTTCTGTAGCACCTTTCACACCCTCTGGAGGTCACAAAGTGCTTCACAGCCAATGAAGTAGTGTTGAAGTGTTGCAATGTGGGTAACACAGCAGTAAATGTGTACTTAGCAAGCTCCCATAAACAGAAATCTGTCTCCAGTGATGTTAGCTGAGGACATAGAATAGAATCTCTACAGTCTAAACAAGGCCATTCTGCCCATTGAGTCTGTGCCAATTCACTGACAATGTATCTTACCGAGGCTCTGCCCACCATCCTATCCCTGTAACCCCACACATTTACAATGGCTAATTCCGCCTAACACTGAGGGGCAATTTAGCATGGCCTATCCACCTAACCTGTACATCTTTGGATTGTGGGAGGAACCAGAGGATACCTAATGCAGACACGGGGAGAACATGCAAATCCCCACACAGTCACCCAGATTGGGATTGAACCCGGTCCTTGAAACTGTGAGGCAGCAGTGCTAACCATAGTGCTGCTGTGCCGCCCCATTTGATGCGTGGAAGAATGTCCTTACTCCTTGACATTGATTGAATTTCGGAGCCGCAACGTCATGTTGCAACTGTACAAAACTCTAGTGCGGCCGCACTTGGAGTATTGTGTGCAGTTCTGGTCCCCACATTATAAGAAAGATGTGGAGGCATTGGAGAGGGTACAGAGGAGGTTTACCAGGATGTTGCCTGGTATGGAGGGCAGGTCTTATGAAGAGAGGCTGAGGGATTTGAGGTTGTTTTCGTTAGAAAGGAGGCGGCTAAGAGGGGACCTAATCGAAACATATAAGATGATTAGAGGTTTAGATAGGGTGGACAGTGATAGCCTTTTTCCTAGGATGGAGAAAGCTAGCACGAGGGGACACAGCTTTAAATTAAGGGGTGATAGTTATAGGACGGATATCAGAGGTAGGTTCTTTACCCAAAGGGTGGTTCGGGAGTGGAATGCCCTGCCTGCAGCAGTTGTAGATGCGCCAAGTTTGGTGGCGTTTAAGAGGTTAGTTGATAGGTATATGGAAGAGAAGGGAATGGTTTAGTTTGGAGGGGCATTGCTTTTTATATTGGTCAGCGCAACATCGAAGGCCAAAGGGCCTGTTCTGTGCTGTAATGTTCTATTTGACATAGAAACATAAAATCCCTTCAGTGCAAAAGAGGCCATTCGGCTCAATCAATATCCCACCCAGATCCTATCCCCATTAACCTCATATATTTACCCCAAATGATACCAAATGGCATTTGAGCATGGTCAATGCAGCTAGCCTGGACATGTTTGGAGTCAGAAGGAAACCAGAGCAGCATGCAGACACGGGGAGAATGTGCAAACTCCACACAAATAGTGAGCCAAAGCCAGAATTGAACCCGGGTCCTGACACTGTGAGGCAGCAGTGTTAACCACTGTGCCACCATGTCACCCCATGGCATACTGCCAGGGGATCCTTTGCACCCATACAAGAGACCGAACACGGCCTCAGTTTAACATCTCATCTGACAGATGGCATATCTGACAGTGTATCATTCCCTCAGCGCCTCGCTGGAAGCATGACCCTAGCTCAAATACCCGTCATGAAACTATGAGCTCACAATCTTCTAACTCATGGGGCAGGATGCTGCCACTGAGCCGAGGTTGATAGCCGTGAAACAATGGGAATGGTGCCAGCGATGAAGGCATTTATATCGAGTGTCCTGCATAAGGGTTTCCGTTTGCAGGATGAATGTGTGCTGCTCAGGGCACTCCCGCAATCCCCATTAATGGCACACTCATCACTCAACTGCATCAACTGCTGGATTTGCTTATCACCACATTATCAGTGAATCCTGATAAGCACATAACTACCCTGGCAAGAACCACTCTGCCTGATCCAAGATGACGCTTGAATGAGATTTCTATAAACTGTGACTACAAACAGTAAATCTGATGATCTTGGTACCACAGCTCATTTGAGCGTACATTCAGCAAATCCAACCAAACAACACTGCCGATGGAGCGAAGAAGGCGGATAAGGTGCCAAGCAGTTCTGTTGCCTGAATGGGAAATCTCGCTGCGCGCCTAATTCTGTCATCTCATATAGTGAGGCGAGTGGCAAATCCAGTCATTCTGGATCTTCTTTTCAACCCAGTCCCATTTTTTCCCCTTTTCAACCCCATTCCCATTTTCCATCCCCCACCCTTACCCAACCCCCACACCCCACCCCCTCCCCCACCCACGCACACGCTTATGGATTCACTTGCGGGCTGTTCAGTTGGTTACCTCAACTGAACACAAGGCGTCGGTGTAATGGTATTATCACTGGACTAGTAATGCAGAGACCCAGGGTAATGCTCGAATCCAACCACCACAGATGGTGAAATTTCAATTCAATGTGAAAAAGAAAATCTAGAATTCAAAGTCTAAAGATAACCATGAAACTAGTGCCGATGGTTGTAAAAACAGATCTGGTTCACTGATGTCCTTTAGGGAAGGAAATTTGCCACCCTTACCAGGTCTGGCCTAAATGCGACTCCAGAGCCACTGAAATGGGGTTGATTCTTAACTGTACCCTTAAGGGGATGGGCAATAAATCTTGCATTGAAGGTTTGCCAGTCTGATTCTTGGGATGGCAGGTCTGTCATATGAAGAAGGATCAAATCAGTTAGGATTGTATTCATTGGAGTTTGGAAGATTGAGAGGAGATCTCACAGACATGTATAAAGTTCTAACAGGATTGAACAGCGTAGATTCAGAAATAATGTTCCCAATGGTGGGGAAATCCTGAACCAAGGGTTATAGTTAAAGGATAAAGGCTAAACCTTTCATGATTGAGATGAGGAGAAATGTATTCATTCACCGAATGATAAATCACAATCACAGAAAGTAATTGAAGCCAAAATGTTGTGTGATTTCGAGAAGAAATTCGATATAGCTCTTGGGGCTAAAGGAATCCAGGGATATGTAGGAAAGGGTGTGGGATCAGGATATTGATTTTGATGATCAGCATAATCATATTGAATGGTGGAGGAGGCTTGAAGGGCCAAATGGCCTACTCCTGCTTCTAGTTTTTATGTTTCAATGCATCAAGTAATGCTATCAGCTTTGGAATTCTATACTCCATATTTCATTCAGTGTCCCCAACCTACTACAACCAATAGGCTTTTTAAATTCAAGCTTAGTGTCACCAATCCATTCTTAACTGCAACACAATAGCTTCAAACTATCTACCATAATATTCATTTTCTAATGCAAAAGATGCTGAAAACTTGAGATGCAATGAAGACAACTGGTTTTCAAATGATCTCTTGCACAGGTTACACCGATTTTGGGTAAATCAGGCCTAATAAACAGTTTAAAGTTTATTCATTAGTGTCACAAGCAGGCTTACATTAACACTGCAATGAAGTTACTGTGGAAATCCCTGGGTCGCCACACTTCGGCGCATATTCAGGTACACTGAGGGAGAATTTACCATGGCCAATGCACCTAATCAGCACATCATTCGGACTAAGGGAGGGAACTGGAGCACCCAGAGGAAACCCACGCAGACACGAGGAGAATGTGCAGATTCCGCGCAGACAGTCACCCAAGTCTAGAATCAAACTCGGGCCTCTGGTGTTGAGAGGCACCAGAGCTAACCATTGTGCCACTGTTTGTAAACTTTCCATCTAAAGTGGGAAATAATAAAATAACCAGGAAATGATTCTGTGAAGCTGTCAGATCATATTAAAAGCCCAGCTGGTTCACTCAGGTCCTATAAGAGAAGGAAACCTACCATACTTACCCAACTTTTGGACCAATCTGGTTGACTTTTAACTGTTGGGAGTGGAACAGTGAGTTTGACTCTGGTCAAACACTGAACATGCAGGAGAACTTGAAATCTGTCCATCACACCAATATCAGCTAGATTCTCGCTTGTACAATAGCTGAGCAGCTGTGCAACTGGTTCATCAAACTGATCAGATTTTGACCCAAATTTTATTTGAGTGACTTCTTCTTTTGCAGACCACTTATCTCCTTTGAAGAAATCACAGCTATCAATCAGGCTATGTGTCTGTGTAAACATTACAGTGAGGAATAATGGAAATATTTGAGACACATTCAAGCACGAAGGGAAATGCAAATAAGCACAGCTGATTGGAACAGGCTGAGTGAAAATGGAAGCTGTCAATGGAAGCTTCTTTCAAAGCACTGGACTTTGAAATTAACAGACATAAAAGGTTTTCAATGCAACAGAGAGGGTTTTAAAGGTTTCAGTTTGTTCAAAGGGCTCAAAGACCTCAAATCAAAGCTGTACATGAATACATTGAGGCTGAGAGCACAACTTCAGAGAATGCACACCCACCCCCACTCCTGACTACCCCCTCTCTCTGTCAGAGGACTTCAAAGAGGTCTGCTCACACCTGCAGCTTCTACCAGAGAAGGGATATCTCTGCTGCAGAATGATGCAGTGATATTAAAGACTGTTAGGTGACCTACGAGGGTGGGGGGAGGGGCGGAGGCGGTGTGGTGGTGGGGAGATGTTACATGGAGATTAAAGTGACCTGGCCACTTCAGAATTTTCACAAGAAAGGGTAGAGATACAGATATTGATTACACGGCTGCCTGAAATCTCCATGCCTGGGGGTGAACTGAGTGGGAGTGTAAGGGGGCATGGGTTCTATGTTAGGAGACTGAGGAGTAGGGAGCCTGAATGGGATTCTGATGGGAAGTGGCTTGAGTGAAGGTCTAAGAGAGGGGGAGGAGGATGGGGCCTGAATGAGGGTCTGAGAGAGTGAGAGGGGCCCTGAGTGAGAATCACAGAGATGGGAAGGGGATCTGATTGAGATTTGAGGGGGAAGGAAGAGGCAGGGCCCTGAATGTGGGTTTTGAGGGACCTGAGTGGGAATCTGAGGGGGAGGGGAGGCCTGAGTGATTTGATTTGATTTGATTTATTATGGTCATATGTATTAATATACAATGAAAAATATTGTTTCTTGCATGTTGTACAGGCAATGCATATTGTTCATAGAGAAGGAAAGGAGAGAGTGCAGAATATAATGTTACAGTCATAGCTAATGTGTAGAGAAAGATCAACTTAATGTGACATCGGTCCATTCAAAAGTCTGACAGTTGCAGAGATGAAGCTATTTTTGAGTCGGTTGGTACATGACCTCAGACTTTTGTATCTTTTTGCAAATGGAAGAAGGCGGAAGAGAGAATGTCCAAGATGCATGGGCTCCTTGATTATGCTGGCTATTTTGCCGAAGAAGTGGGAAGTGTAGATGGAGTCAATGGATGGGAAGTTAGTTTGTGTGATGGCTTGGGCTACATTCATGACCTTTTGTAGTTCCTTGCGGTGTTGAGTAGAGAAAGAGCCATACCAAGCTATGGTATGACTGGAAAGGATGCTTTCTCTGGTGTATCTGTAGAAGTTGGTGAGAGACATAGCTGACATGCCAAATTTGCTTCATCTTCTGAGAAAATAAAGGCATTAACTATAATGTCAGCATGGGGAGGACAAGGAAGGTTGTTGGTGATCTGGACACATGAAAACTTGAAGCTTTTGACCCTTTCTAAAGGAAAGCTCGCTTGGATCTCCCTCACGCTACGTGTTGTGTGTATGTGTGTGTGTTCGCTTAGATCACCCTCACACTACGTGGTGTGTGTATATATGTGTGTGTGTGTGTGTGTTGGGGGGAGGCTTTAAGGGTATGATCCATTATTGAATGGTGTGGGAGACAAGTTTCTGAGATATGGGTACTCCTCTGGACCCCTGGTGTCCAGCATTCCAGGTCCTTGCTGGCGATTACTAGCACCAAAGCCTGCCTGGTGCATTTCCCACTGCAAGGCCATGTGCATAGCAATTACTGTGAGCCGGAACCTGATCGAGGCTGGCGGGGCGAAGCAGGAGAATCCCAATTGAAACTTGTTGGGAATCCCTATTATTTGACTGACACCCCATTCAGCTGGACACTGGGATTCTCACAGGCCATCTGACAAGGCTGAATAAGCCCCCCTCCGGCTTGTCACATCCAGCAGCATGAATACAACAATTATAAAAGAATTGTAACTTAATACACTTAACAATGGCCATTGCTGATCATTTTGAAACACAAAGTGGAATTTCTCATGTTGCTGTGCTGTCCAGTACCTGTAGGAGTTTGATTTGTTAACTATGCCTGCCCTTGTATGTGCCCTGTGTGTTGTACATCACTGTCATACAGTATGCAAGTCCATATGTGGCAATGTAAATTGTGCTATCAGGTTACATGCACTATTTATCATGTCTGCAGTGGCAACTTGCTGAAGGAGAGAGGAAGAATTCTTTTAAGTTAGACAGTGAGAACGAGATGGCACAGCCTCTAAACGGAGGAAAACAGTAAGACAAGGAAATAAGTCTGGATTGTGTCTTTCCTTTCGAGGGAACAAAGACCAATCAGATGGGTGTAAATTCACCCAGAGAGATGAGTCTGAGATGACCCAAGATGTGGTTCCAGTGTCCAAGCCAAAGTTTTTCCCCAAACAGTATTATCAAGGCAGATGTGTGCCAATTGGTTACTGCATTTCCCACATTACAACAGTGACTATGCTTCAAAAACTACTTCAATGACTGTAAGACCCTTGGGAATCTTCTGTGATCATGAAAAATTCTTCCTTTGTTTTGTTTCTCCTTGATTGGAGTCCAAGCTTTCCCTTCCGAGTCACTCCTGACTGATGGGATGAAGGTCTGCTTGTAATTGTAAGGGTTTCATGGTGAGGATACTATAGCTTCACCGCTGTGTCTCCAAGCCGCCCACCTCCCTTCCACACACACCACCTCTTCCAACCCCCCACCCCAGCAGGTGCGGCAAGCCATTTAAATCTCTGTTCAGTTCAGCCAGTCCAGAATACGCTGTTGGGGCTGTAAAATCCTGGCCTATGTAACTGCAGTAAAGTGCCGGCATTGGACTGGGGTAAACTCAGTAAAGTTTTACAATACCAATTTTAAATCCAACCAATTTATTTGATAGTAAATCCGCGAGCTTTCGACACTATGTGCCTTTGTCAGGCAAATGCAGTGTTCTGATCTGCAGAGGCACTCATATCCACACAGACAGTTACAGATTGCTGAATAGAATGCGAATCCTTACATGTAACCTGCTATCCAAGTGTTAAAGTGGCTAACAATGTGTGTGAAGGGAATCCTGAGCATTGGTTAGAGAATTGTGTATTTTCTCCAGACAGCACAGTAAGTGAGGTTTTTTGCTAACCCAGGCAAGTTACGGGGGTTACAGATAGTGTGACATGAAGCCAAGATCCCTGTTAAGACCGTCCTCATGTGTGCGGAACTTGGCTATCAGTCTCTGCTCAGCGACTCTGCGCTGTCGTGTGTCACGAAGGCCCCCTTGAAGAACATTTACCCGCAGGTCAGAGGCCGAATGCCCATGACTGCTGAAGTGTTCGCCCACAGGAAGGGAACTGTTTTGCCTGGTGATTGTTGAGCGATGCTCATTCATCCGCTGTCGTAATGTCTGCATGGTCTCCCCAATGTACCATGCTTCGGGACATCCTTTCTTGCAACGTATTAGGTAGACAACGTTGGCCGAGTTGCAAGAGTATGTACCGTGTACCTGGTGAATGGTATCCTCACGTTTGATGATGTCGTCCATGTCTATGATCTGGCATGTCTTGCAGAGGTTGCTGTGGCAGGGTTGTGTGGTATTGTGGTCACTGTTCTCCTGAAGGTTGGGTAGTTTGCTGCGAACAATGATCTGTTTGAGGTTGTGCGGTTGTCTGAAACAAGAAGTGGGGGGGTGGGGATGGCCCTAGCAAGATGTTCATCGTCATCAATGACATGTTGAAGACTCCGGAGAAGATGTCGTAGCTTCTCCGCTCCGGGGAAGTACTGGACAACAAAGGGTACTCTGTCCACCTCTATGTAACTGCACCAAGTTGTAAGTTTGAGTTTATTTGTAAGTGTCATAAGTAGGCTTGCACTAACGTTGCAATGACATTATTGTGAAAATCCCCTAGCCACCACACTCCAGCATGTGCTCAGGCACACTAAGGAGAATTTAATGTGCCCAATGCACCTAACCAGCACATCATCCGGACTGTAGGAGAAAACCGGAGAATTCGGAGAATACTCACGCAGACATGGGGAGAATGTGAGTGAACCAAGCCGGAAATTGTACTTGAGTCCCCGCCACCGTGAGGCAGCAATGCTAACCACTGTGCCATTGTGCTGCCTGTTGGCACTCCCGAGCTATTTGATATAAAGGCCATAGTACATCTTATATGGGGTGTGTTGAAAATGCCACTCTTGTGCTAGAGTGGGCATTGCTCTCAAGCTCAGGTTGGGGTGAGATGATGGCTAGTGGTATTATGGCTGGGCTATTGATCCAGAAACTCAGCTTATATTCTGGGGGACCCAGGTTCGAATCCCACCACGGCAGATGGTGGAATTCGAATTCAATAAAAAAAATCTGGAATTAAGATGTCCACAAAATCATTGTCGATTATCAGGAAAATCCATCTGGTTCAATAATGTCCTTTAGGGAAGGAAATCTGTCATCCTTAACATACCTGGCTTAAATGTGACAGGAAGAAGAGACAGCAAACACATTGAAACAGCCAATAAACCAGAACAGTCAACTTCTTACTGTGCTTATCCCAGCCCAACGCTGGCACCTCCACTACATGTGACTCCAGAACTATAGCAATGTGGTTGACTCTCCACTGCCTTCCAAGAGCAACTAGAGATGGGCAATAAATTTTGGCCAGCCAGCGATGACCATGGCCCATGAATGAGTAAGAAAAATGTGGGGGCTCAGAAATACTGCTGCATCAGAGTGAATTGAGAGGGTGATCTGACTGAGCTGTTTAAAAGGTTGTGTCGGGATCCCTGGCACTGGAGTTTATATAGAACAATAATTGTTGCTGTGGGGTGAAATCTGTGTGATACTGGCAGTAAATATGCTGCACAAATACCTTTGAAAAGGAAAAGAATATTAAAAAAACACCCATCATTTACTGTCTTTCATCACAAAAACACTAAAAGTTTTCCAAGGATTCGCAGTCTCAAACCAGAACATTAATTAGCATAGTAATAATTAAAGGATATGAGCATATTTTGGTAGATAATATAACAATGTAGCAAAGGAAACATGGGCTTTGAAGATCTCATAAATTCTCAGGTGTTTCAGCTGGGAATAAGTCAAACAACCTGATTTGGCGCGCCTCTTTTCAGTGACAGTGCCCCATAATTAAAAACATCTCTGCGTAGATGTGAGCCAGAGAAGCCTAATCTGTGGGAAAATTAAAAGTTGGATTCTCCCGTCCCTGGGAGTGGCAGGGGTGGAAATGGGAAAATAATGGGAGTCATACCGGGACAGCCCTGACCAACGCATTCTCACTGCGAGGGATGTTCGGCAGGGGTAATCGGAGAAGGCCATTTAAAGGGTCAACTATTTGGGTGGGGGTGGACCTTAGTGGACTCCCCTCCCCTCCCCCCAACCCTGGCCTCCTCACAGTCTGTAAAGTTGTGGGCAGGTGGGAGGGTGATGGAAACGCTATCCAGCAAATTTCATGGGGGGTGAAGGGGACGTGAGGTGGGAGAACACAGAACATTACAGCGCAGTACAGACCCTTCGGCCCTCGATGTTGCGCCGACCAGTGGAATCAATCTAATGACCCTCTAACCTAAACTATTCCAATACTTTCCATATGCCTATCCACTGACCATTTGAAGGGTGCCCTGTCTGCAGATATATAACAGGGCTCACAGAATTCTACCCAAACTTACATCTGTAACCCTACAGTAAATATTGGTCATAAAAAGGCATACTGAATTGAAAGAAAAAGCTTCTCTGAACATTGTACATGTGAGAACACATCATTCAATTAACAACTTTCTTGTTAAAAGCTTCTAATCAAGTGATCTCTTCCATTGATATTAATACATGTAAATTTATGAGCATCATTAATATGTCTCAGTCTTACTTACACATTGTAATTATTGATATTTGAACAAATGTGTGATTGCTCTTCAGATGTCACCATTTGGACTGAATTATAAAAATGGCTCTGACATGCTAGTGTTGCTTAGTCCTGCCTTTGAGCAAAATACTCTGGATTCTGTTCAGAATCTGAAACAGAAGCAGAAAGTGTTAGAGATACTCGGTAGGTCTGGAAGTTTCTGTGATGAGTACAAAGGGTTAAGAGTTCCTTCGAGGCCTTCTCAAATTCCAGGAATTCTGAGGTAGGGTCACCAACTCGAAATATGAAGCGGAATTTTCTGATCACGCTTGCCCAAACTTGGAAAAGTCCCACAGAAGGTCAGTGGACCTTTGACTGGTTTGTGTCCCGCCGCTATGATTCCGTGGGGACAGGACAGAAAAATTTCATCCATTAACTCTGTTTCTCCCTCCACAAATGCTGTTGACCTAAAGTATTTTTTTTAAGTTTATTTACTAGTCCAAATAGGCTTACATTAACACTGCAATGAAGTTACTGTGAAAATCCCCTAGTCACCAAACTCTTGCGCCTGCTCAGATACACAGAGGGAGAATTTAGCATGGCCAACATGCCTAATCAGCATGTCTTTTGGACTGTGGGATGAAACCTGAGCACTTGGAGGAAACCCATGCAGACACAGGGAGAATGTGCAGACTCCACACAGACAACGATCCAAACCCATGCCCCTGGCGCTGCAAGGCAACCTGTGCTGCAATCTCCTTGCTGAGTATGTAGCACAGAGTTTGTGATTATGATTTATATAAACAGATCCACAGAAGACATCAAACAAAATATATCAAATTTAACACAGAACCATGCAAACAGAGACTGTTTAGCACTTCAGCACTGCCTCATCTTTCAATTAGACCATGGTTGGAACTGTATCTTAGCCCCATTTATCAGATTTGGTTCCATATCCATTGACACATTTACTCAGCAGTAATCTACTAATCTCAGATTCGAAGATTGCTGAGGTCTTACCATTCACATCCTTATTCAGGAGAGGATCCCAGATTTCTACAACCTTTTGTTTGGAAAAATGCTTCCTGATTTTTCTCCTAAATGACTGAACTCTGATTTTAAGATTGAATTTTTAGTTTATTTATTAGTGTCAAAGTTGACTTACATTAACACTGTGATGAAGTTGTTGTGAAAATGCCCTAGTGGCCACACTCCAGTGCCTGTGCGCATACACTGAGGGAGAATTTAGCATGGCCATTGTACCTAATCAGCGCATCGTTCTGACTGTGGGAAGAAACTAGAGCACCCGGAGGAAATCCATGCAGATAAGGGGAGAATGTGCAGACTCTGCATAGACAGTGGCCAAATACCCAGGAATTGAACCTGGGTATCACGATGCCATCCTCCAGTCTGCTCATTCTTCAATCCTTCCCACAGCACATTGTTTTTCTTCATCTACGCTGGTGTTTTTTTTCAACAGTTTAAACATCTTAATTAGACCATGGAGAAACAAACCAAGTCGACACAATATGTCGTCATAATTTAACTCCCTAAGCCTCAGGATCACCGTGATTAATTTACATTGCATATTCATAAGAACATAACTGATAAAGTGTGCTAGCAATAAGTCAATTAAAAATATAGAGTCATAGAGATTTACAGTATGGAAACAGGTCCAACTTGTCCATGCTGCCCCTTTTTTTAAACTATGAAACTCACCCCACTTGTCCACATTTGACCTATGTCCCTTTTCCCACCTTATCCATGTGGCTGTCTAACTGCCCTTTAAAAGAGAAAATTGTGCCTGCCTCTTCTACGACCTTTGGCAATTCGTTCCAGAAACTCACCACCACCTTCTGAGTGAAAAAATTGCTCCTCTGCACCCTTTTGTTTCTCTCCCCTCTCACCTTAAACCTGTGCCTTCTAGTTTTAGACTCCCCTATCTTTAGGAAAAGATGTTGACTTATCTACCTTATCTGTTCCCCTCATTACTTTATAGACCTCAAAAAGATCACTCCTAAGTCTTCTAGTAAAAATGGTTCCAGTAAAAATGGTCCTAATCCATCCAGTCTTCCCTTATAACTCAAAGTAATAAGTCCTGGTAGTATCCTGGTAAATATTTTCTGCACTCTTTCTAGTTTAATTATATCCTTTCTATAATAGAGTGATCAGAACTGTACACAGTTGAACACATATGGCAAAAGTAGTCTGTGTACTCTTGTGCCATTGTGCTCTGCAATATTATGCAAACATTTTTAATGTTCTTCCCGGGAGAATTCCTTTGGCCTCCTTCATGACAATGTCATGGAATCTTTTGTATGCAAGGGAGGCAGTGATGTAATGATATTATCATTAGACTAGTAGTTCAGAAACCCAGGGTAACACTCTGAAAATCAGGTTCGAATCTCACCACAACCGACGTTAGAATTTGAGTTCAATTTTTTAAAAAAGTCTTGTATTTAAAGTCTAACAGCGACAATGAAAACATTTACATTGTCAAAATACAACTGCTGTAAAAAATCTGGTTCACAACTGCTCTCTTTTTTCCTTTTGGTACTTTATTCCTAATCACAAAAGCCAATTAAGTCCAAACATGGTCCGCACATGAAGAACAAAGCAGATCTAAGCTGACATGACATTACATGCCATCTGTGGCTTGATCAAACAAGATCCAAGCTGACAGGAGGAGGCATTGCACTCTCTCCTGGACTTGATCTAACGCTTCATCTTCAGTCATCTTCATCTGGTGAGCCCTACATATGCAATGTGATCGACTCTTAATCGCCCTCTGAAATCGCCTGGGAAGCCACTCAGTTCAAGGGCAATTAAGGATGGGCAACAAACGCAGCCTATACAACAAAGCCAACATCCCATGAAAGTTTTCTTAAAAATATCCAAGTCCTTGGCCAAAGTTCTCCCATCTCGCCCACTGAGGGCATGGTAGTGGGTAAGACAGGAATTCAGCAGAACGTTCAAAGGTCAATTGAGCTCGAGGGAGAACTTCTAGTCTTAGAGCATGCACAGTCAAAGAATCCCATTGCTTGTCTATCCTCTCAGTTCAACTGAATTGAGTTTTGAATCGAATTAACTTATTATTGTCACATGTATTGGTATAGAGTGAAAGGTATTGTTTCTTGCGGACTGTACAGACAAAGCATACCATTCGTAGAGTGCACAGGGGAGAAGGAAAGGAGTGGATGCAGATGTAGTGTTATAGTTACCGATAGGACGAAGAGAACGGTGATCATCAGTGTCAAAACCCAGTGATACTATTTTGAAGAAGATGAGGAGGTAATGGCCTAGTGGTATGATCATTAGACTATTAATCTTAGAAACTCAGCTCGTGTTCTGGGAACCCAGGTTCGAATCCCGCCACGGCAGATGATGAAATTTCAATTCAGTAAAAATATCTGGAATTAAGAATGTACTGATGACCATCGTCAATTGTTGGAAAAACCCATCTATTCACTAATGTCCTTTAGGAAAGGAAATCTTATCTGGTCTGCCCTACATGTGACTCCAGAGCCACAGCAGTGTGAACAACTAGGGGTGGGCAATAAACTCTGGCCAGCCAGAGATACCTTTGTCCCACGAATGAATCAAAAAAAGATCCGAGGATTCTTCCTGATGCCCTTTTGCTCAGCCACCCTAACTAAAACAGATGTGCTGGTTATTATCTCCTTGCTGCTTGTGTCAGCTAGCGAGGTGTATATTGGCTATCACATTCCCCACATAATGACAGCGATAAACTTCAAAAGTACTGATGAGCTTTAAAGCACTTGGGGACATCCTGAGATTGTGAACGGTAACATAAAAACACAAATGTCTTTTCTCCAAGCTGTATGTATGTTGGGACCTGTTTAGGGTGCTAACCCTTGAGAAGGTTTACTGTGTTTCTATGTGCTGTCAAACACGAGATTTATTTTAAATGTCAGGTTTTTAAGCAACAACATAAATGAACAAGTGAAGACATAGGCAGAAAGAAAGACTTATTGTATATAATAATGGATACTTGTGAATGAATTACAGGCTGGAATCTAATTGAGGGGATCAGATGGTTTACACAGGGTAAGAGGAGCTCATGACCGAGTTATAGACTGGAAACTAATCAAGGAAGTCGGAAGTTTTACGTAATATATATGTATATGTGAGGAATATAATGCATTGTTAGGACTGAGTTACAGATTGCAACTAAATGAAGAATTCCTATGACCTAACTAAAGAGCAATAAATAACCACATACAGAATACATTGAAAACTTGGGTCTTTTAAAGCAACATCTACATGATGTTATAGACTGCAAAAATGAAATGTGATCAATTAAAGCTACTAAATAAAGCTTTGACATGGAATTTCTGCTTGGAATTTCTGTACTTTGTTAAAAATAGTCGAAAGAAACTTCTATTTGTGTTTGTGTCATTGTCACTTTGCTGGGGATACCCTCAGTTAGTATATTTCAAAACATGTCACTCCATTGCACTGCTTCACCCGTCTCCCCTGGAAATAAAGGCAGGATTTTCCAGCTGCGCTCATCCCAAGACTGGAAGATCCTGTCTGGGGTCAGTGGACCTTTGCACAGTCTGCATCCTGCGCACTCCAATCCCCATGTCAGACAGGATGGGAAAATTCCACCCAAAGACGTGCATTTGTTTGGCACCTTTTATGATCTTGCGCTGTTCCAAAGCGCTCCACAATGAATTCATAGAATCATAGAATCCCTACAGTGCAGAAGAAGGCCATTTGGCCCATCGAGTAAGCAGTGACCACAATCCCGGCCTTATTCCCGCAATCCCACATATTTACCCTGTTAATCCCCTGACACTAGGGTCAATTTAGCATGGCTAATCAACCTAAGCTGCGCATCTTTGGACAGTGGAAGGAAACCAGAGCACCTGAAGGAAACCTATGCAGACACTGGGAGAATGTGCAAACTCCCATGACCCGAGGCTGGAATTGGACCCGGTTCCTTGACGCTGTGAGGTACAAGTGTCAACCACCTTGCCACCATGCTGCCCAGTTGAGGTGTGTTCGCTGTTATAATAATACAGGTCATAGGGGCACATCAATGCATGAACTGCAAGATCTCACAAGCAGCAATGCAATACTGCTCAAATAAATAGAATGCAGATTGATGAAAGGTTACTTATCTTGAACTTTTGAACTTTAACGGTGTCTTTCTCTCCACAACTTCTGCCTGATGTGCTGAGTATTGGAAGAATATTCTTTTTCCGTGATATTTGTTTATCAGCAGTTTTTAAGTGTAGGCTGAGGGGAGATGTGTCGCCAAGGGAGAGTTCATTAGGTCTATCTCGGAACACTGCCATGGGGTCCTGTATATCACCCTGAGAAGGCCAATGGCAACCTTGGCGGAACGACAAAGCATGAGCCAAATCCAAAATGCAATATTTTTCACCCCATCTCCCTTAAGTATGCTAACCCATGCTAGGGTAAAGTCCAAAAACCAGAAAAAACTGGAAAAACTCAACAGATCTGACAGCATCCGTGGAGAGAGAACAGAGCCAACATTTCAAGTCAGGGTGACTGCTCGTGAGAACTGAAACATTGGCTCTATTCTCTCTCCACGGATGCTGTCAAACCTGATGAGCTTTTCCAGCATTTTCTGTTTTTTTTCCGGATCCCAGCATCTACAGCATTTTACCTTTATCTCAGGGTACAGTCCCATGGGTGTTGGATGTCCCCCCAATATCCTACCAAAACGATCATCCTTTATTTGGAATCCTTGATGTAGAGTATCATCGACAATTCTGCCCCAGGACACCACTGCTGAGCCTGATTCTCTTCTTGGATGGGATTCATGCATGTGCAATGCACTGGTGTTACATAAAGTGATTTAAGCATCATTTTCCGGTCCTGGGATTAATTTCGTAAAAGACAATTTCCAAGTAATAAAACAATTTTAAAAAGTTGCCCTGATGCAGCCACGCTCATGACCTCAGAGCGTCCGAGAATACTTAACAGCAACTGAAGTATTTATTTTGAAGGTCAGTCACTGTGTTACTTTAACAGACAATAGCCACTGGTGAACAGACAGGTCCCATAAATAGCAACATGGCCTGATACTCTGCTTTAAGACACTGAGGAGGATTTCCCAGCCATTCCCTCTGCTGGGGTCTTCCTATCTCGGTGAGTTACACACACACACACTCATACACACACACACACACACACACCACTACACGTTCCCCAGCAGCAGAGGGTATGAGCAATGGGAAACCCTGTTAAAAATGGGGGCACCAGGTCATCCCACCACTGGCCAATAGCGGGCCAGCTCTGCAAAACATGCTGCCAGAAAATCCCACCCATTGAATGATAGATTTTATTTGTAGGACTAAGTCCCATGCTCTATGCTTCACGTCGTTAGTGTACGCTTGACCTGGACCATTTGATGGGCAACACGACAGCTCAGTGACTATCGCTGTGCTGTGCAGACACATGGATTTGGGCCTGTGTCTGTGAGAGTTTGCGCATTCGCCCCGTGCTTGTGTGGGTTTTCTCCGGGTGCTCCGGTTTCCTCCCACATCGCAAAGACGTGCTCTTAGGCTAATTGGCAAAACAAATTCTCCCTAAATTGTCTCAAATTTGGTTTTTAATCCATAGATCTATAAACATAGACAGGGATCACGGGTAGAGGTGGGAACATCGGGGTGATGGAGCAGGCTCGTTGGGCCGAAAGGCCTGTTTCCTATGCTGTTTTGTTCTTTGTTCTTTATCAAACCTGCAGGCAGGTCGGTTATGCTCACCTGAGGGCCAGACAGGGCCATGGATCAGAGAATCATAGAATCCTACAGTGCAGAAACAGGCCATTTGTCTCATCAACAACAACCCTACCACAATCTCCATAACCCTATCTATTTATCTTGCTAATCGAAAGTTTAAAACCTGACCCATAAGACATACTTGCTGACAGTGTGTGTGTGTGTGTGTGTGTGTGTGTGTGTGTGGATGAGTGTGTGTATGTGCAGGCGCGTGTGTTTGTGAGTGAGAGTGTGGGTGAGTGTGTGTATGTGTGCGCGCATGCGTATATGTGCTTGCGCGTGTGTACGTGTGTGTGCATGCATGCATGTGTGTGTGTGTGTGTGTGTGTGTGATGTGTATTTGTGTGCGTGCGTGTGTGTATGTGAGCGTGTGCGTGCATTTGTGCGTGTTTGTGTGTGTGCATATGATGTGTATTTGTGTGGGCGTGTGTATGTCTGTTTGTGCGTATTTGTGTGTGATGTGTATTTGTGTGCGCGCACGTGCGTGTGTGTGTGTGTGTGATAGAAGCAATCAAAATCCAGGAAGGCAGGAATTTCCCCAGACCCGAGAATTTATCAAAAACCTAACGCCAAGCTTCAGAGAAATGTTTGTGCTGGAAGAACGCTGTAGCAAGAACAAAGGAATTGTTAAACTAAAACAAAATTGGCTAGTAATGAAGTGTGTTTATTTTATTGTCTGCAGTGTTTGTAATTGAAGGATTACTTTGTGGGTGTGTTTAGTAAACAGTTTATTAGCAGAGAAACGTCAATGTGTTCCTTGGCACTGGTACAAAGCTTGTCATCATTGTCACTGTGAGGAGAACAGCTCCACTCATAACCAGAACAGAATTGGGTAACAGTTGAAGCTTTGCCAGCCTGGAAAAGGAGCTGGAGAGAACATAAAAAGATTCGTATTTAAGTGGCAATCTCTTCTGATCTGCAATGAACTCCCTGAGAGGGAGATCTAGGCAAATTCAATGGTAACTTCCAAAGGCATTGGGTACGTACTTCCAAAGAGGAAAATAAATGTGGGGCTATGGCCTGTAGGAGCAGACAGGAATATGCCATTTATTAGATAGGGACATGATGGACTAAATGGCTTCCTTCTGGTTGATGGTCAGATATTGATGTTAATGCCGTCTCTTTGGGAGAAGGCTGGAGGCTGGGAGGTTGTAATATTGGGTGGAACAACTAGGTGAGGAGCGGGTGGGAGAAGAGGTGGGGGTGAGCTTATATGGGTATGTGCCCGTGCTGAACCACCTCTGCTGGTGTTTACAGTGGTGCAAAGATTTTGGGTGACTTGCCTTCCCTTTGGCCAATGGAGGTCCCAAAGGGTCTCCTGCTACCCTGCTGGTATCTTATTTGGGAGAGTGGGGAAGAGTATTGATCATGCCACATGGCAGGTAGGCTGCAGATATCCTCTTGATCGGGAACCCTGTGCAGCCCCCAGCAGGAAGGGTTACTCCCATTTTAGCCAATCTCTTCCATTGGGTCTGGCCAGTCCTCTCCAATCTCCTGCTTCCACTGCGTCCATTTCTGCCTTGTTTACAAATCACATTAGCATTGTTCAGAATCTAAAGCTCCCAGCCCTATGGCTGGAAGTGGGATATCTTGTTTGGGACAGTGGGATACAGGAGAAGACACAACCTCAGGAAACTAATTACTTGAGGCACAAAAAATAGCATTGTGGCTTCCAGGGCCGGCAGAGGGAGGCTAGCCCGTGACTTGCAAGCCTGTGGTCAACCAACCCCACCTCCATGGTAAATCTCAGCCTGTGCAAAAGTGTAACACATATATGAATGCAGAAATATCAAAAATGTCTTCTCATGAATTACAAAGATGTTGCCTGGATTGAGTGGCATGCTTTATGAGGATAGGTTGAGGGAGCTCAGTTTTTTCTCCTTAGAGAGATGAAGGATGAGAGGTGACCCGATAGAAGTGTATAATATGTTGAGAGGTATAGATCGGGTGGATTCTCAGAGGCTTTTTCCCAGGGCTGAAATGGTTGCTACGAGAGGACACAGGTTTAAGGTGCTCGACAGTAGGTACAGAGAAGATATCAGGGATAAGTTCTTCACTCAGAGTGTGGTAAGTGGAAACAGCTGCCATCGGTAGTGGTGGAGGTAAATTCGATAGAGTCTTTTAAGAGACTTCTGGATGAATACATGGTACTTAATAGAATTGATGGTTATGGGTAAGCCTAGTAAGTAGGGATATCATCAGCGCAACTTGTGGGCCAAAAGACATGTTTGTGCTGTAGTTTTTTTCTATGTTCTATGAATATGTGGACATTTTTCATAGCATTGCTACAGTGCAGATGGAGGCCATTGGGTACATTGAGTCTGTACTGACTCGCTGACAGAATATTTTACCCATCCCCACCCTATCCCTGTATCCCCACACATTTACCATGACTAATTTATCTAACCTACATATTTTAAGGAATCATAAAATCCCTACAGCAAAGAAAGAGACCATTTGGCCTATTGAGCCTTCATTGATCACAATCCCATGCAATCTATATCTACGTTACCCCACAAATTTGCCCTACTAATTCCCTGACACTATGAGGCAATTTAGCATGGTCAATCAACCCAACTTGCACATCTTTAGGCTGTGGGAGAAAACCCCAAGCAGACACAGAGAGAATGTGCAAACTCCACATGAACAGTGCCTTTTACTTCATTAGGGCCATTTGCTGGGTAGATTTTTCCTTTCTCCTCACAGCAGAAACAGCCCTAACAGCTTGTGGCTGAACCCTGGAGAGCAGTGGAAGTAAGGTTGAGGCAAGGCTTAGCTAATAATGTGGGGGACTGCGGGACAATACAGGTAAACATCAACAAGCATGCAATGAGGGCGGTACATAGAAAATGAACTTAAATGTTGCAAGGTGTGAGTGGCCATTTGTGAAGGAGGGATAAAGAGAACACATTTCTGGAAGGTAAGATGTAAATAACTGAGTTTAAAGTTCATTTATTTATTAGTGTCACAAGTAGGCTTACATTAATATTGCAATGTGAAAACCCCCTGGTCGTCTCATTCTGGTACCTGTTCGGAGACATGAGGGAGGATTTAGCATGGTCAATGCAGAATGAGAGACAAGTGCTAGAAGAATGAAAGATAGTTCTTAATATATTCTTCTATGCCAGAATTGTATCACCCTGTCTGCCATGGAGATTGGAGTGGGTGAGCAGTGGGCATGGTAAGCTCCACTAACCTTGGATTTTCTGCCCTCAGGTTGACAGAGGCAGTAAAATCCTGTCCATACATTGAAAAGCTCAGGATGTCAAAAAAACACCTTGTGACGAATGAGGTTTGTCACCCTATTTTAATCTCAACAACGAGTTTGCATACAGCAAGTTCCCACAACAGAGATGTGATAATGACTAGATAAGCTGTTCATTTTAGGTATTTGTTTAAAGGATAAATCTTGTCCAGAGCACTAGAGAGAATTTCTCTGCTCTTCTTCAAATTGCGCCATGGGATCTTTCACATCCAACTTTCTGGGCAGACGAAATCTCAACTGTGGCAAGTGTGGCACGGTGGCGCAGTGGTTAGCACTGCTGCCTCACAGTGCTACGGATCTGGGTTCAATTCTGGCGTCGGGTCACTGTCTGTGTGGAGTTTACACATTCTCCCCGTGTCTGTGTGGGTTTCCTCCAGGGTGCTCCGGTTTTCTCTCATAGTCCAAAGATGTGTGGGTTAGGTTGATTGGTTATGCTAATCCCTCAGGGGATTGGTAGGGTAAATATGTGGAGTTACGGGGATAAGGATTGGATGGCATTGTGGTTGGTGCAGACTCCATGGGACAAATGGCCTCTATCTGGTCTATAGGGATTCTACGATTCTATGACCCCAACTTAACACCTCATCTGAAAGGCAGAGCATCCAACAGTACAATATTATATATAAGAACATAGGAATTAAGAGCAGAAGGAAGCAAATTCAGCCCATCGAACTGCTTCACCATTCAATCAGATCACAGCTTATCTCTCCGTGGAATTGAGATGACGAGTTTGGGGAATGGCAACTTGAATCCAAATCTTTCTGACTCAGAGATGAAGGGTCATGGCTGGCAGGTTGAGCCTTGGCTGTTGCTTTGGCCTCTGGACATGTTTCAGTCAAGTCCAATACTGTTCCTGCTACACATGCAGTAAGAACATTGCAGGAATACTGGATCATTTTGGTCTTCCCTCACCTTGGGCAAGAGTTCTTTTGAATTCATTCGCAGGAACTGGGAATGGTTGGCAAAGCCAACATTTATTACCAGCCCTAATTGCCCTAATTTGCTTCTGTTCTTTAGTGCATTATCATTAAATAAAGCATGGAAACACCCCCTGGCAGGAACTGAGATACACATAATTCTCCCTATTCCTCAAGGTCGAATAGTCTTTTCAACCATCTACCTGGATAAAACTGTAAAAATATTGTATTATCAATATCCTTTCAAAAAAAAAAGACTGGCTGGAAAAGATCCGATTACTTCTTCCAATAAGAGTAATTGAAAAAATGTAAGAAAAACTGGATGCTGCCTTTTGACAGACAACAAAAGTTAATTAGAAGTTAACAACAGATTGATACAGATTTTGTCGCTAAAATCATTATGGAATCAAAAATCTAGTAAACGCATTCTTACCCAGTTTTCATGTTGCATCTGAGATCTAAGTTCAAAGCTGAAAAATAGTTATCTGTCAAACAGCTATGATTTCTTTTTAAAAAAAGAGAAAACACTACACATATCTTATTTCAACATTGATACATCTACCTGCTACCCTTGCCTCTCCCTCCCCCCAGCCTCGTGCTGTGTGAAGTTAGCTTCTGCTGTGCTATCTCTTTTTAAAACTCACTGATTGTCGAGGAAACTCTAACCTCGCTGGCTTCCCAATAGGGCCTAATTTTTGACTTCAGCCAGTTTAATATTTTGTTTCACTGGTTGGGCTTTAAAGTTTGGACATTGAGGAACTTTCATTGATGCCCTGGGAGAGGGGCGATGCATTGTTAGCAGAAGCGGAAATCATCAACACCCGCCCGCACCACCCCCAACTCAAATTCTACCTTAAAGTCGTGTTGGTGGCCCCAGGGCTTTTGAATTCGATCCAACCCATCCACCTGGCTACAGTCTGGAATCCTGCCAAGCCCATAGTTACTCCTGTCTGTCACTGTGAATATTACTGTCTTCACCCCAGACCCTGGGTCATTGAAGAGATTGCTGTGAATTAAAGGAATATTCCCGAATAAGCTCATGTGTCGGCCTATCCTGGACTTGCCTTTCATGTTTTTGCAGCTTGTGTCAAATTCTGTCTTTTTTGAGAGAGAGCTTAATTAAAATGAAAGAAGCATTTCCTTATCACAGTCCATTGCACATTTTCTCCATCATTTTTCTCTCATCATATGCCCAGTCTGACACAGGGGGAGGGCAAAGGGAGTGTAGCTAACTCTCCGGCATCCTCCAGTGTGGCTGCAAGATTTACTGGAAAATCTTGGCCAGCCTGCTCTTCTAGAATTTTCTGAGATTTGACTGTAAGAGAGTGGAGTTCATTCCACTTGGGACCAACTGACCGCTTTAGAATCAGGTAGATTGCAGTGCAGACAGTCCAACTGCTCCATACGATAATGTGTCTCAGCCCCAACATCAAAATAGGAAGTCCTTTCAATCCAGTGTGCCATGGAATCTATACAGCTATAGAATTCAGGAGGGGGCCATTTAGCCCATCGAGTCTATCTCTTTGAAAGAGCACCACACCCAGGCCTACTCATAAATCTGAGCATTTGCCATGTCTTATCCTCCTAACCTATAGACCTTTGGATACTAGGGGCAATTTAGCATAGCTAAGTCATCTAAGTTAATCTAGCTCAATCCATCATGCAAACCAGCCTCCCATCCATTAACTCTGTCTACACTTACCGCTGCCTCAGCAAAGCAGTCAGCGTAATTAAGGACTCCATGCACCCTGGACATTCTCTCTTTCACCTTCTTCTTTCAGGAAAAAAGATACAAAAGTCTGAGGTCACGTACCAACCGACTCAAGAACAGCTTCTTCCCTGCTGCTGTCAGACTTCTGAATGGACTTAAGTTGCATTAAGTTGATCTTTGACACCCAAGCTATGACTGTAATACTACATTTTGCACTTTGTTTCCTTCTCTATGAATGGTATGCTTTGTCTGTATAGCACGTAAGAAACAATATTTTCACTGTATAGAGGTTTACAGCATGGAAACAGGCCTTTCGGCCCAACTTGTTCATGCCACCCTATTTTTTTAAAACCCTTAAGCTAATCCCAATTGCCCGCATTTGGCCATATTTCTATGTACCCATCGTACCCATGTAATTATCTAAATGCTTTTTAAAAGACATAATTGTACCTGCTTTCGCTGCTACGTCTGGCAGCTTGTTCCAGATACTCACCACCTCTGCGTGAAAGAATTGCCGCTCTGGACACTTTTGTATTTCTCCCCTCTCACCTTATAACTGTGCCCTCTAGTTTTAGACTCCCCTATCTTTGGGAAAAGATATTGACTATCTAGCTGATCTGTGCTCCTCATTATTTTATAGACCTCTATAAGATCACCCCTCAGCCTCCTACACTCCAGAGAAAAAAGCCCCAGTTTATCCAGCCTCTCATATAACTCAAACCATCAAGTCCTGATAGAATCCTGGCAAATCTTTTCTGCACTTTTTCTAGTTTAATAATATCCTTTCTATAACAGGGTGACCGGAATTGCACACAGTATTCCAAGTGTATTCCTTACCAATGTCTTGTACAACTTCAGCAAGTATTCAATGAAACCAAGCATGCCAAATGCCTTCTTCATCACTCTGTGCACTTGTGAGCCCACTTTCAAAGAGCAATGAACAAGTACTCCTAGATTTCTTTGTTCTTTAACACTCCCCAATGCCCTGCCATTAACTGAGTATGTTAATACATGTGACAATAATAAATCAAATCAGACCAAATCTTTGGGCACTAAGGGGCAATTTCAGTAGAGCCAAACCACCTAACCTACACACATTTGAATACTGAGGTGCAATTTTAGCATGGTCAATCTACTTAATGTCCCATCGTCGGATATCATCCATCTACTTCCCACGAGTCATTCTATGGCCTGTCTGAATGAGTCTGCTGAGTCAGTGCTAAATTGTTGAGTGATTTTGTTTCTCAGCCTCAGATTTTATTGACCGAATGCGTGATTCAACACTCCCCAAATTCACATCAACTTGGATCCTCACAACCAACATGCAGAGATTTCAGTTCAATATGATAGGCTGGATTCCTTTATTCTTTCATGGGATGTGGATGTCACTGGCTGCACAACCCTAATTGTTCTTGAACAGATTGGCTTTCTAAGCCATTGCAAAAGGTAGTGAAGCATCAATCACATTGTTATGGGCCTGGGATCATGTCATGTGAGTGTACCTTTAAGAGATATTTTTTCAATCATGCTCTCTGCAACTCGTAGCTTTAGCTGATGTCATTGTTGCTGGTCTCTCCATGAGGAGTCCTTTTATTGCTTCTTAAGTTGTTTAAATAGGGGTTGTATATGTTTACTGTGGGATTAGTTTTATAACCCTGGAAGTTTGAGGAAAACTGGTTGACGGGTCAGGCGACAGGAACTCTTATTTTCAGTTCTGAGCTGCAGGTTAGTTTTTCAGAAGGGACATCAAGTTTCTCTCTTTTCCTGTTTTACTTGGAAATTCTGCTGATTATCTGAAAGCAAGGTCTTGCCTTCCTGGAATAGAAAAAGTCGTTGGTGGCTTGACCTGTGTCTACATGGAGTTCTGAGAAGCTGTTCTGACTTCAAACAGTTCTGGATGTGTCAAGAGAGCTAATAGAACTCACAAGACTGAGAGTTTTCAATTTTCTAACCAAAGGATTTGAATTCAGTGCCATGTGAGCATTAGACTTTTCTGTGTTAAACTTGTTTAAAGGGTTTTGTTTATAGAACATAGAACATTACAGCACAGAACAGGCCCTTTGGCCTTCGATGTTGCGCCGACCAATATAAAAAGCAATGCCCCTCCAAACTAAACCATTCCCTTCTCTTCCATATACTTATCAACTAACCTCTTAAACGCCACCAAACTTGGCGCATCTACAACTGCTGCAGGCAGGGCATTCCACTCCCGAACCACCCTTTGGGTAAAGAACCTACCTCTGATATCCGTCCTATAACTATCACCCCTTAATTTAAAGCTGTGTCCCTCGTGCTAGCTTTCTCCATCCTAGGAAAAAGGCTATCACTGTCCACCCTATCTAAACCTCTAATCATCTTATATGTTTCGATCAGGTCCCCTCTTAGCCTCCTCCTTTCTAACGAAAACAACCTCAAATCCCTCAGCCTCTCCTCATAAGACCTGCCCTCCATACCAGGCAACATCCTGGTAAACCTCCTCTGTACCCTCTCCAATGCCTCCACATCTTTCTTATAATGTGGGGACCAGAACTGCACACAATACTCCAAGTGCGGCCGCACTAGAGTTTTGTACAGTTGCAACATGACGTTGCGGCTCCGAAATTCAATCCCCCTACCAATAAAAGCTAAGACTCCATATGCCTTCTTAACAACCTTCTCGACTTGACTGCCTACTTTCAGGGATATATGCACATACACACCAAGATCCCTCTGTTCATCTAGACTACTAAGAATCCTACCATTTGCCCTATACTCTACACATTTATTATTTCTGCCATAGTGCATTACCTCACACTTTTCCACATTAAACTCCATTTGCCACCTCTCGGCCCAGCTCTGCAACTTGTCCAAGTCCCTCTGCAAACTATAACACCCCTCTTCACTATCTACCACTCCACCGACTTTAGTGTCATCTGCAAATTTACTAATCCATCCTTCAATACCCTCATCCAGATCATTTATAAAAATTACAAACAGCAGGGGCCCCAAAACAGACCCCTGAGGTACACCACTTGTCACCGAACTCCACGATGAATATCTCCCATCAACCACCACCCTCTGTCTTCTATCTGCTAGCCAATTCCTAACCCAATTAGCTAAATCACCCTCTATCCCATACATCTGCATTTTCTGCAGAAGTCTTCCATGGGCCACCTTATCAAACGCCTTACTAAAGTCCATATATACCACATCAACCGCCTTACCCCCATCCACCTCCTTAGTCACTTTTTCAAAAAACTCAATGAGGTTAGTAAGGCACGACCTACCCTTCACAAAACCATGCTGACTATCCCCAATCAATTCATTTCTCTCTAAATAACTATAAATCCTATCCCTAATAATTCTCTCCAATACTTTGCCCACCACAGAAGTAAGACTCACTGGCCTATAATTCCCTGGAAGGTTTCTCTTCCCCTTCTTAAACAATGGGACCACATTCGCTATCCTCCAGTCCTCCGGAACCACACCCGTAACCAACGAGGACCTGAAGATCAGAGCCAGAGGCTCTGCAATCTCCTCTCTTGCCTCCCAGAGAATCCTAGGGTAAATCCCGTCCGGCCCAGGGGACTTATCCAACTTCAAACCCTCGAGAATATCTAGCACATCCTCCCTATCTACTTCAATACTTTCCAGTTTGCTACCCTGTACCTCAGTGTTCTCCATAACTACATTTACATCACCCTGCGTGAATACCGAAGAGAAATATTTATTCAGTGCCTCTCCAATCTCTTCAGGCTCCACGCATAACTTCCCACTGCTGTCTATGACTGGCCCTAATCTTGTCCTAACCAATCTTCTATTCTTAACATATCTAAAGAAAGCTTTAGGATTCTCCCTAATCCTATCAGCCAAAGTCTTCTCGTGTCCTCTCTTCGCTCTCCTCAATTCACTCTTTAGCTCCCTCCTGGCTAATCTATAGCTATCCATTGCACTAACCAAGCCTTCAATCCTCATCCTGACATAAGCCTCCTTTTTCCTTTTAACCAGCAAATCAACTTTTTTCGTACAAAATTTTCGTACAAAATTTTACGGAAAATTTTGGTTTATCAGAACACCTTAGATATATTCATTAAGTTTGTTATTGTGGTTGTTTTGTTTTTGTTTTTAATTGATGAAAGTTATTGCTAATTTTCTTCCCATATGTGTTAATTATATTCTTAATTAAACTTTATTTGATAAAAGCTCTCTAGTGGGTCATTTGAATCATATCTGAAGTGAGACATATCATGTTTCCCCCTAGCCAAATTCAAAATGCAAAGCTTATGATACAGGCAGGCTGCATAAAATATTTTGGAGTTTCTGACCTGAACCATAACAGTCACATGGAGGTCAGAGCAGGTAAAGACGGCAGATTTCCTGCCCAAAAGAACATTAGTGGACCAGATTTATTTTAAAGAATTCATTTGTAGGACATTGGCATCACTGGCTGGCCAGCATTTATTGCCCAACCCTGGTTGCCTGAGGGCAGTTGCAAGTCAATCATATTGCTGTGGCTCTGGAGTCACATGTAGTCCATAGTAGGTAAGGCCAACAGATTACCTTCCCATTACAGATTTAAATTAAGAGGGGAAAGAATTAATGGAATCCTGAGGAGCAACATTTTGTCACAGAGGTTGGTACATATGTGGAATGAGCTGTTGGAGGAAGTGGTGGAGGCAGGGACATTGACAACATTTAAAAGACGTTTGGACAGATATATGGATAGGAAAGGTTTAGAGGAATATGAGTCAAATGCAAGCAAATGGGGTTAGCTTAGATGGCAGTTTTGCTTGGCACGGACCAGTTTGGGCTGAAGGGCGTGTCTTTGTGCTGTAGATTCTCTGAAAGAACATTAGTGAACCAGATGGGTTTTTTTTCCAATAATTGACAACGGTTTCAGTAGATTCTTAATTCCAGATTTTTTTAAATTGAATTCAAATTTCACCATCCATTGTGGTGGGATTCAAATCTAAATCAGGAGAACATTAGCACAATTTCTGGATTAATAATCCAGCAATAATGCCACTAGGCCATCGCTTCTCCTTTCCTTGTGATAATTGACAATGTTTCCATGGTCACCATTACGGAGATGTGGAGATGCCAATGTTGGATTGGAATGGGCACAATAAGAAGTCTCACAATGCCAGGTTAAAGTCCAATAGGTTTATTTGGAATCACAAGCTTTCGGAGTGCTGCTCCTTCATCATGTGAGTGAATCATTTCTGAGACTAGCTTTGTAATTCTAGATTCATTGAATTTGAATTCCACCAACTGTAGTGGGGTTTGAGGCAATGTTCCTTAAGCCTGAGCTTCTGAATTGCTCCTTCAGTGATTATAAGCTCGCCATTTTCTCCACCTCATTTTCCCAGGACATCTCACAGTTTGCTCTATTTGCATCAAACCCTGCTTAATCTCCATTACACTTTTGACTGAGTTTTAGAAGGATGTTTTGTGTGATTATAGCAATCAATGCGATTGGGAATGCCACTGCTGCTTCACAGTGCTAGGAACCCAGGTTTGATTCCTGGCTTAAGTCACCACCTGTTTGGAGTTTGCACATTCTCCCCATGACTGTGTGGACTTCCTTTGGGTGCTCCCGTTTCCTCCTACAGTCCAAAGATGTGGGGGTTAGATGGATTGGCCATGCTAAATTGCCCCTTAGTGTTCGGGGGACTATCTAGGGTAAATGAGGTTTGGGGATGGGGCCTGGGTGAGATTGTAGTCAATGCAGATCAATGGGCCAAATGGCCTCCTTCTGCACTGTAGATTTCTATGATTCTGAAAGCAGAAAACACTGAAAATTTTCAGCAGATCTGGAGCTATCTAGAGGGGAAAAGAAACCAAGGTAACATTTCAGATCAATGACCTTTGACAAGAACACTGTGTAAGCGAATAGTAATTTCCCATCCAGACATGCTACCTTTGGTCTCATAAATCCAGACAAATATCTCTTAAAACTCAAGAGATCTGGTATAAAAATTGTGAGTTGCTTTCGTTTAAAGGCAAAATGTTGATTGCAAATTTGTTTAGAAACCTGATTTGTGGTGTATTTGATCTTTAATAAGTCAGAGTTCGCTACAAAAACTACGTGACTACGGCTGAAAACATTGTACAATTATCCTTTTCAAAAATTCCTGGAGAACATTGGGTCAATAGTTACGCTATTGAGACAGTGAAGTTTACTAAGGTGTACCAGCGACATCAACAATCATGTAAAAGATGCTAAAGATGAGGTGGAATAGCCCACGCAAGAGAGAGAGATGTATGACTTGACAATGAGGAGAAGTTGAATAAACTAGGGTCATTTTTCAATGGAAAGACAGAGGCTGAGGGGAAGCCTGTTAGAGGTCTACAAAGTTACGAGAGGCTTGGACAAAGTGAATAGTCAGAGGCTTTTTCCCAGGGTGGAAATATCAATTATAAAGGAGCACAGGTTCAAGGTGAGGGGGCAAAAGTTTAAAGGAGATGTGCAGGGGAAGTTTTTCATGCAGAGAATATGGGTGCCTGGAACGTGCTGCCAGAGGAGGTGGGGGAAGCAGACATTAGCAACATTTAAGAGCCACCCGGATGGGTATGTGAATAGGGAGGGAATGGAGGAATATGGACCAAGTAAGGCAGAAGGTATTTTTTTTAGTTTAGTCTGGGCATCATAATTGGCACAGACTTGAAGAGCTGGTCCTGTGCTGTACTCATTATTCTTTGTTGTGTGCCAGAAGGCTTTTAGTATAAAATAAAATAGTTTTTGAAAGGACCCAGTGGAATTTGTCCAAAGTCATTCATTACTGGAGGGAAACTGTCTCAAGCAGTTTAGACTGCATGTTAATGGGAGAAAGATCATACAGTGCTGTGGATGTGCCTACACCACAAGGTCTGCAGTGGTTCAAGAAAGGCAGCTCGCAACACTCTTCTCAAGGGCAATTACGGACAACCAATGAATGCTGGTTCATCTACGGCCTTCATGTCCACTGAAAGAACAAAAAAAAAAGTACAATTCAAACCAAGCCACTATCCAAATCCTGCTTATCACCTGCCATGAATCCTATTCTAACCGACAGTGGGTCAACTTTGCCAGCTTGATTAGTGGAGCTGAGGAATGGGATATTCTGGGAATTCTCCATTTTGATTGAGAGCCCTGCGAGCAAAAACATGCTGAAGTTTCTTTTCCATTTTGCCACATCCTCCCCCTTTGTTTTCTCCCCTTTATGAAGCATCCTTGTTGCAAGTAATTTGTTTGGCGGAATATAAGTTTTGATTCTGAAACTATTCTGATGTCTCCAAATTGATAACCAACATCACCAATGGTCATTGAGGGAAAAATCCCCAATGCTGTTGCAAATTGGGTATTGCATGGGCTTGATAGGGCAGGAGCAGCTATTGTTGGGTTATGGGGCAGGGAATGCAGATTCTCTGTGTGTGACTAAATTTGACACATTTTGCTGGTGCAATGTGCTGGCCTGTAACTTTCACCTGCTTTGTGTCCTCTTGATGCAATAGAGCCTTTAGTCCAGGCAATAGTCTTATGGTATTATTGCCAGACTATTGATGCAGACACCCAGCTAATAGTCTGGGAACTTGGGTTTGAATCCCACCAAGGCAGATGGCGGAATTTGAATTCAATAAAAAACATCTGGAATTAAGAATCTGTTGATGACCGTGAAACAACTGTCGATTGCCGGAAAAACCCATCTGGTTCACTAATTCCTTGAGGGAAGGAAATCTGCATCCTTACCTGGTCTGACTTATGTGTGACTCCAGAGCCACAGCAATGTTGTTGACTCTCAACTGCCTTCCATGGGCAACTAGAGATGGATAATAAAGACTGATCAACAGACACTCATGTCCCACAAACAAATCTTTTAAAAATCTGTTTTAGCGATGTTGGTTGAAGGATAAATAGCATACAGATGGCGGAGCACCAAAATAGATTCTGCCTCAACTGGTGCACAGTTTATTCTCAAGCTTCATCCCACTGTTTTTCATTTAGCTTAATCATCAGAACTCTCCTTCCTTCCTCATCCCTTTATCCATCTTTATTTATTAAACTTAGGTATCTGATTCTTATAAGTTCCTAAGTTCATGGGATATAGGAGCAGAATTAGGCTATTTGGGCTGCTTCACCATTCAATCATGGCTGATATGCTCCTCATCCCAATTCTTCTGCTTTCTCCCCTTAACCCTTCAACCCATTACCAAATAAAAATGTCAACTCCTCCTTAAATGTGCTCATTGTCCCTTCATCTACCATACTTTGGGATAACGAATTCCACAGATTCACAATCCTTTGTGAGAAGTAGTTTTTCAGAATCATAGAACCGCACAGTGTAGAAAGAGGCCCTTTGGCCCATTGAGTCTGCACTAACCACAATCCCATCCGGTCCCTACCCTCATATCCCTACATATTTTACCTGCTAATCCATGGAACCTACACATCTCAGGATATTAAGGAGCAATCTGAGCATGGCCAATCAACCTAAACCTAAAGTTTCTCCTCAACTCTGTTTTAAATTTGCTACCCCTTATCTTAAGACTATGACTTTTTGTCATAGATTGGCCTGCAAGAGGAAGCATCCACTCTATGTCTATTTTATCTTTTATCATCTCGTTTACCTCAATCTGATCTCCCCTCATTCTTTTAAATTCCAGAGAGTATAGGCGTAAGCAGTTCAATCTCTCTTCATACAATAAACCTCTCATCTCTAGAATCAATCCAGTGAACATTCTCTGAAGTGCCTCCAATACCACTACACCCTCATATAAGGAGACCAACTCTGTGCTTTATCTTTCCTTTGGGCCCTTTATTACGAAATGTCGGATGTTATTTTCCTTCTGTGATGAAGTGAATGTATGGGCTGAAGAATGATAATGGTGCTTAACCGCAGAGTTCCAATTCAAATAAGGTGCATTAGAATTCCTGCTAATGCTTTCAAAAGCAGCATTAAAGGCTCCGTGTATTGCATGCTTATCATTTTTCCAGTTATTATACAATTAATTGAATGACAGATGTGATTATCTACAGGTATGTTACAAGTTAATAATTTTAATCATTGGAGGAATTGAAAAGGAGAAGAATTTCCTATATCTGTAACTAACTGCTGCTGTGCTTCTAAGCCTGATCAGCAGACCCTCACTACAATACTGGCTTCTGATCCCTCACAGTATAGAGGATATCGGATACCACCTCAATGAATAATCCAGCTCGGGGCTGTCACTGGCTGAGACTTTAACCAAGACATTTTAGTTGTATATACTGTGTGTGTTTTTGTTTTGTTTGCCGTTGAAGTCCAGACATAATGGGACACCATCAAAACTGACCTTCCCTCCTGGACACACAGCTTAAACCTGTATCCTCTTGTAGTGACCACTTCAGCCCTGGGAAATAGCCTCTGAGAATTGCCTGACATACTGATCTGCTTCAGACACTGACCTCACTCAGTCTTGGAGGACGCAAGATTTCAAATGATGAGCCACAAGGCATGAGCAGGACTTCCATAACTCACATGCATATCCACCATTTGCAAAATGATTGAAATCCATTCACCCAAAAGATAAAATCGATTTTTAAGTGATTAAGGATGGTGTTTTTCTCTCTCACTTGCCTCTGCCTCTTTGATTGCATAGATCAACATGTAGGTAGGTCGGTAGACCAAGGTTCTCCTTATGGTTTTGTATTAGCTTGTCACCTTTTTTTGGTCAACCTAGTGTCGGTGATGGCACATCACCTCTTGGACATCAGGGTGGCACAGTGGTTAGTACTGCTGCCTCAGTGCCAGGGACCTGAGTTCGATCCCTGGCTTGGGTCACTGCCTGAATAGAGTTTGCACATTGACTCTGTGTCAGTGTGGATTTCCTCCTGGGGCACTAGTTTGCTCCTAAAGTCCAAAAATGTGCAGGTTAGAGGATTTTCACAGTAACTTCATTGCAGTGTTAATGTTAGCCGTACTTGTGACTAATAAATAAACATTAACTTTTAACTTTACTTTTAAAAGAAAAGGTGTCTGAAAAAAAGCAAATGTTTTAAAAAGATAGTCATAACTCCAAGTTCAGCTGGAGAATGGGAACTTAAGGCAGCACATTGCAGAAAGTTGTAGACTCACAGCCCCAATCTCAAACAGAACCACTCAACTGGAAGAGCGTGGCTAAAATGAAACAGTGGCAGATAAAATTCTAATGGAACAATTGGTGATTTTAAAAGGCCACATGAGTCTCATGTAGAGTTTCACTTAGATTTGGAGCCATATTCTGGATATAACAGGTGACAATGCCAGACAACAATAATTTTATTGAATATTGGATAATTTGATTTATTATTATCATGTATTAGTATACAATGAAAAGTATTGTTTCTTGCTACACAGGCAAAGCTTATGATCCATAGAGAAGGAAACAAGAAAGTGCAGAATGTAGTGCTACAGTCAGAGTGTAGAGAAAGATCAACTTAATGCACTGTAAGTCCATTCAAAAGTCTGACAGCAGCAGGAAAGAAGCTATTCTTGAATTGGTTTGTACATGACCTCAGACTTTTGTAGCTTTTTCCTGACTGAAGAAAGTAGAAAAGAGGATGTCTGGGGTGTATGGGGTCCTTAATTATGCTAGCTGCTTTGCAGAGTCAATGGATGGGAGGCTGATTTGCATGATGGATTAGATTACATTCACAACCCTTTGTAGATGCTTGTGGTCTTGGGCAGAGCAGGAGCCAAACCAAACTATGATACAACCAGAAAGAATGCTTTCTATGGTACATTCAGAAAGAATGCTTTCTATGGTACATTTGTAAAAGTTGGTGAGAGTCGTAGCTGACATGCCAAATTTCCTTGACCGTTAATTATATTGATAATAATATTGATATAACAATTATAATTGATATTGTAAAATAAAGGAATAAGAAGATATAAGGAAGATACTTTAGTGAGAGACAATTTTATTAAACAACCCCAAATTGGTATAATTCCATGGCAGGACCATAATTTGTTAAAATTCCATCAAAGTACATACATTACCAAGCCTGGATAATTTTACACCAGGGAACGGACTTTTCAATCAGCCACATCAATGGTCCTTCCCCTTTAGTCATGCATCACTGATGGATCCATGGATACAAAATTGACTGAATAACAGGAAGAGAATAAGAGTCGATGGATATTTTTCAGACTAGAGGAAGGTTTGCAGTGGTGTTACCAGGGGTCAGTTTTGGGACCCTTGTTTTTCCTGATACATGTTAGTGATCTAGATCTTGGTGTGCTCGGGAAAATTTCAAAGTTTGTGCATGATACAAAATTTAGAAGTATTGTAAACTGTGAAGAGGAGAGTGTCGAACTTCGAAAGGACGTAGACAAGTTGGTGGAAGGGGTAAATTGGCATCAGATAAAGTTCATTGCAGAACAGGGTGAGATAATACACCTTGGTAGGAAGATCTGGATAGGCAACATAAAACAAGGGGTAAAAAAAAAAATCAAAAAGAGGCTCAGGGCAGAGGGAACTGAATGTATATGTCCATAAGGGACTGAAGGTGGCAGGACAGTTGCAGGGTGTGGAGGGTTAATAAAGCATTTAGTATTCTGGGCTTTATTATGGGTATAGAGTACTTTCAAGCCCTGTCTACATTTCCCGTTGCCTTAGCAAAGCAGCCAACATAATAAGAACCCTACACAACCCAAACATTTTCTTATCCACCTTCTTCCATCAAGAAAAAGATACAAAAGTCCGAGGTCACGTACCAACAGACTCAAGAACAGCTTCTTTCCTGCTGCCATCAGACTTTTGAATGGACTTTTCTTGCATTAATTTGATCTTTCTTTACATCCTGGCTATGACTGTAACACTACATTCTGCACTCTCCTGTTTCTTTCTCTATGAACAGTATGCTTTGTCTGTATAGTATGCAAAAACAATACTTTTCACAATATTTTAATTCATGCAGTTATAAATCAAAAAGAGTTTGGAAGTTATGCTGAGCTTTTACAGGACACTAGTTAGACCCCAGCTGGAATGTTGTGCACAGTACTGGATGCAATACTATAGGAAGGATAGGAACACATTGGAGAGTGCAGAAGAGGTTTACAAGAATGGTTCCAAGGATGAGAAACTTCAGTTAAGAGGATAGATTGGGACTGTCTTCCTTGGAGAGAAGCAGGCTGAGAGGAGATTTGGTAGGATGTTCAAAATTGTGAGAAGGCTGGAAAGAATGGATAGGGAGAAACTGATCCCCCTTGTAAAAGGATCAAGAACAAGTGGACACAGATTTAAAGGTGATTTATAAAAGGGGTAAATGTAATGTGAGAAAAATCTTTTTCACACAGCAAGTGGTTGGGGTTTGGAATGCACTGCCTGGAAGTGTGGTGGAAGCATTGAAGAGGGCATGAGATGATAAATTAAATAGAAACAATGTGCAGGGGTAGGGGAAAAGGCAGGGGAATGGTTTTAAACCATAATGCTTTCTTGGTGAGTCAGTGCAGACAAAGTGGGTCAAACTTCTGAGCTATAACAATTCTGTGAATCCATTCCAGCAGCAGCAGCCAATCTTGAAAGCAATGTCCCTTTATGCCAAAATTCTGGCTCCATTCCAGTCTTCCAAGGTCTTCTTCAGACATTCTCAAAATATGAGTCCAGGAGTCTTTATCAACCTTTCTTACAGGCTGTACAAAGTTTGCAGACTTCTCGGAACTCAGGCTATTTACGTAGACAAGATGGTAAATTCTCAGATGTACACAGTCCATCTGTCAACCTCCATCTCATTGCCCATGTCAAGTGCAGGGCCATTCACTGTCCAGGCTTATAGTCCGAGGGTCACCAGTGTCAATGCAGTAAAGAGAGCTTCTCATTTTAAACAAAAAACAACTTTGTTCACAGTAATGCATCTAGGGAAAAATTGTTCAGTCAAAACAGCAGCTGTGAATGCAACGGCAAGAAAAGTCCTTGGGAAAAGCTCCAAGTCTACAGTTAACAATTTAATTGATTATATAATTTATCAATAATCAAAGCACAATCACACCGAAGTTTAAGTCAATGTCTGCAAAGTGAGATGCAATAAAAAGTTTACTTAAATGTCAAAAATGAAGCAGAAATTAAGCTACAAAAGTGAATGCTTGACTGCTGTAAGTCTAAAATCTTCAAGAAACAGGTACTGTTTCAGATACAGACCAGGTATGTTTCAACATAAAGGAAAAGCCAGGGAATCAAATCCATGGCTCCTGGGATGATGAAGGAAATGGGTAATAGGCTGAAATGAAGCAGAGGTACATTGCGTGTCTTGAGGATGCAGAGGAGACTTAACAGAATGGTTCAGTGGCACAGTACCTAGCATTGCTGCCTCACAGTGCCAGGGACCTCGGTTTGATCCTGGCCTCGGGCAGAGTTTGTGCATTCTCCCCGTGTCTGTGTGAATTTGCTCCGGTTTCCTCCCACAGTTCAAAGGTGTGCAGCTTAGATGAATTGGCCATGTTAATTTGTCCCAAAGATGTGTAGATTGGGAGGATATCAGGATAAATGTCTGGGTTATGTAGAAAGGTAAGTTGCTCTGTTGGAGTGTCAGTGCAGACTTGAAAGGCTGAATGGCCTACTTCTGTAGAGTGATAAAATCCTACAATGCAGGAGGAGGCCATTCGGCCCATTGTTTGCACCGACCACGATCCTAGTCAGGCCCTGTCCTCATAATGCCACGCATTTATCCCGCTAATCTCACTGACATAAGTTAGACATGGCCAATCCATTTAACCCACACATCTTTGGAGTGTGAGAGGAAACCAGAGCGTCCGAAGGAAACCCACGCCGACACGGGAGAAAATGCAAACTCCACATAGACAGTGACCCAAGCCGCGAATCAAACTTAGGTCTCTGACACGAGATTGCAGTGCTAACCACTGTGCCACCATGCCATCTGGAACCATTCTTTTAAGTCTCCTTTGCATCCTCAAGACACACAATGCACCTCTGTTTCAGAGGTGCTGCCCCCTATACTGTAGGCATTCAGCGGATTCTTCAAAAGATTTTAGACTTTAGTGCCCGGTTAAAGGAAAGCTATTCTCCTTGGAGCAAAAGAGATTAAGGGGAGATCTGATAGAAAACTATAAAATTATATGACAGTTTTACACAAGTTAGACAAAGAATGGCTGTCACCATTAGTTGATTATTGTAGGACTAGGGGCACACAGATTTAAGGCTTTGGGGAAGAGATACAAGGAGGGAAGTGAGGAAGATTTATTTTACACTGTCACTGTGATTAGTAATGAGTTGGAACTCACTGCTTATAAGGGAGTGAAAGAAAAATTGATGGCCACTTGAGGGAAATAAAGCTGCAGAGCTAATGGAATAGTACGAGGCTGACTGGATTCCTCCAAAGAACCTACATGGACTCAGTAGCCAACTGACCTCCTTCCGTGCTATAAGAGTGGTGTTTTAACATTGTGGGCTGGCAGTCAGGGTAATCGCGCCTCAGCAACTTCCAGAGAGCCTGAAGCAAATTTCACATCCAACAGGCAATTAAATACTTGGTGTTGGGACTTGCATCCCTCTATGGGATGATATCATCCCTTCAAGAGCTGTTAGTGGACACAGCTGGGACATCACCTGACCCAGGGTCACATGGACACTGCCCTGGAACCCAAATAATTGGGGCCAGGCATGGAGATGGAGTGGTTGGGGCAGGATATGGGTTGCCACATTGGAAATCCTTGTTGCAATGGGGTGGCTGTTGAGGGGGCGAGGTATCTGTGGTCAACAAAGTGCCTATCAGGAGAGCCCACTTCTGAGTCCATCAGGTGACTGCCTGGATAAACTTGGCTGTTCCATCCCAAGGATGAGGGCCATATCCTTGCTGCTGGTAAAATGCAAGTGCCAGTAAGATGAGGGTCTCACTTGGGCAGCATGGTAGCACAGTGGTTAGCACTGCTGCCTCAGTGCCAGGACCCAGATTCGATTCACAGCTTGGGTCGCTGTGTGTGTGTGTGGAGTTTGCAATTTCTCTGCACATGTGCGATGTTTCCTCTGGGTGTTCTGGTTTCCTCCCACAGTCCAAAGATGTGCGGGTTAGGTGGATTCACCATGGTAATTGCCTCTTAATGTCAGGGGGACTAACTACGGTAAATTATTGGGGTTATGGGGATAGGGGCCAAGTGGGATTGTGGTCAGTGCAGACTCAAAGAGCTGAATGTTCTCCTTCTGCACTATAGGGATTCTATGGTCTCTATTTTGGGCAATTTCAGGGCTTCAATTAACCTCCACATGCCCGCCAATTTTTTCCACGCCTCCTGCTTCCCAGCAACTCGTTGAGGAAGATACCTACCTCCATGACTTTGCTAACATATCAACAACGAAAAAAACTAAAATCTTAAAAACTTACCTGAGATGTAATTTCCAGTCAGAAGCACTAATTTATAAATTCACCTCCACATTCTGATAGAATTGAACTTAAATAAGGAGATGGAGAGTGAGGCAGGGTGATTATCTTGAAACAAATTTTATCTGTAGTGGCTGTTGAGATTTAGTTTCAAGGGTATGAAGCAATTGATTGAAGGCGAGATGTGTTATATTTTGTGGTTTTTGTGTGGAAGCAAATTAAAAACTATAAAGTTATGTAAAACATACTACAAAGTGTAAGTAATATTCTTAATTATGTCTTTCATTCAGCTTTCATCCATCTTCAAATAATCTGTAATAATAGGATAAAGATTGCTCTATACTATATCTTTCAGGGTGAGAAAGTAAAATGTTGACTCTTATTTGAGAACATGTTGCTGGAAACTGTTCAAACACAGGGATTGTAAAGGGACACTGCCTTCTTAAAGGATCGTTCTTCAACATCTGCAATCTCCTTCAGCCAATTATCTCAGTTCTGTGCCCCTTTATCTGGGTCACAGCTCTATCAGAGATCAAGCTTCCATAGACTTCTATTCTGTCCTGAGGAACTCTCTGCCAATCCATCACACAAACAAGCCTCCCATCCAATGACTCTGTCTACACTTCCAACTGCTTTGACAAAGCAGCCAGCATAATTAAGGCTGACACACAACCTGGACATTCTCTCTTCCACCAGGAAAATGAAACAAAAGTCTCAGTTCACATGCCAACAGACTCAAGAACAACTTCTTTCCTGTTGCTTTCAGGCTTTTGAATAGACCTACCTTGCATTAAGTTGATCTTTCTCTACACCTTAATTATGACTGTAACACTACATTCCGCACTGTCTCATTTCCTTTTCTACAAACATACATTTTGTCTATATATTGCACAAGAAACAATACATTTTACTGTATGCTAATACATATGATAACAACAAATCAAATCCTTCCTTACCTTGCATACTATAATAAGCTGTCAGCGGCAGAAGTCCCTTCACCAAAACTCCTTTATTTACGAATCCAGCAATATTATATAGAGTGCTCTCAATCTGCAGTTTATACCCAGAGTACCAGAGGAACTGGCACTCCTGTTTAAGTGCAGAGCACGGGGCTTGCTGATTGGAACATCAAGTTGGCCCTTAATCAGTGAATTCATATTCAAGCAGGCTAACCTCAATTGTCTGATTAAAGTTGTTATACCCTTAAAGGACTTCTTCTAAAAGTTTTGGATTTATTTATTAGTACCACAAGTAGGCTTACATTAACACTGCAATGAAGTTGCTGTGAAAATTCCCTAGTGGCCATACTCCGGTGCCTGTTCAGGTACACACAACAGTGCAGAAGGGAGCCATTTTGTCCATTGAGTCTGAACTGACTCTGCAAAAGTGCATCTTATCCAGGCTCATTCACCCCCACCACCCCCTCCTGCACTACTCCTATAACCGGGCATATTTATCCCACTAATCTACTTAACCTGTATACCTTTGGACAGTAAGGGGCAATTTAGCATAGCCAATCCACCAAACTTGCACATCTTTGGACAGTGGGAGGAAACCAGAGCAAACGGATGAAACCCTTGTAGACACAGTGAGAACGTGCAGACAGTGACCCAAGGCTGGAACACAAATGGGGTCCAACACTGGGAAATGTGGCATTGAGGAGCCTTAGCAAAATTGAAGCTCTAACAAAACATGGGAAGACCATCAGATAAACTCTGATGGCAACCCAGTGCGCTGTGGTGTTGGCAAACTCTTTTCTGGACACTCTTTGGTTTAAGGAGGGCTCGGAGGTGGCACTTCCTGTTTGTACAGCAATAGTGCCACCTGCTATCACCAATCAATTCCCCATCCCTGGGCCTGCCTACCTGCCCCAAAAGGATCTGGACCTCATTTAGCTAAGGACAACAATAGCCGCAGCTAACAGTGATACTAATGAGGCTGCTGAGCTGCCAGACCTTGGGCTTGAATCTGTGTTGTTAAGAATGCAGGCCACCATCCTTAATAAGGAATGCAGCGGCCTGGTGGTATTGCTGCTGGACTAGTACATGTAGTTTTGCTGTCGTGCACTTGATAGGAAGCAATGGAATTTCATTGAAAACAGTACCGAGACCTTTTGTCTAAGATGCAACTGAGATCAAGTCCTGGAGGAGGTGTAATGCCTGCTCCTGACAATTTGGATCATATAGATCGAGAACGGTGGCACGGTGGCACAATGGTTTGTACTGCAGTCTTATAGCGCCAGGAAGTTGAATTGATTCCTGGTTTGGGTTGCTGTTTATGTGGAGGTTGCACACTCTCCCCGTGTCTGCGTGGGTTTCCTCCGAGTGCTCCAGTTTCCTCCCATAGTCTGAAAGACGTGCTGGTTAGGTGCATTGACCCGGACAGGCACCGGAGCGTGGTAACTCAGAGAATTTCACAGTGACTTCATTGCAGTATTAATGTAAGCCATATAATAATAAACTTTTAAAATAAAGTTTCCATAATGCAGCGACTCTGGATAATGTTCTAGAATCTCAGGTTAGAATCTCACCATGCAAGATGGTGAAAATTGAACTCAGTAAAAATCAGAAATTAAAAATTTCGAATGATCACAATGAAACTATTCTTGATTGTTGCAAAACTTCATCTGGTTCACTATGCTTGTGGGCGGCACAGTGTTTAGCATTGCTGCTTCACAGCACTAGTGACCTGGGTTCGATCATGGCCTTGCGTCATTGTCTGTTCAGAGACTGGATGGTCTCCCTGTGTCTGCGTGGGTTTCCTCCGAGGGCTCAGGTTTCCTCCCACAGTCTGAAGGACTTACTGGTTAGATGCATTGGCTGTGCTAAATTCTCCATCAATGTACCTGAACAAGTGCTGGAGAGTGACAAATACAGGAATTTATAGTTACTTCATTGTAGTGTTAATCTAAGCCTACCTGTGACACTAGTACATAAGTAGTGTCAAAAATTTCATTTGAGAAAGAAAATCTGCTGTCCTTACCTGGTCTGGCCTACATATGACTCCAGAGCCACAGCAATGTGGTTGGCTCTTAAATGCCCTCGAGGATGGGCAAAAATGGTGGCCCAGCCAATGATGCCCACCTCTCATGAATGATTAAAAAAAGGAAAAGCAAGGCAGGCCCAATAGAAGTCAGTTAATTGGGATCCACCAGCATAACACAGTCCTTGGTCCCACTGTTCACTGGATCAGGATGGGTGCTACCTCCTCCATCACCCCCACCACAGTTTTCACTTTGACAGCAGAGTTTTTACTTCCAATGCAAAAAACCCAGCCCGATATTTCTCATACAACCAAACTGTAAGTCAAGCACACTCACATTGTATTTGCCAAGATGAAGCTCCTGTGAAGCTTCATCCTTAACCTTGGATGTGACATTGTATCAATGTCCATCTGATGGCCAAACTTATCCATCAATCAGTATCAATAAAACAGTCTATTTAGTTCTTAGATCCCTGTTCCTTGTGGGATCTTGCTGTGCAAAAATTGGCTGCTGCATTTCATATATGCCAACAATTTCAAAGAATTGTATCATTGGCAGCAAACTGCTTTAGGCTTTTCTGATGTTACAAAAGGTGCTTTATAAATGTAATGCTGTTTAAGGTATTGGTATCCCTTTTTACGGAAAGCTGTAAATGTGTTCAAAGCAGTTCAGAGAAGGTTTTGCTAGTTTAATATCACAAAAGGGCTGATTGTCTTATGAGGGAAGGGTAGAGAGGCTAGATTTGTACTCACTGGAGTTTAGAAGATTAAAAGGTGACTTGATTGAAACCTTTAAGAACCTGAAGGAACTTGACAGGGTGAGTGTGGGGACTATGGTTCCTGTAATGTGAGAATTTAGAACATAATAGGGAATCATTATTTAAAAATAAGGATTTGTTTATTTAAAACAGATGAGGAGAATTTGCGCCTCTCAGAGTTGAGGGAGTCCTGAAACTCACTTCCTCAAAGGCACTGGAAGTAAAGCCATTGGGCAGGATTTTCAGGCCTCGCACACCCCAAAACAGGAAAATCCTGTCTGGTATCAATGGACATTTGCATAGTCCCACTACCCCTCCTCCCTGCCACTATGATTCCCGTGTTGAATGGGATGGGAAAACTCCTCTGAATATTCTTAAGATGTGCGAGTTAGGTTGATTGGCCATGCTAAAAATTACCTTTAGTGTCCTGAGATGTGTGGGTTAGCGGGATTAGTGGGTAAATGTGTAGGTATACGAGGGTAGGGCATGGGGGGGATTGTGATTGGTGCAGGCCCAATGGGCCTCTTTCTGCACTTCTTTCTATGATTTATTTCTATGATTAATGCAGAAGTGGATAGTTTCTTGGTAAATAAGGGAGTGAAAGGCTATTGGGGGTAGACAGGAGCTTATAATCAGATCAACCACAGTTTTATTCAGTATGGGCAATCTAGGCTAGTGACTGGGCCACACGAGTGGTCCTCCTCCATCTCAGAGGACCGCAAGATTGAAATTAGACTTGTTCACTAGTCACGACCCCATGAATAAAATTAAATGCATTTATTGAACATAGAACATAGAACATTACAGCACAGAACAGGCCCTTCGGCCTTCGATGTTGTGCCGACCAAAATAAAAAGCAATGCCCCTCCAAACTAAACCATTCCCTTCTCTTCCATATACTTATCAATTAACCTCTTAAACGCCACCAAACTTGGCGCATCTACAACAGCTGCAGGCAGGGCATTCCACTCCCTAATCACTCTTTGAGTAAAGAACCTACCTCTGATATCCGTCCTATAACTCATACCCCTTAATTTAAAGCTGTGTCCCCTCGTGCTAGCTTTCTCCATCCTAGGAAAAAGGCTATCACTGTCCACCCTATCTAAACCTCTAATCATCTTATATGCTTCAATAAGATCCCCTCTTAGCCGCCTCCTTTCTAACGAAAACAACCTCAAATCCTTCAACCTCTCTTCATAAGACCTGCCCTCCATACCAGGCAACATCCTGGTAAACCTCCTCTGTACCCTCTCCAATGCCTCCACATCTTTCTTATAATGTGGGGACCAGAACTGCACACAATACTCCAAGTGCGGCCGCACTAGAGTTTTGTACAGTTGCAACATGATGCTGCGGCTCCTAAATTCAATCCCCCTACCAATAAAAGCTAAGACTCCATATGCCTTCTTAACAACTTTATCCACTTGACTGCCTACTTTCAGGGATCTATTGACACATACACCAAGATCCTTCTGTTCCTCAACACTATTAAGAGCCCTACCATTAGCCCTATACTCTACACATTTATTGTTCCTGCCAAAGTGCATTACCTCACACTTTTCCACATTAAACTCCATTTGCCACCTCTCGGCCCAGCTCTGCAACTTGTCCAAGTCACTCTGTAAACTATAACACCCCTCTTCACTATCTACCACTCCACCGACTTTAGTGTCATCTGCAAATTTACTGATCCATCCCTCAATACCCTCATCCAGATCATTTATAAAAATTACAAACAGCAGGGGCCCCAAAACAGACCCCTGAGGCACACCACTCGTCACCGAACTCCACGATGAATATCTCCCATCAACCACCACCCTCTGTCTTCTATCTGCCAGCCAATTCCTAATCCAATTAGCTAAATCACCCTCTATTCCACACATCTGCATTTTCTGTAGAAGTCTTCCATGGGCCACCTTATCAAACGCCTTACTAAAGTCCATATATACTACATCAACCGCCTTACCCCCATCCACCTCTTTGGTCACTTTCTCAAAAAACTCAATGAGGTGAATTGCATGCTGAATTTTTCATAACAAGTTCTAGAAAAATCTGATTAATTTATTGATTAATAGAACTAGAAATTTCAAATGGCAGAAAGAAGAGTTATTTACACTTTGAGCACATGCGGAGTACACATATTGTGAGCAATCAGTATGCACCTCACTTCAGTTGTCCTTGTTTTATGTGTGAATCTCTTCAATGACATCAGTAGGAAAAAACTACGAAGATGGAAACCAATGGACTGTGGCTAGGGGGCGGCACATTGGCACAATGATTAGCACTGCTGCCTCACAGTACCAGAGACTCAGGTTCAGTTCCCGGCCTGGGCAATTGTCTGTGTGGAGTTTGCATATCCTCCCCGTGTTGGTGTGGGTTTCCTCTTGATGCTCCGGTTTCCTCCCACAGTCCAAAGATGTGCAGATTAGGTGCATTGGCCATACTAAGTTCTCCTTCAGTGTACTCGAACAGGCGCCGGAGTGTGGCGACAAGGGGATTTTCACAGTAACTTCATTGCAGTGTCACTGTGAGCCTACTTGTGATGAATAAATACATCTAAACTTTACTTTAACCCTGTGCGTGGGCAATGATCATCATAACACCTCCTGGGGACTGCACCCAGAACTGGCCTCATGTGGTTCCTGGGCTGCAGGTTATCCAGCAGTGGTCTTATTCATTGGCCAAGCAGGCTTGAGGGGTTTATTCCTGCTCTGGATTCTTATGTGTGCATATAGATCTTCTGGAGCACAAAACATAGTGAGTTTCATTTGATATCTGGCTTGGAAAGCCTACACTCCGGGGACAATCAGTCAATACAAGAGTTCTGTGATGTGTTCAGTTCAGTTTCGTTTCCATTAATAGGCCACAACAACACGACTAAGCCACCAGTTACTACATAGTTTAAACTCCCACAAGCTGCATGAGGAACAGCAGGGAGTGCTCCCTGGTTGACATTCCATCTTCAGTCAAATCCATGGGAAAAAGAACATTAAACAACCAGACCAGCAATTTGCTACTTGTAGATCATTGCAGGGGAAAAAATGGTTGTGTTTGCCTGTATAACGATCACTGCACATTAAAAAGCAATCCAGTGTTTAATGTGCTTTTAGATGCTCTCAACAGGAAAAAGCAGCATGTGAATGCAAATATTATTCTTTTGTTTGGGAAACTCAGTTGTGCTTTCTTGGTGTCAGCTGTGGCACAGTGTGTAGCTGCCCTGCTGCTGAGTGAGAGTGTTCCCAGTTTAGATCTCACTCCTCCGATTTGAGTTCATAATCTCAGTTGACGCTGCAGTGCTGCACTGTCAGAGCTGCTGTTAAATCAATGTCCACCCAACCTCTTCGGTAAATGTGTCTTGTTTCAGATAGTCTGCCCACGATCCCCACAGAGGTGCAGGGAGAGTTGGTGCATGCCAGAGATATGAAACCATATGGGTAAGCTGAGCAATCAGCCAGGCTTCCTGATGGCATGCACCAAATTACAGTATGTGATGAAGGAAAGATACATCGATGGAGCTGTGCACAAAGTATGACGTGTACCCATTGCCACGTATGTCAATGACGACATGCATCAGATATGACATGCACTGATTGTGACATTCATTAATGCCAACGTACATGAATTGCGACATGCAACAATGACCACTTACAATTGTTCTCTTCTGCCTTTGGTGGAATTGTTATTTCAAGGGTGACATGGTGGCACAGTGGTTAGCACTGCTGCCTCATTGCGCAAGTTCAATTCAGGACTTAGCTCATTGTCTGTGTGGAGTTTATTCATTCTCCCTGTGCCTGTATGGGGTTTCCTCTGGGTGCTCCAGTTTCTTCCTGCACTGCAGGTTTGATGAGTTGGTCATGCTATATTGTTTCTTAGTGTTCAAAGATGTGTAGGTCAGGGGAATTGGTCATGCTAACTTGCTCCTCAATTGTGTAGGTTAGGGGGATTGGCCATGCTGAATTGTCCCTTAGTGCCCCAAGATGTGTAGGTTATTGGAATTCATGGGGTAAATTAAGATAAAAATAAATGGGTTGGTGCAAACTCAATGAGCTGAATGGCCTCCTTCTGTTCTGTAGTGATTCTCCTGAACTAATATTTGCCTCCTTTTTGATATAACAGCAGTAATATCAATGCAATCAGGGATACTGTTGATATTTAAAGTTATCATGTTGCACGATCCCCACGATCCCCTGGATGGCACACACACTGAGGGTGAAGTGGAGGCAGGGAGATAAAGGAGAGATCGGGAAAAAAAGCAGTATGCAAATTGTTAGACCAGTGGTCCAAGAAAAACAGAATTTGTCATTCATTAACATAGTTGTCTCACAGGCCTGTAAGGTGCTGATCCCACACACAGACACGTTTAAACCAACTGTAAAGAAATCATTTACTCCTCCACTGGACACCCTAGCACCTGTTTAATATGCTTCTTGCTACTTGAACCCATTTCCTTAGGTAAACATTCCTCCTGTTGTCTTTTCGATGGTAAAACATGATTAAATGAGGCTTTTTGAACATTAGAGTCATAGAGTCATAAAAGTTTACAGATTGGAAACAGGCCTTTTGGCCCAACTTGTCAATGCCGCCCCTTTTTTATCTTCAAAACTAGCCCCAGTTGTCCACATTTGGCCCATATCTCTCCATACCCATCATGCACACTTCTTTCAGGATAAAATTGTATGTGCCTCTACTATTATCTCTGTCAGCTTGTTCCAGACGTTCACCACCTTCTGTGTGAACAAATTACCCCTCTAGACCCTTTGCTTTCTTTCTCCTTTCATCTTATAGCTATGCCCTCTAATTTTAGACTCCCCTACCTTTGGGAAAAGATATTGACTATCTAGCTGGTCTATGCTCCACACTATTTTGTTAGACTTCAATACAATCACCCCTCAGCCTTCTCCATTCCAGAGGAAAAATGTCTCAGTCTATCCAGCCTTCATTATGACTCAAACCATCAAGTCTTGGTGACATCCTAGTAAATCTTTTCTGCACTCTTTCTAGTTTAATAATATCCTTTCTATAATATGGTGACCAAAACTGTACGTAGCATTCCAAGCGAGGCTTTACTAACATCTTGTGCAACTCCAACAAGACATCCCAACTCCTGTATTCAATGTTCTGACCAATGGAAGCAAGCATGCTGAATGCCTTCTTCACCACTCTGTCCACCTGTGGCTCCAGGTGTAATTCTTCTGTTTTTAGTTTGGATTCTGGGATACTCACTGTTTGTTCAGTGGATTCCCTGTCTTTGCCTTGTTGAAATCCAACCACATTGGCAGGATCTGGATCTACTGTTCTGCCTTCATTTTCTTCAGACTTGGCTGTTCTAATGTACTCCTGACTGGTCTTACAAATTCCATCTTCCATTAGCTTGTGATTAGCCAGACCTCTGTTGCCTGTTTGTACCAGGTTGCACTCCCCTCTCACCCCTGAACACACAGACCTGCTTCAGTTCCTCATCAAACAGTGGGTGGAAGTTTCTGATCATTCTTCCCACACTGGGTTACCCCAGTGACGGGGCGAACCACACAATACATCATAGGCATTGACAGGACTGGAAGATCCCACCAGCAGCCAATGGTGAGCCACTTCTGCTGTCAAAAAATGGGACGTTGTGGAGTGGGGAAGGGTGTAGAATGGGGATAGAGCATAAAAATCCCACATAATGTCTTGGTGTGCGGGTTAGGTTGATAGGCTATGCTAAATTGTCTCTTAGAGTCCCAAAACACGTAAGTTAGGCGATTTGACAGGGTCGGTACATGGGGTTATAGGGATAGGGCTTAGATAAGATGCTGTATTGGAGAGTCGGTGGATGCTTGATGAGACAAATGGTCTCATTCTGCACTGTAGAGATTCTCTGATATGATTCTATGATTTTTAAATTCTCATCCTCCATCGCTTCCCTCTTCTGTGGCTCAATCAGTGGCTGGCCTTTCATTTATTGCCCATCCATTATTGTCCAAGAGCAGTTGAGAGTCAACCACATTGCTGTACTTCTGGAAACACATATAGGTCAGGTCAGGTAAGAATGGCAGGTTTCCTTCTTTAAAGGACATTAGTGAACCAGATGGGTTTTTCTGACAGTCAACAATGGTTTCATGATCATCAGTAGATTTTTAATTCCAGAGATTTTTTTATTTGAATTCAAATTCCACCATCAGCTGTGGTGGGATGTTAGCCAACCAGCAGTGCCCATGTCCTGAGAATGATTAAAAAAAAAGATCAGTTATAATCTTATTGAATGGCGGAGCAGGTTTAAGGGATTGAATGGGCCTACTTCTGCTCCTATTTTGTATGTGTGATGTTCCACAAGCTAGCTGGAAAATCTGTGCTGCATCTCTTTACTATATATATACCCAGTAATAACCAATCAAAGAACAGTGAAACAGAGAAAGATGATCCACTGTGAGGAGGACAGGGAGAGAGCTCTTGTATAGGTGAAATACACTAGCTTTGATTGAAGAGCACTCCTATCTTCTAACTGATAGCGCCTTCATCACTCAATAAGTTCTTCATCTATTCTCCACCCTGCTGCTATCGGGGATAAGCTTCACTCGACTCTATAAAGTCAGGGTCAATACTGGTGGAGTGGCAGAAAGTTATGTGACTGGCTTGCTTACAGAGAGGCCCAGTGCTATTGAGTCAACTTGGCCAGAACATGTAAACCAAAAGCATGTTTAGCATGCACTAAATTACACATGCAAAAAAACCAAACAACGAGAATGAGCCGTCTCCCCGGGCTGCAGTGGAATATGTGGGAAAGGAAGGAATGTTTGTTTTGTAAATTTTTCCCCCTTTTCCTCGTCTCGGTCTGTGATGCTGAAAAGTTAACTTTTAATCCCAAGGTTCCTTTGTAGTTTAGTCAGAAAACCCTGCAACAGATGGAAAAAGGTTGATTAGGAATTGCTGGAGAAGAACTATGTCCATCTGACGGACACTGGCAAAGCTTGGACGAAGAAAAAATGTTTTGTTAAGAATGCATGTAATTCTTTTCCACAATGGTATTAACTCATTGGATGTTATGTTATAATAACCTTATTCATTAAATGTATATTTATATCTTTGGGCCATTTATTATTAATATTTTACAATGGAGAGCAATTTATTTATTTGATGGGATTAGCTGATAATGATTCTGCCAAGTCATCACTTGTTCCCCTCAGGAATTCCTGGGTTGGAATTGCCTCTTCTTGAATTTTCCTCTCTCTCCTTCAGTTTCTCGCTTCATTTCCGAGACAACATGACCCCTGCTGAGGTTCAGCTTCTCAATCGGCTTAGGTTTGAGATTTGTTTTAAAAGAGCTACTCTGAGTCAAAATGCCCCGAGCCTTGTGAGGGATCTGAAGACAAAATTATGACCAACTTTCTTTGGAGAGACCTGGAAGGGTGGAGGGGCGTGTTTTTCTTTTCGCACATATAGAAGGTGGCAGGGCAAGTTTAGAACAGGGCTAAATAGGCATAGGACGTCAAGATCTCAGTCACGGAGAACAAACAAGAAAGCAAGGAAGTTGCAAGGAATTTTACAAAACATTGGTTGTGCCTTAACAGAGAACAAGGAAAAATACAGTATAGGAATAGGCCCTTTGGCCCATCAAGCATGCACCGACACATGTAACTTTTCCAAACTGAAGATCTTTTGCCTCTACACGATGCACATCCCTCTATTCCCTGCCTATTTATGTTAAGAAGTTTCACGTCATTAGATTAAAGTCCAACAGGTTTATTTGTTATCACGAACTTTTGGGGCACTGCAGGAAGCATAACTTCAGGAACCATAAAGGAGAACATGCCCCTGTCCACATCAACAGAGACAAAGTAAAAAGGGTCCGTGGGCTTCAAGGTGTCCAGATCAAACTGTCAACCAACAATCTATCCTGGTCTCTCCATGCCAACACTATAGTTAAGAAAGCCCACCAACACCCCTATTTTCTCAGAAGACTGAGGAAATTTGGCATGTTAGCTACGACTCTCACCAACTTTTACAGATGCACCATAGAAAGCATTCTTTCTGCTGGTATCACAGCTTGGTATGGCTCCTGCTCTGCCCAAACCCTCAAGAAACTACAAAAGGTCATGAATGTAGCCCAATTCATCACGCAAACCAGCCTCCCATCCATTGACTCTGTCTTCACTTCCTGCTGTCTTGGCAAAGCAGCCAGAATAATTAAGGACCCCATGCACCCCAGACATTCTCTCTTCCACCTTTTTCCTTTAGGAAAAAGGTACAAAACTCTGACATCGTGTACCAACCGATTCAAGAACAGCTTCTTCCCTGCTGATGTTGGACTTTTGAATGGATCTACCTTGCATTAAGTTGATTTTTCTCCATGTCCTAGCTATGACTGTAACGCTACGTTCTACACTCTCTTCTTTCCTTCTCTATGAACAGTATGTTTTGTCTGTATAGCACACAAGAAACAACGCTTTTCACTATATCTTAATATGTGTAACAATAATAGATCAAATCAAATGAAATTAAATCCTTCAACATCCATCTACCTCTCCACTGACCTGATGAAGGAACAGTGCTCCAAAAGTTTGTGATACCAAATAAACCTGTTGGACTTTAACCTGGTGTTGTGAGACTTATTATTATGCCCACCTCAGTCTAATGCCAGCAACTCCTCATGCTACCTATTGATGTATCTGCCAAGATACCTATTTAATGTTGCTATTATATTTGCTTCTACCATCTCCTCTAGCAGCACGTTCCAAGCACTTACCATTCTCTGTGTAAAAGGTTTGCCTCTCAGATTTCCTTTGAACTTTCTCCTTTTTACCTTAAACCTATGTTCCCTCGTAATTTCCACTCTGGAAAAAAAGCTTCAACTTAAGTAGAGACATTAGGGTCCCAAAACAATGAGAAATCTATGCCTATTGTGTTCAATTTTGGGCATCAGACTTTAGAAAGCATGTGAGGCTTTCTCGTAAAAAATATTTACGAGAATTATTCCAGAGATCAGGGACTTGAGTTACATGGACTGTGGAAGGAAACTGGAGCACCCCCGGAGGACACCTTTACGGACACGGGAGAACATGCAAACTCCACGTTGACAGGCATCCAAGGCAGAAGGCATGGCCAGGTTCCTGGCACTGTGAGACAGCGATGCTAACCACTATACCATGGCACCAATCATGCCTGTCCTGTCAATGGCACAAGGAGAGCGTGGTAGATGAAAATGGATCATTTGCCGTGTAAAGAGAATATTTAACTTCGGCAAATACTGCTTTTATCAGTTCCAAGATAGGCATCGGGTCATTGAGGTTTGAGGTTTGCATCTTCAGCCCAACTTGTCCATGCCACTGAGTTTTTACCATTAAGCTAATCCCAATTGCCTGTATTTCTCCCATACCCCTTCATACTCATCTTTCCCATGTAACGGTCTAAGTGCTTGTTAAAAGACAAAATTATACTTGCCTTACTAGTACATCTGGCAGCTCATTCCAAACTCTCACCATCCTCTGTGTGAAAAAATTCACCTTTTTGTATCTCTCCCCTCTCACCTTAAATCTATAGTCTCTAGTTTTAGATTCCCTGACCTTTGGGAAAAGATATTGTCTATCTACCTTATCTCTGCCCTTCATTATTTTAAAGACCTTTATAAGGTCACCCTAAGCCCTCTGTGCCTCAGGAAAAAAAGTCCCAGTCTATATAGATGGCCCTTGCAGCCAAACATCCCTATCCCTATATGCAAATCCTGTTGCTATGAAAGTCAACATTCCACTTGCCTTCTTTACTGCCTGCTGTACCTACATGCTTACTTTAAATGGCTGATGCATGACAACACCAAAGTCTCACTGAATATTCACCTCTCACAACTTACACAAATTCAAGCAATAATCTGTCTTCCTAATATTGCTACTAATATTGCTAAGCTCACATTAATCTACACTCAGCCTATCCAAATCATGCTGAAACTTCTCTGAATCCTCCCCAGTGCTCACCCTCCCACCCAATTTTGTACCATCTGCAAATTTGGAGATAATATATTCAATTCCCTCTTCCAAACCATTAATATACGATGTGAACAATTGAGGATCTAGCATAGATCCCTGTGGAATCCATTTGTCATCAGTCAAAAAAGGCCTGTTTATACCAACTATTTTCTTCCTATCTTCTAACAAGCTTTCCATTTATTTGAAGACATTACATGTAGTCTCATGTGCTTTACTTTTATATTGTAGTCTGTTGTGTGAGACCTTGTTGAAAACCTCCTGAAAGTCTAAATAAACCACATCCACTCAGCCAAATCTATTAGTTACAAACTCAAAGAATTCCAATAGATTTGTCAAGCATGATTTCCCTTTTGTAAATCCATGCTGACTTTGTCTAATTATACCATTGCCTTTCAAATGCTGAATTACGAAATCCTTGATATTGGACTCCAGTAATTTCCCTAGTATCAACATTACGCTCACTGGTCTAACAGCAATGGGGTCACTGGAACAGCACCAAAGACGGCTTGGAAGTATTGGATTAAAATTAAAGTTTAAAGTTAAAGTTTAAAGTTTATTTTATTGGTGTCACAATTAAGCTTACATTAACACTGCGATGAAGATACTGTGAAAATCCCCTAGTTGCGACCTCCAGTGCCTGTTTGAAGAATTTGGTATGGCCAATGCACCTAACCAGCACATCTTTTGGAATATGGAGGAAACTAGAGCACCCGGAGGATATGCAGATATGAGGAGAATGTGTGCAGACATTGCAAAGACAGTGACCCAAGCTGAGAATCAAACCTGGGTCCATGGGGCATTGAGGCAGCAGTGTTAGCTACTGTTTCACCATGGTGCCTCCACTGTTCTTGGCTTTATTAGAAAGGGATAGAGGCAGGGGTACCCTTCGGTTTCGTGAAGGGTAGGTCATGTCTTACTAACCTCATTGAGTTTTTTGAGAAAGTGACCAGAGAGGTGGATGGGGGTAAGGCGGTTGATGTAGTATATATGGACTTTAGTAGGCTTTTGATAAGGTGGCCCATGGAAGACTTCTACAGAAAATGCAGATGTGTGGAATAGAGGGTGATTTAGCTAATTGGATTAGAAATTGGCTGGCAGATAGAAGACAGAGGGTGGTGGTTGATGGGAGATTTTCTTCGTGGAGTTCGGTGACGAGTGGTGTGCCTCAGGGGTCTGTTTTGGGGCCCCTGCTGTTTGTAATTTTTATAAATGATCTGGATGAGGGTATTGAGGGATGGATCAGTAAATTTGCAGATGATACTAAAGTTGGTGGTGTGGTAGATAGTGAAGAGGGGTGTTTTAGTTTACAGAGTGACTTGGACAAGTTGCAGAGCTGGGCCGAGAGGTGGCAAATGGAGTTTAATGTGGAAAAGTGTGAGGTAATGCACTTTGGCAGGAACAATAAATGTGTAGAGTATAGGGCTAATGGTAGGGCTCTTAATAGTGTTGAGGAACAGAAGGATCTTGGTGTATGTGTCAATAGATCCCTGAAAGTAGGCGTCAAGTGGATAAAGTTGTTAAGAAGGCATATGGAGTCTTAGCTTTTATTGGTAGGGGGATTGAATTTAGGAGCCGCAGCATCATGTTGCAACTGTACAAAACTCTAGTGCGGCCGCACTTGGAGTATTGTGTGCAGTTCTGGTCGCCACATTATAAGAAAGATGTGGAGGCATTGGAGAGGGTACAGAGGAGGTTTACTAGGATGTTGCCTGGTATGGAGGGCAGGTCCTATGAAGAGAGGTTGAAGGATTTGGGGTTGTTTTCGTTAGAAAGGAGGCGGCTAAGGGGGGATCTTATTGAAACATATAAGATAATTAGAGGTTTGGATAGGGTGGACAGTGATAGCCTTTTTCCTAGGATGGAAAAAGCTAGCACGAGGGGACACAACTTTAAATTAAGGGGTATGAGTTATAGGACGGATATCAGAGGTAGGTTCTTTACTCAAAGAGTGATTAGGGAGTGGAATGCCCTGCCTGCAGCTGTTGTAGATGCGCCAAGTTTGGTGGCGTTTAAGAGGTTAGTTGATAAGTATATGGATGAGAAGGGAATGGTTTAGTTAGGAGGGGCATTGCTTTTTATTTTGGTCGGCACAACATCGAGGGCCGAAGGGCCTGTTCTGTGCTGTATTGTTCTATGTTCTATGTTCTATGTAACAATAATGGCATTCAGTTCTGTGTATGCATCATACCAAGAGACATTCTGATACAACACCATTAACAAATTTGTTTGCTGTTCCATTGTTTAAACAGGGCAAGATGACAAATTTCACGGTCTGACCATATTAATATTCAACCCAGGTGCTTAATAAATGGAAAAAATGTTTTGTGAATATTTGTTTAAAGAGAAATTGATTTAAAACATGAACATTCCATGTGTGATGTTGATTGCGGTCTCTGTGCTATTGGGACATGGTCTGATTATTAAGGTTGCCCTAAATTACTCCAGACATAATTTCAGACTCATTTTTAAAGTGGTGATTGATATAACAATATTGTTTGCATTGTTTCGACAAATTACAAAATGTGGCGGAGTAACTCCACAAGTGACAAAAGCTGACATCACGCCAATTAAATTGTATATTGATATGAGGGCTAATAGTATGTAAAGTTATAGGCATCACACTTCCTTTCATTGTGGGATGTTCGGAGATGTGTGTTGTCTGAACACCTGATTTAGTCACAATGGGAAAAAAGAAGCTCTCTCATTCCTAAGGCCTTGAGATGGAATCTATTCCAATTTAGATGGGGCGCAAATCTCCTTCCCAAATGTTGTCACCAGTACTACATGCAAAAAAGGTCAGGATAAAACCAGAACTGTGGCTTCACTCCCAATCTCAGAAGCCCAATAATTTGCATTTACATAGCACCTTTAAAACAATAAAATGCACCAAGTTGCTTTTCACAGGACAAGAATTGACCCTGGGTAATGTAAGGAGATATCCGTTACAGGCCACCAAAAGCGTGACTGTAAAGGTTCTAAATAGCATCTTGAATGAGAAAAGAAAGAGAGACAGGGACATGGAGGGGTAATTTGGAGCTTAGGGCCAAGACTACTGAAGGTAGAGAGGCTAATGGTGTCGCAAAGGACTTGAGAGATGCACAAGAGTCCAGGATTGGAGGAACATGGAGGTTTCAGAGGACTTAAGGGAAAAGGGTATGAGGTAGTTTGTTCCTTATTAAGTGGGATGGTGGGCCTGTCTCCAGATGTGGGAATCATCAGGGTGGTCTCAGGCTCTTACTCTGGCAGTAGCATGCGTTACAAAGGCAAATATGAACAACAGAATGGATGAGCAGGAAAAAAATCAATCATGTCATGATGGCCAATACATCTTGATCAAAGTGGTTAGCCCGGCTGCCTCACAGAACCATGGATTTGGGTTCAATTCCCAGTTTGTGTCACTCCCAGTATGGAGTTTGCATGTTCTACCCGTGTGTGTGTGGATTTTTCCGAGTGCTCCAATTTCTTCCCACAGTCCGAAGGTGTGCCGGGTAAGTGGGTTGGCCGTGCCAAAATTGCCCCTTAGTGTCCCAAGACACTAGATTAGGGGCATTGGCCATGGTAAATGCATGAGATTGAAGGAATGAGGCTAGTTCGAGCCTGGGTAGGATGCCCTGTTGGGGAGCTGGTGCAAACTTGACAGGCCGAATGGCCTCCTTCTGCACGGTGGGGATTCTATGAAACACCTCCCTCTCAGACCAATATCCACCCCCCGCCATCTCACTGCTTGAATAATCAGGGAGTGGCAAAAAAGAACCAGGAAAGACCTCCAAGGTAACATTTCCCTTGGTTGGTCACTGCAATTCTGGCCAGCCTGTGCAGCCAATCTATCCAATATCAGGTGATGTTCATGACCAGGGTGAGCACAGCTATTTTTGGGCAGATGCTTTTAACTTACATTTACAACTTTTGGGCAACTGTGGAGATGCGAATACCTTGTGTGAGTCAAGTCATTGCAGACCTGCTGCCAATAATTTACATCAAGGCTGACTCCCTGCCCATGTTTGAACAGGTCTAATCTTTACCAAGAGCTTCTCTGCAGATTATAAACACTTTCAAAGAACAGATTACATGTGATGAAATTTAAATCCAACACTTTTTTTATTTGATTTATTATTGTCACATATATTAACATACAGTGGAAAGTCTTGTTGCTTGTGCACTGTACAGACAAAGCATACCATTCATAGAGAAGGAAAGAAGAGAGTGCAGAATGTAGAGTTACAGTCATAGCCAGGGCATAGAGAAAGATCGCTATGCCCAGCAGCAAAGGACAAATCCATTTTCAACCCTATTAATAAAATTTCACCGGGTCACCACTTTTAAATATTAAGGAATATTTACAAAGCAATATACCTCTCTAAAAAAAATTGCATTTAAAAGGCTGCCTCGTTGCAAATTTCACAAAGATTTTAGAGTTAGGGGTAGGAAATGAAGGGTAGGCAAATAAGCTGAAGGGGACAAAAGTATTTTTCAAAATGGTTGGAATTCTGGCTGTGATTTGTGGCTAGATCACTGGTTTTATCCGAACCAGAAACATCCTCCCAACAATGTCATTGAAATGAAAACAGAATTGGGAAGAAAAGATGACACAGTGGCATAGTGTTTGGCACTGTTGCCTCACAGCGCTAGAGACCCAGGTTCGATTCCCAGCTTGGGTCACTCTGTGTGGAGTTTGCACATTCTCCCCGTGTCTGTGTGTGTTTCCTCTGGGTACTCTGATTTCCTCCCACACTCTGAAGATGTGAGAGTTAAGTGGATTGTCTATGCTTAATTGCCCCTTAGCTTCAGGGTCAGGAATGGGGCAAATCCATGGGGCTATGGGGATAGGACTTGGGTGGAATTGTGGTCTGTGCAGACTTAATGGGCCAAATGGCCTATCAAATGGCCTCCTTCTGCACCATAGAATTCTATGTTTCTTCTCCTGAAGCTTCCTTTGGAACTTAGTCTGCTGGTGGAATCATTAATTTTCCCAAGTGAGCTTACGTCCTGATGGGGGGTGCCGTGTGACTTCGCCAACTTGAAAATGACTCTAACCAAGGACTTGAACAATACAGCAGCACGTCATGAAATGAAGCTAAGCCCTGCAAACAGTGTCCAGTATGACTCGATAATTCTAAGATGCTTAGAGATCTATCAGAAGATGAAATGTTGAAACAGCGGGAGTGTATACTTTTCAAATTCAGCTGGATTTGCTTTATCTTCTCAACCTGTTCCTATTCAGATTTTCAGCAGGTGGACACTATTACTGAGGTACGATATTACCTGCTCACAGGAGTAAGATGCATGCCTATAAACACGCACACAATACTGTCCTGGAATGTGACATCCAACACCTCACATTAGTGACTGACCCACACTTGTCATACTTAAGTTAGAGGCCAACTGGGTGTCTAGCTGCAATTCTTTTCTTCTCTCATTAGCGTGTCTGTCTGGAAAGGGACTGGATAGTATTTCTCTCAGATCAGCCCCAGGGCCTTGGTGAAAATGTGCTTTGTAAGCTCAAGGTGTTTCTCCTTGTCTAAAGCTCTCAACAGATAATAAATGAGACCTCTGCACCGTCACAGAGCTGGGTCCTGTAGCCAGTGATTCTTATCGCGTTCCTTTCACCTCCTGACCAAAGATGGAGTCTCGGTTTAACAGTGGGACGAATGTCTTTTTCCTTTTTCTCTTGCCAGTTGTGGGGGTCTTATTGGGATTGGTTACAATGGGTTAGATTTTCTCAGCGAATAAAGAGCTTGGGTAATGGGCACAAGAGATGGGGGAATGAGAAGTTCATTGTCACACTACATTCTGCACTCTCTTGTTTCCTTCTCTATGAACAGTATATTCTGTCTGGATAGCGCACAAGAAACAATACTTTCCTCCGTATGTTAGTACATGTGACAATAATAAATCAATTCAAATCAAAATCAAATCAAGGAATGAATAAAGACAAAGGGCATGGCTGGACATTGACAAAGTCAGCATAGTTATAACCACCTTTCTCCCTCTAATTAGTACCTTACACGCCCCTAATTCAAACACACCAGACATCATGGCTCTCGAATTATTCTCTGAATCCATCTAAGTTTTAAGTCTTGCAGTCAGTCTTAATACCAAGACCAGCACCTTCCATCTCCATAACGAGGTCATCCATTTTGGTAGAATCTCAGCAAAATGGACGATTATTTAAATGGTAAAAAAATTGCAGCGTGCTACTGTGCAGAGGGACCTGGGTGTCCTTGTGCAGAAAGTACAGGTACAGGTAATTAACAAGGCAAATGGAATTTTGACCTTCATTACTAAAGGGATGGAGTTTAAAAGCAGTGGGGTTATGTTGCAGCTATATAAGGTGCTGGAGCGGCCACACCTGGAGTACTGTGTACAGTTTTGGTCTCCTTCCTTGAGAAAGGATATACTGGCATTGGGAGAGATGCAAAGGAGATTCATTAGGTTGATTCCAGAGTTGAGATGTTTGACTTACAAGGAAAGCCTGAGTAGACTGGGGCTACACTCAATAGAATTCAGAAAAATGAGGAGAGATCTTACAGAAACATATAAGATTATAAAGGTAATAGGTAAGATAGAAACAGGGAAGTTGTTTCCATTGGTGGGTGAAACTAGATCTAGGAGGCATAGCCTCAAAATAAGGGGAAGCAGATTTAGGACTAAATTGAGGAGGAATTTCTTTACACAAAGGGTTGTGAATTTATGGAATTCTCTGCCCAGTAAAGCAGTTGAGGTTTCCTCATTGAATGTTTTTAAGGCAAGGATTGATAAATTTTTGAACAGTAAAGGAATTAAGGGTTATAGTGACCAGGCGGGTAGGTGGACCTGAGTCCACAAGATCAGCCATGATCTTATTGAAAGGCCGAGCAGGCTCAAGGGGCCAGATGGCTTACTCCTGCTCCTAGTTCTTACGTTCTAATCCCTTGGTTACGCTTTTGCTTCATCATCAATACACTACCAAAATCCTTTTTCAGCTTTTCATCTCTGAGGAGGAAGGTTGAAGCCTCACAATACAGTCATAAGTGCAAAATTTAGGCCAACATTCCTAGTACAGTACTGATTGGCACAGTGGAACAGTGGTTAGCGCAGCTGCTTCACAGCTCTCGGGGCACAGGTTCAATTCCTAGCTTGAGTCATTGTCTGTGCAGAGTCTGCATGTTCTCCCTGTGTCTGCAAGGGCTTCCTCCAGGTGCTCGGGTTTCCTCCCACAGTCTGAAAGTCTTGAAGGTTAGGTACATTGGCTGTGCTAAATTCTCCCTCAGTGTATCTGAACAGGTACCAGAGTGTGGCGACTAGAGGATTTTCACAGTAATTTCATTGCAGTATTAATATAATCCTACTGCATAAAAAAAAGAAAAAAATAACAAAACAGCATGGGAAACAGGCCCTTCGGCCCAATGTCTGAGGTCACATACCAGCTTACTCAAGAACAACTTCTTCCCTGTTGCCATTGGACCTTTGAATGGACCTACCTCATATGACGTCACATGCGTACTTAGCACAGACCGTGGCCCATGCTGAGACTTCTATCCAGGTCCCTGGCATTGTGAGGCAACAGTGCAAACCACTGTGCCAATTTTCCTGACAGAAGAAGGTGGCAGAGAGCGTGTCTGCATTGTGTAGGATCTTGAATATGCTGGCTGCTTTCCCAAGATAGCAGGAAGTGTAGACAAAATCGCAGTGTTCTTATATTCCTAGCTCAATGGGAGGACTGATCGAAGATACAGGAAATGTAGCCTAAACAGTCTATGTCATAATGCTTTTGACCCTTTGGTCAGTGGGAATGACAGTGCCTTTATGGAATATTGTTGGCTCCAGGTTCAACTGTTGTACGTTGGGAACCAAACAGTCAAGGTAGTTGCAATTGAGTGAGTTCATTCTTATGGAATTATGCTATGATTTGGTGTGAAATTAAGCTGAGCCTCATTAGCTGAAGAAAGACAAGCAGTAGCCTTTCTGTACCAAGTCCAAAAGCAATATCAAATTAGGTTTCTCATTTTTTTCCCCTCTTGAAGTGGACCATAAACAGAGACATGTGCAATGTGTATGCAATTTCTCCTCATTAGAGTTTGTGATATTCAGCATGTTTTATTTCCCCAGACTTATTAATTGCAGAGGGGGTTGGGGTGGGTGGGGGGGTGGTGGTAGGCTGGTTGTTGTGGGGGGGGGGGAACTCAAGAAAGAAAAAGAAAACATGTTTGTTTTCAGATATTATCAAGGAATAAGTCCTTTGGTCCTCGGGAAGGTTTTGGTTGTGGCTCATTTCGCCTGCTGAATAGGTATTTGCTTAATGCAGCAGTGCCCCACTACAAGCCTGCAGTTATATGCACCCTTACAGATAGGTAGTTTAAAGTAAAAAGCTGCCGCGCAAACAAGAGAATCACAGAATCCCTACAGTGCAGAAGGAGGTCGTTCATCCCATCGAGCCTACACCGACAACAATCCCACCTAGGCCCTATCACCGTAACCCTATGAGTTTACCCTGCTAATCCCCCTGACATCAAGGGGCAATTTAGCCAATCCACCTAATCCACACATCTTTGGAGAGAAAGTTGTCCCAATCCAAAATTTTACCAGAAGGTAGTGGGTAATTTTGCAGCCTCTTTTTTGTACAGGCTCTTGGAACCAAAGAAAGACATTCAGCCCATCATATCTCTGCCAGCTCTATTATGCTAGAATTTCTAGAACTAATGCCATTTTTTCACTCCATCCATTGCACTACTATTTCCTCAGCTTCAACTTTTTATTTAATCGTCCAAAAGAAAAGGGAACGTTACACACCTTAGCTGCTCTATTCTGCAAATGTTCCCTGCGCTGTTCACCCCAGTCCGATGCCGGCATCTCCACATCACGAACCCCTCTCCACATGAAGCAGTTTCTTGTAATCTCTTTACTCTTCCTCTCACATTGAAACTTATAAATTCACAAGTTTACAAATGCTTAAGATATCAGAGCAGAATTAGATCTTTCGGCCCATCGCGCTCACTCCGCCATTTGATCATGGCTGATATGTTCCCCATCTCCATTTTCCTGCCCTCTATCATAGTCCTTCAATCCATCAGCAATTAAAAATCTCTCTAACTCCTCCTTAAATTTATTCACTGTCGCAACATCCACCACAATTTGGGGTAGGGAATTCGAAAGAATCACAACTCTTTGGGAGAAGTAGTTCCTCCTGTTTTAAATTTGCTGCCCCTTATCCTAGGACTATGACCTCTCATCCTAGAATTGCTCCACAAGAGGAAGTATCTGCTCCACGTCTACTTTATCCATACCTTTTATCATCTTGCATACCTCAATTTGATCTCCCCTCATTCTTCTATCTTGATTGGCCTGACTCTTGATACTGATTGAAGAAAGTATTTTGCTTTTTATTTTACCAAAACCTTCAAGGTTTTAAGAGACGCGATTAAATCTCCCCTTCTTCAAAGGGTAAACAAAAAAAAAGGCATTTATTTTGTAATAAGAGTAAAAGAATCATAGAGTCCTTACAGCACAGAAGGAGGCCATTCAGCACATCGATCTGCACCGACTCTCCAACAGAGCATTCCCATACCCCCACATATTTACCCTTCTAATCTCCATGAATTGCACATCCTGCCTGCCACAGAAATCAGAGCGGGTGCGGAGTGGACCATGGAAAGCATGTGGAGTGAAAAGTTCAGCAGTCTCTGGTGGGATTTTTCCAGTTTTGTGGTGAGTGCAGCTGGAAAATCGCACCCACAGTATTTCAAACTTAGCTATTTTCTGTAGAAGCAAATTCCATAGACTGACCACTCTCTGTGTGAGGAAATTTCTCCTAAACTATCCACTGTCTGCTGTCATTTCTCATCAAGACTTGTTGTTCTCTAATCAAACTGCAAAACTTGTACCTCAGAAGCCAATCAGTGCCATGTTATTTGTCAGCTATTTTCCATCATCTCCCAATCTGATTTTTGCTCGGGAATATCCTAGGTTGCTCAGTGTTGCTGCCCCAGAAAAAGTGAGGAAGTTCATTTAAACATCAGACTAGAGAGATATCTATAACTTGCGATCATATCAGTGTGTTAATTCATCACCCTGAACCTCACCTCACTGAAACTCTCAATATCATCGCTCACAATTCCTATATAATTATATCCCAACAGTGATGGCCCAACATACTGGGAAGGATGTTAAATACAATCCACATGCTTTGAAATAGATTTTATTTCTTCTGAACATATCCTATTCCCATAATGGTACTGACTCCATTTTTGTGCTTCGCTCCTTGTGTTCGCTCTTGAATATTGGAATGTAAAATTCAAAAATAGGAGCATGAATGGATCATGTGGCCTATTGAACCTATTCTCTATTCAATAAGATAATAACTGATTTTTTAAATTCAGTTCCACTTTCTCGTTCTGTACCGACCCATCAATACCAGCCGCAACATTGCCATCAAACCAGCAGATGAAGTGGGGGACCACTGTCATAGTTCACAGAATGGACTACTGCAAAGAAGTGTAACAACAACTGAACAGCCTGGAGGACTACAGACAGTTACCCCCAGATCCGACCAAAGAGCATGTTCTCCAGCTCAACAGATCTTTGATCTGGATCTTCAGAGCACCAGACATGCTCTCATCCCACAAACTCACCGCATTGGAGATCTCTACTACCTCACAAAGATCCACAAGGCTTTCCCAACTTATCAGGCAATGGGATCCTGTGTGGGAATCTTTCTGGCAATGTTGAAGGTGTTCTGAATCCAATTGTACAAGGAACTCTCAGCTTCTGTCGCATCTCCACCTTACCCTATACCCTCAGATCAATGCCTATCATTTGCTACATAATGATGTGGTGTGTTTGCAGAGTGTTAGTAGGCTGCTTCACTACAAGGGACTCTGCAGGTAAACCTGAGTCTTTGATCAACCAACATTCAAACATCAATCAATATTCAAACAACAGACAAATGACTAAACTTGGAATTCATTGGTGTGTATTAACCCAGTTTTAACCAGCCATGCTGTCAGGGGAATGGACATATGCATTTATTTGTGCTCAACTCGAGTAGAATCAGTTTCCTAGAGAGAAATGCTTTCGGGGAGGACTGAACATCTTAATGTTGGGTTTTATAATGTGAAAATGGAAATGACAGATTATTGCGGTTCAGGATCTGAGGAACTGGTAGCAATTTAATGACTGCCAGAATCTTCGGGAGATTACAGCCCATCTGGGGCATGTACTCCAATTGACTAACAATGGGTACATAGCAGAGCTGGGAAACCGCATCTGGTCCTTGGCAAAGTGTGCCTTGCTACACATGCCAATGCATAAACACACAGTGCTGTATTTACTGGGGGAAGAAAGCACAGTCTGGCACACTCTTGCCAGCGGACTAAGCTCTGAAGAAAGATTGGATGAAACTCAACCTGCTTAAGCCTAGAAAAGAGGTGACTAAAGGACAACTTCAGAGAGGCATAAGAGAGAGTAACCAGCGTAGAAGAATAGAGTTATATACCACTGCCTTAGAAAGCTCTAAGCTCTTTCTGCAACCAGTCAAGTTTTTTTTAAGTAATATAAGGAAATGCTGCACCTAACTTGTGGACAGAGTGGTCTGACAAAGAGCAATGAGGAAAAGACCATTTTACTTAAAGAATAAATTTTGGTCGGAATAAATTGTTTTTTTTAAAGTTTATTTATTTATCACAAGTAAGGCTTACATGAATATTGCAATGAAGTTACTGTGAAATTTCTCTAGTTGCCACAATCCGGTGCCTATTCGGGCCAATGTACCTAACCAGCATGTCTTTCAGAGTGTGGAAGCCGAAGCACCCGGAGGAAACCCAAGCAGACATGGGAAGAATGTGCAAACTCTACACAGACAGTGACCCAAGCCAGGCATCAAACCTGCGTTTCTGGCACTGTGAAGCAGCAGTGCTAACCACGATTCTACCATGCCGTTAAAGGAACACTTTGGAGCTCCTCTTCTTCAAAGTGTTGCCATGGGATATTCTGCATTCATCTGAGACAGCAACCGTGCCCTCAGTTTAAAGTCTCACCTGAAGAACAGCAAGTGGGATTCTCTGCACCACCCGCTGTGTGCTTCACAGCAGCAGAGGCGGTCTGCCATTGGTTGGCAGTGGGGTCTTCAAGCACGGCATCCCCTCTCCCCCTCCCCCCAACCCCCCTCCCACCCCAATCACCCTCCACCACTGTCAACACGGTTTCTTATTGTTTGAAAGTTCCAACGCCGCTGGGACTGGAGGATCTCGCCGATGGGAAAAGAGTGGGAAAATCCCACCCAACATCTCTGTACTGTACTGGGAGTGCCAGCTTAAACTTGATGAGTTCTCTGCACCTGTTCCCACGCTCTGACTCAGAGGTGATCCACTGCCCACTGAGCCACTATCTGCGTTCCGAGGGGGCAGCAGGATGGCACTGGGGTTAGTACAACTGCTTCACAGCCACTGGATACCCAGGTTCGATTCTCAGCTTGAATCACTTTCTGTGTGGAATCCACGCGTTCTCCCACATTTGTGTAGGCTTCCTCCCACAAGTCTGTCAGATGTGATGGTTAGGCGCACTGGCCAGGCTGAGTTCTCTCTTAGTGTACCCGGACAGACGCTTGAGTGGGGCAACCAGGGGATTTTCACCCGCTGTCCTTCAGATGAGACTTTAAACCGAGGGCACGGCTGCTCTCTCAGATGAATGCTGAATGTCCCGTGGCAACACTTTGAAGAAGAGGAGCTCCAAAATGTTCCTTTGATGGCACGGTAGAATAGTGGCTAGAACTGCTGCTTCACAGTGCCAGGGAACCAGGTTCGATTCTGGCTCGGGTCATTGTCTGTGTGGAGTTTGCACATTCTTCCCATGTCTGTGTGGATTTCATCTGGGTGCTCCAGTTTCCTTCCACATTCTGAAAGAATGCTGGTTAGGTACATTGACTCGGACTGTGGCGACTAGAGGAATTTCAGAGTAACTTCATTGCAGTGATAATATAAGCCTACTTGTGCCGTTAACAAATAAACTTAAACTTAAAAAGCGAGAGACCTGGAGGCATTTGTGCACAGTTCCTTGTAAGTGGCCAGACAGGTTAACAAAGCAGGTAACAGAAACTGGGCTTTTTATAAAAAAGCGGCCTAGAACTCAGAAGCCAGGAAATACTGCGAAACATCTATCAAAACGTTGCTTGACCCCAGCTGGAGAATTCTATCCAGTTCGTGATGCCACATTTTAGGAAGAACACAAAAGGCTTTGGAGAGGGTAGAGAAAGGATTTGTTGAAGTGGTTCCAGCCAAGGATGAAGGATTACAAATACATGGATAGACTAGAGCAGCAGGGGTTGTTTGTGACAGAGCAGAGAGGACTCAGAGAAGATTTGATTGAGAGCCTGTTCAAAACCATCAAAGGCTTTATTGAGTAAACAGGAGCTGTTTCCAATAACTGATGGGTAATTGAAAGGCACACAGGTTATAGGCAAAAGGACAAGAGGCAACAGGCAGAAAACCCTTTCGTGTGAATATTTAGTATGCACTTCCAAATAGGGAAAAGGATATCAAACTAGTAATAGGCATTAGGTGAGGGAGAAAAATCCAGGGAAAGAACAGGAATGTGGGACTATTTGGATTACTGCCCGAAAGAGCTAGTACAGACCTGAAGGGCTGAATGTTCTACTGTTCTACGTGTCTAGGTAGCTATGGTTCTTTGCCATTAACCTTGAATCTCCACCTTCCTCTCTGGGTTACTGAACAATGAACCACTGGGAAACAATCCCTCGTCATTTACTTTGTGTCAACACTGCACAATTCCTGAAAGCTCCATTAATTATTTTTCAAAACGTTCTCAAAAATAGCAGGACCCTAGTTTCTCCAACTTCTCCAGATCATTCCTCTCTGATGAATCTTTATTCTTATTTGTCACATGAACCAGCAGGAATCGAAAGTACATAAAAAAAAAGACAAAAGTCTAGTCGCAGCCTCTGTAACAAAAATGGAGAAATTAGTTGGTGTGATTACATACTCCAAAGTTTCAAACATCATTCATATAGCATGAAGGGCACAAGGTAAGGTGACAGGGTATCACCAACCTGTCAAAGAAATGTCTCTCAATGGAAACCTTTCTTTCGTAATGTAGTCAAGCTGTTGGACTGATGCAAGATCTTTCAGTTCATAGAGCAGCAACGGCCCAGTATTCGCACCTGGTCTTTCTTCAGGTCCCATGCCCAAAGATGGCGGGGCCACCATAGACTTCCATTTGACTGGCCCACTATTACGTTTGCCAAAATACTACGGTGATTTGCCATTCCCTTCTGCAGTATGACTGATCTGTATGGCTGCCCTTTCTGCCCATCATCAAGCATGGAAGGATTCACAGGCTGATGATTAATCTGTTTGACCACGTGGCACAGTGATTAGCACTGCTGCCTCACAGCGCCAAGGCTCTGGGTTTGATTTCTGGCTTGGGTCTTTGTTTCTGAAAGAACTCTCTGGTTCCTTCTACTTTCCACATACAATTGATTTGCCCTTTTGATCTTGAGTATTCTGCAAATACTCAATTCATTTTTGAAAATTACGGCTGAATCTATTTTTTTATTCTTTTTATTTTTATTCATTTGTGGGACATGGGTGTCGCTGGCTGGGCCAGCATTTATTGCCAATCTCTAGATGCCCTTGTTCAGACAACAGTTGAGAGTCAATCACATCGCTGTGGCTCTGGAGTCACACGTGGACCAAATAGGGTAAGGACACTAGATTTTCTTCCCATAGGACATGAGTGAACAGGATGGGATTTTCCAACAATCGACGATGGTTTCATCAGTAGATTCTTAATTCTAAATGTTATTTTTATTGAATTCAAATACTACCATCTGCCATGGTGGGATTCGAACCTGGGTCCCCAGAATATTAGCTGAACTTCTGAATTAATATTTTCACCATTTTTTCAGTCAGTGCATTCCAGATCGTAATACAATTTGCAGAGTAAAAGAATAAGTTCGTCACCACCATCCCCTACCCCAGGCTTTATTTTTTATAATTAAATGGTTAATTTTGATATACTTGAACTGCTAAACCATGGGGCATATCCACCACATTCACGGGAGCGTAACTTAGTGATGGACCTCTGTGTGTACTTTGTTCACTTTCTTCCCTTCTTTCGTCACATTTTTCAAACCACGCACACACACATATATACACGCAAGCACACACACACACACACATATACACGCAAACACACACACACACACACATATATACACGCAAGCACACACACACACACACACACATATATACATGCAAGCACACACACACACACACACATATACACGCAAGCACACACACACATACACACACACACATACACGCAAGCACACACACACACACACATATATACACGCAAGCACACACACACACACACGGGTGAGACTGAGGGAACTGAACGAATTGGGTACTAGTCCACGCACCCCACCCAACAAGCTTGTGGGGAGGGGTATGGAGTGGGGATGTATACATTGCATTTGGACTCAGCTTGCTGGGTTGAATGGAATGTGTGTAACCCATTCTGCCACCCAGTCCCCAGGGCTCATGATTTGAACAAGATAAAAAAAAATCTGTGTGTTGAAACAGAATAGAACTGCCTTTTAACAGCCTTGCTCCAGGCACTCGACTCAATTGTGATGAGGAGGAATGTCGGCATCAGAGACAGGTACTGCGCAGTAAAGCATTTGGTGTCTCATCGACATTTGAATTGGAACCTGTCCTAAAGACCACCTGAGGGACAGGGATTGGGTGGTCTTGCCCATGAGAACTCCAGTCACTGGGCAGGACAATACACTTCCCACAATGAAACTGGAATTAATTCATTCCATGACCCTTCAAAGTCCAGCTCCCAGCCTCTGAAAAATAAAAGGAGAGTATAACATTATTTCACAACCTCCAAATCATCACAAACTGCTCTACAGCCAATGAGGAACATTTTTCTTTGATGCCCAGTCACTATTGCATGGGAAGGGGAATCAGTCAATTTGCACAAAGCAAGATCCCAAAAGTGTCAGGAAGTGCTTTTAGTGACATTGACTGAAGATGAAATTTTGGCCAGGACATAGACAGGATTTTTTGCAAATAGTGGCTCTAAGATAGTGCCAGACAAGCTGAAAAACAGCAACTCTGGCAGCGCAGCACTGCCTCGGCACTGCACTGCGATCTCTGAGAGGATCTCAAAGAAGTTTATAAAATTCTAATAGAATTAGACAGGTAGATTCAGTAAGAATATTCTGGGGGGAGAGTCCAGAACTAGAGCTAATCATGTCAGATAAAGGGTAAACCTTTTAGGACTGAGATAAGCAGAAATTTCTTCACTTAGAGGGTGGTGAATGTGTGGATTTCACTACCACAGAAAGTAGCTGAGGCCAAAACATGGTGTGATTTGAAGAAGGAATCAAAATCATAGAATCCTACAGTGCAGAAAGAGGCCATTTGGCCCATCAGGCCTGCACCATCAACAATCCCACCCAGGCCCTATCTGTGTAACCCCACGTTTTCATCCTAAGCTTCCTGACAATAAAGGGTAATTTAGCGTGACCAATCAACCTGCACATCTTTAGACATTGGGAGAAAACCAGGCACCTGGAGGAACCCTTGCAGGCATGGGGAGAATGTGCAAACTCCATGTAGATAGTCACCCAAGGCTAGAATTGAACCCCAGTCCCTATCACTGTATGACAGAAATGCTAACCACTCTGCCACAGTGCTGCCCTAAATATAGCTCTTGGGGCTAAAGGAATCAGGGGATATGAGAGGAAGGCAGGATCAGGATATTTATATGGCGAAACTTGGTTTGTTCTCACTGGGATGACAGAGGTCGAGGGCAACCTGATTGAAGTGTACAAGATTATGGAGGAGCATGGACAGGGTGGATAGTCAGAAGTTTTTTCCCACAGTGAAAGAGTCGATTACCAGGGGGCATAGGTTTGAGGTGCGAGGGGCAAGGTTTAAAGGAGATGTACGAGGCAAGTTTTTTAACATAGAGGTGGGTGCCTGGAACTTATTGTCGGGGGAGGTAATGGAAGCAGATATAACAGTGACTTGAAAGATGTCTTGACAAATACATGACTAGCATGGGAATAGAACGATATGGTCCCCGAAAGGGTTGAGAGTTTTAGTTCATTCGGGCAGAATGAAGGTTTGGAGGGCTGTAGGGTCTGTTCCTGTGCTGCACTTTTCTTCTGTTTTTTCCATTCTTTTATTTGACGATCAAAATTAATGACAGAACAGACTTGAAGGGCTGAACAGCCAACGCCTATTTCTATTTTCTATGTTTCAATGCATGAAGCTTGTCACACTCAGTTATGTACTCAAGTCTATGGAGTGCTATCTGAGCCCACAACCTTTGCACTCTGAGGTAAAATGAGCTGATATTGATTAACTCACTGTGCTTCAGGAATCAAAATTCCTATCTTCTTCACAGATATTACTCGGGATCCCAAGGCCATGTTCTTATTGTGTTTCCCCTTGCTTCCCGTTCATTCCCATATCAATGTGGCAGCAAACGCAAGGCATTTTGTATTGGAGTCAGTGGTTTGATGTAGTATTGTCATGAAGGGTTAGTGTGACACAGATCTTATTAAACGAAACTAGTCATTATTTTCCATGTGGGCCACATTAGAGCTCTTTCCTGTGACATGAAGGATATTAACTTTCCCTGTTTTCTTTTCGTAGTGCATGCTGAAATTTGTTTCCAATTATTTTTTTTTGCAAAGTAAGCATCATTTAATTGGGAGCATTTACTTTCGCTGCAGAGGAAATGCTGAGTTCCCTCAGAAGAACGGAGCTTCAAATGTGGCGGGGGTGGGGGGGGGAGGAGGAGGAGGGAGAGCAGACCCTCGCAGTGGCTGAAGACTCTGAAATCCAATATCGGTGGAACGGCCGACTCCACAAGCCCGTGAGAACATTTACGGACATTGTCTGAGCCACCAGATTAGAGCACAGTCTTGTGGTGTCTGCTTTTCAAAATACAAAATTGTTCAAGACTTAGGCAATTTGCAAGAGAGTAATGCTTGTGGGCCACATTTGGTGTTGGGAATTGGAAGAAGGAGGGAAGACCTGAGCTGGAATGTTACCACTGTTCATGCCGATGGGATTTTCCCAACTCGCTGCGGATGAACGGAGATTTGGCTGGCCGCCAAGTTCTCTGACTTCGCCGCGGAATGGGTGTGGCGTGAGCGGACGGGAAGATCCCGTCTCTTGCAGCGGTAGAACGCTTTCCCGACCTCAGGATGTTTCTGAACAGTGGCCACCACTTCCGTGTAGGCTGCCAAAGCTGCAGCGTGGCCAACCCCTGAGCAGGGTGAATAGATGTGATGACTGATTGACTGTGTGAAGTTTGCACATGCAGAGAATAGAAACGTAAGGTGGGATTTTAGAGCCTCGCTCATCCCAAAAACCATAAAATCTCACCCAAGGTCAACAGACCTCCTTGTCTTTGTGGAGTTTGCATATTCTCCTCATGTCTGAGTGGGTTTTCTCTGGGTGTTCCGGTTTCCTCCCACAGCCCAAAGATGTATGGGTTAGGTTGATTGACCATGCTAAAATTGTGTACTGGGATGTGTAGGTTAGAGGGATTAGTGGGTAAATGTGTAGGAATATGGGGATAGGGCCTGGGTGGGATTGTAGTCGGTGCAGACTCGATGGGCCAAAGGGCCTGTTTCTGCACTGTAGGGTTCTATGATTCTATGAATTGTCCACCCCTCGCCTTCTCCGATTCCTGTGGTGAGCGAAACGATAAGTTTGGTCATGGAATCCATACAGTGCAGAAGGAGGCCATTCGGCCCATCAAGCCTGCACCACCAATAATCCCACCCAGGACCCTTCCCTGTAGCCCCATATGTTAACCCTGCTAGTCCTCCTGACACTAATGGTCAATTTGGCATGGCCAATCCACATAACCCCTGCACATCTTTAGACTGTGGGAGGAAACTTGAGCACTCAGAGAAAACCCATGACCTGAGATTTTTAAAAACAAGGACCAAAGCAGAGAAAAAGGGGAGGAAAAAATGACAGAGAATGTCTGTGAGGGTGGAAGCTGTGCATAACTAAATGAGGGATGATGCTGAAAGAAAACGTTGGCTAGGGGGTATGAGAAAACAAATAAAGAAACAAGAGTCAGTTCATTTTCCAAGGGACATTTCCGAATGTATGGTGAAAGTCACTGTTTGGATATATACGGGGTGTCAAGTGGTCATTGGGCAGAAGCTTAATTGGGTCTTTAGTCAGGAAGCAAAATAGAAATTGCAGCCCTTAAAAACAAAGTGACATTTTATTTAGCTTGTGGGTAGGTCAACGTGACTGACTGCTGTTTTACCACTTCAAAATGGCACATGGAAATACAGTGTGGCTAATCATTAATGTGACTAACCCAAACTTTCATGTCTGCTCTTAATGAAGCATATCGTAAAAACAAGCTTCCCTAAAGTTAAAAGTGATGCTTGACTTGTTGGTTGAAAATTAGTCGCTTGCTAAGCAGGGGTGGCACGGTAGCACAGTGGTTAGCATTACTGCCTTACAGCACCAGGGACCCAGGTTCAATTCCCACTAGAGTCACCCTCTGCAGTTCTCACTGTATCTGTGTGGGTTTCCTTCAAGTGGTCTGGTTTCCTCCCACAGTCCAAAAGACGTCTTGGTTTGTTGCATTGGCCATTCTAAGTTCTCCCCCAGTGTACCCGAACAGGCACCAGAGTTTAGCAACTGGGGGATTTTCACAGTAACTTCATTGCAGTGTTAATGTAAGCCTACGTGTGACACTAATAAATAAAGTAAGCCAAGTGGTAATAAGTTAGCAGCACAAGGTTGGATTCTTGCAGTATTAGCAAAGATAATGGGGTGAATTTTCCTGTTCCACCTGCCACGGGAATCATAGGGGGTGAGGGAGGGACCATGGAACATCTGCTAACTGTGGGCAGGACTTCCCAGTTGCGCTCAGCCCAAAGCCAGAAAATCCCATCCAACGTGAGAAGTCAAATGAAAGTCGTCACAAATGACCATAGGCTGCCCTTCCCTTTGAGGTGATTAAGCATGTGTCCTCAGGATTTTGCATCTTTTTCTCGCTGCCTAGGCAAAGCAGCCAGCATAATTAAGGACTTCACACAACCCGGACGTTCTGTCTTCCACATTCTTCCGTTGGGAAAAGGATGCAAAAGTCTGAAGTCATGTAACAGCTGACTCAGGAACAGCATTTTCCTTGCTACCGTCAGACTTTTGAGTGGACTTACCTCGCATTAAGTTAATCTTTCTCTACACCCTAGCTATGAGTGTAACACAACATTCTGCACTCTCTTTTTTCCTTCTCTATGAACGGTATGCTTTGTATAGCGCAAGAAACAATACTTTTCACTGCATGTGAATAATGCAACAATAATAAATCAAAGCAAATCATATCAAAGGTGCTCATGAATTATATGATGATGGTGATATTGATGGGAATATTTTAAATTTCTGAACAGTTCACAGCAGAGAAGGAAGCTATTCAACCCATTGTGCCCATGCCAGCTCTCTGAAAGAGCTGTCCAACTAGTTCCATTCCTCGTCTTATTACAAAATAAGGTACAATGACAACATCATTGTATTACTGGAGCATGAGTCACAGAAATGTGGTTAAATCCCACAAAGACAGTTGGAACACTTCAAAATTCAGCTTATAAAAACTTGGTACCGGTAATGATGACTATGAAACTATGTGGCATGTTTAAATCTTTGTAGAGATTGATAAGATAAAACAAGATTCAAGCTTCCAGTTAAAAAGAATGACCCTTTCATCATTGACATTTTAAGACTTTTACTATAGCAAATGACTGAAATAATCCTAATGATAAAACACTATTTTCTTTCTGTAGGCAAATTATACTTTAAACCACAAAGAGATTCCCCATTTGATTTTTAGAATGGTAAAAATTTTCCTCTACATTATGTTACAATATACTTTAAGTGGACACTTCTCATAACAAGAACTGGGCTAAAATTTCTACTTCTGATCACTTATTCCCTTTTTACTTTCCCGGCTGGGAACTTCTGATTCAGGACTGACATTCACAATAAGGATTACAACAAGGATCCCTTCCCTCCAGCCCAAGCTAGGCAAATCTTCCAGCCTCCTTGAGTTCAAGCTCCTTCTCAATCTTGGCAGTGAGCAATAGAGTTAGCATTTTCTCTGTTTCTGGTGTAGAACTGATTGCCCTTATCTCTTCTTGTCTACCTTTACTGTAGCTGTAGACCACACCAAATCAACTGATGTATATTTGTGATATATTAATTGATGTGTATGGAAGCTTGTGACCTGATCTTAGAACTAGATTCCTGTGATGTCTCCCCAAAACAATATGAAGCACATCAGCCTTATATCTAAGCAGAATTTCGAATTATCCACCTTTGATTCCAACTTCCTTTCATCTTAGCACTGCTCACACATTTTTTTACAATTTGATATTAACTATACCTTTCAGAGACTCAGGGAGACTTGTGGTAAACTCAGAGTCATTGTAAATACCATGCATGTTTTTCCCAGCGAAACAACTTGTGTCTTCCTTTGAGTTCTAAAAATCAACACATAGACTTCAAAACAGGTCACATGACTGCCCACATTTTCCCTAAATTTAAAGCCACATTCACTAAATATTAATTTCTTAATCACAACAAGTGTTGTAAAACCCATCTGGTTTGCTAATGCCCTTTACAAAAAGACAACAGCTATCCTAAAGCAGTCTGATCTTTGTACAATCATTGAATTCCTACAGTGTAGAAGGAGGTTATTTGGCCCATCGAGTGTACACTGACTCCCCGATAGAGCATCTTACCAAGGTCCTATACCTGTAACCCTACATATTTGCTTCACTAATTGCCCTAACTCATACATCTTGGGACACAAAGAAACAATTTAGCTTGGCCCATCAACCTAACCAGCAGGTGTTTGGAACATGGGAGGAATCCCTCGCAGTCATGGGGACTCCATGTACTGTGGGACAGCAGTGCTAAGGACTGTATCACCGTTATGTGACTCCACACCAATGCCAATGTGGTTAACACTTAAATGTCCTCTGAAATAATCCTAGCAAACCATTCAGTTACATTTAAGAAGTGAACTCAGCATCAACTTGTCGAGAGCAATTAGGGATGGGCAATAAATGACCATCTTGCCAGTCAAACGCACAATCTGCATAGGGCGGCACAGCGGCACAGCTGTTAGCATTGCTGCCTTACAGCGCAAGGGACCCAGATTGAATTCCCGACTTGGGTCACTGTCTATGCGACGTCTGCAAGTTCTCCTCGTGTGAGTTTCCTTCGAATGCTCTGGTTTCTTCCCACAATCTAAAAGGTGTGCTAGCTAGGTGCATTGGCCATGCTAAATTCTCCCTCAGTGTATCTGAACAGGCGCCGGAGTGTGGCGAGTAAGGAATTTTCACGGTTAATGTAAGCCTACTTGTGACTCTAATAAACAAACAAACTTTAAAGTGTCTAAGTAAAAACCAAGTACTATAAATTTTCACAGCACAAAGGCTGTTGTGTCCAACAGCTCCAAATTTACGCCCCACACAAACTTTCTCTCACTCCTCTTCTAAGACCATCTACGCATCTTCCCCCTAGCCTTGCAAATTCCTGCACTTGAAACCTATGTCCAATTTCTATTCCAAAAGCTATCGAATCTGCTCCCACCACCCATTCAGGCAGCTCAGTCAAATTGTAACAATTAAATGTGTTTAAAGAATTTTCTTCACCATTCCTCTATGTTCACCAACATATTGCGAAAGTGAGCAAATGACATTACTTGGCATCTATTGTGCTGAATCCAATCCTGTGGTTAAAGCTTCTGAATAACTGCGTATGCAAAATTATAAATGCACAGCACAAGCTCTTTATTGTCAAGCAGGCCAATCTAGCATAGAATCATAGAATCCATACAGTACAAAAGGAGGCCATTCGGCCCATCAAGCCTGCACTGGCAACAATCCCACCCAGACCCTGTCCCTGTAACCCCATATATTTAACCTGCTGATCCCCCTGAAACTAAAACAATTTAGCGTAGCCAAGCCACCTAACTCAAACATCTTTGCACTGTGGGAAGAAACCGGAGCACTGAGAGGAAATCCACGCAGACACAGGAGGGACATGCAGATACTGCATAGACAGCACCTAAGGTGGGAATTGAACCCAGGTGTCTGGCACTGTGCCACCGTGCTACCCTTGGAGGTCCTGAAGATGCCAGCAATCTCACTGCTGTGTTTGAAACGGAAATATAAACTGGTAAACTTGCGCCCAAACTTGTTATTGATTTTGTTTCTGCAGCAAGGAATGGGAGTCACATCCTAGGGGCATAAGTCGTGTGTCCAGAGGGGGCTAAAATATTGGCATTGACAGAATACAAGAGAGTCAGAGAGTAAATATATAGGAGCAAAATAGTAAAGCATATTGACTTCATACAATACTACTGTCAGAAATTACAACAGAAGTTTCCTTTGAGAGTGCATTGTCTAAACCGAGAGACAACACCAGGAAGCGTGTATTTAGTGCATGCAAGATATTGTTAGATGATAAATCTGTCAAGTATGCATTGCTGGGAGAAATAAAACCTTCCTAGTCTTTCATTAGCAATGACTTTCTATCATGTTGAGTAACAGGTGTTATTTCTTAATAATGGGGGCGGGGGGTGGTCTTTGCTAATTTAAGGTTGAGCTATCTTCTTATCTTAGAATGGAATTTGCTTTAGTTGATTAGTCGAATCTTCAAATGCATTACATCACAACATTACAGTGGTTGTATGAAACGATAAATACATTATGCTCCTCCATTGCACATAATGTTTCATGGAGAAGTTCCCTATCCTTTGGGACTGGATAATATCTGTTCCAAAACCAACATTCAGGACAGATCTGATGAAGGGTCAGTTAGGCTCGAAATGTTGGCTCTATTCTCTCTCCACAGATGCTGTCAGACCTGCCGAGATTTTCCAGCATTTTTCTGTGCTTGTTTCAGGTTGCAGAACCCGCAATATTTTGTGTTCATTCAGGACAGATTGACTGGTTACTTATTTCATTTACTATCCACTACTATGCACATAGTGACTGCCATGTTTCCTACATTGCAATAAGTTCTTTGGTTGTAAAGGAATGCTTCTGAGGTTGTGATAGGTGCTATGTAAATGCAAGTGTTTCTTTCAAGTGTGATGAAGGAATTGAAGTATTTTCTGCCCCTTCCCCTTCATTATTCCCCTTCCCTTTTTGTTAATTAAGCTGCTATCTTAATGTTATCCCATGCAAAGTCCTACTCACTCATTCCACCCGCCTCGCTGAGATGCATTGGCTCTTGGTCTAAATAAGTCAAATTTCTCATCTTCGATTTCAAGTGTAGCCACACTCTTCCACACTCCATCACCTTCTCTTGCCTTAACTTTCATGGAATCTCTACACTGAAGAAGAGGCCTTTCGTCCCATTGTGTGTGCACTGACTCTCTGACAGAGCATCTCACCCAGGCCACTTCCCCCGCCCTAACCCCGCAACCCAACATATTTCCCGTAGCAAATCAATCTAACCTGCACATTTTGGGCACTGAAGGGCAATTTAGCAAGGCCAATCAATGTAACCCACACATCTTTGGAGTGGGGGAGGAAATCGAAGTACCCAAAGGAAACCCACATGGACACAGGGTTGGGGGCAGGGGGTGGTGCGGGAGGGGGAGAACGTGCAGACTCCATAGAGTCATCCAAGCCCAGAATTGAGTCTGGGTCCCTGCCGCTGTGAGGCAGCCGTGTTAACCACTGTGCCCCCACTTTGCCACTCCAAACTCTTTGTTGCTCTGACCCTGACATTTGGGCTGGGATTTTCAAGATCCTCCGAAGATTGCCGTGAGTGGGATGGAACATTTGACAGACCAGGGAAGGTTTGTTGACTGCGAGCAGGAATTTCTGGTCCCGTGGCAGGTGGGATTAATCCGAGTTGTCTCCCTTTTCCTTCCATCCCGCCACGAGCAAATTTGCGTCATGCTCAACAAACCTCCTCCATAACTGCACCCCCACTTTTCAATGTCTTTTGAGACCTTTCTTAAAGTTCATTCTTTGTCAAAGCTTTTGGTTACCCAACCCTGCCCCTGCTACTCCTCACATTGCCTTCCCTCCTCCATCTCCGAGATTCATCATCTGTTCTTTGGTGTCCATTTACGCTTGTCACTTACTTCAGAAGTGTCCTGGGATGCTTTTCTATGGAAAAGGCACAACACATAAATGTTGATTGAGCTATTACCGTCATACACCAAGTACATTGATACCAAAATCACCATCTTTGACACATTAGTTTAATTGGCCCTACAAATCTCTCAACTGAAACACTGAACTGAGGCCCCAACTGCCCTCTCTCAGCTTGATTTATTTTGAGGCAGGGTGGTGGGAGTTATTTGTTAGTATCCTGATTAATATTTAACACTTAATCAAGGTCACCACCAAACAGATTATCCTGTCATTATCAAATTGTAGTGTATGAGAGTTAGCTGTGCATTAGCTAACTGCTGTGTTTCTTACATTGCAGCAGTGATTACAATTCAAAAATACTCAACTGGAAAGTATCTTGAGATGTCTCAAGGGAGTGAATGTCACTACATTAGTGACTTGTATGGGGCGTCTTGACAACTACGTGAATAAAATGGGAACAGAGGGACACTGTCCCCAGAAGGCTAGGGATCTTTAGTTCAGTCAGACAGCCTGGTCAGTGCAGGTTTGGAGGGCCAAAGGGCCTGTTCCTGTGCTGTAATTTTCTTTGTTCTCCATTCTTTAAATGCAAATCTTCCTTTCGAACATACACTAAATCTAATTTAACGCATCTTACACTGTAGTATTATGACAAAACTTACTTTTGAAGTGAAAAAGTTAAGTAAGCTGTCAAGGTTTAAAGTTTCAAGTTTATTTATTCAGGTCACAAGTGGGCTTGTATTAACGCTGCAATGAAGTTACTGTGAAAATCCCCTAGTCACCACACTCTGGTGCCTGTTCAGTACACTGAGGGAGAATTTAGCATAAACAATGTACCTAACCAGCAGATCATTAGACTATGGAAGAAACCGGAAAACCTGAAAGAAACACACGCAGACACGTGGAGAATGTGCACACTCCGCACAAACAGTGACCTAAAGCCACGAATCAAACTCAGATCCCTGGAGTACAGAGAAAAGCAAGGGGCAGGGTGGGGGCGGGGGGAGGGGGTGAGAGGGGGCTACGTTGCTAACCACTGTTCCCTGTGCTGTCCTACCCACTGTACTACTGTGAAATGTTGAAGTGAGATGACATTTTTCACTTCAAACAATACGAAAAAAGCCACAGCAATATTTCGAAGAAGAGCCAGGGAGTTTTGCCCAGTGTCTTGGCCAATACTTCTATCGCAACCAACATCACTTGAGAAAGCAGAATACGTGCCCATTCCCACATGACTTTTTCAATATTCATTCATGAGTTGCGGGCATTGCTGGCTAGGCCAGCATTTATTGTCCATCCCTAATTGCATTTGAGAACGTGGGAATGAACTGTCTTCTGAAGCCGCTGCAGAGCAGATGGTGCTGGAACACCCACACACGGTGCCAATGAGGGAAGGAGTTGCAGAATTTTGACCCAGTTGAAGAAACCATGACATAGAATCAAATCAGGATGGTGGGTGGCTTGGAGGAGAACTTAAAGATAGTGATGTTGTGCCAACCTCTGCCACATGTGCAAAAGGGTTTTTGGTGTTTTGATAACCATATTGCTCGGAGATGGATTTTGCGAAGATAGTTGATAACCCATAATAACTTTGTTTGTCCAACTATGCAATTACAAAGTCCTTACTGCCAAGTGGCCATCTGCATCACATAATCAAATAAAGATTAGACCACAATTTGGCTTCAGCCAAACTGACAGAAACTAACTTACACTTGATTAAGGAAGAATCTTTTTTTTTAACTCACACGTTCCAGCCTTTAAATTTATGGGCAAGAGTTTCCTGTGGGTTTTCAGACCCCAGTGTCAGGATCCAGTCGCCCGCACTTGCCAGCAACCAGATCATTGGAGATATTTTCACCGAGATGGCCTCCTAGTTAACAAAACTAATGACTCGCTGTCTGAACACAAGGCAAGTTAACAGTGAGATATATGATTTGTCAGCACAAATGGAAGTTCTTTTGTGACTTTGATTCAGTTTCCATCTGAGGTCTCTTCAGCACAGCGCGACACGATAGCATAGTGGTTAGCACTGCTGCCTCACAGTGCCAGAGGCTCGGGTTCAATTCCCGGCTCAGGTCACTGTCTGTTTGGAGTTTGCACGTTCTCTCCATGTCTGTGTGGGTTTCCTCTGGGTGCTCTGGTTTCCTCTCAAAGTCCAAAAATGTGCTGGCTCGGTGGATTGGGCAAGCTAAATTGACCCTTAGTATCAGGGGAACCAGCTATGGTAAATGCATGGGGATAGGGCTTGGGTGGGATTGTGGTCAGTGCAGTGGGCTGAATGGCCTCCTTTGCAGGATTCTATGATTCTATAATTCTTCTCCCAAAGCTTCCTTTGGAACTTAGTCTGCTGATGGGATCATTAACTTTCCTTTGTGAGCTTGGGTACTGATGGGGTGTTTACCCCAATCCAACGCTGGCATCTCCACATTTACGTACTGATGGGGGGGGTGCATTGTGAATGCTGAACACTTCACAACTCAAGCCCCTGACTATGCCAACTTGAACAATGTAGCAGCACATGGTGAAATGAAGCCAAGCCTTGCAAATACAGTATCCAATTTATTCCATCCTTAAAATGCAAAAGCTAGATGAAAGAGTTCAAATTTCAAATGAATGGCTGCAAGTTAAAGCATCAGCCCATTCTAACATATCCTGGAGTGGTCCTGGATAGGATTCTCATCTTTTAGGATCAGCCACAAACAACTGCAGTCCAAGGTCAAGTCCTGATTGCCAAACCAGCCGGCTGAAGGTGGGTGCTGTAAACCTCCACCCTCTGAACCTCAGCACTCACATCCCATACACAATAGCAAAATGCTGCACCCCTGATTTGTCAAGATCATCATAAACATATTCACACACACACACACACACACACACACACATACAAACACAATCACTCAAACACCCACACCCCACTCACACACACACACACATACATACACCCACTCACACACACATTCACACAAACGCATGTGTGCACACACACTCATACGCGTATGCGCACACACATCCATATCCCAGTCACACACACGTGCACACACGCACTCACTCACACACATGCACACATATACAAACATGCAGACACACACGTACACACATATACAAACACATACAGACACACTCACCAACACAAACACACACACACACACACATATACGCATCCACACACACATTCACACACACATGCAGACATACTTTCCCCCACCCACACACATGAATACACACACCAATTCACACACACACATATACATACACATGCACACATAATCACAGACAAGTGCATGCATGCTCACACATATGTACAAGCACACACATATGCGCATATACACACACTCACACACATATATATACAAACACTCAGGTAGCAAACATTGGCAGGAGTTGTTTATATGCCACGCTACGGAATGATAATGCAGGATACGGTATAGATCAGGGAATTAGAGCTGCAGTAGCAAGACTAATAATCATGAGGGACTTTAACTTAAATGTAGACTGGATAAAGCTAATTAACTGGAATGATTTGGAATGCATTTGAGATGGTTTTTTAGAGCATTACATTGAAGAAGCAATCAGAGAATGGGTTGACTTCAATCTGGTATTATGCAATGAGAAAAGGCTAATTAATAATCTCATTGTTAACTCTGATAATATTATGTAGTGAAGGAATAAGCCCAAGGCTTGTCTTTTACTTTAAGCAAGTTCATTCTTAGAACACTTTAACAAGGTGTCAACTTCTTTCTGTTCCCAAACCTAATTGTTTAATCTTTGCCCATTTACAGTTGAGCTAATGATCATCACTTGTCTTTGACAATGTAATTGGATTTTTTAAAAATTCATTCATAGGATATGGGTGTCGCTGGCTGGGCCTATTCCTAATTACCATTGAACTGAGTGGCTTGCTAGACCATTTCAGAGGGCAGTTGAGAGTCACTCACATTGCTGTGGCCCTGGAGGCACATATAGGCCAGACCAGGTAAGGATGGCAGATTTCCTTCCCTAAAGGACATTGATTTGATTTTGATTTCATTTGATTTGATTTATTATGGTCACATGTTTTAACACACAGTGAAAAATATTGTTTATTGCATGCTACAGAGACAAAACATACCATTCATAGAGAAGGAAAACATGAGAATACAGAATATAGTGTTACAATCATAGCTAGGGTGTGGAAAAAGATCAATATAATTCAAAAGCCTGACAGCAACAGGAAAGACGCTGTTCTTGAGTTGGTTAGTACATGACCTCAGAATTTTGTATCTTTTCCCCAAGGGAAGAAAGTGGAAGAGAGAATGTCCGGCGTGCTTGGGGTCCTTAATTATGCTGATTGCTTTGCTGAGGTAGCGGGAATTGTAAATGGATGGGAGGCTGGTTTGAATGATGGAATGGACTACATTCATGATCTTTTGTAGTTCCTTGTGGTCTTGGGCAGAGCAGCGACAATATCGAGCTGTGATACAACCAGAAAGAATGCTGTCTTTGGTGCATCCATAAAAGTTGCTGAGAGTCGCAACTGATGTGCCAAATTTCCTTAGTCTTCAAGAAAATAGAGGCGTTGATGGGCTTCCTTAACTATAGTGTCGGCCTGGGAGTACCAGGACAGTTGTTGGTGATCTTGACCAACAAAACTTGAAGCTCTTGACCCTTTCTACTTTGTTGCCATTGATGTAGGCAGGGACGTGTTCTCCTTTACGTTTCCTGAAGTAAATGACAATCTCCTTTGTTTTGTTGACATTGAGGGAGAGATTATAGTTGCCGCACCAGTTCACCAGATTCTCTATCTCATTCCTGTACTCTGGCTTGTCATTGTTTGACATCCAACCACTACAGTGGTATCGTCAGCAAACTGGAAATCAAATTGGAGGGAATTTGGCTACACAGTCATACTATAGGAGTATAGTAGGGGACTGGCTTCTAAGAGCTTGGAGCATTTTAGAATTTAACAAAGGAGGACCAAAAACCTGATAAAGAAAATGAAGAATATGAAATGAAACTAGCCAGGGACACAAAACGTATTATAAAATCTTTTACCAGTATGTAAAAAGGATAGGATTAGCAAAGACAACTGTGGCCAGTACAGATAGGCATCATTCGCAGGGAGATGCTGGAATCTATGATAATAGATGTGATTACTCGATGTTCGAAAAGAACAGTGGAATTGTCAAGATTTATCATGAAACCATGTTTGACAAACCTGCTGGTATTTTTTGAGACTAGAGAAGGGAAAACAATTGGATGTGATGTATTTGAGTTTTCAGAAGGCTTTCAACAAAGTCTCACACGGGAGGTTAAAAAACAAAAATTAAATTTTTATTGATATTAGGAAATGAATATATTAGCATGGATTGAGAATTGACTCAAAAGCAGAAAATGCTGGAGAAACTCAGCATCTGTAGATTGAGAATAGAGCCAATGTTTTGACTCTGTCTGACCGTTCATCAGAGAATTGATTAATGGATTAGAAGCAGAGAGTCAGAATAAACGGATTGTTCTCAGGTTGACAGGTTGTGACTAGTTGAGTATGGCAGGGATCAATGCTTGACCCCAGCCATTTGCAATCGGTATCAGTGATATGGATGTGGGCACCAGATATACTATCTCCAAGTTTGCTTAGAGTAAATATGTTTTGCTGCAATTGCATAGAACTTTGGAATACAGCTTTGAGTGAAGCTCCAACAATGTTCAAAAAGCTTGACAGTATCCAGAACAATGCAGCCCACTTGATTGGCACCACATCCACAAACTTCCACTCTTTCCACCGCCGCTGCACAGTATCATCTGTGTGCACCGTCCACAAGAGGCACTGCAAGATCTCAGCAAGGTTTCTCAGACAGAAACTTCCAAACTTAAGATTGCTACCATCTCAAAGGATAAGGGCAACAGACACTTAGGAACACCATAGCAACTGAAGTTCTCCTCCAACTTACCCATCATCCTGACTTGGAGATATATCGCCATTCCTTCACTGGGTCAAAATCCTGAAACTTCCTCCCTAACAGCACTGTGGGTATGCTGATGATTCATCACCATCTTCTCAGGGGCAATTAGGAATGGGCAATATATGTTGATCCAGCCAGATATACCACATTCCATGAATGAATTTTTAAAAAGATTTTGTCTCCTTCTCAAGGAAAGATTTGGAGAGCGTGCAAATGGAAATTCATTGATCTCTGGGATGGTAGGAATGACCTCAGAGGGGAGATTGAGGAAACTGTGCCTTTGTTCTCCAAACTTTAGAAAAATGAGAATGATTCTCTTGATATAGACATGATTCGTACAGGGCTTGACAGGGGAGACACAAGAAGAATGTTTCCTCTGCCTGGACTCAGTAAGAGTCTGGCAACACCAATTTTAAATCCAACCGAACCAGGGGACACAATCTCAGAATAAGAGGAAGGTCATTCAGGATTGAGATGAAGAGGATTTTCTTCACTCAGAAAGTTTTGAATAGTTGATTAGGGAACAAATGGCCTACTTCAGCTCCTATTTCCATTTATCGAATCATAAAATTCCTAAAATGCAGAAGGAAGCCATTTGGCCCATTGAGTCTACACCGACAAAAATCCAGGCCCCATCCCCATAATGCCACTTATTTACCTTGCTAATCCTGCTAATCTACGCATTGTGGGACACTAAGGAATGATTTAGCATGGCCAATGCACCTAACCCGCTCATCTTTGGATTGAGGGAGGAAACTGGAAAACCCGACAGAAACCTACGCAGTCATGGGGAGAATGTATAAACTCCACATAGTGACCCAAGCCAGGAATCAAAGCCAAATCCCTGGAGCTGTGGAATGGCAGTGCTAACCATTGTGCCACCATGCTGCTCCGTTCTAACTCAAAAACAAGAGTGGCTATCCAGTGAATCAAAGTGGGCATTGGAATGTGAACGTTTCTCTTGCATGTTTTTCCTTTTTGAAAGGATTAAAGATTGTTTTTCTATTGGAAGTAATATCAAAAGAAACAACAGGTTGAACTAGTTGCTGCTAATTTAATGGCTGGCATCATTTTGGCACATTTTTGAGAGGATGTCACTCATAGTTCAGTGCCGTCTTTCAGAAAACTGTAACCGTATCAAAGATGGCGCAGCGAATTATAGACTTTACTCCAGGGATGGGAATTCTGGTTGGTGGATGTAATATTAGGAAATGAAAGCCCATAGTGACCAAGATTCACCAAACTTGGTTACAATAGCCACCAGCTTTTTTTTGCCAGTTTCTGGATTTTAGAGGCAGGTTGATTTTGTATACAGTAACAAATTGTATTGTTATAGCAGTTTCAATGTGGCAAAGCATGCCAAGATTCACCTCAGGCATGTAATTAGCCAAAATCTGAGAGTGAAATAAATAAGGTGATATTAGTTACAGGTGATCAAAGAAAGAGGAGGAAACAGAGAAATGGAACTCTTTAGAAAGGGAATTCCAGAGCCTAAGGCAGGGTTGCCAATACTGGAACTTTGATAAGAAAAGAACTGGACGGGTGCAGAAATCTCAGAGGGTTGAGGGCAGCAAGAGGAATACAGGAAACAACATGTTTCCTTCCCCAACTGCGTCCTGATTCAAGCTGCAATGTTACTGAGGATCCTCTTCACTGAGACAATCAGGTTTTCTAATATTTGGACCTAGTGCTGGAGAAAGAGGAAAGGCAGCATTTCTGCTGTGTAAACCCAGTTACACAGTTAAATAGAATCATACAGCAAAAAAGGAGGCCATTCGGCCCAACAAGTCTGCACAGATCACAATCCCACTTAGACCCTATCCCCATGCATTTAACCGAGCTAGTCCTCCTGACACTAAGAGATATATTAGCATGGTCAATCCACCTAAGTAGCACATCTTTGGGAGGAAACTGGAGCACTCAGAGGAAGCCACGCAAACAACATGCAAACTCCACACAGTGTCCTAAGCCAGGAATCGAACCCAGGTCCCTGGAGCTGTGAAGCAGCAATGCTAACCACTGAGCCAGCATGCCATTAGTGGGCAGTAGTGCAAGGTGATACAGATTGGAATGGGGTCCATCCCAAAGTTTACCTTTCCCTCCCATCTTCTTAATTGTTTCAGACAGAATACTGATTATAGACAGTCTGGATAGCTTGCAAACTCTGACCCATTATCTCTTTTTACATAAATTTCAGTTTTAAGTTAAGTTTTTATTCATGTCACAAGTAGGTTTATATTAGCGCTGCAATGAAGTTACTGTGAAAATCCCTAGTTGTCGTATTCTAGCACCTGTTCGGCTACACTGAGGAAGAATTTAGCATGGCCAATGCGCCTAACCAGCACGTCTTTATTGTTTTTCAATAATTAAAATAAATATGGAGGAAATTAGAATGGCACGGTGGCACAGTGGTTAGCACTGCTGCCTCACAGCTCCAGGGACACATGTTCGATTCCTGGCTTGGGTGACTGTTTGTGTGGAGTTTGCACATTCTTCCTGTGTCTGTGTGTGGGTTTCCTCCAGGTGCTCCAATTTCCTCCCACAGCCCAAAGATGTGTGGGTTAGGTGGATTGGCCATGCAAAATTGCTCCTTAGTGTCAAGGGGACTAGCTAGAGTAAATGCATGGGGTTATGGGGATAGGGCCTGGGTGAGACTGTAGTCAGTGCAGACTTTATGGGCAAATAGCCTCCTTTTGCACGGCAGGGATTCTATCCTATGGATCCGATTTTATCATTTTAATTCTAAGTACTGGGCGAACTTGAGTCAGAGATCATTTCAGGTCCGACTTTTAGACCCGCTCTCCGGTGCCAGTATACACACTCTGCCTGAAAAAAATAGCAGAGATTCTAATCGTGCTGCAGAAGCCTGAGGGTGGGGCTTATTGCGTTTGAAACATTGGAGACTTCAACTGCACATGCGCAGAAAAAAAAATCGAGAAACGCTCCTCTGCCACATCCTCATTGGGTCTGATAATGCCTCCCCCTAGACCCCACAGACATTGCCCTACCCCCATAAAATAAATGTACCCTTTATACCCCCACCGCCCTGCTACCCAGACAAATCACGGCCCCCTGCTCCACTCCTAACCCACCAATCGCATGCAGAGTGGCAGCGGAAGCCCCTCCACTCCTTCCCCACCAGAGAATGATCTTACCCGTCTTCCTCCCTGCCACGTCCACCACCGATCTGGGTCAGAGACCCGCCGGAAGCCCGGAACTTACCTCCTCAGAAGCTGGACGTTTGTGGACCATGTCAGTTTCGTGCCGAATCTGGACAAAAGAATGCAGTAGTAAAGGGGGGGGGAATGCCAGTAAGATTGGGTGTCCAACCCTTAAAGTCAATTTAAATGCATGTAAATACATTTAAATTAATGTCATACCCATTTTTGGGCAAGGTCCTGATTGTGGCCATTTTAGGCGCTTGATAAAAGGAGAACAAGCACAGAGGCAGTCTTGAATCACATTATTTCCATCATGTCCAATTCTACCATATTTTTGCACCCGGAAAAGGACTAAACTTGATGGCAAAATTGGGCCCTATGATTCTTTGATGGGTTATCACTGGCAAGACCATCATTTGTTACCCATCTCTAATTGGCCTTGAATGGCATGGCTTTCCACGGTATTTCAGGGGGCAGTTACAAGTTACCCTATGTTGCTGTGAGGTCTGAATGTAGATCAGATTTCCTTTCCTAAAGAGGCCTTGATGAGTCAGTTGGTCTTTTCCAGCTATCAACGATGGTTGCCATGGTCACCATTTCTCAGACTAGCTTTCAATTCCAGATTTTATTCACTGAATTTAAATTCCACCAGCTGCCGTGGTGGGATTTGTACCCATGTCCCCAGAGTGTTGGCCTGGATTAACCAGTCCAGCATTGGTACCATTATGTTACCATCTCCTCAGCCGAAAGTGCTTTTCCATTCTCACACATTTAACCAACGTTGCTAAGAGAAGGGTTTCTCTGGTGTTAAAACCACCTCATTGGGCAGTTAATGAGTTGCTGATGATTGACACTGTGACATTTGTGCTGATTAGATTGAAGAAATAGAGGAGAGACCCTAAAGCACCAAAAAATTGTAAAGTTAGAAACTATGATCTTGGCTTCCTTATACCGTAATGATGGATCTCCATACAATACTGTCTAACTAAATGAGTTTGTGATGAGTTTATTATAAGTACTATTCATTTAATGTGATCACTTAAATATGGTTACATTTAGGCTTAGATATTCACCTGAACTTTTAGTTAAACAAAAAATTTAAATTTCATTTTAGTTTTAATTATTAAAAAAAAACCTGATCTTTGGTGAGTTTTCTTCTGAACCTTAGAAATTATCAGTGCAGATTTTCCCATCTAGAACCAGTCAACACAGGACATTAGCAAGCAGGCTGGTGCAAACAATTCATTTAAAAGGCTAGAAACATCATGCAATCTCCCTGTGGCATTCTTGCTGCTCACTGTTACCCCACGCTCCTTGTGCTTGGGCTGGAATTTTTCAGACGTGAACACAGATTAAGAAAAGCACCATCAGAAGCACAGACACACAGAGAAGTCTGGGACTACAGGTCCACAAACCCTTAAAAGTGGCAGCACATGTGGAAAAGGTGGTTAAAAAAAGCATATGGCATACTTGCCTTTATTGAACGGGGTATTGAGTATAAATGTTGGCAAATTATGTTACAGTTGTATAAAATGTTGGTTAGGCCACCTATGGAATACTGTGTCCAATTCACCACACTACCAGAAGGATGTGGAGGCTTTGCAGAGGGTGCAGAAAAGATTTACCAGAATGTTGCTTGGTATGGAGAGTATTAGCTATGAGGAAAGATTGGATAAATTGTGATTGTTCTCCATGGAAAGACAAAGGCTGATGGGCGATCTGATAGAAGTTTATAAAATTATCAGAGCTATTGATAGGGTGAACAGTCGTAGGCTTTTTCTCAGGGCAAAAATGACAATTTTAAGGAGGCGTAAGTTCAAGATAAAAGGAGAAAAGGTCAGTGGGGATGTGTGAGGGAAGTTTTTTATACAGAGGGTAATGGGGGCTTGGAATGCACTGCCAAGTGAGGTGGTTGAGGCAGTTATGTTAGCCACATTTAAGACTTAACTTGCCAGGCATTTGAACAAATGGGAAATAGAGGGATATAAGCGATTGGTCCAGATAGGACAACGTGATTGGCATTGGTTTGGAAATTCAAAAGACCTATTGCTGTGCTGTACAGTTCTTAGTTCTTTTTGTTCTTTATTGTTTGACTTAGAGCAGAGAAGGCTGAGGGGGAACTTGATTGAGGTATATAATGTTATGAGGGACATAGATAGGGTAGATAGGAAGAAACATTTTCCCTTAATAGAGGCGTAAATAACCAGGGAGTATAGATTTAACTTTACTAGGGAAGCAATGGCCTTGTAATATTATCACTGGTCTATCAATCCAGAAACTAATGTTCAGGGAACCTGGGTTCAAATCCAGCCATGATAGGTGGTGGTATTTGAATTTTAAAAAAATCTGGAATTAAGAATCTACTGAGGACCATGAAACTATTGTTAATTGTTAGAAAAACCCATCTATTTCAATAATGCTCATTAGGGAAGGAAATCTGCTGTCCTTACCCGGTTTGGTCTACAAATGATTTCAGAGCCTCAGCAATGTGGCTGACTGTCAACTGCCCTCCAAAGGCAATTAGGGATGAACAATAAATGCAGGCCAGCCAGCGATACCCAGGTCCCACATATGAATAAAAAGATAAGGAGCAGGAGATTTAAAGGGGATTTGAGGAAAAGCTTTTTCATCCAGAGGGTGTTGGGAATCTGGCACTTACTATCTGAAAGAGTAGTGGAGGTGGGAACCCTCATAACATTCAAGAAGCATTTTGATGAACAATTGAAATGCCACAGTGTACAAAGTTACAGACTAATATTGCAAAATGGGATTAGAATAGAAGGTGCGTGATGATCAGTGCAGATGGGCTGAATGGCCTCTTTTTGTGCTGTAAAACTCTATGGCACAACCTTATAAGCCTATTGGTGATTTTGTCCTCTCTTTCACTTTACCCACAACATGTAGTGCTCTTCATTTAAAAAAAATTGTACTGGTACCAATGTTTTCCAGGGATGTTAAGTCTCTGTTGCTGTTATCTAAGAAGTCAATGTGGGCACAAGTCCTTGCTTTTGCTTTTAAAGGAAAGAGTATCATTTACACAACACTTTTTATGACTCAACATGTTCCAAAGTGCTTTATAACCAATGCAGTATTTTTAAAGTACAACCATTGTTGTAATGTAGGAAAATCTTTACTCTGAAGAGGTGACTTAGGCCATGTTTTTGTGAATCTATGATGTCTTCAGTTCTTGTGACTGAGGGAGAGAGGCCACCCATGTTCTCTGTTAGAGGTGCACTGTTCAATGTTTTGCTCCATGGCTGGTCTATGTAAGAACAGTCCAGGATCACTATTCATCCAGTGTTTCCTCCTTCTTGGTCTGGCATTCGTTCAATGCCTCTACATAGCAAGGATGAGGAGTGACCAGTCTGGAGAATTGTAGCTGTGATCCCAAATCCTACCACTCTGTGGCAGAGTGTATCACCAAAACCTTTCAAACTGTTCAAACCAGATGTGAATATGATGCCAGGTGTAGGCATACAGTGAATCTATTGGGGCAGCGAATAGTTCACCAGTGAGAACTACACAGGATTGTACAGTACACAAACACCTAATTCTATTGAGAGTGGTTCTATTTGAGCGTCCTCCCAGCTTCATTTAACCCCATCAACAGATATGGATTCTTTATTCCTCATGTAATGTTTTTAGAACAAGGACATTGAATCCTACAGTGCAGAAACAGGCCCTTCAGCCCATCGAGCCTGCACCAACCACAATGCCACCCAGGCCCTATCCCCATATCCCTACACATTTACCTGCTAATCCATCTAACCTACACATCCCAGAACACTAAGGGGCAATTTTAGCATGGCCAATCAAACTAACCCGCACATCTTTGGATTGTGGGAGGAAACCAAGCACCAGGAGGAAACCCATGCAGACACGAGGAGAATGTGCAAACTCCACACAGACAGTGACCTGAGCCGGGAATCGAATCCAGGTCCTGGAGCTGTGAAGCAGCAGTGCTAACTACTGTGCTACCACGCCGCCCTAACCTTACATTCATATCGGACGTTGTCTAATCTTACATCCATATCGGTTACCTCAAGTTCTCCGTGTGATAGTCAATTCCAAAATCTAATCATTCTGGGCAAAGTTTTTACTGGCATCCTTATTGGATATCAAATCATAAAATCCCGACAGCACAGAAGGAGGCCATTCAGCCCATCAAGTGCGTACCAACAATATTGGTGACTATTCCATATTTACAGATGCTAGTTTTGGACTGGCTCACAAGTAGAAGCATCTTCTCTGTCAAACACATCCACGAGATAAATTATCAGAGTTCACTCTGGTGTCTTTTGAAAAATCCCAGCCTGCTGACTCTGATATCTTTTGGCATTGTCCTCTAAATCCTTTTTGCTCATTCTCTGTATCCTTTACTCAATGTAAAGTATAGAGAAGTTTGTGCAGTACTCTTAAGTGTGCACTAACCAAACTTCTATGGAAGTTTAAAATAACTTTCCTGCAAGCCCAGTCCTCTAGAAATGGACCCTGGAGCTATGCTTGCACTTTTTATTATTCTGTTAATCTGTGCTGGAACTCTTAATGATTTATGAATGTGTGCCTCTTTGTGCCTATACTGTATGCAGACACCCATTTTCCAAAGAATACTTGGCCTCTTTGCTCCTCCTGCCAAAATGCATAATCTTATTCATATAAGTACTGAAGTTAATAGACGAGGTTTTACAATCTTCTGAAATGGTAAAATCCTGCCCAAGGTCAATAGACCTTTCCATGATCCACTCCTTAACTGTTCCCATTCCTGCTGCGGGCGGGATGGTAAAATTCCAACCAATACATCATTTATTTGATTTAATTTCATTTATTAGTGTCACATGTATTAACATACAGTGAAAAGTATTGTTTTTTTGCATGCAATTCATGGAGAAGGAAAGGAGAGAGTGGAGAATGTGGTGTTACAGTCATAGCTAGGGTGTAGAGAAAGATCAACTTTGTGCGAGATAGGTCCATTCAAAAGTCTGATGGCAGCAGGGAAGGAGCTGTTCTTGAGTTGATGCGGTCCATTTGGTGGATTGAAAAGCCCTTTGCTTGTAGGGCACAGTCCACTAAAGCAGGAGTGAGCCAGGTCTCTGTGAAACAGAATATACAGCAGTCCCTCAATTCTCTTTGGAAAGTCTGACTTTAAGTTTGTCCAGCTTGTTCTCCAGAGATCGGGCATATGCAAGAAATCAGATAGAGAGGGGAGCTTTGGAACACAGCGTTTTCCTCTCACCCGCAGGCCTACAAGTTTCTATGCTCCCTGGAGTGACTGCTTCTTTTCGGGTAAGGATATCATGTGTTCAATGAGATTCTTTGTCCCATTGGTATGTGTGTGGAGGATTTGTTGTCTTGGGATTCCTGTATCAGTAGATGTTCTACACAGACGGGCGTTCTGTGTTATAGTCGGGCTGTGGTTCAGCTTCAAAGGTCAGAAGATGTCCAGACCACGTTCCAGCCCGGTCAGGTCAAAGGTCAGTAAGTGGATTACATCTCTAGAGTTACAGTTGTGGATGAGCCAATGGCTGAGTCCATGTGTTGGGCTCCGCAAGGTCAGTTCCAGGTTGGGGTTTTCTTTCGGAGTTGGGAGGATCACTAGACCTGCAAGGAAATTTACAAGAACAGTGTTAGTGATTTTAAGACAGTGGGAGTGACTTATTTTGGAATGAGAGGCGATTGTAGAAGGGGGGGAGTGGAGAGGGGTTGCTTGGGGCCTGCAGTTCTCTGGTCAGAGGGGTTGGGGGCTGGTGCAGTGGAAGCTCCGACTCCAGACATGCTGATCTAGCCTTCAGGTTCAGAGCTAGAAGGTGGTGGTGGGCGGGGTGGGGCAGGGGTGGGGGGGGGGGGGGGAGGTGTATGGGAGGAGAAGGCCCCAGCCCCAGGGATACAGGTCTGATTGTGGAGATCTTACTCACCCATTCTGCAAAGTTTGCTGATGTGGTTTGCGTATTAGACACAAGTGCTTAGCATTAGGCTATGATGCAGGCACTTAGTTGGACAACACCCAGATTCAGAATACTTGAAACAATATTTAATGGCATGCATTCTAGCCCACTGTACATTAACCCATAAAGCATCCATAAAGTTGTGCTTGGGTCAATCATTTTTGCATTGAGATTTCAACTCACCCTTCCCAAGACTTTCCTCCAGCAATGCTACAGATGCCAAAAGTATGATCATTAATGTAACATATATTTCATCCAATCCACTTCAGGGAGAAAGTATATACCACAACTAAAAGCATCTGGCTTTGGTGTAGAGCTTAGTAGCTTCATATGGTCCCAGATGTCATTTAATCAGTTATTTCACAACAGAATATTAATGCTGTATCTTTGCTTAACCTTTGAACACGCCATTCGAAAACTCAGTGATGTCAAGTTCAGTTGCTTACTGGAAACCTTCGGCAACTAATTTGATGAATCACTCATGGTACAATGTGGTCATGGTTGAGGCTCATTGTTAATGAAGAACAAGATAATTCTTGAATGTTGAAGTTCTGGTTTTCAAAGGCTTTGTAACATACTATAGGAGTATAGCAAGGTCCCTGGAATTAGGTGATGATGGTGCGGGAGAGCACTGAGCAGAACTCTCAGGGACCAGTGTCATTGACAAGCTGAGGGGTGGAACGAGGGACCATGGGGTGAGAAATAAAATGGTCAGAACTTGTGAATGGCAATGGGATAGGAGCCTGGGACTGCTGAAAGCCCATGAAGGTGGTTGAAGAGCCAAGAAAGGAAATTGGTCAGATAAAGTTTATTTATTAGTGCCACAAGTAGGCTAATTGTAATTAAGTTACTGTGAAAAGTCACCACACTCTGTCACCTTTTTGGATACACTGAGGGACAATTTAGCATGTCAAATGCACCTAACCAGCAGATCTTTCAGACTGTGGGAGGAAACCAGAACACCTAGAGGAAATTCTGCACAGACAGAGGGAGAACGTGCAAACTCTGCACAGAGTGATACAAGTGGAAATCGAACCTGGATCCCTGGCACTGTGAGGCAGTTGTACTTTTGAGATTCGTCAGACTGACACAAGACTGAGAAACGTCATGGGGAAAGAGATGGTGAGTGCTGCATCGAGAAGCCGACTCCCAACTGGGAAAGGGATCTGGTGCATCAACGAGAAAAAGTCTCTGGAACAGCTGGACAAAAGCAAATTACTGTGGATGCTGGCTTCTGAAACCAAAAGAGAAAATGCTGGATAATCTCAGCAGATCTGGCTGCATCTGTAAAAAGAGAAAAGAGCTGATGTTTTGAATCCAGTCAAAGCTTACTGTCTCTAACAAATTGTTTCTTGGAGTTTTGCTTTCCTGTGAAATTTATACAGTTCTGATGCTTTGAGTAAAGGAACATTTTTTTTTAACCTTTGTGCTTAAGTTGCACATTATAGGAGCTCTTAACTCACATTGGGTAGCATCTCTGCTTCTGAGTTTTGGGTTCAAGTCCCAGTCAAGGCATTAATGGTCATGGAAGGTCATCCATAGTGAGATCAAACAGGAATCAATTCATAAAATCTTCCAATGCACACCAATGGCAGGCGGTAAGAATGAAGTGATTTCCGGTCAGCCGTGCGATGGAAAGAAATTGGAACCTCTCTTGCCATTACTATTCATTGGTCTTGGCTATAACATGCATTTTGTTGGAATGTAATCAATGATAATTTTCTATCTGTTGTAGTGACCAATGGTAACATGCTGTAAGGGTCAGCTAACCCAGTAAACTATATAACCAATGACAAAATGATATGGTAGTCAGCTGACTCAGTTTAAATAAGAATTGTTTAATTGCCTGGAATGACCCAGGATGAAGTCTCAATTGTTGGAGTAATGATGTTTCTTTATTCAACCTTTACTTTTGATTTATTTGCTGGAATATGTTTGTTTCATTTTATTGCCTTTAACTGAAGACTGGAATTAATTTATTCATATATCATAGGATGCCTGCAGCATGGAAAAAGACCATTCTGCCATCAACTTCATGCTAGCCTGTGCCATTCACCAAATGCCTTTTCCTCATGGCCCTGCACTTTTTTTCTGTTCAGATAACGATCCAATTTGATTTTGAATGTCCACACTGAACCTATCCCCAGCATAATGTCCGCAAACAACTTAAACACTGGGGAAATAAAACCCAACCTCATAATACCTCACAAAATAGATACAATGATGCAAACCAAAGAAGGAGATGTTTGGAGGTGAACAAAGTCTTGTCAAAGAAGAGGGTTTTAAGGAGGTTCTTAAATAAAAATAGGAAATTGGACAAGTGTAACAATCTTATGTGGGAATTCCAGGGGAATTTAAGCACAGAATCCTAGAACATGACTGCATGGTTAAAGGCAGATGTTCAAGAAGATGTCTCACCACTGCCTTCTCAAGGGCAATTAGGGATGAGCAATGAATGATAAATGTTTTCATTACCAGAAATGCCCTTATAACACCATAAACTGGTCTTAGGAGCAGAATTAGGTCACATGGTCTATCGAGTCTGCTTCGCCATTCAATCATGGCTGATATTTTTCTCATCCCCATTCTTCTGCCTTTTCTCCATAACCCCAATCTCCTTAGTCAACAAGAGCCTATCTATTTCTGTCTTAAAGACACTCAATGACCTGGCCCCCTCAGCCTTCGGCAGCAAAGAGTTCCACAGGTTCACCACTTTCTGGCTGAAGAAATTCTTCTTCATTTCTGTTTTAAAGGATCGTCCCTTTAGTCTGAGGTTGTGCCTTCTGGTTCTAGCTTTTCCTATTTGTGGAAACATCCTCTCCACATCCACTCTATTCTTGCAATATCCTGGAAATTTCAATAAGATCTCCCTTCATCCTTCTAAACAAGCACAGATGCGGAGTTCTCAACTGTTCCTCATACGACAAGCTCTTCATTCCAGGGATCATTCTTGTGAATCTCCTCTCAGCTCTTTCCAAAGACATCACATCCTTCCTTAGATACAGACACCAAAACCGCTCACCATACTCCAAATGGGGTCTGACCAGAGCCCTACACAGCCTGAGAAATACATCTTTGCTCTTGTATTCTAGCCCTCTCGACATGAATGTGAACATTGCATTTGCCTTCCTAATTGCCAGTTGAACCTGCAAGTTAACCTTAAGAGAATCTTGAACAAGGACTCCCAAGTCCCTTTGTGCCTCTGATTTCCTTAGCAGTTCCCCACTTAGAAAATAGTTTATCCCTCCATTCCTCCTTCCAAAGTTAATAACCTCACACTTTTCCACATTGTATGCTATCTTCCACATCTTTGTCCACTCACCTAACCTGCCCAAGTCCTTCTGTACCCTCCCGCCCTGCTTCCTCTATACTACCTGTCCCTTTACATATCTTTGTGTCACCTGCAAACATAGCAACAGTTCCTTATTCCATGCAAAGTGAAGAAAGAATTGGAGACAACTCAAGGAAACATCTTTTTTGCCAGTGAGTTGCTGTCATCTGGAATCAGAAAGATAGAATTTAAGCTCACATTCTAAAGGCACTTGTAGAAATACTTGATGGAAAAAATTCACAAGGCTATGGGGAAAAAGGAGAGAAGTATGTTTAATTGAACTGCTACACCAAAGAGTTGGCAGAGACACATTAGTCACGCTACCTTTGTTGACAAAAATATAAAATGATTCCAATCTTTTTCTATAATTAATAACTTGCTCGCGAAATAACATTCACAGATATTACACCTTTCAAAGCCGCTTGCTTCTGTGGTTTTGTTTGTGGAGCATTAATTCCCAATTAAAGGAGAACAAAGAACAAAGAGAAAGATCAAAGAAAATTACAGCACAGAAACAGGCCCTTTGGCCCTCCAAGCCTGCACCAACCATGCTGCCTGACTGAAGTAAAATTGCCTATCCTTCCGGGGACCATATCCCTCTATTCCCATCCTATTCATGTATTTGGCCAGACGCCAAATTGTATTTGCTTCCACTAACTCCCCCGGCAGTGAGAAAGAACAAAGAAAATTACAAGAATTACAAGAAAAACACAATCCTTTTCCCTGTTCTGTTGGAAAGGGAGTTTGCCACTTAGTCACTGGATAAGCACAAGAACAGACAAACTGTGATCTTGAAAGTTTCAATAACGGAGAGACATGTACTACCAGTAATAAAGTGCTGAATAAAGTACAATTCAGTGTACTGAATTGACAAAAGTACACTGTGACCAACTTCTATCTTTACTTAATTGCACAGACACAATGCAGGGAAGATGATTTCCCTTGTTGGAGAACCAAAAACCGGGGCCATAGACATGAGGTCAGCCATTTAGGAAAAAAATGAAGAAAAATGTCTTCACTCAAAAAGTAGTGAACCTGTGGGATTCTCTATCATAAACATACAGAGGCCAAATCATTGATTTTTCTTTATTCATTTGCAGGATATGGGCGTCATTGGCTGGCCAGCACTTATTGCGCATATGTAGTTGCTCTTGGAGGGCAGTTGAGCATCAACCATATTGTTGTGGCTCTGGAGTCACATGTTGGCCAGACCAGATTCGGAGGGCAGATTATCTTCTCTGAAGGACATTCGTGAACCAGATGGGTTTTTCCAACAATCAACGATGATTTCATGGTCAGCAGCAGATTATTAAATCTAGACTTTTTTTTATTGAATTCAAATTCCACCATCTGCCGAGGCAGAATTTGTTCCTTAGTCCCCAGAACATAAGCTGAGTTTCTGGATTAATAATGTAGCCATAATACCACTAAGCTCTCTCCTTCCCTATGAATATATTTAAGAAAGGAATAGATAACTTTTTAGGTTTTGATGTGTGGGGTGAAAGCAGGAATATGGCATTGAGATAAAGGATTATATTGAACGGTGGAGCAGGCTCAAAAGGCCAAATGGCCAATTCTTGTTCCTACTTTCTATGTTTTTCTCTTAGCAATTGAACCTTTTTTTTAAGCAGGAATATTTCTGATTCAAAGGATCATCTGCCCTGTTTTAAGGTATGGTTTGCCAAATGTATGATTGTATGATATTTTCAAAGAATGCAGCAGTTGATAAATAAAGACATTAAATTGATGTTCAATAACATAGTATTCATTACTGTTGTCAAACCTTGGGCTTAATGATAGAACAACATCTCATTAACCATGTCACTGAAAAACTGTAAACTTTAATCAAACCCACAAATACGCCTTTAGCAGTGCATATAGTGGTGTGGTTTACATCATAATTAACTGACCTATCAAACATTCACAAAAACCATGCCCTGTGCAATCAAACTTATAATTGATTCAATCCTCTCCTGGTGCTGTGATTATCTCCTTATTGCTCAATGAAGTATAAATTGCTTAAAGGAACATTGTTTGGAAACTTTTTGTGCTGAATATAGTATGGCACGGTCTTTCTCACTATCCTTGTAAACTCCAAAGATATTCTCACGTCACTGTGAATCCACTCTGTGGTGGCTACTGTTGTGTTATTTAGTTACCAGCACTCATAGGTTGGATTTTTCACACCCAATAGCCAAGGCAAGATGACCTGTGTTCTTCTATTGCTAACTTCTTGCCTGTTCTCTATTTCTTATCAGCACAATTGCTGACGGTACCCATAGGCACCTGGATCCTAAAGCTTGCAATTGCCTCTCTAGACCTCTCCACTTCCCTTCAGGACTTGCCCTAAAAACCTACCTCCTTCACTAAGCTTATTGGTCACCTGTCCCCATTAGCACTTCATGTAGTTTGGAATCAAATTTGCATCTGACTGTCATTTTGTTAAGTGAAATAAATCATTGCGTTTCTGAGTTTTTGAATACCCCGGGCCAGAGATACCTGTTTTCATTGGATCCTCCTGATGATTCCTGTGATCAGTGACCATTGAAACATGAGGAACAGGGTGCATATTCTGCAAGATGGGTAAAAAACAGGGTGGCACAGCGCTTAGCACTGCTGCCTCACAGTGCCAGCCGGGTTTAAGTCCAGCTAGGTGACTATTTGTGTGGAGTTTGCACTGTCTCTCTGTGTCTGCGTGGGTTTCTTCCGGATGCTCAGGTTTCCTCCGACAGTCCAAAGATGTGCAGATTAGGTTGTTTGACCATGCTTAATTGACCTTAGGGTCAGGGGAGTCACCAGGGTAAATGGTGGGGATAGGACCTGGGTGGGATGTGGTTGGTACAGACTTGATGGGCCGAATGGCTCCTTCTGTACTGTAGGGATTCTGTTATCCTATGATTCTAAGATTTACTGCAGCAACTTGCCAATAATCCTTAGACAACACCTACCAACTCATCTAGAAGGGCAAGAGCAGCACAGACACAGGAACACACCAGCTGCCAGCTTCCTGGCAACTCCAACTTGGAATTATATCACCACACTTCACTGTCACTGGGTCACAAATCTGGAACTTTCTTTCCAACACGCATCACAGCTGCCCCCAGATTGCAGCAATTTGAGGAAGTGGTTTACCACCATCTCCTCAAGAGCAATCACAGATGGGCAACAAATGCTGCCCAAATCCCATTAAAGTAGAAAAAGCATAAAGGAGGCCATTCAGTCCCTCAAAACTGCCCTACTATTCAACAGGCTATCGATACCTGAATCCATTTGCCTGCCTTTGCTTCGTATTTCTTGAGACTCTTACCCAAGAGAAAACCTATCAACCTTAAAAGCTACAATTGGCCCAAAGCATTTGTAACATTTTGGTCGCAATAATCCCAGATTTTTTTCTACTGCTCATGTGCAGAAATATTTGGCAAATTTCTTCCTGAACGACAAGGCTTTTATTTTGGGAATATATCCCACTAAAGGAAATATTCTCTCTGCGCCTACCCCATCAAATCCTTTAAGCATTTGGTTCCAGTGGCAGCAGTTTGGTGGTGAAGATATCATGCAAGCTTGTCGTTGCACCCTCTGGAATGATGTAGTGGCTCAGAGTAAGAAAATTGTGGCTTCCAAACTTGATCACATAATGAAGGTTGACATTGCAGTACAATAACTGAGGGAGAACCACACTGACAGAGCTTTAGCTGTAAAATGGAACTGAGATCTCATCAGCTGGACATAAAAGATCCCATAACACTTATCAAAGACAAACAGGGGAGTTCTCTGCTGGATCCTGGCCAATATGTCTCCTTCAGGCAATATCAATAAAACAGATGGTGGTAGGGGAAGGGGAGACGTGCGATTCTCCCACAAAAATTTGAAATGTCAAATTCGCATTTATTTTGGACTAAATGCCATTGTTTTTTACAGTCGGAGTTTCAAAATAAACCTCCTACACTCTGTGCACTGCGGAGGGCACTAGTGTGATGTGTGTGGAAATTCAGTGGGCACGGTCTATTCCCACCTGAGAAGCAATTAGTACAGTGCTGAGTGGGCCATCGCGCATGCACTGATCTGTCAGCGCCAAGATTGGCACACGCGCAATTGCCCTACATTGCCAACCTCCCGATAACTGATCTACTCGGTCACTACCAGACCTGCAATTTCCACATCATCGGCCACTCCACCCTCCCATGACTCGATCGCTGGCCCCGCCAAACACGTTTCAGCCAGTCTTGCCCTGCCCCCTGTCCATCTTGATGTTCCTCCCTTCCCCAGCCCCAAACTCCTGATCCACTCTCCCACTCCCCGCAATCCCACCCCCCCACCCCCAAGCAGGCTGACATCCCCTCTTCCTGACAGCCAGCCCAATCACTGACACCAAGTGTAGAGCAGGAGCGGGATCCTGCATCGATTGTCCCTGCTCCTATTAGGCCCCGCCCCCTTGGCATAGCCCAATGCCTGACAGAGAGTAGCAAGAATTCCCCTGGGCTTTGGCACTTTCCCCCTTGGGCAGTGACAGAGATCCAGGCTTGCACAGCAAAGCTGGAAATTTCCAGGGGGCAATCCCCCCAACACCCCACCCTCTGAGGGACCTTGCTTTTTCCCTTCACTCCAGCAGGGTCAGGCTGCCAGCTCCCCATCAATGGGGAACTATAGCAAACCCTGGAGTGAACCAGTCCTGGTGGGGGGAGAAGTGCACCTTGCAGTCTCAGAGATTTCAGTCCTGGGTCCACTAATCATATCAAAAACAGATTCAAATCTTCATAAATTATTCAGCTCCGCATTGGAAATCAGAAATCCAGCTGCAGGAAACTTATGGATGACATGGCGGCCAGTGGGGAAATGGCCTACATGAGTCTCCCAGTCCGCTGAGCTTCAAAAGCAGCAAAGCAGGATGGGAGAAACATAGAGTCTACAGTGCAGAAGGAGGCCATTTGGCCCATCAAGCCTACGTCAACAACAATCTCAGCTAGGTCCTATTCCTGTAATAGCCCTGTATTTACCCTCCTAATCCCCTGACGCTAACTGACAATTTATCATGACCAATCCATTAACCTGCATATCTTTGGAGTGTAGGAGGAAACTGGAGCACCCGGAGGAAACCCATGTAGGCACATGGAGAATGTACAAACCCCACACAGATACTCACCCGAAGCCAGAATCAAAATCGGCTCCCTGGCGCTGTGAGGCAGCAGCGTTAACCACTCTGTTGCCATGCTGCCCCATTTTTCTTCTTTTTATTCCCGCAACACTACATACTTACTCTGCGAATCCCTCTAACCTACACATGCCAGAGGCACTAAGTATCAAGGGGCACTTTAGCATGGCCAATCAATCTAACCCGCACATTTTTGGATCGTGGGAACCCTCATTGTCTGCTAATCTATTGCATTTCTTGCACTTTGGGGAAGCACTCCCGTCTATTATACAAACTCAGGCATATGTAGAGTTACAGTAATTCAATGAATTTTCACAAAGTCTGCTACACAGACAATTGGAATGGCGCCAATAACATGTGGTTGTAAAGAAAGATTGTTTAGATCAAACTGCTGGTCCCAATCTTTGGAAAGGCAATGACTAAGCATAATTCTCAACTATTCATAGGCCAGCCTTCTCATCATGTTCTGTCCACAATAGACCACAAAATGTTATGACCACTTTGAACGCAACTGCCACATTCTGTTATTGGAAGGCTAACATCATGCAGGCGCGTGCAAATCCTTAAAGAGAATGCAGACGTGGACTCAATATGTTGCAAGATCCTTCAATTGTACGCTCGGCAAACTACCATCATAAAGCATTTCAACGCTGAACGTGTCAGCCATGGGTCAGTTATAGAGATATAAACCAATATTTTACCACCTCGCCCACCCGAGGCACATGAGATCCTGCCTGAGGCCAATGGAGAATGCCGTCCTGTGAGCCTTGCCCACCTCCATCCTTGAGGTGAGGCGGTAAAATCCCGGCAAAAGAGTCATTGAGGCTTACAGCATGAAAGCAGGTTCTTCGGCCCAACTTGTCCATGCCACACAGTTTTTACCATAAACCCAGTCCTAGTTGCTCATGTTTGGCTCCTATCCTCCCATGCCCATCTTACCCAAGTAAGATGGTCCCCTATGTAACTGTCTAAATGCTTTTTAAAAGATAAAATTGTACCTGCCTCTGGCAGTTTGTTCCAGCCACTCACTACCCTCAGTGTGAAAAAAATTGCCCTCTGGACTTTTTTGTATCTCTCTCCTCTCACCTTAAAGCTTTGACCTCTAATTTTAGATTCCCCTACTTCTGGGAAAAGATATTGATTATCTATCTCATCTATGCCCCTCATTATTTTATGAGATCAACCCTAAGTCTCCTATGCTCTAGGGAGAACAGTCCCATCTATCCAGCATCTCCTTATAACTCAAGTCGTCAAGCCCTGGTAGCATCCTAGTAAATCTTCTCTGCACTCTTTCTAGTTGAATAATATCCTTTCTATAATAGGGTGACCAGAACTGTACACAGTATTCCAAGTGTGATCTTGTCAATGTCTTGCACAACTTGAACAAGATGTCCCATCTCCTGTATCCAATGCTCTGACCAATGAAACCAAGCATGTTGAATGCCTTCTTCACCACACTATCCACCTGTGACTCCACTTTCAAGGAATTATAAACCTGTAACCCTAGATCTCTTTATTCTATGACTTTCCCCAGTGCCTTACCATTAACTGAGTAGAAACATAAAAACATGGAAGACTGGAGCAAGAGGAGACTGTTTGGCCCTTTGAGACTGCCCCACTGTTTATTTCGGATCATGGCTGATGATCCAACTCAATAGCCGAATCCTGCTTTCTCCCCATAACCTTTGATCCCATTCATCCCAAGTGCTATAACTAGCCACCTCTTAACTACAGTTTTTGCATCAACTACTTCCTGTGTTAATGAGTAAGTCCTAAGGTGCTGGTTGTCTTATCAGGGTCAGCAGACTGTAGTGTTTCTCGGCAGCAACTTGGGTGCGGAATCCAGGTTGTCATCCTCAATGCAGTACTGAGGGAGTGCTGCAATGCCACCTTGCAGTTGAGACATTAAACTGAGGCCTTGTCTTCCCTCTGAGGTGAACTTCAAAGAAGGTGTACTCCCCCTGATCTTCGAGCCAATATTTGCCTGTCATCCAGCACCTAAAGCAAGTGATCTCACTATCTCACTATTGCATGTTGGTGCTTCCGGTTGTTAAATTAGCTGCTATGTTGTTCCTACATAACAACAGAAACAACATTCAAAAGGTACTTAATTGGCTGTGAAATATTTTATGATGTCCTGAGATTGCATAAGGTGCTATATAAATGCAAGTCTTCCTTTAATAAATGAATTTTTGAAGTTTGCTTAGCCTATCTGTGTTATGTCAGCCGGAATTCTCTGGCTGCTCATACCAGTGCATCCCCGTCCATGGGTTTCCTGCCAGCATGAGGAGGCATTAATGGGAATTCCCATTGACAGCGAAATGACCAGAGGCGGGATGGTAAATTTTCGACCGGAGAGTCAATTGGGGACTTTCTTTCATTTCCCTTTCAAAACAAGGTTGGAAAATTCAGCCAACTTGGGAAGTGGAATCAAACCTGAGGCCGTCATTCCTGTGTAAACGCCCACCCACTAACATATTTTTGCCTCGATGGTAGAGTACATATCTGCCTGTCAAGATGCAGCAGAGTTCTTTTTACCATTTACACAAGACAAATGACCAGGAAACTGATTTTCACAGGTCCATCACTCGCACTTCCTCCATGACGCTGCTATGAAAATAACAATCACATTCTTCACAGATCCAATGTATTTAACAGCTTGTGAAAAGCATCTCAAGTTTTCGCTGTCTTCAAATGTTGCTGGAGTTGTAGTTTCATACATTCTGACCCACAGCTGCACAAGGCACAAAACATTAAATTACACAAAGGTTGCTAATTTCTCTGATCGTTACTTGAAGCATTGTCTGTACTGGAGATAGAAGTAATGCTTTTTTTTAATTTATTTATTATTTACTGGTAGGTTTACATTAACACTGTAATGAAAATCTCCTAGTTGCCGCATTCCAGCACCTGTTTGGGTACACTGAGGGAGAACTTAGCGTGGCTAACCAGCATGTCTTTCAGACTGTAGGGGTGGGGTGGGGGAAACTGGAGGAAACCCATTCAGACATGGGGAGAATGTGCAAACTCCACACAGACAGGAATCCAAGTCAGGAATCGAAACTGGGTTTCTAGCTCTTGAGGCAGCAGTGCTAATCCTGCATTTCTTTTGCATCCAATATTAATTGCTATCAGTTGAATGGTTCCGTGGTCTAATGCTTATGTTACTCTGTTGATAATTGAGAGAACGTGAGCTCAAATCCCCCACTCAAATTTAAATAGTTTCAAAAAATAATATGTAAATAAAGAGTAACTATAATGCTGTCAGATTGATGCTAAAAGACCCCCCAGCTAGTTCATGAATGTTGTTTCAAGAAGAAAATCTACTTGGTCAGGCTGAGATGTGGCTCCATTCCACATTCTATCACCAGTGGTTTAGTTGGTCGTACTCTCACCTCTGATTCAGAAGATCATAAGTTCAACCCCACTGCAGAGACAACAAAACATAAGGCTATTTGTAGCATTGTCAGAGGTGCCATGTTTCAGATGAGACAAGAGTTATAAAGAGGTCCCATCTGAACTCTCAGTGAATATGAGAGATCTATGATATACTTTCATGAGAACAATTTACCCAGGTATATCCTGTCCATAAATTTCAGGACAAACCCAATCTGGCCAATTGGTAGATTTATCCTCAACTCACAGCTTGCTAGAATTTGTGGACAGTGCTATTAAGTGGCACTTACTTCACCAGTACCTGCTCATTGAGGCTCAGTTTGGGTTCTACCATAGAATCATAGAATCTCAGCAGTGCAAAAGGAGGCCATTCAGCCCAATGAGTCTGCAATAATCACAATCCCAACCAGGCCTTATCCTTACAACCTCATGTATTTACTCTAGCTAGTCTCCCCACCACCAAGGGGCAATTTACAATGGCCAATCCACCTAACCTGCATGTCTTTTGGACTGTGGGAGGAAGTCACAGCACTCGGAAGAAAACCATGCAGACACGGGGAGATCATGCAGACTCCGCATAGGCAGCGATCCAAGCCGGGAATCAAACCTGGGTCCCTGGTGCTGTGAGGCAGCAGTGCTAACCAGTATGCTACCTTGCCATCCAGAGGCACTCAGATCTGTTCTCATTACAGCCTTTTTCCAAGCATGGATAAAAGAGCAGAGTGCCAGAACTGAGATGAGAGCCATTGCCCGTGACAATAAAGTAGCATTTGGTTGACTGTGCCATAAAGTGTCCCTAACCAAACAGAAGTCAATGGCAATTAAGAAGTATTGTTTCACTAGTTGGAGTCATACCTGACAAGTGGAAGATGGTTGTTGTTGTTGAAGGTCAATCACCTCAGTCCCAGGACATCAGGAGTTCCTCAGGATGAGGTCCTAAGTCCAGAACATCAGTTGTCAGCTCCTTCAGCAATGACAAGCTCAGAAGTGAGGAAGTTTGCTGATGATTTCATGGCATTTAAAACCATTCACAATTCCTCACTAACAACAGCATACAGTAAGAATGGGCAACATTCATGTTCGGGCTAATAAACGAGAGGTGACATTCACACTACCAAAGTACAAAGCAATTACTATCTCCGAGAAGAGAGTATTTAAGCATTTCCCTATGGCATTCAATGGCATTACCATTATTGATACCTCATCATTGACCATAATCTTAACTGGACTAGCAATATCAACACTGTGGGAGCGATCTTCCCTAAAAAATGCTAAGTGCCGAACAAATATGAAAATAGGAGAGAAATTGCATCCATTTCCAACAAGCTTTCAGGCATAATCTTATAACACTTAGTGCAAAAAAAGACAAAGTGTGATTTGCACCAGTAGAGGGAGTTGATTCAGTCTATTCTTGCTGGAAAGCCAGCTGCTCAAATTAGGGTGTGCTATGTGCAAATCTCTGTGTTCTGTGCAACAAAACAGAGAAATCTGTCGGTTCCTCGACCTACAGGATATTGGCTCCCACCTCCTGATCATTGATCTTGCCAAATGATTGCCACCCTCCACCTTCAGTGGATATCGCCCACTGAGTAGTGCCAGGCTGGCAGTGTCAGGATGCCTGGATGGTACTGCCAGGTTTTTTGCTCCTCTTTTACCATCTTACCAAACCTGGATTACTGGCAAAATCAGCCTCAAGCCCAGGAAGGGCACAAGATTGATTCAAATATTTAAATCTTTTTTAAATATACCCATACACAATCATCTGGGCTTGTACCTTAGCAGCCTCACCAGTGGAAGTCCTCACTAACTAGGATCACTTTTGGTCCCTAGCAACAAAGATCTGATGTGATGGCCTGGCTGATTGATCAACGAGACAAGTTGGTAAGATTGCCCCCTCTGTCAGACATCAGAATTCTGTTCTGTGTAATTCACTCCTACCTCCCCAAAATTTGATGAAATATTCAAAAGCTCGACACTCTCCGGGACAGCACAATCGTACCGTGGTTAGCAATGCTGCCTTACAGCACCAGGGACCCGGGTTCAATTCCAGCCTCAGATCACTGTCAGTATGAAATTTGTACATTCACCGTGTGTCTGCGTGGGTCTCCTCTGGGTGCTCCGGTTTCCTCCCACAGTCTGAAAGGCGTGCTTGTTAGGTGCATTGACCCAAATAGGCACCAGAGTGTGGCGACTAGAGGAATTTCATAGTAACTTTATTGCAGTGTTAATGTAAGTCTTACTTGTGACTAATAAATAAATTAGAACTAGAAACTAAATCCAGGAAAAAACAGCCCACTAGATCGGAACCCTGTGAACCATCTTAAACTCTATCTACCACTGGTGCATAGTGGCAACAGTGTGTACCATCTCCAAGATGCACTGCAGCAACTCACCAAATCCTATTGGTAGTACCTTCCAAACCCACAACCACTACTGTCCTGAAGAACAAGGGTAGCAGATACCCCATTTCCCTACATATTTTACCCACTAATCCCTCTAACCTACACATCCCTGGATACTAAGTGGCAATTTTTTAGCATGGCCAATCAACCTAACCCGCACATCTTTGGACTGTGGGAGGAAACCGGAGCATCTGGAGGAAACGCACGCAGACACAAGGAGAATGTGCAAACTCCACACAGACAGTGACCCGAGCCAAGAATTGAACCCAGGTTCTGGAGCTGTGAAGCAGCAGTGCTAACCATTGTGCTACCATGCCACCCATTAACAGTGACCACACTGCTAAAGTAATATATTGGTTTTCACGTGGGTTAACAGTTTTTAAAGGCATTACATAAATGCAAGTCCTTTGTTTCCTCATGGGCCTAGGATGCACTGCCAGGTGAGGTGGTTAAGGCAGTTAAGTTAGCCACATTTAAGACTTATCTTGGTAGGCATATGAACAAATGGGGATTGGAGGGATATAAGGGGTTGGCCTAGAGGGGTAAACATGATTGGGGCAGGCTTGGAGTGCTGAAGGGCCTGTTCCTATCTGTACTGTTCTTTGTTCAATGGATCTGACTTTTCTAGAAAAGTCAAGAAAGAAATAGGGAAAAGAATTCTTCTGCCAACTTCATCTTTGGCTTACCACATATTAAGTTGGTCTTTCTCTACCCTCTAGCAATCACTATGAACACTCTCTCCTTTCATTCTCTATGAATGATATACTTTGTCTGTACAGCGTGCAAGAAACAATACTTTTCATTGTATGTTAATATATGTGACAATAATAAATCAAATCAAATCAAATCAAATCTCAGGGCCACAAAATGTCTATCACTGAGTGAGACTACACTAAAGGTCAGGTCGCAACACTGATGCCTGTTCCACTCTGGCTCACAAACTGATTAAAATACCTAGCTGCTATGATTAGGGGACAATCAGCAGCTAGTCAACATGTTGCACAGGTCACGGGGCTTCGTCTATCTGAGATTTTAGCACTCATATCCCTCCATCTCCAACCCACAAGTGAAATTCCTTTCCAAAAGAAAAGCTTTTGGCCCAGAATATACACTATTAAAAGAGGTTACTGCCGCCATCAAAAGCAGAGAGACAGGAATTTCCGACACATACTTTAAGTGTTCATAGATTAGTATCCAATGACATGATTTCTGAGGCGATGTTCTTTTTAACTTCTGGCCCGTGTCCGATAAACCAACTCTCTTTAGCTGCAGTGCAATACCTTATACTTACTTCCTCACAATGCTTGGAGAAACCTAGTATGTGTGTAATTGTGTCATGAGAATGCAGAGTAAAAATGTAAGCTGCTAACACAGCATGATTTATTAGCTTTCACAGTCTGTTGAAGATCCTGTTGTTACGACGATGCAGTAACATGTATTTGTTCTGCAGTCACCTTTACCATCCAGCGAGTGATAGTGATTATTTATACTCTATGTTAACATTTCCTTTGCCACGGGTTGGCCACTTGACCTTAACAGTTGACAAAGCTTGCCAGGGCATGGTGTGGCACACACTTATAAAACTCTTGGAACACGATAACAATTCTATACACGGCCTGTGTGTGCATTGTGTGGCACTCCCACCCTTTTGTGCAGAGTCATACAGCACAGAAAAGACCCTTCAGTCCATGGAGTCTGCACCTGACAATATCTATCACCAAAGTTACGTCAATCCCATTTTAAATTAACGCTTATTTGTTAGTCACAAGCAGGCTTACATTAACAATGCAATGTAGTGCCTATAAAAATGTCCCAGTTGCCATACTCTGGTGCCTATTCGGGTACACTGAGGGACAATTTGACATGGTCAATGCATCCTAACCAGCATGTCTTTCTGACCATGGGAGGAAACCAGAGCATCCGGAGGAAACCCACACTGACATGGGGAGAACATGCAAACTCCATGCAAACAGTGATCCAAGCCAGGAATTGAATCCAGATCCCTGGCCATGCAAGGCAGCAGTGCTAATCACTATATCAGCACATTCCCATTTCCCAGCATCTTCCCATATCCTTGAATATTGTGATGTTTCAAGTGTTCATCCAAATACTTCTTAAAGGTTATAAGGTTTCTGATCTCCACTACCTTCCCAGGCATTGAATTCCACATTCCTACAACCTTCTGAGTGAAAACGTCTTTACTAAAATCCCCTCTGAATCTTCTGCCTCTTACCCTAAAACTATGCCCCCACATGACTGACCCCTCAAACAAGGGGAACAACTGCTCCCTAGTCACACTGTCCATACCCCTCAGGATCTTATATACCTCGGCCATGTTCTCCTCAGCCTTCTCTGCTCTGAAGAAAACAATCCAAGCCTATCCAATCTCTCCTTGTAGCTCAAATGCTCCATCCCAGATAACATTCCGGTGAACCTCCTCTGTAATCCCGCTAGTGCTCTCATGTTCTTTCTATAGTGAGGTGACTGGAACTGCATACAGCACTCCAGCTGTAACCTAAACAAAGCTCTGCTGCACACAAAGTAGCAGGTAAATGCTACAAAATACATTATGTGGGGTCGGGGATAGGAATGGGGTGGGAAGGGAGGGGAGGGACCAGGGTGAAATATCACCCATTATTTTTGATTCCTGCTCCTAATTCCTCCTCCAAATACCTACTGAATGATTCAAGCTGGCAGCAGTATGAGATTAAATTAGCTGTGCAAAACCTTGGTGTCAGATTCAACCTTAAAATGAGCCTCTGATCTCATATTCATTCTAAAATGAGGACACTCACTTCCAACTCCTTACTATTGCGTGACTCTGCCCCATCTCAGCTCATTTGCTTTACAAACCAATTCCAGCATTTTCGTTAGCTCTTGACCATTGATTTGATGATTGTCTTGACCCATTGTCCTAGTTCTTTATTTGACCCATTGCACTCCTGGCTGGCCTTCCACATTCTACTCTCTGTAAACTTGTAATCATCCAAAACTCTGCTACTAATGTGTTAACTCACATTAAATCTGGTTCCCCTTTCACCACCCCCCACCCCGCAATCCCCGGTACTCACTGACCTGCCTCTCAGTCAAGCAGCATCTCAATTTTAAAGTTTTATCCTTGTTTTCAAATCCCTCCAATGATCCTCCCCATCCTGATCTCTAATGTTTGCCAATCCTGCTACTTCCAAGACATCTGCATTCTTGAATTCTGGCCTCTTGTGTATCATTGTTGTGTATCTGTCACTTTAAGACAGCACAGCAGAAGTGAATCACCTGACTTGAGGAACCAATGGAAATTGAAAGTGAGTGGCTACACCTCTCTCAGGCAGAATCTTCTAGAAATCATGTTGTAAGCGTGTCAGGACTGGACCTTTGACTCTACACTTCCCACTGCATTGGAAAAGTAGCCAGCATAATTAAAGACTTCTGCCTTCTTCCTTTGAGGATAAAAGTAGAAAAGTCGGAGGTCACAGACCAACCGACTCAAGAACAGCTTCTTCCCTGCTGCCATCAGACTTTTGAATGGACCTAGCTCACATTAAGTTGGTCTTTCTCTATGTCTTAGCTATAACTGTAACACTATAGTCTGAAACCCCTCTTTTCCTTCTCTATGAATGGTATGCTTTCTTTGTTTCGCGCACAAGAAACAATACTGTTCACTGTAAATCGATAATAAATCAAATCAAATCAAATCTCTGCTCCAGGGCAGACAGGCTGCAAACTCTTCCACCAAGTTTCTTTTATTAAGAAATAACTTCCTTGTTCTGAGCGAAGCCTGCAGCATCTCTTAACAGCTCCAGAAAGTGGTCAAGCAAAAATGCATAATAATGCTCAACTTTAATGGTTCCTCTACTGAGGTGTATGTTTAGTTGCCTTGGCCTCCAACTCTGGGGTTGTCTTCCCATGCCTCTCTGCTTCATTCTCCTGCTTTAAGAAACTCATTAGTATCCCAATGGGAGGATTTCTCCTGCCCCGACCACCACGGGAATCGTAGCGGGCGGGGGACAAACCAAACAGATTTCCATTGACCTTGGGTGGGATTCCCTGGTTTTGGAGTGAGTGCGTGTGAAGAATCCCACCTGCATCCTTGATCAAGTTTTCAGTCACTTGACCTAATATTCCCTCATGAAACTTGGTTAAACATAGGAGTATAGAGGCTTACAGCATGGAAACCGGCCCTATGGCCCAACTTATCCATGTAATCCTTTAACCGTAAATTGCCGGTGTTTGGCCCATATCCTTCTATATCCACCTTACCCATGTAGCTGTCTAAAATGCTTTTTGAAATTGGAAATTGTACTCACTCTAATATTACCTCTGGCAGCTCATTCCAGACACTCACCACCTTCTGTATGAAAAAATTGCCTCTCTGGACCCTTTTGTATTTCTCCCTCTCAGCTTAAACCTACACCTCTAGATTTAACTCCCCTATCTTTAGAAAAAGATGTTGACTATCTAGCTGATTTGTGCCTCTCATTATTTTATAGACCTCTATAAGATCTATGATTGTTTTACTTTGCTCTACTCTGTTTCATAAGGTTTTGATGAAGCAGCTTGGGACATTTTATTACATTAAAGAATCATATAAGTTATCACCATTGTTGCATTTCTCAATCTCTCGCCTCTAAATGCTGCTCAAATTTGTTTATACTGTCCACTTCAATGCTTTCCTTGCTTAATATTTCATAATTCTGTAATCATACACAGTAAAATCATTGACCCCTTGCTTCCATTCGGGAGGAGTCATGCACGTGGAGAGTTTGGGTCAGAGAAATTGTGCTCCAGGATTACAGCCCAGACTCCAAGTCTGAACAAGGCTACTTGCTCAAAGCACTGACTAGTGAGTGAATCAAGAGCACGTGTAAAGCAAATTCTATCAAACATTTGACATTTCCCTAACCTCCAATTTTCACCTTGCATCCTCCTGGTATTCTAATCATTATTCGCAGTAAGCTAGTTGCTGGATCTAATTCTGGTACTAATGTGAGGGATCATATGAACAAATCCTATGTCTTGTCACTGAATTCCACGTGAGTACTTGGGACAAAAGTCTTTCCGCAGACTGTTTTTAAAATCCAACCATTGTGATTGTCTGTGAAACAGGATTGTTGATATATAGAGTGTTTATGGGGCAGGGTACTGGAGGGGAGGGAACTTGCCGTATGGATAGTGGGTGGATCGGGGGTTGCCAGGGTATGATATCACTAGGTTCAATATCCTGAACAGTCAATTCCTCATGGGCAGTACGGTGGCACAGTGGTTGGTGCTGCTAGCTCACAACACCAGGAAGCCGGGTTCATATCCAGCCTTAGATATCTGTCCATGTTGAATTTGCATGTTCTCTTTGGACATCTTTGGACACCAGGTCTAATTTATCATGCCAATCCACCTAACCCGCACAACTTTCGACTGTAGAAGGAAATTGGAGCACCCAGAGGAAACCCACACAGACACGGGAGAACATACAAACTGCACACAGACAGTCACCCAGTTCCTGGCACTGTGAGGTAGTAGTGCTGACTACTGTGCCAATGTGCCATCCATATCAGTCACATATCCTTCCACATCCCCCACCCCTCCATCCCCGATCGCCAATATTTGTATAACTAATGGATGAAAATGTTTCAAGAAAAGAGATTTTTTAATGCCTTGTTGAATTTTCTCCTGCGTTTTCACAGTAATGATTGGGGAGGCGATGGCCTAGTGGTATTATCGCTAGATTATTAATCCAGAAACTCATCTAATATTCTGGGGACAGGGTTCGAATCCCTGCACAGCAGATGTTGGAATTGAAATTCAATAATAAAAATTTACAATAAGAAACTTTTGATAACCATGAACCCATTGTCAATTGTCGGAAAAACCCATCTGATTCACTCACGTCCTTTAAGGAAGGAAATGCGCCATCCCTACTCAGTCTGGCCCACAAAAACATGGTTGACTCTCAACAGCCCTTGGGCGACTAGGGTTGGGCAATAAATATTGGCTAGCCAGTAATGCTCATGTCCCATGAATTAATTTAGAAAATGATCCACAGTCTTCAAATCCAGGACAATCTTGGAAGTTTGGCAAATCTAACTAAGCATTTGTTGAGATCGTGGTCAAACTTACATGATAATTTATCCAGCTTTCTGCAGCACTCGTTTAGTGGTATGTGCATGAAACATCAGCAAAAGTTGTTCTCTTTATTCTTAACCATGGTCACTTGCCCTAGTGTTCCAGAGCCCTGAATATAAAATGAATACTCACTAATGACCAGACTTGGGACAAGACACAATACAATTTTCATCTCCCTTGTGGTGGTGTTCACATGGAACTCATGAATGACAAAGATCGTCCAGAAAAGCATTGCAGGGACAGGGCATACTCTGGCAACGAATGCTCTTATTTCGAACTGGAAGGAATATTATCTTAAAACCCCTGAGGAGCAAATTGCAGAAGGCAGGGCCAAACAAGGTGGCAATGAGAAGCTAATATGATTTGGTATTCATGAGGGGCATGGTGAGAGTGCAACAGTCAATAATGTATCAGAGCTAGATTGTAGTAGAGGCCAGGTAGGTAGAAAGAATGGAAAGAGATTGCTTCTGCATATCCTTCCTCATTGTCTTTTAGAATCATAGAATCCCTACAGTGCAGAAGGAGGCCATTTGGCCCATCGAGCTTGCAACAACAACAATTCCACCAGGGGCCCATCCCGTGCTAAACCCCATGACATTAAGGTGCAATTTACCACGGTCAATTAACCTAACCTGCACATCTTTAAGTGTGGGAGAAGACGGGAGCACCTGGAGAAAATCCACGCAGACACGAGGAGAAGGTGCAAACTCCACACAAACAGTATTCTGAGGTCGGAATTGAACCCGGGTTTCTGATGCTGTGAGGCAGCAGTGCTAACCACTGTGCTAACGCTGGCTTTGTCTCATATGAAGAGGGGATGATCATCGTACAGTAGGGAGGCGACAGGATGAAGTTCGGCCAAGCAACAACTTTGTAGCACTTAAATGAACATTCCAAAATGTAACTATTCACTGGATTCCAATGAGAATGGATGTCACAGCACGTTTAGCAAATGCTAATGGGATTTGTTTTTCTTTCGGTTGTTAATGGATGACTGGTGGAACTCTAATTATTATTATTTTTTAAATGACAACCGCAAGGCAATTTGAAGAGTAATTAACATAAATTACAGGCAGCTTTTTAGCTTTGCAATATCAATCTTTATATTAGGTTTTCGCCAATAGTAATGTTTTTCTTGGATTGAGAAAAGCTCCATTGTTTAATTATGCCAAATGCCATTTGGTTCTCAGGCTTTCTTACATTTCCGTATTGAAGTATTAGGGAGATTTTCCCATTGTTGGGGATATTGCAGTCTCACCTCCTTCTCACCACCCATCAACTCGGCCAATGCCCCACTCCTCCTGCCTGTGATTATTTTGCTGATGGGCTAAGGGTAGACACTATTTTACAGTGCTTAAAGGAGAAAAATAATTACAGAGATATGGAAAAAGAACACAGAGATGGACTACATTGATTATTTACCAATTGACATCATTAAGTTTTCATTTTACAACCATCAGGAAAGATGCAAGAATGCCAAATTTCCAAGAGAGCAACAATTTATGCTGCATGCAAAAAAAATGCTAGTTAGTTGGCAAGTTGACACAAGATGGTTGAGGTGTTGCCTTGGAGAATGCACCAGGGAACTGCTGTTCCTCATGGCATTGTCTGGATATGTATCTTTTTCTTATAGAGGACAGATCCCTGCCTATGAGTATCTGCAGCTTCCAGCAAGCTCAAGTGAGCCTCATTGTGAACCTGACTGATAACCTTAAACTATTTGTTACTGTAATTCTTAGCAGATTCAGGAATGTTCAGTCAGTACTGCCCAATTATAGAATCACATCTAACATTGGACACTATATTCTGGGTTTTGCAAGCATAGATAATTGGGTGCAATCAGAACTCTGTCTGTTGTCAATAGCTCATATTGAAAACAATCCCGCCTACCATTAAGACATATGACTTACATACCTGTATTACACTGTACTGAAACTCTTATTCCACGTCACTCATTTATATGACAAGCAGAACATCTCCTTGGCTTGATGACAGCTTCCTGTTGATGAATATACCATTCATGATGCTACTGCATAGTAGCAGTGTGACAAAGTGGATTGCTCTTCACAAAGAGTGGGCACACACTAGATGGGCTGAAAGGCCTCTTTCCTTGCTACCCTCTAGTACACTTCTACAATTCTCTGTGTTTCTGCCACAAGTGATAGGACATTACGCACTTCCACACCTATTATATGTGATGCTAAATCTTACTATTATTAGCGAAGGACAAAGCTGTTTGGCAGTATGTTGGTAACAAGAGATCACAGGTTTAAGGTAATTTACAAAACAATTAGGAAGGAAAGGAGGGGACATTGCTTCACACAGAAGGTTATCAACCTATCTGAAAAGTTGGTGGAATCAGATTCCACAGGAATCTCAAAAGGTAATTGGATATGAACTTGCAGGAACTGTCTGCAGTGTTTTGTAGAAATCTCTGAGCTGTAGAATTAAATTGGATAGTTCAGTCAGAGAGCTGGCACAGAGATGATAAAACAAATAATCTCCTTTCTGTGCTAGGAGAAACTAGAATTGGTAAACCAAGCTATAGGACAGGAGGGCCACCCCACCATTTCATTTCTAGGCCAGATCTCTACCTGAATTGGGCTGATTTCAAACACATGCATGTTTGGTGGATTGACTATGCTAAAATTGCCCTTTAGTGTCCAAGGGTGGATTGGCCATGGTAAATGCGTAGGGTTATGGGAATAGGATGGAGGGGTGAACCTGGGTGGGATGCTTTTTCGGAGAATTGGTGGCCTCCTTCTGCACTGTTAAGATTCTATGGTTCTATGGTTGTTGTTTTGAGATAAGTGCTTCGACCTTGAACTCTCAGGCGTGGAACTTGGTTCTTAGTCATATTCTGGTATCTGCTTAACACTTCCTTATTAAACAGGTTACAGAATAGACATGTTGCTCCTAGGAATAATTTCTATCTCCCTCCCTTTCTCAAGTCCAGCATGAGACAGCATTGGTATCAGTGATACACCATCATCTACTCATTCATGAGCACAGCACAGTGGCACAGTGGTTAGCACTACTGCCTCACAGCTTCAGAGACCCATGTTCGGTTTCGGCCTTGGGTGACTGTCTGTGCGGAGTTTGCACATTCTCCCCGTGTCTGTGTGGGTTTCCTCTGGGTGCTCCGTTTTCCTCCCACACTCCAAAGATGTGCAGGTTAGGTTGATTGGCCATGTGAAATATCCCCTTGTATCAGGGAACTTACAGGGTAAATATGTGGGATTACCAGGATAGGGCTTGGGTGGGGATTGTAGTCGGTGCAGATTAAATGGGCTGAATGGCCTCCTTATACACTGTATGGATTCAATGATTCCATCTGTTAACCCTTTAAATGTCCCAATTATATCACCCCTTAATCTTCTGCACTCGAAGGGATGTCCGTAAAGATTTGCCAGAGTTTTGCTCTTGACTGTTACATGTAACAACTCCTTTGCTGGGGGACTGGCATGTGTTGAGGGGGCAATATTTCATCTGTGTCTGGAATACAAACACTCACCTGAAGACTCCACGCATCTGAAGAACGGACCACCAGTTGAGCCGCCCACCATGACAGATCCCAGTTCCTGTGGAACCATGGGCCAACAAGGGCAAATGAAGAAAAAAACTAGACACAACTTAAAAGTGACAAAACCTCCAAGACAGACTGTCAATCCCTCAGCCAGTAAATCTTTTAAACTGTGCAGAATCTTGCGGAAAAACCACAATGTGGGTCTGTTTGCAGACGAGAAGGTGATGTATCCATTCAGAGCACTGGTGTGAAGACAGGCTCCTGTATTAATCAAAAGAGCCTGCAGCTGGGACTGCGAGCACCTCAACACAGGGGTTAGTGTCACAGCCATATATTATGCGCAAAAGAGACACACATAGTCATTTCTGTTATCTGAGCCCATGGAGGAATTTTCATAATCTCCCAGCTTGCATTTTACTGCACTTTCCCTGCATCTCCCCATCAGGGGAAATAATAGCTACGTCCAAAACTGTGAAATAAAGCTATCTTGCTAGAATGAGAGAATAAAACACAGAAACACGCTATTTTGCCCCTCGTGTCCCTGCCTGTTCTTTGAAAGGGCTATCCAATTAGGGCTTTAAATATTCCCCCTTTAAAAACATAACAAATTCCCATTTGAAAACGACGATGGAATCAGTCTCTAGCATCTTTTCAGCATTCCAGATGGTAACAACTCGCTGTTCTACAATAAATCATCCTGCCTCGAGTGGGCTTTTGTCAATTACTGTAAAACTTCGTCCTTTAGTTACCAATCCTTCTGCTGATGGAAAACGGTTTTCTCGTATTTGCTCAATCTAAAGTCCTCTGGGCTTCTGAACCCCTCCATCAGAATGAACTGTGGATCAAAAGCCCACACTGCACAGCAAAGAGTCACTGGCTTTCCCAGAGAAGATAGGTAGTGGTCAGAGGGTGGGCTTGACATCCAATGAAGAGAGGCAGGGTACTCTCAAAAGTGGGAGACCAATCAGACATTTACACAAGTCTGTGGGAATAGCAGTGATGTCTCCAGTTTCTCCAGATAACTCAATTCCAAATCTCACGTACCATTCTAGTCAATCTCTTTTGCACTCTCTAAAGGGTTTGAACTGGAAATGAGGTGAGCCTGATACTGTAAGGTTCAGTTCATGGAACAGAGTAGAATCTAATGGCAAAATTTACAGACTATTCCTGATTTACTGAGAAGAGGACACCTGCAAAAAAATGCAGATAAATAAAAATTGAGTGCAACAGTGTCTGAACAAGCAGTGTTGTGTCAAATTAGTTAGAGGTCAACTAGAATATGTAATCTATATGGTCTTCAGTAAAGCTTTTAACAAGGTCCCATGTGGGCAGAACCGTGGCATACTGGTTAGCAGTACTGCTTTACAGTGCCAGGGTTTCAGGTTCAATTCCCGCCTTGTCTGTATGGAGTCTGCACTTTCTCCCCATGTCTGTGTGGGGTTTCCTCTGGGTGCTCCAGTTTCCTTCCAGAATCCAAAGATGTGCAGATTAGGTGGATTGGCCTTGCTAACTTGTCAAGTTAGGGTAAATGCATGGGGATACGGCCTGGGTAGGATCATGGTCAGTGCAGACTCGATGGCCCGAATGGTCTCCTTCTGCACTGTAGGATCCTATGATCTATGATAACATGTGGGATCAAGAAGATAAGAGCCCATTGACAAATTGGATCAAATCCTACTTAGTGGCAAGAAGCAGAAGGTGGATGATTGAAGATTGTTTTTGTGATTGCAAGCCTGGACCAGTGGCATATGGTATAGAGATGCCGGCCTTGGACTGGCGTAAACACAGTAAGAAGTCTCACAACACCAGGTTAAAGTCGAACCAGTTTATTTGACAATAATCATATTATTTGATAGATTTCTTCCACATGCCTGACGAAGGAAGACGTTTCCGAATGCTTGTGGGATTACTATCAAATAAACTAGTTGGACTTTAATTTGGTGTTTTGAGACTTCGTCCATGGATCAGTGCTGGTTCTCTTGTTGTTTATTGTGTACATCAGTGATCTAGAAGTGAATGTGGGAAATATGATGAGTAAGTTTGCAAATTAGATGAGTTAGTGTGAAAAGGGGATTCCAAACCAGATAATAAGACTGCATCCTGTTCTGAATCGTATTAACTGGTGAATGTTCATGTGTTCAGGGGCAATCTATCCTTGGCAGTGAATGCACCTGTTCATAAATGTTGCAAAATATGTTCCCTTTTAGGAATCCTCCCGATAAGATTGCTGCTAATTAACAGGTTCCCAGACCTCCAGTTTTAAACTCACAAAATTATTTCAGTAATTTTGCTCGACTAAAGTGAACATTACTTTAAAAATATCAGAGAACATCATAAAATATCAGCATATATGTTTTAAAATCATAACTACTTGTTTTGATTGTCTGATTAGATTCACATATGTGTAAACTGTTAATGTTAGATGTCTTAAGAATCATTTAACTCCCCTTCACTGATCTTTTGTCTTCTATAAATTTGCATTCTACTGATGAATCTTATTAGCTGGTTAGGAATCCCTTTCCACTGTTGCTCAGATGCCTTGAACAATGACAAATATAATCCAGAGACTCAAATCAAAACCTACGGGCCCTGCTTTGAATCCCATCACAACAGATGGTGAAATTTGAATTCAATGAAAATCTGGAATTAAAAGTGACCATGAAAGCATTGTTGATTGTTGTAAAAATTCAGTTCGTTCATACATAGGAAGGAAATTTACTGCCCTCACCTGGTCTGGCCTCCGTGCGAATCCAGATCCACAGCAAAGTGGTTGACCTTCAACTTGACATCCCATCTCAAGGGATGGGCAATAAATGCTGGCCCAACCAGGGACACTCATGTCCCATAAAATATGATTTGATTTGACTTATTATTGTCACATGTATTAGTATACAGTGAAAAATATTGTTTCTTGTGCACTATACAGACAAAGCATACCATTCACAGAGAAGGAAACGAGTGAGTGCAGAATGTAATGTTACAGTCATAGCTAGGGTGTAGGGAAAGATCAACTTAATGTAAGGTAAGTCCATTCAAAAGTATGACAGCAACAGGAAGAAGCTCTTCTTCAATCAGTTGGTACCAGACCTTAGACTTTTGTATCTTTTTCCCAACAGAAGAAAAATAAAGAGAGAAATTATAGAAAATGTAAGAAATTATACAATTATATATTGGGGAGTAGGATGAATTGATTATATCCTCCAAAGAGTCAGCACAGGCATGATGGGCCAAAATGCCTCCTTCTGTGCAGTTGGGTCATTGGATTTCCTACAATAATCAATAATCACAAAACTCAATGTTAGTGTTCTGCAGGGAGCTACAGAATGAGACAGAGGGAAGAGAACTGGGTGACACACACAGGGCTGCTGATGTATCATTAGGAGTTGGCACACTCTTGACTGAATGATCTGAGGTTACTAACTTACTGAATGGAGAGGACGTGGTTTTTACAGAAAGTTGATTGCAAAGCACTGCGTGTGTGCGACAGCCTTGGAATCATTTCAGACAGAGTGCCACAGAGGGTAGTTCAAGTGAAAGGATCTGGTAGCCATATGGCAGGAGAATGACACATTTATTTAATATTCCTGCCATGTCTTCAATTTTCATGGAGGAGGGAAATCAGAAACCCTTGCTTTCTGAGACTAATAAAATAATATAGGTTAGTTTAAAACAGGGGTCACAATGTGTCTTATATAAATCAAAAGTATCACATTATGCCTTACATATACTCTACGAAAATATTGTCCCTGATTTTAGCAGCACATCTGCCCCGAAATCAGGGCAGGCGAAACTCGCAGAATGGCATTCTCCGTTGGCCTCAGATGTGATCTTATAAGCCTTAGGTGGATGTGCTGGTAACAGTCTGGCCATTGTTTGTATTTTTGAGAAGCATTATAGATTTCCATTGTATTTTTGTATTTTCTTGTGTACTTTTGTCAATAAGCAGTTTACCCCTTGGCATAATGGGTAGTAAGTTTAATTAGACAGACCACATTATTTTGGAACAATGAAGATTAGGGCATATACTCTATTATCAGGACCAGGACATGCAGCTGCAATACCAAGGTTATTGAAATGAATAGAAGGATTCAACTTCTAGCTGCAATGAATAGTTGTAATCCAGCTTCCTCTGATATAAGAGACAGGAAACATATAAGGAGAATGGCTCCATTCTTGTTCTCAGGATTGTAGGTGTCAAGAGTCTAGAATCTATTGGATTTGTGTAGGCCAGGACAATGGAGGAAAAGAGTCTATGGGTTTGGTTGACCCGAGAATTCCTAATTCTGCTAGAAGGTAGAAGGTTATTATCCAAAGTAAATGAAGTGTATTATTGCAATTGGACCATCCAGTTTGGCTGACAGGTGGAGCAGGAAGATCAAATCTTCAGAAATGTATATCTGTTGCATCCATGTGATATAATGTCAGAGAGAGTTAGAATCCTCTGACTATCTCCCTCCCAATACGTTTTTAGTCAAATAAAGAATGTCTTTAATTGCATGCTGTATTTTGCAAAGTTTTTGTGTGAGCTGGATTCAGTTGAATATAGCATTCCCCTGTAGGACACACTAAGAAAATTTCCCTTACACTTCACAAATAGAATCCCTCCTTCATCCCTCAACATTCCTATCCTGTCTTTCATTATTTGTTTTTGATATACCTTATGATTGCTCCTATTGGCTTCTTTTATGTTATCTTGAAGCCTTTGTTTTAATCTCACTTTTCATCTCCTGATGTTTCCATCTCCTGGGATAACATAATGGTATAGTGATTAACACTTCACAGTGCCAGAGACCCAGCTTGAGTCATTGTCTGTGTAGGGTTTGCACATTCGCCCCATGTCTGCGTGTGTTTCCCCTGAGTGCTTTGATTTCCTCCCACAACCTGAAAGATGTAGTGGTTAGGTGCATTGACCCGATTAGGTAGTAGACTGTGGCAACTGGGAGACTTTCACAGTGACTTCATTGCAGTGTTAATGTAATGCTTTCTTGTAACTAATAAATAAACTTTATTTTCGAATCTACCTGGTGACAACTTTATATTGGATGTAATGTGACCAATGGTAACAAGCTGGGTCAGCTGACCCAGTAAATCATGGAACCAATTATAGAATGATGTGATAGTCAGCTGACCAGCTGACTCATGATAGCTAAGAGCTGTTTGGAATTGTGGAAAATTTGGATTGTTCCTGAGCAGAGCTCCAAGTTTGGAGTAATGAAGTTTCTTTAGTAAACCCTTTCTTCGATTTATGAGTTGGAATTAATTTTGCTATTTTTTATTGTCTGTATTTGAAGAGTTCCTTCAGAAGAAACTGATTGTCCTTTCTGTGTTCCTCATTACTTCTTTTAGAATCACTAATCCTATCCTGGATGTTGCCTTTCAGGATAAAGTGCCTTTATCTAAGGATAATAAATAAATAAATGCACGGTAACATCTTGTGATTTTTATGTCAAGTCAAAGGGCCAAATTTTCCAGTCCTCCCTAATCCCGCCCCATCCACCAGTCCATTCCCCATCTACTCCCGGTCATTTCCCCCCTACCTTGCAATGGATTTACCAGTAGGTGCTGAAAAAAAACTCATGTGAAATGATGGCAGGAACTTGCAGTTGCACCAGTCATGGTGGTCATCATTCCCACCAGAAGCTGGAGTGAAATCATTCTGCATCCTATGCATGAAATATTGATGAAGGTCCCAATGGAGTCACCCACATCTTCCCCCCACCTTCCTGCCCCCCCCTCCCCAATCTTGCACCCAACCCTCTGCACACCAGTGGGTTTTCACACCGTCCTAGATCATGTCTGGATCGACATGGCATGCACATGTTGGGAGTTAACTTGCAGCAGCTGGAGACTTTGGGATTAGGATGGAGGCCTCTAGCAACCCCGTATCCCACCACATGAATCATCAGGACAGCTTCCCCCCGCCCTCCACCGACTACATAACTAATGAGGCTAGCATCACCCCATATGATGCAAATTCCCATCAGTTTCCTTGGCAGGGAATATCCCTGGTTCCTGTTCCAGCCATGGGGACTTAGTCCAGAATGGAAAATTTCATCCAATGTTCCTCACAACATTGGTGAGCTGTCTATCCATAATAAATGGATCAACTACTACTGGTCACCTTGGTTTCCTTCCTCCAGAGGTTCCTGTTGAGGGGGTTAGAGATTGGGATTATACCCTGACATTGATACAGAGAAAATAGCTGCATATTATTAATTGGAGTTGGCAGCCATGACTATTGAAGGATATCAGAAAGTAGAGACTCTCCAAAAGCAATTGGTTAGACTAACCAGGACACTCAGATGGCCAGAAATTCTTAGTCCAGGAGCAAAGGTTTGGTCCATTCTACTCCTAAAGGGCAGTTTGGTGAAGGAATTACCAGAACTAGTCTTGAAGTAGGTTTATTTACAGAGTGAAAGTTTACAGATATATATCTCTTACCTCCACTCATGCACAGAATGAACATTTGCTGCCTATCCCTGGCTACCTTCTCTCCTCTTCGCCATCACCTTCCTCTTCCCTATTCACCATCTCCTATCCTTATCTGAGACAGCTGGCCCAACATTAATCTCTTTCTTCAGGTATGCTGAACCTAGTAAACTTAGTATGCTGAACTTTGTGGTGACCCCATAAATCCGCACAGTTACCATAGCTAATCCATCAAATCTACACATCTTTGGACTATGAGAAGAAACCGACACAGACAGAGTAAGAACGTGCAAATTCCATACTGACGGTCACCCCAGGGTGGAATCGAGTCCAGGTCCCTGGCATCGTGAGGTAGCAGTATTAACCACTGTGCTGCCTGCATATCTTAGAACACTGATGGGCAATTTAGCATGGGCAATCTACCTAATCTTCCTTGTTTGATTTGATTAGATTTATTATTATCACATATATTATTATGTGAATAGTATTATTACTTCCATTCTATACAAAGCATATCCTTCATAGAGAAGGAATCAAGAGAGTGCAGAATATATTGTTACAGTCATAGCTAGGGTGTAGAGAAAGATCAACTTATTGCGAGGTAGGTCCATTCAAAAGTCTGATGGCAGTAGGGAAGAAGCTGTTTCTGAGTCGGTTGGTAAATGACCTCAGACTTTTGTACCTTTTCCCGACCGAAGACATATATCTGGGGTACATGGGATCTTTAATTATACTGGCTGCTTTGCCGAGGTAGCCAGAAGTGTAGATAGAGTCAATGGACAACCTAGGAAACTTGGGACACTAAGAGTCAATTTAGCGTGGCCAATCCATCTAACCTACATATCTTTGAACTGTGGGAGAAACTGGAGCATCCGAAGGAAACCCCATGCAGACACGGGGAAAATGTGTAGATTCCACACAGACAGTCGCCTGTTCAACAGCTCACAGTTCCCAGTACTGTTGAGGCCACCCTTGCCAAACTTGGATAGATTAAAGAAACAACAGAATTTGCATCACACCCAAAAATATCAGAGCTGCCATCAAAGAAAGTAGTAGGGCATCTCAAGCTTTACACTTAACCCACAGGAGCCACACTGTTTACTGGAATGAAGATGTAAGGCTTATTCTTATTGATGTCAACTTTTGAATAGCCTGGAACTCATTCTGTAGTTCTGCTCATCAGTAGCCTGACGAATTAACCATTTCTCCCTCTTGTGGAGCACTCTCACGGATTAAGTAGATGAATGTGGGCATAAGGTTGCTTTGTAGAAGTGGAAGCACTGAAGTAATTAATTCCCTCGCAATCTGAGAAAAACGACACCACCTTCCCCACCCTTCGCCTTTGTAAATATTGCACTAATCCTGTCACTGTTCCTGTAAATTCATCACTTTAATACCTCAGAGTTCATTAAATACAGCGTCTGGACTGCTGCGGTGTAAATGTCACCCATTGAAACTCTCCCCAGAGCAAGAGAGAGAGTTTAATGAGAAAAAAAAGTAAATTGAAAAGTCATATTATATACCGAGTCAATGTGCAAACATCATTGTGATTTAATCCCCTGCTGGCATGCATGCAGCTCCCTGGTAATGACTTTTGTGTCAAAGTCTAATTGAACATCAGATGATGGCAATTCAATGGTGTTTGAATTCTAATGAGAACTTGAAGCTAGCCAATCGCATGTATAATTCAACACCGAAACGCAGTGCAGAGACTGTGTAGATCTTGTGGCCTCACCATAAAAAGAAATCTCACAACACCAGGTTAAAGTCCAACAGGACCTGTTGGACTTTAACCTGGTGTTGTGAGACTTCTTACTGTGTTTACCCCAGTCCAACACCAGCATCTCCATATCATGGCTTACAATAAAACCCATCTGTAAAAGAAGCAGCTTTCATTTTGGTAACACTTTTAGTATATCAAACATATCAAATCCATAAGGCCATATGACAAAGGAGCAGAATTAGGCCACTTGGCGCATCGTGTCTGCTCCACCATTCAATCATGCTGATTTTTTTCTCATCCCCATTCTCTTGCCTTTTCCCCATAACTCCTGATCCCCTTAACAATCAAGAGCCTATCTATCTCTGTCTTAAAGACACTCAATGATCTGACCTCCACAATCTTTTGTGGCACAGGGTTCCAAAGATTCACCACTCCAACGGACAAAATTCCTCCTCGTCTCTATTTTAAAGGATCGCTCCTTTATCCTGGGTTTATGCCCTCTGGTTCTAGTTTTTCCTCCTAGTGGAAACATCCTCTTCACATTCATTCTATCAAGGCCTCACAGTATCCAGTAAGTTTCAATAAGATCCCCCCTCATCTTTCTAATCTCCCATAGGTACAGACACAGAGTCCTCAACCATTCCTCATACAACAAAGTGCCTTCCAGTGCAAAATCCATCTGTTTCATCAATGTCCTTTAGGGAAGGAAATCTGCTGTCCTTTCCTGGTCTGGCTGACATGTGACGATGTAGAGATGCCAGCGTTGGACTGGGGTTAACACAGTGAGAAGTCTGACAACACCAGGTTTAAATCCAACTGATTTATTTGATTGTAAACTCACAAGCTTTTGAGGCTATGCTCTTCGTCAAGTGAATGAGGTGTTCTGGTTTGCTTTGAGATAGGGTATTAATGGAAAAAGATGAAGCCTGCCCCAAGGGGAGGGTGTTAAACTGGGGGAGGGCTAGATACAGCCAGATTAGGCAGGATCTTAAGGATACCGACTGGGATAAGCTGTTCGAGGGTATGTCGACGCTGTACATGTGGGAGTCTTTCAAGGGAAAAGTAAAATCCTTGCAGGAAAGACACATGCAGGTAAAGAGGAAGGATGGGAAAGGTAGGATTAGAGAACCGTGGGTTACTAAGGATATTGAGGACTTGGTCAGGAAGAAGCGGGAGGCATACGTTAGATCTAGGCAACTGGGGACAGAGACAGTGCTGGAAGAATATAGAGAGTGTAGACGGGATCTTAAAAGGGGTGCCAGAAAGGCAAAAAGGGGCCACGAAATGGCTTTGGCAGGTAGGATTAAGGAAAATCCTAAGGCATTTTACTCCTATGTAAGGAGCAAAAGGATGGTTAGAGGGAAGATTGGACCTCTCAGGGACAGAGGAGGGGATCTATGTTTAGAGCCTGAGGGAATGGGGGAGATCCTGAATGAATACTTTGCGTCGGTATTCACGCGGGAGAGGGGCCTGATGTCTGGTGCTGGCTTTGAGGAATTTGAGGACCCGTTAAAGGAAATAATCATTACGAGGGAAGAGGTATTGGGGTTTTAGGCAGCATAAAGACTTATAAAGCTCCGGGGCCTGATGGCATTTACCCCAGGCTGCTAAGGGAGGTGAGAGAAGACATTGCTGGGCCTCTGATGCAAATCTTTGTCTCTTCTTTGGACACAGGTGAGGTCCCAGAGGACTGGAGGATAGCAAATGTAGTACCGTTGTTTAAAAAGGGTCAGAGGGATAACCCAGGGAACTAGAGGCCGGTGAGCTTGACTTCAGTTATAGGTAAGCTAATGGAGAGGATCCTTAGGGACAGGATGTATGAGCATCTGGAGCGCTGCGATCTGATCAGGGATACGCAGCATGGCTTCGTTAAGGGGAGGTCGTGCCTTACGAATCTAGTGGAATTTTTTGAAGAGGTGACAAAAACGGTTGATGAAGGACAAGCTGTTGATGTCGTCTACATGGATTTCAGTAAGGCGTTTGACAAGGTTCCTTATGGTAGGCTGATAAAAAAGGTGAAGGCGCATGGGATACAGGGCCAGGTATGTAGATGGGATGAGAACTGGCTTGGGAGGAGGAGACAGCAGGTAGTAGTGGAAGGCTCTTTTTCCAACTGGAGGTCAGTCACTAGTGGTGTGCCACAGGGCTCTGTACTAGGACCCCTTCTATTTGTGGTGTATATAAATGACTTGGAAGAGGGGGTAGATGGTGTGATCAGCAAATTTGCTGATGACACTAAGATGATTGGATTGGCGGGTACTGAGGAACAGTGCCTGGCAATACGACATGACATAGATAGGCTGGTAGATTGGGCAGATAGATGGCAAATGGAATTTAATCCGGATAAATGCGAGGTGATGCATTTTGGCCGGAATAATGTAGAGGGGAGTTATAGGATAAAAGAAAAAACTATCTGGAGTTTAGAGATGCAGAGAGACCTGGGCATGCAGGTTCACAAGTCTCTGAAGGTGTCAGTACAGGTGGAGAATGTGATAAAGAAAGCGTATGGTATGTTAGCCTTCATAGGAAGGGGTATAGAATACAAGAGTAGGAGTCTGATGTTGCAGGTGTATAGAACGTTGGTTAGGCCTCACTTGGAGTACTGCGTTCAGTTCTGGTCGCCGTACTACCGGAAGGATGTAGAGGCCCTGGAGAGAGTGCAGAGGAGATTTACCAGGATGCTGCCTGGTATGGAAAGGCTGTCTTACGAGGAAAGATTGAACACACTGGGGTTGTTTTCCCTTGAAAGACGTCGGCTGAGAGGGGATCTATTAGAGGTATATAAGATTATGAGGGGTATAGATAGAGTAAATGGTGGGAAGCTTTTTCCACCATTAGATTCGGATAGAACGAGGGGTCACGGCCTTAGGGTGAGGGGGGCTATGTATAAGACTAATATTAGAGGGCATTTTTTCACACAAAGGGTAATGGGGGTGTGGAATGCACTACCGAGTAAGGTGGTGGGAGCAGGCACGCTAGGGTTGTTTAAGGGTCTCTTGGATAGCCACATGAGCGGTCTGCGGATAGAGGGATATAGTAGGACTGTCTAAATATCGGGAGCTTTGGGACGACCAAATAGTATTAGAATATCTTTTAGTTTTCTCTCAGGGATGTCTATCACTGAGTTTTTCTCATGTTTACTGTCTTATTTGTTTCCACAGGCAATTCGGTCCACCTTGACCAACAAGGTGCATGCACTCGGCAGGTCGTGCGAGGGCTGCTCTTGGATGTTGCATCAGGAGTTGCCTAGTGCTTCACGTCGTTAGTGTATGCTTAAACTGGACCATCTGATGGGCAACATGACAGCTCAGAGACTATTGTTGTTGCTGTGCAGACACATGGATTTGGGTCTGTGTCTGCGGGAGTTTGCACGTTCTCCTCGTGGTTGCGTGGGTTTTCTCCGGGTGCTCCGGTTTCCTCCCACATCCCAAAAATGTGCTCTTGGGCTGATTGGGTAACAAATTGTCCCTACATTGGTCCCTATATGGGAATCTTCAACAATAGGCATAGCCTAAGGTCATGGTTATGTCATTAGGACGTTAAGACGGCGGCACGGGCTCGTTGGGCCGAAGGGCCTGTTTCCCATGCTGTGTTGTTCTTTGTTCTTTGTTGTTTTTTGTTGTTTGTCTCTCTGAAGGTGAACCCCCACTTGCCAAATTTGTCAAACACGATTTACCTTTCATTAAACAGTGTTGACTAGGTTTGATTATATTCAGCTTTCCTTTATGAATAGCTAGTCCCTTTTTGATTATTGACTCCAGTGTCACACCAATAACATATGTTGAACTAACTGGCCTTTGGTTCCCTGCCCTCTCTCTGTCTTTCTCCCTTTTTGAATTAGGGAGTCACATTGTTTTCCAATCTTCAGGTACCCTCCAGAGATCAGCAAGTTATGAAAAATTTCAACCTATGGGTCCACTATCTCTGCAGCCACTTCCATTAAAACCAGTCTATCGAGTTCTGGTGACCTGTCCGTCTTCAACCCTTGGGTTTCTCTAATATTCCATCCCCTTGTGATTGGAATTCTTGTAAATTCTACCGTGTTATTCAAAATCAGCCCATCTGATATCTTGTGGGAATTTGCAATGTCTTCCATGATGAAGACTGATGCAAAACATTTATTGAGCGTATCTACCATTTTTTTGTTTGCTGTTACCAGTTCATCAGCCTCATTCAGTGGAGGTCCCACATTTACCTCAGCTGCCCATTCCCTATTTGTATATCCACTGAAATTCTGACTGTTTTTATGCTGCATGCAAGTTCTCTCTTACAAGTAATTTGCTCCTCTTCTCTGAGTCTTTTTATCAAGTCTTTGCTGCTGAACCCTAAGAACTTCCTAGTCCTCTGGTCTATCACTACCCTATACCACATTGTATACTCTACTTTTCAGTTTAACTTTCGCCCTTGATCTCCTTTGTTAATGCAAGTGGCATAATGGCCCAATGGTTAGCACTGCTGCCTCGCAGCACAAGAGACCCAGGTTCGATTCTTGGCTTGGGTCATCATCTGTTTGCAGTCTGCACTTTCTCCCCCATGTCTGCATGGGTTTCCTTCGCATGCTCTGGGTTCCTCCTACAGTCTGAAAGGCATGCTGGTTAGTATGTTGGCCATGCTGAATTCTACCTCAGTGTACCCAAACAGATGCCAGAGTCTGATGACTATGGGATTTTCACAGTAACTTCACTGCAGTGTTAATTTAAGCATACTTGTGACACTAATACAAAACAATAATAACCATGAATCTTGTCTTTCTCATGTGGATTCTCTTTTATTGATTGGGATGAACTTTGAATGAGAATTATGGGCCAGCTCTTTGACTATCTGCCACTGCTCATCTACTGACCTGTATCTTAACAAGGTGTTAGGCTTGGAAGTTAGTGAACATTTTGGTGATAGTGACCACAATTCGGTTACGTTCACCTTAGTGATGGACAGGGATAGGCATGAAGCTGGGGGCTGTAGTTATAGCTGGGGGAAGGGTAATTATGAGGCCATCAGGAAAGAATTAGGGTGCATAGATTGGACTAGGGAACTACAGGGACTGGGAACATCTGGAATGTGGTGCTTATTCAAGGAGCAGCTGCTGCGAGTCCTTGATAAGTATGTCCCTGTCAGGCAGGGAGGAAATGGTCGAGTAAGAGAGACTTGGTGTACGAAAAAAGTTGATTTGCTGGTTAAGAAGAAAAAGGAGGCTTATGTCAGGATGAGGCTTGAAGGCTCAGATAGTGCAATGGATAGCTATAGATTAGCCAGGAAGGAGGTAAAAAGTGAATTGAGGAGAGCTAAGAGGGGACACGAGAATATGTTGGCTGATAGGATTAAGGAGAATCCTAAAGCTTTCTTTCGATATGTTAAGAATAGAAGATTGGTTAGGGCAAGATTAGGGCCAGTCATAGACAGCAGTGGGCAGTTGTGCGTGGAGCCTGAAGAGATTGGTGAGGCACTGAATAAATATTTCTCTTCGGTATTCACGCAGAGTGCTGGAAATGTAGCTGTGGAGAGCACTGAGGTACAGGGTTGCAAATTGGGGAGTATTGTAGTAGATAGGGAGGATGTGTTAGAAATTCTCGAGTGTTTGAAGTTGGATAAGTCCCCTGGGCCGGACGGGATTTACCCTAGGATTCTCTGGGAGGCAAGAGAGGAGACTGCAGAGCCTCTGGCTCTGATCTTCAGGTCCTCGTTGGTTACGGGTGTGGTTCCGGAGGACTGGAGGATAGCGAATGTGGTCCCATTGTTTAAGAAGGGAAGAGAGACCTTCCAGGGAATTATAGGCCAGTGAGTCTTACTTCTGTTGTGGGCAAGGTATTGGACAGAATTATTAGGGATAGGATTTATAGTTATTTAGAGAGAAATGAATTGATTGGGGATAGTCAGCATGGTTTCGTGAAGGGTAGGTCATGCCTTACTAACCTCATTGAGTTTTTTGAGAAAGTGACCATAGAGGTGGATGGGGGTAAGGCGGTTGATGTAGTATATATGGACTTTAGTAAGGCGTTTGATAAGGTGGGCCATGGAAGACTTCTACAGAAAATGCAGATGTGTGGAATAGAGGGTGATTTAGCTAATTGGATTAGAAATTGGCTGGCAGATAGAAGACATAGGGTGGTGGTTGATGGGAGATATTCATCGTGGAGTTCGGTGACGAGTGGTGTGCCTCAGGGTCTGTTTTGGGGCCCCTGCTGTTTGTAATTTTTATAAATGATCTGGATGAGGGTATTGAGGGATGGATCAGTAAATTTGCAGATGACACTAAAGTCGGTGGAGTGGTAGATAGTGAAGAGGGGTGTTATAGTTTACAGAGTGACTTGGACAAGTTGCAGAGCTGGGCCGAGAGGTGGCAAATTGAGTTTAATGTGGAAAAGTGTGAGGTAATGCACTTTGGCAGGCACAATAAATGTGTAGAGTATAGGGCTAATGGTAGGGCTCTTAATAGTGTTGAGGAACAGAAGGATCTTGGTGTATGTGTCAATAGATCCCTGAAAGTAGGCAGTCAAGTGGATTAAGTTGTTAAGAAGGCTTATGGAGTCTTAGCTTTTATTGGTAGGGGGATTGAATTTCAGAGCCGCAGCATCATGTTGCAACTGTACAAAACTCTAGTGCGGCCGCACTTGGAGTATTGTGTGCAGTTCTGGTCCCCACATTATAAGAAAGATGTGGAGGCATTGAGAGGGTACAGAGGAGGTTTACCAGGATGTTGCCTGGTATGGAGGGCAGGTCCTATGAAGAGAAGTTGAAGGATTTGAGGTTGTTTTCGTTAGAAAGGAGGCGGCTAAGAGGGATCTTATTGAAGCATATAAGATGATTAGAGGTTTAGATAGGGTGGACAGTGATAGCCTTTTTCCTAGGATGGAGAAAACTAGCACGAGGGGACACAGCTTTAAATTAAGGGGTATGAGTTATAGGACGGATATCAGAGGTAGGTTCCTTACTCAAAGAGTGATTAGGGAGTGGAATGCCCTGCCTGCAGCTGTTGTAGATGCGCCAAGTTTGGTTGCGTTTAAGAGGTTAATTGATAAGTATATGGAAGAGAAGGGAATGGTTTAGTTTGGAGGGGCATTGCTTTTTATTTTGGTCGGCACAACATCGAAGGCCGAAGGGCCTGTTCTGTGCTGTATTGTTCTATGTTCTATGTTAACTTGTTCACTCAGTTCACCTTCGACAATTCCTCCCTCACACCATTAGAATCTACAGTGCAGAAGGAGTCCATCTGGCCCATCGAGCCTGTACTGACAAACAATCCCACCTTACTTAAGTTGAAGACACCAGAAGACACAGATCTATGACAGTCAACCACAAACTATATCTGGATTTCTATCGAATTGTGGTCACCAACCCCGAGGGAATTCTTAACCACAAGATTCCTTATTTATCCTTCTTCATTACACAAAGACAACCCCACAATTATCTTATAGAAATTTGAAGAAATATGTTCCCCATTTGGAAACATAATTTTAGACCACCGCATATTCCATTCTATTAATTAGAAATCATTTGAAACAATCCAGTTCCATGCAGACAAACCAAAGGTCTTAGCAGAATAAAAGTGCATTTGGAACAGTTATTGACAAATTCATTCGATTTGGTCACAGAAAACAGCAGCTGTAACAGCAGAACCTGGCTTTACAATCTGCTTCAGAAAAATGCATTTTAATTGAGCAGTCGGAGACATGGAACAGAGAATTCAGGCAGGAAACAGCATGGATTAGGAGGGAAACAGACGTATGAGCAGTACGGGGAGGGTGCTCTGCATTAACGGCGGCAGCTTATGTGCACAATCGATCAACAATTGGAAATGTTGCATCAAGATTTGCATCAGGAAACAGCTCCATTTCTGGACAGTGAAATATTTTGTGTTATGGGGGCTCCACACAGATCAAAACATTTCACCCTTGGAAGAAAAGTGGAGTCACTTGGATAAATATTGCAGATCCAATTGGCAGCAGTCACTCTCCTATGCCAGCAGTGCCCCTGCCTGTCACTTTCCCAAGGCACAGGTGTGTAACTAGAATCAATGAGTGACAGGGTCATTTGAATGAAACAACCAAGACATCATCAACACAGTCATCCATTCTATATTGCCAAAGTGTGGAATTTGTTCACTCAAAAAGGAGATTCATCTCGAATTTTTGCTGTCTCACCTATCCAATGCTCGTAAGATCCCATCCGAGGCCAACAGAGAATGCCATTTCTGCGAGCCCTGCCCACCCTGATTTCAGGGCGGGTGAGCCTGTAAAATTTCGGCAATATTTACTACTGTGCAGAAAATCTCAACCAATGCCAACAAGTTAAAAGACAAACTTGACACAGACACTGGAATTCTATCACCATGCTCGCCACTGAATCACAACAATGGAAATGGAAAGCAATAAAAGAATGCACTACAGAAAGCATTCTTTCTGGTTGTATCACAGCTTGGTGTGGCTCCTGCTCTGCCCAGGACTGCAAGGAACTATAAAAGGTTGTGAATGTCACCCAGTCCATCACACAAACCAGCCTCCCATCCATTGACTCTGTCCACACTTCCCGCTGCCTCGGAAAAACAGCCAGCATAATTAAGGATCCCAGACACCTCCATGCATTCTCTCTTCCACCTTCTTCCTTCCGGAAAAAGGTACAAAATTCTGTGTTCACGTACCAACTGACTCAAGAACAGCTTCTTCCCTGCTGCCAGACTTTTGAATGGATTTACCTTGCATTAAGCTGATCTTTCTCTACACCCTAGCTATGACTGTAACACTACATTCTGTTCTCTCTCCTTTCCTTCTCTATGATCAGTATGTTTTGTCTGTATAGCACATAAGAAACAATACTTTTCATTTTATGTTAATATATGTGACAATAATAAATCAAATCAAATCAGGTATATTAAGGAGAGTTTGTGTATTTAGTTAATAAATCTCTCGTTTGTTGAAAGTCCCTTATGCAGTTGCTGATTTAATGGACCACGTAGAACTACATATAGATCAATGCCATCAAGAGTACTAAAGACCGTGGCAAGTTTGACTTCACAAGGTAGACTCTTCTCACCTGCTTGCAGAGTTTTATCTTCTAAAGAAATATTAAATAAAATATACTTCTTGGCAGACATTCAACTGCTGAAAGTACACAAAACCTGGTAGTGGAGATGCTTTTAACTCCATTACTAATTGCTGCCTTTCTGAAACCTAGTATGTGTATTGTACAGCTGAATTGTACCAATCATAAAAGTCACATAAAAGGAAGAATTAAACATGTTTGAGGTTAGCAAGTTGTCATTCATAAGAAGGATGGGTTGTGCTCTTAGATATCAAGGTAGTGTGTTATTTGTTGCAATTTTTCAAAATTCATTAATGGGATGTAGGCATCGCTGAAAAGACCACAGTTTATTACCCATCCCTAATTGCCCTTGAGAACAGTTTGCCACCACTGTTGGGTTAACCAACTTTAATAGTCCTCAACTGATTGGTCCAATGCCAGATAGCCTACTTCTCAACAAGGCTGTTTATAAGAACACAAGAACTGAGAGAATGTATAGGCCTCTGACTTCTCAGGCCTGCTCCAATTTTCAATAAGATCATGGCTGATCTTTTCGTGGGCTCAGCTTCACTTACCCGCCCAAACATATCAACTAGATACCAAAAATGCTTCATAATTAAGAAAGACAGTTGATTATCTAACCCTCGATTTATTTTTCCGATTTATTATGTGCAAGTTTCTCTGATAAATTTTAAAATTAAAAGCAGAGCAAGTTGAGGGTATATCTAATCAATTAAAATTATGAAAAAGTTTGAGAGCACAGATGTGGAGAAGAAGTTACCACACATGGAGGAGATCAAAACTAAGGTTCATAAAAATGAAATGAGTATTAATAAATCCACTGAAGAATTGATGAGATACTTCTTTACTTGAAGCGTCGTGTGAATAGGCAATTTGGGCTGGTTTTAAGGATGCTCCATTCCCTGCCCTCCCCAAACATCATGCTGATTGGAAAGTCAGTTGTGAGACCTCCCACCAGAAAGCTGGCCACAGTCATTTTATCTCCAATGGTACATTCATAGCTTTAAGGTGAGACTCGCCTCTTGGCTAAGATCAAGCATCAAATTAAGATGGGGTACAATGCCTTCTCCTGTCTTCTTGGATCTTTGTTGTCTCTCTTGTGTGGACCACAGTTTGGATTCAATTATGATTTTTGGAGTGAGCAAAGAAATAGATTTGGGTTTGCCCAGTCCACTCTGAGCTTTGGCTTTGTAACTGAAAGAGCGGAGTAAAAAATAAGAGAGACTTCTGCTTCCATATGCAGAGGAGGTCCTTCTTTAGGAAGTGGATTGCTAATCTGATTGGCTAGCAGCTCTATAGATCCCAGCAGTGCCAAGCTCAAGCAGTGGCCACTGCTGGGATGACAGGCAGTCTCAAAGTGCTTGGACTAATTAGCAAAGCTGGGTTATCAGTATAAGCTAGAAGTCTCCAACAAGCAGGACGGACTGGTTAGGGGGTAGTTTGAGAGGCCCGATGTGGGGGTTAAAGGAAAGTATGTCTGTTTGGCTAAACTTTCCTCTGCCTCCCTGCTATGGGTAAGGTAGCCATGATGTGAAGATGCCGGCGTTGGACTGGGGTAAACACAGTAAGAAGTCTCACAACACCAGGTTAAAATCCAACAGGTTTATTTGGTAGCAAACACCACTAGCTTTCGGAGTTCTGCTCTTTCATCAGCTAAGTGGGGAGTTCTGATCACAGACAGGTAAGATAGTGGCAGAGACAGACTGAGACCCTTAAATGGCTATTAATAGAATATCAATAGGCCCAATGGCAGATGGGCTGCAAGACATCACACCATCTACACCACCATCACACGGTGGCAAGAACTGCTGCCTCATAGTGCCAGGGACCCATGTTCAATTATGAACTCTTCCCATGTCTGTATGAGTTTCCTCCGGATGCTGCAGTTCTCTCATACTGTTCAAAGATGTATGGGTTAAATTGATCAATCATGGCAAATTTCCTCTTAGTGTCAAAGGAATTAGCAGGATAAATACATGGGGTTATGACGATAGGGTCTGGGTGGGATTGTTGCCAGTGCAGGCTCAGTGGGCCGAATGGTCTCGGCCTATACTGTAGGGATCCTGATCTACGGTAAAATGGAAGACAGATCGGAGGTGGCGGGAAAACAATTGAAGAGCAAGCACTCTATTATACGAAGCCCCCCCCGCCCTCCTTTCAAATAAACTAGCCATGCGGGGAGTGGGGGGAAGGGGTGGGGAGAAGTAAGTGTATGGGAAACAAAGCAATTGACAAATATGCTGACCGGTTTATTGAAGAGGGGGTGGGATGAGATTCATATGGAGTATAAACCAATCAAGTTGAATGTCCCGTTTCTGTACTGCAAATTAGAAAACAGTATGATAGGGAACCGAGCTCCTGGTCCGTATTGTACCCCTACACAACAGCAGCTCGGCTTCAGAGTAGAGAGAGAGAGACAGAGAGAGAGGGAGACAGACTTGAGAGTTCAACATACTGGTGGAATCACAAGGATCCAGGGTAGTAAGCAAATTTCTAAATGATTAATTAGCTGGAGAGAGAGAGAGAATTGTTAAAGTTGTAAAACTTAAATTTTTTTACTGTTTGGAATAAAGTTGCGACTTGGTTACTTACTATTGGTTCATGTGCGTAGTCCTTTTGCCTGATATGTGCTGAAGTGTTTGAGTTAAATCCATCTATCACAGTGCAGATTGAGTGAGTCCTCAGGACATTAGAAATACCCCTTCCAAAAAACTCTCCAACTTCCTCCCTCCCCCTCTACCCCACCTTTTTAGGGCAACTGCCACAATCCCCAGGCAGTCCGTGTACCAAGTGTATCTCTGTTTTGTCATTCACTCATTCTGAATAACTAATGGACACTCTTAACACCATCTCAGCCTTCTGTATCCTTATTTACATTCCTTTTGTCCCATTCTACTTCCACCCTCAGAGTAGAGGTGGCACAGTGGCACTGTTGTTAGCACTGCTGCTTCACAGCTCCAGGGTCCAGAGTTCGATTCCCGACTTGGGTCACTGTCTGCATGGAGTTTGCATGTTCTCCTCGTGTCTGTGTGGGTTTCCTCCAGGTACTCTAATTTCCTCCTACAGTCCAAAGATGTATGGGTTAGGTTGATTGGCCATGCTTAAATTGCCCATTATGTCCAGGGATGTGTAGGTTAGAGGGATTACTGGGTATAATATGGGGAGTAGGGCCTGGGGGGGTGGGATTGTGTTCAGTGCAGACTCAAAGGGCCACTATCTGCACTGTAGGGTTCCATGATAATTTAAAACTTTGTTGATTCTCTTTGCTCTCAGCTCTGCTGAAAGGTCATCCAGGCTTGAAATGTTAGCTCTATTCTCACCCCACAGGCCTGCTGAGATTTTCCAGCACTTTCTGTTTTTGTTTCAGATTCCAGCATCTGCAGTATTTTGCCCTTATCCGAACACTTCATCTTCATGTCTGTGTCCGTTCTGTTGTGAAGCCAGCTAACAGCAACCTGAACATGTTCCAGAAGCTGAAATATCATCCCCCTTGAGAGAGAATTGGTGACAGAATTCATTATCAGGCAGCAACATGGTGTACTCCAGCCACTCGTGTTGAGGGCAGTGAGTGAAACTATTAAAGGCGTAATGATCATTTCAAACATTTTGACATTGCTGGCTCGTATGCATTTCTTTAATCTCCCACGGGGCTACCGAGCAGGAGGTGGAGCAGGAAGATGGTAATCACTGCTCACAGGAGGTCACACATCTAGAAAGTGCAATTGGGAGAGAACAGCAGCTCCTACAGCAACTCGCACATTTCAATGGGAAGAGTGAGGAAGATCATGGAGTTTTCACATGCTGACTCATGGATCTCAAGTGGAGTCAAGCAGAGTCCTCAACAACACAGTGGCACAGTGATTAGCACTGCTGCCTCACAGCTTCAGGGACCCGAGTTCAATTCCAGCTTTGGTTCCCTCCCAATGTAGAGTTTGAAAGTTCTCCCCATGTCACGTCCCACAGTCCAAAGGGTTAGGTTGATTGGCAATGGTAAATTGATCCCAATGTTGGGGGGACCAGCAATGTTAATATATGGGATTACGAGACTAGGGCTTGGGTGGGATTGTGACTGGTGCAGACTCAATGGGTTGAGTAGCCTCCTTCTGCACTGCAGGGATTGTATGAATGAATTGTATGAATGCTGCAGGATATACTCCAGGATCTGCTCAGCTGTGTACAGGTTATACCTTGTGGGCTGTCAAAGTGAAGATTGAAACAGCAGAGAGGCTGACCTATGCATGCATGCTGGGGGATTGGAAGAATCCATTTCAAGTATAGACTCACAGAGTCCCTACAGTGTACAAGGAGGCCATTCAGCCCATTGAACCTCCCCCCACTAGTTTCCACAATCAAAGAATCATCCTCCAGCATTCTGCCAACTCTAGCATGATGGCACCACTCAATACATCTCCCCGTCGCTCCCCCTACCCCAGGATTCTGCAGGAACTGTTCCATCTGGACTGGAAGATGCGGTGCTGGTCCTCCAATTTGCTGTGGGCTTCACTGAAACATTACAATAGGCCAAGGATGGAGATGTGGCCAGGAGGGCAGGGTGATGTACTTTGAACCATTCCTCCATCACACCCAACACCTCACTCCTGCCCATAGCACCTTCCCATGCAATCGTGGAAGGTGCAATACCTTCCTCTTTACCCCTTTCCTGCTCACCATTCAAGGGCCCAAACACTTTTTTCAGGTGAAGCAGTGTTCACGTATACCTCATTAAACCTGGTCTTTTCCATTTGCTGCTTTCAATGGAGACAAACACGGACTAGGCCAGAATTTTACAGACCCGCCCGCCACGGGAATCGGAGCGGCGAGGAGCAGGACATGCAAACGTCTGTTGACCTTGGGTGGGATTTCACGGTTATGGGAAGAGCGAGACTATAAAATCCCCACGCTTTGCAGAACACCTTGGATCTGTCTAGAAGCAGGACTTAAACTTCCCCGTCGCTTGCGATTTTAACACACCACCCTGCCCTCCTGGCCACATCTCCATCCTTGGCCTATTGCAATGTTTCAATGAAGCCCACAGCAAACTGGAGGACCAGCACCACATCTTCCAATCGGTCACTTTCCAGCCTTCCAGATTTAACATTGAGTTCAACAACTTCAGAGCATGAACTCCCTCCTCACCTTCATTCCATTTCCATCATTTTATTTCATTTAGTCTTATTTATTTATTTTATTTCTTCCTCTTTTGAATCTCGTTTTCCATTTCGTTTCACCCCGTGGTCTGCCACCCCCCCCCCCCCCCCACCCCCCCCCCCCCACCCCCCCCCCCCACCCCCCTCCACCACACCATTGGGTCCATTTGTTACACATCCAAGGTTGCCCTTTGACATTCTGCTGACCTTTGCTCTGCCACTTACACTTCCTGGCCTCTGAATGTCTGCTATCAGCATCGTTCCTAGCCACCATTGACATTCCCTCAGTACTTACGTCTTTGATGACATCGGGGTGGCACAGGGGCACGATGGTTTTCACAGTGCCAGGAACCTGCGTTCAATTCCGGTCTTGGGTAACTTGTGCATTTCCCTCCTGCCTGTGTGTGTGTTTCCTCCTGGTGTTCTGGTCCCCCATAGTCCAAAGATGTGTGGCTCAGGTTGATTGGCTCTGCTAAATTAATCCCTAATGCTAGGGGCATCAACTGGTTAAATATGGGGATAGGGTCCGGATAGGGATTGTTGGCAGCCCGGGCTGGATTGGTGATAGAGTCATAGAGGTTTTCAGCATGGAAACAGGGCCTTTGGCCCAACTTGTCCATGACATCTTTCTTTTTAGCCATTAAACTATGCCCATATCCCTTGATACCCATCTTACTCATGTAACTGTCGAAAAGCTTTTTAAAGATAAAATTGTACCCACATCTATTACTAGTTCCACCAGCTTATTTCAAACACTCCCCACCCTCTGTATGAATAAATTGCCCTTCTGGACCCTTTTGTATCTCTCCCCTCTCACTTTAAACTTATGACCTTAGTTTTAGACTCCCTACCTTTGGGAAAAGATATTGACTACCTAGCTGATCTATCCCCCTCATTATTTTATAGACCTCTATAAGTTTATCCTTAAGTCTCCTATGCTCAAGGGAAAAAAGTCACAGTCTATCCAGCTTCTCCTTATAACTCAAACCATCAGGTCCCAGCAGCATCTAGTAAATCTTTTCTGCATTCTTTCAAGTTCAAATAACAATCCTTTCTATAATAGGTGACTAAAACGGTACGCAGTATTCCAAATGTAGCCTTACCAATGTCTTGTACAACTTCAACAAGACGTCCCAGTTCTTGTATTCAATGTTCTGACCAATTAAACCAAGCTTTTTCACCACTCTGTCCACCTGTGACTCTACTTTCAAGGAACTATGAACCTGTATCCCTGGATCTCTTTGTTCCATAACTCTTCCCAATGCCCTACCATTAACTGAGCAACTAATTTCTAGTTTAATAATATCCTTAAGGATCAAATGGGCACTTGGGTCGAATGGCCTCTTTCTGCACTGTTAGCGATTCTATGTTTGATCTTTGTCAATCCCTCTCCAACACCCTCACCCATCCAGTATAAACCTCATTCTATTTTCTATTGTTTTCATCTCTGACAAGGCTTATCTAGATTCAATGTATTGGCTTTATTCTGTCTCCACAGATGCAGCCAGGCCTGCTGAGATCTTCCAGCAATTTCTGTTTTTGTTTCTGATTGCAGCACCCGTGGTAATTCGATTTCACCATTTCTCCGAAGGGAATTTGTGATCATTGGCTGAATGTTCGGTGAGACAGCAGAAAGAAGCCTGTGGCATTTCACTGCCACTGTATCTGCCACTCACCACAAAGGGCAGCCGCTTGAGTGATGTATCCACAGGGAGACTGAAACTCAAGGAACTGGACCCCAGCTAAGGGTTAATGCCTGCCAGAGGGAAAAACTGCAGAGCATTAAATAAGTAAAACAAACCCCATATTTATGTGTTTCTCTGTGAAAAGGAATGTTCATTTCATTTCCCACCAATCAGTCTGGTCATTAAAACAGGATACATTGTTGAAATTTAATAGAAAACACAATATTTTGTTAACAGTAAAAAGTCAATTCAACAGAGCACCATACATGTAAACTGACAACATGTTGACTTACAACAATGATGGAGATATATCAGTCCTGGTGCAAAACGTCAACCACTCTCGTTAATACAGGAAAATAGTTTATTACAGAGATATGGAGGAGAAAGTCCAGGAACTATCACATTTTCAAATACATTTGTATTTATATCAATGCCTTTATTACCTTGGACGCAGCAGTTTAAATGCAGATGGAAGTTGTTGGACAATGCAAAGGAGTCATTTCGGCTGGTTGAAGATCCAGCACATTAGTTTCTCCCTCTATAGATACTGCTAAACCTGCTCAGAGTTTGCAGCATTTTCTCTTTTTATTTCAGATTTCCAGCTGCATTTGGTTTTTGTAAGTATCCAGTCAATTTATTTTTGCTGATGTTTGCTGTGGGGTGAGTTTGGCCAGGATTGGAAGTTCCCATTTTTTCAGTGACGTCATTGTGATCTGTTGCTTTGATTAAAATGACAGAACTCAATACCCGGGTTTCTAAACCTTGGCACTTTGCAGAGTCTCCACAACACTGCAACACAATAGTGGCAAAGATAGTCTCAAGATTATTGACCATTTGATGCGCAACACAACAGCTCAGTGACTATCGTTGTGTTGTACAGATACATGGATTTGGGCCTGTGTCTGTGGGAGTTTGCGCATTCTCCGCGTGCTTGCGTGTGTTTTCTCCAGGGGCTCCGGTTTCCTCCCACATCTCAAAGATGTGCTCTTAAGCTGATTGGCAGAACAAATTCTCCCTAAATTGTCTCATATTTGGTTTCAATGCATAGATCTATAAACATAAACAGGGATCACAGGTAGAAGTGGGGAGTGTTGAGGTGGCGGCGCGGGCTCATTGGGCCGAAGGGCCTGTTTCCCATGCTGTTTTGTTCTTTGTTCTTTAATATTAGACCAAACCGAGTGTCCACACATTGTTTGTTTGTATTTTGATCTGGATGTCTGAAATGCCAATTTATTTCCCTGCTTGTTGGGCAATAGATAATGGTAACAAGAACAGATTAAAGTTTTAAAGTTTATTATCAGTCACAAGTAGGCATACATTAATACGGCAATGAAGTTACTGTGAAAATTATCGAGTCGCTACGCTCCAGTGGACTGTGGGAAGAAACTGAAGCACCCGGAGGGAACCCACACAGACAAGAGAAGAACATGCAGACTCCACATAGACAGCCACCAAAGCCGAGAATCGAACTGGGTCCCTGGCATTGTGAGACAGTGGTGCTAACCATTGTGCCACCTTGCTACCCTATGTCACATAATGTCAGATGTCACACAAGTTGCACCCTGGAGTTGAATTGAACAGAAAAATGCCTTTTCTTGGTTTGTCATACTCTCTTCTCTGCCTCATCCGATGGAAGGTTCAAGAGATAGTAAAATAGATGTTTAGAATTTATTTATCAGCAAGGTTTATTAGCACAGTGGCACATTGGTTGGCATTGCTGTCTCACATTGAGTCACTGTCTATGCGGAGTCTGCGCACTCTCCCAGTGTTTGCGAGGACTTCCTCCGGGTGCTCCGGTTTCCTCCTACATGCTGGTTAGGTACATTGGCTGTGCTAAATTCTCCCTCAGTGTACCCGAACAGGCACCGGAATGTGTTTACTGGAGGATTTTCACAGTAACTTCATTGCAGTGTTAATATAAACCTAGTTGTGATACTAATAAATAAAAGTGAAGTTTATATTTGTGTCACAAGTAGGCTTACATTAACATTACAATGAAGTTACCGTGAAAATCCTCTAGTCACCAATCTTCTGTGCCTGTTCAGGTACACTGAAGGAGAATTTAGCATGGCCAATGCACCTAACCAACCCATCTTTTGGAATGTGGGAGGAAACCGGAGCACCATAGGAAACCCACACTGTCACGGGGAGAATGTGCAAATCCCAGACAGATAGTGATCCAAGCCGGGAATCAAATATGTGTCCCTTGCACTGTGAGACAGCTAACCACTATGCCACTATGCTAATAAGCCATGCTAATAAATAAATTTTAAACATTTATTTTACCAGCCCTTGAATCCACCACCGGCTGAGTCAGGGTTGCAGAGGATGACAAAACAAGAAAAGACATTTTTCTATTCCATCGACCCTAGGGTCCAATTTGTGTGACATCTGTCCTTGTTACCACGATCTGTCACCTAATAAGCAGGGAAATAAATTGGCCTTTCAAACATCCAGATCAAAATACAAACAAACAATGTGTGGACACTCAGTTTGGTTTCATATTCTTGAGACTACCCTTGCTGGAAACAGTTCATTTAACACAGACCAGAGACTCCTTGGAGTTGAACTATTCGCTGAATAAACTCACAAAACGCTCAGGGAAGTTTACTTTAACTTTCTCACCACAGTGACAGGACTCGAACTGTAATCAGAAATTAAACTACTTTGGAGAGTAAAGTTGACTGATTCCCTCAACAGAACTAAACGCTGAGGCAGACATTAGCAGGCTGTCTCGTAATGTACCTTATAAATCATGCTGTCATCACCAAGCCAAGCAAATGTCAACTTGTTAAGTGAGATAACCTGTTATCTCGTCCCCAGATGCAAAGCCTTCTCCTACCATTAATTAGCACCCCATTTGGCTGATAAAACCAAGACCGTACCAACATCCTAGGAGGATTAATTATTGCTTTCAGTGCAAAAACCATTGAAGAAATGTTACGTTACAACAGCATAACTGCCAGCTCACCGTTTCCAATTGAATGCTTAATCATATTTATACGTTTTGTGATTTTTTTTTTCTTCTTCAGCTTTTTTCAGTTGGTAGCAGTTCCGAGTCATAAGGTTCTAGATTCAAAGCTGGTCACAAAACTTAAATATGAATTTGACTGACATTCTAGTGTGGTACTGAGGGACTGCTATATTGGTGGAGACACATCCCAACTGAATCAAAAGCAGCTTCTTCCCTGCTGCTGTCAGACTTTTGAATGGACTTACCTTGCATTCAGTTGATCTTTCTCTATGCCCTAGCTTTGACTTCTACATTACATCCTGTACTCTCTCCTTTCCTCCTCTATGAACAGTATGCTTTGTCTGCATACTGCACAAGAAACAATACTTCTCACTGTGTATGAATACATGTGACAATAACAAATCAAATCAAATCAAATTTGTCCTTTTTTTCTCCCCTATGTACTTTATGAACAGTAAGTTACATCTGTATAGTGCACAAGAAAAAAAAGCCTTTCACTGTATCCCAGTACAATATTAAATCAAATCAAAACATTATCCGCTGCCAGATTACATTCTTTGTAAACTGCATGCTGTGTTTGCTTAAAAGACAATAATGATGACAGCTCGAGAAGTAATTCACAAATTCACAGAATTAGTGCAGCACAGAAGGAGCCCGCTCGGCCTGACATGTCTGCGCTGGTTTTCCAAAAGAGCAATTTACTGAGTGCCACTCCCTTGCCTTCTGCCCCCAGCCCTGCACATTCCTCCTTTTCTGATGCTAATCTTACTCCCTCTTGAATGCTTCGATCGGACCTGCCTGCATCACACTCTCAGGCAGTGCATTCCAAATCCCAACAGCTTACTGCACGAAGCAGGTTTTTCCAATCTCTCCACTGCTTTTCTTTGGCAATTACTTTAAATCTGTGCCTCTCATTCTCAATCCTTCCACCAATGGTTCAATTGCTCCCTCTCTCTCTCTGTTCTGCACAGACCACCCCCCCCCCCCCCCCCCCATGATTTTGGACAGCTCCATCAAATCTCCTCTTCTCCAAGGAAATCATTCCCAATTCAAAAGCAAAATACTGCAGATGCTTGAAATTTGAAAAGAAAATAGGGGTAGAACAGTGGCACAGGCTGCTGCCTCACAGTGCCAAGGACCTGGGCTCGAATCCAGCCTTACGTAACTGTCTGCATCTGGCTTTCCTCTAGATGCTCTGGTTTCCTCCCACAGTCCAAAGATGTGTAGGTTAGGTGCATTGGCTGTGATAAATTCCCTTAATGTCAGGGAGATTAGTAGGGTTACGGAGATAGGACCTGTGTGAGATTGTTATTGGTACAGACTCAATGGGCTGAATGGTTCCATTTTGCACTATAGAATCCTATGAATCTATGAGATGCAGTATAATGTGGATAAATGTGAGCTTATCCATTTTTTGTAGCAATAATTGCCCTTAGTGTCAATTGATTAAGTGGATTATCCTTGGAAATGCATAGCATTGTGGAGATAGAGGGGGGATTGAGCCTGGGTAAGATGGTCTTTTGGACAGTCGTCACAGACACGTGGGGAAAATGGCCTCGTCATGCACTATGGGGATTCTATCGTTTGATGAAATGTAAATACTTGGCAGCTCTGGCAGTACTTGTAGACACAGTAAGTAGGCACACAATACCAGGTTAAAGTCCAACAGGTTTATTTGGTAGCATGGGCTTTTGGAGCACTGCTCCCTCACTCAGTGAAGGAGCAGTGCCCCAAAAGCTCGTGTTACTAAATAACCCTGCTGGACTTTAACCTGGCGTTGTGAGACTACTTACTGTTCCCACCCCAGTGCAGCACCAATATCTCCACATTATCAGTACCTGTAGAGAAACACAGGTAGCATTTCAGGTTAATTAAAATAATTTTTTTTATTTCAAAACACAATTAATTGGATATAATTCTATGAAAAATGATGAAACCTGATAAGGCAATATATGATTTTTTGGGGTTTCTGTGTCCCTGTGTTACCAACAGGGGCAGCATTGTAGCACAGTGATTAGCACTGCTGCTCCACAACTCCAGGGACTTGGGTTCGATTCCTGGCTTGGATCACTGCCTGTGTAGAGTTTGCGCATTCTCCTTGTGTCTGCATGGGTTTCCTCCAGGTGCTCTGGTTTCCTCCCACAGTCCAACGATGTGCAGGTTAGGTTGATTGTCCATGCTAAATTAGTGTCCTGAGATGCGATTAGCAGTGAACTGGGCGGGGGGAGCTCGGGTGTGATTGTGGTCGGTGCAGACTCAATGGGCCAAATGATCTTTTTCTGCACGGTAGGAATTCTATGATTCAATGGATAGGTACCTCAGAATGATCCTTGGGATGCATTGGTCAAATACCAAAATAATATTTGGTTTTAAGGGGAGACAAAATAAGGCCACAAATCAAAAGGTGAAAGTGGAATTGGATAAGCTGTATCTCGAGGAAGCCAGGGAACAACATTACACGGCAAGCCCCCACACGGAACCGGCACCCACATGGATCCAGGATAAAGAAAGGAGATCAGAGCCGAGGGCTAAACACGGCAACAACTAGAGAATCTGGCCAAAGGCGGAAATAAATGGAGAGAGTTTGTCCCTGACCTCTACTTCATCAAAGAGTAACAAGGCTAAGAAGAGGAAGATATCTGTGCATGCCACTTTTCTTCTGATATTGATAAGGATTTTCAGCTTAATTACTCAGTTGTCCAAATTCCTTTCTCCCTGCCAACCTCTCTCTGTCCGCATCCACTCCAGTTGTTGGCGAATGGTTTCAGGAGATGAGAGATTCAAATCTTTGCATGTTTCCAATTCCATCCATTCCACTTAATGCTCCTTTCGGCTGCTTAGTGAAGTCTGCGATAGGCGAAGGAAAGAGGAGGCAAAGAGCTCACAGTCGCTCCTGTATGAACTTAACAACAGAATCATCAGGGGAATAGCATATATTTTCCTGATCCCTTTTAGTTTTTTCAATCAAAATAGCAAAGGTTGGGACTTTACGCCTCCCCCTTCTGCCCACCCTACCTCCATCCCCACCCCCTCCATTCCTCCTCCTCCTCCTCCTCCTGCCTCCCCCCACCATCACCGTGACATGTTTTTTTTGGCAGTGATACTCAGAAGCTTTTTCCCAGGGTGGAAGAATCAATTACTAGGAGGCATTGGTTTAAGGTGCGAAGCTCAAGGTTTAAAAGAAATGTACAAGATGAGTTTTTTTTTACACAGAGGGTGATGGGTGTGTGGAACTCACTACCGGGGAGGTAATGGAAACAGATACGGTAATGACTTTTAGGGGGCACCTGGACAAATACATGAGTAGGATGGGAATAGGGGGAAATGGTCCCCGGAAGGGTAGGGGGTTTTAGTTCAGTCATGCAGCTAGCTCGGTGCAGGCTTGGAGGGCTGAAGGGTCTGTTCCTACAGGTAATTTTCTTTGTTCTTTGGATTTGACTCACCTTTGCTGTCCGTAGGGTCTTTTGGTCTCATTGATGTCTACAGTATTTTACATGGCTCGCCCGTTCCATCCCTGAGGAACTCACTACACTGGTGGGAAGAGTTGGAAAATCCTACCTTATGTGGTTTCTTTTAGTTGTCTCATGGGACATTAGAGTCGCCAGCACAGCCAGTATTTGTGGCCCATCCCTGACTGCTCCTGAGAAGGTGCAGTATCTTCCACAGCACTGGTCACCAAGATACAAAGTCAGCATTCACCTCTCAGAGATGGCAAGAGAAAAGTCTTGAAAAGGAACTCTAGGAAAACCATCCAAAAACAGCAAAGAAAAGTATTTCCAATTAAACCATTACAGCAAGATCGCAGGCTCTAACCAGCAGTAAAGAATCTTAGAATCTATGGCACAGAGACAGGTCCTTCAGCCCAAAATGGTCCATGTTGACCAAAATGCCAATCTAAGCTAACCCCTCTTGACTGCATTTCGTCCATATCTCTCTAAACCTTTCCTAACCATATATCTGTCCAAATGCTTTTTAAATGTTGTCAATGTCCCTGCCTCAATCACTTCCTCCGACAGCTCATTCCATATACGTACAGCCCTCTGCATAAAAGTTGCTCCTCAGGTTCCCATTAATTCTTTCCCCTCTTAATTTAAACCAACCCCCTTTAGATCACGATTCCCCAATTCTGGGGAAAAGACTGAGTGAATTCACCCCTATTCATGCCCTGCGTGATCAAATACACTCTATTAGATCATCCCAAGTCTACTACGCTCCAAAGAAAAATGGAGCCTGTCCAATCTCTCCCTATAACTCAGTCCCTTGAGTCGTAGCAGCATCCATGTAAATCACTTCTGCACTTTCTCTCCAGTTTAATAATATTGTCACTATTGCAAGGTGATCAAAACTGAGCACAATACTCCAGGTGTGGCCTCACCAACATCCTATACAATTGCAACATAATTTGTTTAGAAAACTTCAGAAACTTTAGCTTCCAGTGAAAAATGAACATGTGGAATAGAATGCTGTGTCAAACAGCTGGAGGCAAAAGATTCTTGGTTGCCGAGATGGAGAAATGTTCGTCTCCTGGGTAAATGAGACAAGATGACCCTCCATGTATCCATTCTTATTGTTGAGAGAAAAAACAGAGTTATCTGTGACTTTTCATCACAGTGTGATAAATGGTGATTGATCTGGTAGTACTGAGAGTATGGCGAAGGATTCAGACCTTAGCCCAGGGCAGGCATATATAGAGTGTTTTTTCTCTGATAATGCAACATCAAAACATTGAGAGCCAATTGTAAGCAATATAATTATAGGGATACTCTGAGCAATCTACCACTAGCTGAGTTACTATTTGATGTAAGTACCCATGTTCTTGTTAGGTTTAATTTATTAATACAGGGTCCTGTGGAATCTTTGACTGCAAACTGAGCTTTAACTTCCATGCAAGATTGTAAAGCTAGTTAACGAGTCTTGAGAAGGAGATTAAATATGTGGGAGGTTTAATTACTGTCACAATTTAAGAATTGTGAGTAATTGCAATTAATTGCCATCAGTTTCCAACCAGGCAGCAGCACGTAGAGCAACGTCTCAATATTCAATACTAATTTAAAACACTGCATTATCTGCACAGCATCATACTGGCATTATGATGCAACAGGAACAGAGGTGAAATACTAAAATAAACTCATTTTCAACTTGTAGCGTGTTTCGTCTGCCTTTGCTCTGAAAAAATGGAATCAAAAGTCCAGGCTAATAGACCGGGGGCATGCATTCAAATCCCATCGTGAAAGTTAGTCACATGTACATTTAATGAATAAATGTGGAATATAAATTTAGTCTCAATAAGAGTAACCATGACAACTACCACCAATTTTTGTAAAAACTTTTCTGTTCACCAAAGTCCTTTAGTGAAGGAAATCTGCCATCCTTGCAGTGCCTGGCCTACATATCACTCCAGACCCACAGCAATATGGATGCCACAAAGCTGGTCTGTGCAATGGCCTCACATGACACTCAATTCAAGGGCAATTCAATTATGGACAACAACACAGTCAGCTACAGCCACACCCTATCTTAAAAAAAAACAATAAAATAGTATTGCTTCTTATTTTCTCCTTCCAGTGCTCTCTTATCTTCCCTCTAAGATGTTGATTCTTCCTTGCAGACCTGAAAGGTTGATTTCTCGCTCTCTGCACAGATAGTGCCAAATCTGCTGACTATTTCAAGGCTTTGCTGTTTTTATTCCAGGATCTGCAGTATTCCATCTTTTGCTGCAAGATTTCATTTCTCATCCCCAGTTCTTGAACACCTGCAAATCAAAGTGAACAAAAGGTCAAATAATGCAGAAACTTAATGTGGCAACTGTGTTGTTCTTGATCCCCCCCCAATACGATACTTTAGATGTAAAAGGATGCTGGATAAAAACAGAAAATGCTGGATAAACACAGCAGTCCTGGCAGCTTCAGTGGAGAGAGAAACAGCACTTGTTGTCCAACGTGTCCAATATTGTGTTTTAACATGAGGATCACCATACCTCAGGCAATTTGAAGGTAAGGTCATGAATAATCTCAGCTAGAACAGGAATTGAACCTTCGCTGTTGGCATTACTTTGTGTCAATGAACCAGCTGGCCAGCTAATTGAGCTAACCAACCCTCTATTAGAGAGGAAGCAGAATCCTTGTTTCCCAATTGCACAGTTTTGACCTTTTGGGCAAACAGCCCATACTTTCATGAATGGAGTTTAATCCAGACAAATGTGAAGTGATGCATGTTGGAGGATCAAATTTAGGTAGAAATTATACTGTAACTGGCAGAACCTTAGGAACATTAATATACATGGGGCGACATGGTGGCCATGTGGTTAGCACTGCTGCCTCACAACAACAAAGACCCAGGTTCAATTCTGACCTTGGCTTACAGGTTTGCACATTTTCCCCATGTCTGCTTGGGTTTCCTCTGGATGCTCTTGTTTCTTCCTGGAGTCCTAAAATGTGTAGATTAGGTTGCTTGGCCATGCTAGATTAACCCTAATGTCAGGGGGATTTGCAGGGCAAATATGAGGGGTTACAGTAATCGTGCCTGGGTGGGATTGTGGTCAGTGCAGACTCAATGGCTGAATGGCCTCCCTCTGCACTGAGAGATCTGGGCATGCAGGTCCATAGTGCCCTCAAAATGGCAACACAGATGGCCAAGGTGATTAAGAAGGCAAATGGCATGGTTGCCTTCATCAACTGGGGCATTGAGTACAAGAATTAGCAAATCATCTTGCAGCTATATAAAACCTAGGTTCAGCTGCATTTGGAATATTGTGTGCATTTTCTGGTCACCACACTATCAGAAGGTCATGGAAGCTTTGGAGAGAGTGCAAAGACAGTTCAGCAGGATGTTGCTTGGTCTCAAGGGTGTTGGCAATGAGAAGAGGTTAAATAAACGAGGGTTGTTTTCATTGGAAGATTGGAGGCCTAGGAGAGACCTGATAGAGGTGTACAAAATTCTGAGAGGCATAGATATAATGGATAGTCAGAGGCTTTTTTCCCAGGGTGGCAGTGTCAATAACAAGGTTCAATGTGAGAGGCGGAAATTTAAGGGAGACGTGCAGGGGAAGTTGTTCATGCAGAGAGTAGTCGGTGCCTGGAATGCGCTGCTAGAGGATATGGTGGAAGCAGGCACGTTAGCAACATTAAAGAAACATCTGGATGGGTAGATGAATAAGGAAGGAATAAGGCAATACTGACCAAGTAACGTCAGAAGGTTTCTCTTATAGTTGAAAAGCAAATTAACATGGATGCTGGAATCTGAAACCAAAAGTGAAAATGCTGGAAAATCTCAGCAAGCCTAGCAGCACCAGTAAGGAGAGGAAAGAGCTGACATTTCAAGTCCAGATGACAAGGGGACAAAGGGTCACCTGGACTCAAAATATCAGCTTTCTTCTCTCTTACAGGTTTTGTTTAGTTTAGTAGTGAATCATGGTCGAATGGGTTCAGAGTGCCAAAGGGCCTGTTTGTGTGTTGCACTTTTCCTTTTTTTAATTCTAAATCTAAAAGGAAAACAGAGTTCTAAAAAAAAGAAACAGCCACAATATTTCTCTTCGACATCCCCATAACATTCTTTTCTCTCCAGGGTGAATTCCTAACTCCTGAAAACAGGTCGGTGAATATTGTCGACATTCCAGCTGGGAGTTCAGCACCTTAAAGACTGGGTGAGATGGGGAAAGAGGAGGCTGCTTTGCAGCTACTGGGGAAGAAGGCCCTTAGCTAGGCCCCAACATAATAGATATCATAATCTGGTTCCCTAACCTTCTGCAGATTGTTGCCACTCGCCATTTTATTCAGGTCAACTGATATTAAAGACAAACAGGTATGACAAAGTGCAATAAATCTAATGAAAAAGACCTCACCACCTAATTCTCTCTCCATAGTTGCTGCCAGACCTGCTGAGTTTATCTAGTGTTTTCTGCTTGTGGCCCCTGAGAAATTCTGGTTGTGATTTTTGACCTCATTAAAGCAGGGGCTATGTTTATTATTGTTTGGGGTGGAATTTACTAAAGGAAATACAATGAATGGGTCAGTAGGAAAACATGGAGTACCACATTTTGAATTTTAGTAAGGGCTTTAAAATTGCCGCTTTGGCATAATTGATCAGAAGCTAGGAAAGGGGGAAGACCACTCTGCCCTTTGAGCCTGTTCCATCATTGAACTAGTAAGAAATCTCACAACACCAGCTTAAAGTCCAACAGGTTTATTTGGAATCACAAGCTTTTGGAACGCTGTTCCTTCATCAGGTGAGCAGAGGTAAGTTCACAAACATGGCATATTTAGACAGAGACACACTTGCAAGATAATTAGAGATTGGAATATGAAGAATTGTTGAAATACGAGTCTTTTGTAGGTTATTAAGTATTTTACCTTTACAGATAATCAGTGCACGTTGCTCGAGCCTGTCTTTGTCTATATATGTTGTGTTTGTGAACCTACCATCAATCACCTGATGAAGGAGCAGCGTTCCAAAAACTCATGATTCCAAATAAACCTGTTGGACTTTAACTTGGTGTTGTTGGACTTCTTACTGTACAAGCCCCAATACAAAACCGGCAACTCCACATCATCGTTGAACTAGATTGTGAGTTCTTGTCAGTAGCTATCCTACTCTGGTTAGAAGCTGCAGAACAATGTTAAGCTAATTTAGAAAGAGATAGGTGTGAAGCATCTCCTGTTTTACAAACTGTCTGATCTTTGTCAGGAATTGAAGACTTTCGGAATGTAATTGAAGCAATTGATTCAAATATGCCAGGAGAAAGAAGTTAAAATAAGGGCTGAATTTTACATTACATTGCTTTCAAATGAGCACTCACAAATTAACATGGCAAAGTGTCATTTAGGGGCCACGGCAGAGTTTTAAAAAATTGAAGTTTTTAAAAGATTGAGTGCACCTTTTCCACAGGTTCTTACAGCGAAAGCGATCATGTGAAAGCATCAGTTCACATTAATTCAAGTGGTTTCCATCTGTGTGAGCTTAGAATGCACAATGTGTGGCACAGCAGGGAATCTGCTTCTGGTGGTGTAATGATAATGTCACTGCATTAGTAATCCAATTGGCCCAGTCTAATGTTCAGAGTGAAGGTTCAAATCACGCCATATTAAATATGTACAGAGGGATAGTAGCACAATAATTTGCATTGCTGCCTCACAGTGCCAGGGACCCAAGATCAATTCTGGCCTTGGGTGATTGTCTGTGTAGTTTGCATGTTCTCTCTGTGCTTGCGTGGGTTTCCTCCAGGTGCTCAGGTTTCCTCTCATACTTTAAAGATGCGCAGGAAAGTGGGTTGACCATGCTGAATTGACACTTAGCTCCCAAAATATGTAGGTTAGGGGGGTTAGCCTTGCTAAATTGCCGCTTAGTTCCAAAGATTGTAGATTCAGTGGATTGACCATGCTAAATTGCCCCTTAATATCCCAAGGTATGTTTTTATGTAGATTAACGGAGTAAATGTGTGGGGTTATTGGAATGGGAGCAGGGCTTGGATAAGATGCTCTGTCAGAGAGTTGGTGCAGACTTGATGAGCCAAATGGCCTCTTCTGCACTGTAGGGGCTTTATGATTTTAAATTCAATTAATAAATCTGAAATATAATGCTAGTCACAAAATTGTGACCATGAAACTATCTGATTGTTGTTAAAAAAAAATCTGGTTCACTAATATCCTTTAGGGAAGGAAATCTGCTGCCCTTACCTGGCCTGGCCAACATGTAACTCCAGACCCACAGCAATATGGTTAACTCTTAAATGCCCTCTGAAATAGCCTTGCAAGCCACTCAGTTCAAGGACAAAATTAAGTTTTCACAACAAATGCTGGCCTTACCAGTGATGCCCACATCCCGTGAAAGAATTAAAAACACATTGAACTGCGTATTTCAGAAACCAAATATTGCTCTCATTTTCACAGCGGTATTGATGAAGGAAGTTTGCGGTTTTGCAATAATGACAATCTGGATCATTGTCACCCAAAGAAAAGGAGTTGTACTTACTTGCGTCATGCTCTTTAAATAGGCGACACTCAGCATGCGATTGTGGGCATTGGGTGTCATTTCATCTTGTCACTCTTTTCTACTTACAGGAAGTAAGTTGCATCTGTGGCATCTCAGCAGCCAGTTTATTTTACAAGTTTCAAAGATGTAAGTAAGATACTGTGGGAATCATTGCTCAATCCAGTCTGTTGTTGAGGAAATTTTGGCACCAACTTATGCCAAACCAAAGTGAGCAGTGACTTGGATCCAAAGCAGAAGTTGCAGAGGCTTAACAACTTCTAGATATGGGATGCTGTATGTTTTATGCAAAGTTCCCACGTGGCTCTTCATTCAGGACCAGTTCAGACCATTCTGTGGCTTCACTTTTCTGGAATGAAGAATTATTTGTGCCATAAATCTTTAATAGCAGGGTTTTGAATTACTGCTTCCAGAAAGGCTTTGTGAAGGTTGATGTTTCCCATGGAGTGAACACTTCTGTACTTGTCATCTCACCAAATGTTTGTTTCCCAAGGAACCTGGGGATGGTTGACTGCAAATGGACTAACTCCTGCCACTACTGCCCCCCCCCCCCCCCACCCCCACAGCCCCCTGCAACCAACACATACCATCCCTACTCCCACTCGCCCACCCCACCATGTTCACTTGTCTTTGACAGGCTGTAACATTTGAGTAGCAGAGAAAATCTAAAACTGTTCACCTTATCGTCAATCCTATGGGTTCAAAAATAGAGGAAAACCAATTTCCTTGCAACAAGGACCCAGAGGCTTTACAAATAACTGAGTCTTGTTGTATGGGGGATGGATGTCTTCGTCCACAGTCCCATCTTTTCTTCATCTATACATTCTCCGAACAAATGGGCTTATAAATTCCTTAATGAAGCAAAAGAAAACAATAAATACAGAAGATTCAAAGTCATGTCACAATGAATGCTGACAAGTGGCATTTCTTTGGCTTGAAACCAAAAGAGAGCTTCAGAAAAATTCTGTCTCAGTCTGCTTGCTTTTTATATTAATCTGCAAGGGGCTGCCAGTGAGAAAATGGACCAGAATTTATTGAAAGCTGCAAACAAAGGCTATTCATTAGAGTCGCCTTTGCCTGTGTTGTTTCCTTGAGAATTATTGGCAGTATCAGTTGCTGGAAGTTAGAAATACAACCAGTGCAGCCTCCCATCCATTGACTCTGTCTACACAGCCCACTGCCTTGGCAAAGCAGCCGGCATAATCCAGAACTCCGTGCAGCCCGGACATTCTCTCTCCCACCTTTTACCATCAGGAAAAAAATACAAAAATCTGAGGTCACATACTAAACAATTCAAGAACAACTTTTTCCCTACTGCTGTCAGACTTTTGAATGGAATTATCTTGTATTAAGTTGATCTTTCTCTACAACCTAGCTATAACTGTAACACTACATTCTGCACTCTCTCTCCTTTCCTTTGTCTGTATAGCATGTACGAAACAATACTTTTCACTGTATGTTAATACATGTAATAATAATAAATCAAATCAAGTTGTACAATTTTTCTGTGTCCTGTAGCCCACTCAACTGAGTAAACAGGTTGGTATGGCTCCTGCTTTGCCAGGACTGCAAGGAACTGCAAAAGGTTGTGAATGTTGCCCAGTCCATTACACAAACCAGTCTCCTAACCTTTGACTCTGTCCACACTTCTTGCTGCCTTGGAAAAGCAGCCAGCATAATTAAGGGTTCCACACACTCGGAGATTCTCTCTTCCACCTTCTCCCTTCGGGAAAAAGATACAAAAGTGTGAGGTCACGTACCGACTGATACAAGAATAGCTTCTTTCCTGCTGTTGTCAGTCTTTTGAATGGACCTTCCTTGCATTAAGTTGATCTGTCTCTACACCCTAACTATGACTGTAACACCACAATCTGCACGTTCCTTTTTTTCTCTATGAATGGTATGTTTTGTCTGTATAACACACAAGAAACAATACTTTTCACTGTATGTTAATAGATGTGACAATAATAAATCAGATTAAATATTTCAATTTTTCTGAGTCCTGAGGCCCAATCAACTGAGTAAGCAGCTTACAAAATCTTAATCAATCAAATTGAAGAACAAGTATGAAGCATCTAAGAGTTTGAAGCAAAAAGTGTCAAAGAGTTGTTAATTCTACATCATATCAAATACAGACAGCAACAAAAGAAAGGAAAGATTGTATCAGGGAGAGGTCAAAAAGGCAGAAAGTAAATATTGAAAACAAATTATTTTAATCTCTAACAACAATTAAATTGCATTTATTTGTAACAAGTAAGTTTACATTAACACTGCAATGAAGTTACTGTGAAAATCCCCAAGTGGCCACACTCCAGCATCTGTTCAGGTACATTGAGGGAGAATTGGCCAATGCACCTAACTAGCATACCTTTCAGACTGTGGGAGGAAACCAAAGCCCATAGACAAAAACTCACATAGATACGGGGAGAATGTGCAGACTCCACAGTGACAGTGACCCAAGCCAGGAATCGAACTTGGGTCCCAGGCGCTGTGAGGCAGCAGTGCTAAACACTGTGAGATGGTGTGCCTTTCACCTTCCCACTGCCACAAATGCTTTACCAGCTGTGGGGTAGATGGTGGATGTCCCTTTTACTCTTAAACCATGAATTAGCCATTTATGGATTGCTCTCCCACACCACTGGTATATTAGCATAATTGGGTGGACACTGTGTCATGTGGGGAGATCACTAGTATTATATGGCAGCTCCATGCAGGCTGGGGGGGAGGGAGCTTCCTGATCTGGTATCCCGTCGCCTGTGGAGTATTTCCCATTGAAATGCCCTCTCATTGCCTAGCAATGGGCTTCCTTTCTTTCAAGGAAAGAATTCCTAAATGATTGTCTGAGGACCACAAACTACAGCCAGGGCTTCCATGATCAACCAAGGTGTGGTTTCCCTTGATTTTCTAGCCAATGGACAGCATCAGCACCATCCCATAAAATTCAAGCCAAGTGGCTATACAGAACCGTTACATTTTGTCTGCAGCCCTCACATTGCCAATCCAATCAGTGATGCCCTGCAGAATGAACATCTTGCAGCACTTTCTTTCTCAATTCCCCTTCCCTTTCCAATGGGCGGCCTGGTGGCACAGTGGTCAGCGCTGCTGCCTCACAGCGCCAGGGAGCTGGGTTAGGTTCCCAGCTCAGGTCACTGTCAGTACACTCTCCCCATTTTTTTTGGGGGTGTTCTGGTTTCCACCACACTCCAAAGACACGCAGGTTAGGTGGATTGGCCATGCTAAATTGACTCTTAGTCACAATGCACTCTTAGGGTCAGGGAAATAGGAAGATAAAGGCGAGGGGTTATGGGGATAGGCTCTGAGTGAGATTGTGGTTGGGGTAAACTTGATGGGTCAAATGGCTTCCTTCTGCACTGTGGGATTGTACGATTCACTCCAGAAAATACAACTGCATTGGTAAGTATTCCCGAGACATTCGATCTTACTCATTAGTTAAACAAAAATCAAGTATTTCATTAATGTTCAGTCAAACATTCTGCTTTAAGTTTCTGGTTATAACAGAAAACAGACTTATCTAATGGGTTTCATCATTCCTGTGGGTTTTTGCAGAGGGAGCAAAATAATGTCCTTGAAACTAATGCGTGGAAGAGTCTACAGATTTACTTACTTATTTCTGTATATTTACGTCTTTAAAACATGCAGGTAAAGAAATCTCCAATGAGTAAAGGACATCACAACCAGGATTCACAACGAAGTAACTCTGCAGCTCACAGTTACATTGTGTTAAAGCACAAATATGACCAAATCCATTTCCCAAACAAAGTATAGAAACAGTCTCAGGCTTTGATTTCGTTTGAGGCAATGCACTTATTACAGGTTCTGCATCAGGAGGAATAAGTTTAAAATATCAAGGTGAATTCAGGAGAAGTTATTTAAGATTAACTCATTGAGGACAGCAGGCAGCTCCCATTTGAAATACTTGCTTTCAGTGCATCTTTTTAAAGTTTATTTATTAGTCACAAGAGGCTTACATTAACACTGCAATGAAGTTACTGTGAAAATTCCTAGTCAGCACGCTCTGGTGCCTGTTCAGGTACACTGAGACGTGGTCAATGCACATAACCGGCACATCTTTAAGACTGTGGGAGAAACCGGAGCATCTGGAGGAAACCCATGCAGACACAGGGAGAACGTGCAAACTCCGCACAGATGGTAACCCAAGCCAGGAATCAAACCTGTGTCCCTGGCTCTGTGAGGCAGCAGCGCTAACCATTGTGTCACTGTGCCACTGTGGATAGATTCTATCAGAAAACAATGGGCAGAATTGCACATGTGACCGTGTTGCCCAGTCCCCCTGAGATCAACTAACAGTTGTGAATAGTGTATGTGTTTGGTCAGTGGTGTCAATGTGGGCGTGCGAGAGCAGCAAGTGCCAGGTCCAATTGTTGCCCATAAAGTTGGCTCCCAGAGGCTGCTGAAGATAACAGAGGAGCCAGAGGGAAGTGATAGCTACAGCAGGAAAGCCCACTAAGTGGGAGGGAAGATCAGGCGGAGAGCTAACTCCCTGTTACTCTGACAATTCTCTGTGACAGACAGAAGGGACATCTTCAAGCTGAGAGGTGGAAGGAGGAGATCAGTCTACCTCATCAAATGTATCACAGCTCTGTATGGCTCCTGCTCTGCCCAAGACTGCAAGAAACTACAAAGGGTCATGAACGAAGCCCAGTCCATCACTCAAGCCAGCCTCTCATCAATTGACTCTATCTACAGTTCCCACTGCCTCAGCAAAGCAGCCAGCATATTTAAGGACCCCACGCACCCTAGACATTCTCCCTTCCACCTTCTTCCATCAGGAAAAAGATACGAAAGCCTGAGATTACATACCAACCGACTCAAGAACAGCTTCTTCCCTGCTGCCGTCAGATTTTTGAACAGACTTACTTTGCATTAAGTTTATCTTTCTCTACACCCCAGCTATGACTGTAACACCACATCCTGCATTCTCTTGTTTCCTTCTTTGTCTGTATAGCACACAAGCAACAGTACTTTTTACTGTATACTAACAAGTGTGACAATAATAAACTGAATCAAATCAAACCAAATCAAAATGATTTCTGCCTCTTTGTCCTCGCTATCTGGCTACCCAGGCTCTGCCTGATGGTCATCGTTGGTGTCCGCATCTGAGGCAGATGCACTTGTGTCAGTGTTTTCCTAGGCCACCAGTTCGCCTGAAGAGAAAGGGTGAAATTGTGAAGAATGCAACAGATGATAAGTGACAGTCACTCTAGCACCTACTGTGGGGTGCCCCTGGATCAGTCCAAGCATCACAGCCTTATCTTCAGCAATACTTTCCACCACTGCCCTTGTAGATACAAGGCAGTGGTTGTATCTCTCCTTTGTCCTTGTCCTCAAAGAGACATTATTAGCCGCCTTTCTAAAGGATAATCTTTGTCACCAATCAGCCAATTGGTGAAGCAAACTGGAGCCGTGAACAAGCTTGGCACTTGGAAGTGACATAAAATGTTGACCCTGTGGAATTTGCCAGAATTCCTTGAACAGACCTGTAGAATCTGGGTCTTGCGATGACCATCCTCTTGAACCTTCATGGAGTGAAACTCCTTCCTATTAACAAAGGCACCAGGCTGGTTGACTTGTGCTTTGATGGCCACATGGGTACATTGATGCCATCCTGGACCTGGGGATCCTACAATTGTAGCGAAGCCTCTGGCCTGTTCAGCCTGGCTGACTTAACTGAAATTAATTAATTTTTTCACCCACTTAAACAGTCATTAAGGGAGAAAATGCTGGAAAGACTCAGCAGGTTTGGCAGCATCCGTAAGGAAAGAAAAGAGCTGATGCTTTGAGTTCAAATGACCCTTTGACAAAGCTAAAAGGCATAGAAAGTGGGAGATATTTATACTGCAGGGAGTGAAAAATGAGTCATAGCCACAGGAACAAGGGGAAAGGCTGCTAATGGCAGCCCTTTGAGAGAATTTGCTTTTGAACAGTTACCAGCTTGGCATAGTCATGTGCAGCTGACTGGGAGACTGCAAAAAGTCACGGAAAGATCCAGAAGCATGAAAGTTTAGTGATCTTGAGAGCAACAGGCATTGGGTGCCCACCCACGTTATTGGATTGCTGGTGTGTGGTGAGCTGGATTGCCAGTGTACGCTGATGCATAGAATTGAACACAAATGCTCGGCAACCACAATGTGGAGAGATACTTTTTTAAACCTCTATTTTGTTGAATTTTCTCTCTTGCGGATAATGTTGTAGGGTGGCTAGTGACAAAGTCTCAGGAGGTATAACCGGGGCAAGAGGTTTTAAGAGCAGAAAGGGTTTTCACTGAGTAGAGATCAGAATCTGGAGATCAGGAAGCTCACTGGCTGATTCCCCTGTCACTGCCGTTTCTATAATTGGGAAAATGTCAGACAATTGGGAATCTTGCCATCACAATGAATAAGTTTGTGCTTTTAAAATTGACAGAAAAATTGAATTTGACAGAAGGAAAAATCAGCGTGAATGATCCAGTAGAATTTAATCTCAAGCAGCCATTCTTTATCTCAACTCCAGTCACTTGCACTGGCTGTTGCTATTGAACCATGACAGGAATGAGCAGAGCAGAAAAAAGTTTGGATCTGGCTTATCTCCAACAATATTCACCTTCCAAGTAAATGTGCCACATTGGAATCTAGACACAAAGTACACTATAAATTGTACTGAGCTGAAATTCTGTCTGAATCAAAAAGCTTTTGTCGCACTGATATTCAAGTCAATACAGTGTAAGAACTTGGAGGCATGTTTCATTCTCCAGGACTGAAATCCTCGTCCAAAAGTGATATGAAACACATTGGATTTTATTCTGAAGAAGATACATCAAATACACAAATTTGTCACTAATATTATCACATAAATTACTGCTTATTCACAAACTAGGACAGCACAGTGATTAGCCCTACTGCCTCACAACGCCAGGCACCCAGTTCGATTCCTGGTTTGGATCACTGGTGCTGTGTGGAGTTTGCACATTCTCCTTGTGTCTGCATGGGTTTCCTCCGGATGCTCCCACAGTCCAAAGATGTGCAGGTTAGGTTATTTGGCCATGCTAAATTGCCCGTTGCGAGGGTAAATGTATGAAGATAGAGCCTGGGTGGGAATGTGGTCAGTGCAGACACGATAGGCCCACTTACCCCTCTAATCTCCCTAACCTACACAAAGGAGTAACTTAGCATGGCCAATCCACCTAGCCTGCATACTTTTGGATACTAAAGGGCAATTTAGCATGGTCAATCCATCTAGCCTGCACACCTTTGGACACTAAGGGACAATTTAACATAGCCAATCCACCGAACCTGCACATCTTTGGACACTAAGGGGCAATTTAGCATGGTCAATCCACCTAGCCTGCACAACTTTGGAGTGTGGGAGGAAACTGAAACACGCAGGGGAAGCCCACTCAGACACAGGGAGAATATGAAAACTCCACACAGGCAGTCATTGAAACCGGAATTGAACCTGAGGCATTGACACTGTGAGACATCAGTGCTAACCACTGTGCCACCATACTGTCCAAAGGATAAAGAGAAGACAGAGTTAAACCGTTATCTTGCTTCTAGATCAGAAGGCTGTAGAACTTCAAGCTCCACTACTGAACTTGAGAACACAGTTAAAGTTGGCATTATTGAGAGAGTGCCGTATTGATAGCTATATCATTCTGCAGGGAACATCTTAAACCCAATTGACCACACAGGTGCCATCTGAGTGTCCTTCAACCAAAGTAACATTAAAGTCAGCATTGTTTGTGGGATTTTGCTGTGTACAAAGTGGTTGCTGCATTTTAACTCTATGGCACCTATTGCTTAAACAGCACTTAAAAAGCTTTGGGATGCTTTGCCGTTATTAATCATTTTTAAGATCTGACCTTCACCTACTGCAGTTTAAATCACTACTTTCCCACAAAGACATTCGGCAGGGGCTCCCAAGAATTTGATCCAGTAACAATTTAAGAAATAACTGATTTTGTTTTACTCATTAGAAGGAAAAGGCTTCACTGCCCATCCCTAGTTGCCCTGAGAGTCAACCACATTGCTGTGGCTCTGGAGTTACAGGTTGGCCAGACCAGGGAAAGATGGCAGATTTCCTTCCCTGAAGGACATTAATGATAGAGTTTTCCTGACAATTGACAATTGGTTTCATGGTCATCAGATGTTTTTAAGTCCAGATTTTTTTTTGAACTCAAATTGCACCATCTGCTGTGGCAGGATTCGAACCCGGGCTCCCAGGACATTAACTGAGTTTCTAGGTTTAACAGTCTAGCGATAATGCCACTACGCCATCACCTCTCATTGAAATCACACCATTAAAATCACACAGATCCATGTCAAGTACATGACAGCTTTGCATATATCCTGTCCTCTATGAAAGATGTGCTGCCTTGTTTAGCCAAAAATAAAGCACAGTAGTTTTTCCAGTATTTGTTCAATTAACAGGGAAGTCTAACAAGGCTCTGCTGCACTCAGAAATATGCTGTCATTTCAAATAGTTTGAAACAAAGCTTACAAAAACCAGTAAAACAGAATCCGTCTAGCTGTGTTGATTTCCTTCAATGTCCACTGGGTGTTCAAAGCCATTAGCTGCCAAGTTCTGGGGCCGCAGAATGTCAAGAAGCCCGAGGCACCTCTCCCTTAGTTTAGGAAACACAAAATGAGCCGATGAATGTGCGACTGAGAATGTGAAGCACTCGAGCACAATTGTTGAAAAACTGACAACTATCAGGGAGTAAAGCAAGTGATTATAGTGATTTGGGCAAATCCTTCCTGCGATTATACAGCTTTATATCCTCAGAGGTGTGATTATGGGCAAGGTTTAGGAAGTGCTTTTTGCACCACAAGTGAAGGAGAGATAAAAGCTCACAGGCTTCCGCCAGTCACAATGTAACCTCATCTCTTAAAAGTTCAACAGGGTAACTACCCTGGACAAGAAGCCGGCAAGCAAGCAGATAGACGCTGTGATGAAATTTGATTTGAAGTATGTCAGGTAATCACATTGAGCTGTGTTTAGTCTAATCCAGTGTCGCTGCAGTTCACAGGTGACAACCCAGTGTTTCAGTTGACAGCTGCCAGGATTATTGGAGAAAGCTGAGGACAAAGGGGCAGCACACAGTAGCACAATGGTTAGCACTGCTGCTTCACAGCTCCAGGGATCTGGGTTCGATTCCCAGCTTGGGTCACTGTCTGTCTGGAAGTTGCACATTCTCCCTGTGGTTGTCTGGGTTTCCTCCGAGTGCTCTGGTTTCCTCCCACAGTCCAAAGGTGTGTGGGTTAGGTTAATTGATCATATTAAAATTACCCGTAGTATCCTGAAATGCGTAGATTAGAGGGATGAGTGGGTAAAATATGTGGGGGTAGGGCCTGGGTGGGATTGTGGTCAATACAGACTCGATGGGCCAAATGGCCTCTTTCTGTACTATACGGTCTCTTTTTTATATTAATTGAAGGGATGTGAATGTCATTTATTACCCATCCCTAATTAATGCCCTTCAATTTCGCAGCCTATTTGGGAGGGCTGCTTCGAGTCATAAAATTCCGACAGTGCAGAAAGAGGCCATTCAGCCCATCAAGTCTATACCGACTCTCCAACAGAGCATCTCAACCAGGCTCGTAATCCCACATGTTCAACTGGCTAATCCCCCTAACCCACACATCCTAGGACACAAAGGGTCAATTTAGCATGGTCAATCATCCTAACCTGTAGATCTTTTGGCCTCATTTAACAACCTGAAGCCAATAACACATGATTGAGATTCGAGCTGCCTGAATTTCTTTATTTATACTGTTTTTGGATATTGTAGTCAACCGCTTTTGGACTCCTTTTATTGGTAGAGGAATTGAATTTTGGAGCCGAGACATCATGTTGCAACTGTATAAAACTCTGGTGCGGCCGCATTTGGAGTATTGCATACAGTTCTGGTCGCTACACTATAAAAATGATGTGGAGGCATTGGAAAGGGTGCAGGGGAGGTTTACCAGAATGTTGCCCGGTATGGTGGGTAGGTGTTATGAGGAAAGGCTAAGAGACTTGAGGCTATTTTCATTAGAGAGAAGAAAGCTAAGAGGTGACTTAATTGAGACATATAAGATGATCAGAAGGTTAGATAGGGTGGACAGTGAGAGCCTTTTTCCTCAGATGGAGATGGCTAACACAAGGGGACATAGCTTTAAATTAAGGGGTGGTAGTTATGGGACCAATGTCAGAGGTAGGTTCTTTACTCAAAGGGTAGTAAGGGCATGGAATGCCCTGCCTGCAGCAGTTGTGGACTCGCCAAGTTTAAGGGCATTCAATGGATAGTATTGGAATAGTTTAGGTTAGAGGGTCATAAAATTGGTTCCAATTGTTGGCGCGACATCGAGGGCCGAAGGGCCTGTACTGCGCTGTAATGTTCTATGTTCTATGTTCTATGTCCTGATAAGAACGGGACTGCAGACAAACAGCTTGGACTATCTATCATCAAGGATGTGTAGCAGAAAGATCTCTGGCTCTCATCGAAATTACAAACTACCAGAACACATTCTTTGATTCTGGTTTGATTTATTATTGTCACACGTATTAACATAGAGTGAAAAGCATTGTTTCTTGCATGCTATACAGACAAAGCATACCATTCATAGTGAAGGAAAGGAGACAGTGCAGGATGTAATTTTACAGTCATAGCTAGGGTGTAGAGAAAGATCAATTTAATGCAAGGTAATTTCATTCAAAAGTCTGACAGCAGCAGGGAGGAAGCTGTTCTTGAGTCGATCGGTACGTAACTTCAGATTTTTGCATCTTTTTCCCGACAGAAGGTGGAAGAGAGAATGTCCAGGGTACGTGGGGTTTTAAATATGCTGGCTGCTTTGGTGAGGTAACAGAAAGTGTAGACAGAGTGAACGAATGGGAGGCTGGCTTGAGTGATGGGATTGGGCTACATTCACAAATTTTTATAGTTCCTTGCGGTCTTGGGCAGAGCAGGAGCCATGCCAAGCAATCAGAAAGAATGTTTTCTACGGCGCATCATTCTCCAGGGCAGTTTGAAATGGGCAATAAATGCTGGTCTAGCCAACAACATTCACATACCATTAATGAAAAAAGAACTTGTGCCTCCAAGGATAACTCAGCCATTGTGGAAGCCTTGTGTCTGGGAACATATGGGGGCTGGGGTGTGTGAGGGGGTGGGAGGGGGGGTCGATTCTCCCGTCCCACCGCAGAGAATTACACTTCGGCCCAATTCACAGAATTCCTGCAAATGTTTACACCACACTTACAACTCTCAGGTCCGGATTGCTGATGGTGTCTGCGTGGTGCCAGGAATTGGCTGGAAGACAGGGCAAGCACTTAAATAGATTTTAATATACTATTTAAATGCTATTAGCGTCCCATCTCACCAGAGCATTTCATTTGAGTGGGCTTCAGACTAACTCCCCATTTTCGGGGAACTAGTGGGATGACTGCACTGGAGTGAGGGAAGGTAATTGGGTCTCCTCAAAGGGAGGGGAGGTGGAGGGGGGGTTGGCGCCTCCTGGACATGGACATCCTGGTCGTGGTATCTTGTGCTCCCCTGTGTCCTCAAGAGGCACAGTGCCCAGGCATGGGGCAGTGCCAAAGAGGTGGAGCCTATTTAGGAAGGGGCCTAGGGGCAGGGCCAGTTGGGAGCAGTGCCTTGGGGTAGATCGGTGGATGTGGGAGGTTCCATTGCCACTCTGTATTGGGATCCGATTGGAACTGGAGGGAGGCCAGCATTCGGGGCGAATTGGTAGGGGTCAGTTGAGGGGTAGTTCTGCCTGTGAGGAGTGGGGGGGAACCGTCACTGCTTGGGGGATGGGGGACTGGAGACTTGGGCAGGCTTAGACAGAGAGTGGGATTCGGGGTTAGCCTGCAAATGGATGAGAGGCTGCGATCGGGCAGGGAGAAGGAGGAGCGGGTTGGAGGACAACACTGCGGGAGTGCTGGGCTGACCAGCCATCGACTGCCCAGCAAATGGGAGACTGAAAGTTCAGGGCCAGTGTCTGCGCACAGAGGCACGCTGGTTCAGCCTCCTGGGTGGGAATAGGCCCTGTCCCCTGAAATATAATGATATTGATGCGGTGGCCCCTGCAGGGCACAGAGTGAGCAAGATTCTAGTGTGAACTCGCACTGAAAAGAAATAACTTTAATTACCCCAGCATTCACACGAATTCAACAATTAGAAATTTTACAAGAGAATTGTCCTGAGGATCTCTCTGCAACTAGCCAATTTCCCCTCTAAAGAGATGTTCCATTTGAGTTTTGATTCTAGACTCTGGATTCATTTAAACCTATAACTTGTATTTTATATTGTGGTCTTACCCTAAATCCAGTGTTTCCTTACTTCCCCATGTGTGTGTGTGTGTGTGTGTGTTGGTGTAAACAATCCTGGGGTGGCACATTGGCTCAATGGTAGCACTGCTGCCTCACAGCACCAAGGACCCAGATTCCATTCCTGCCTGTTGTCACTGTCTGTGTGGGGTTTGCACGTTCTCGCCGTGTCTGCGTGGGTTTCCTCCGGGTGCTCCAGTTTCCTCCCACAGTCCAAAAAGACTGTGCTAGCTGGGTGCATTGGCCGTGCTAAATTCTCCTTCAGTGTGCCCGAACAGGCGACGGAGTGTGCCAAAATAAGGGATCTTCACAGTAACTTCACTGCAATGTTAATATCAGCCGACTTGTGATATTAATAAATAAATTTTTTGCTATTGGTTGAATAACGAAAGAGTATACCAGGGCAGTCTAAACTGACAGCCCCACTTGTCCATAACACAGTTAAAACTGACTTGCTGCTCGTTAGCCCAGTATTATTTGTGGATGCTTGCGCAAATTTGCTGCCACGTTTTTGACATGATGACAGTGATTACACTTCAAAAATAATCAATTGGCAGTAAAATTAGTTGGGACAATGTCAGAATATGTATGTTAAATCTTTTTTTTCTTAATTACACACACAGCCATACCTCTGCGTGTTCCAACAAGGACCACCTTCACTTTCCAAAATTATTCTTTATACTGGTAACCTGTTAACAATTACAATTCACTTGAACGAATTCTGATTTCACTTCAGTGTGGTTCTAATTAGGTTGCATTGCAATGGGCAGCTTTATGGGGGTTGCCATGGTTTATGCATTCAAAATACCATCTCCATAAATGATTGATTACACAATAGCAATAAAGTGCATGAAATTTGTATAAATTCAGTATTTTTATTGCCCAGTGAAGGCAGATGGAAATGTAATGGCTTAATTATTTAATGCAGCATAGCAATAGCAATTAACCCTTCATGAGTTGCAAATGAAAATATAATTTAGGGCTCATACCTCTTTTGGGATTGACTGAGAAGTGCATTCAACCATCAGCTAATAGGATGAAACATGTCAGGATGAGATTCCAAGCTTGCATGTTAACAGAGTATGGAAGTCGGCTGAGAGTGGTCCTGGATGAGAATGGTTTCACCTCCGGGAAAGGGCATTAGCCTTGTCTGCAAGCCCAGTCAATGCATCAGCACATTTGGAAAAATGAAAGTAAAATGACCAAATTTGAGAGGTTCAACTCTTTGTTTTTACATTTAGAGTTGATGATGTCATGCTGCATAAAATATTCTTTATATTGTATATAAATTTATTATATTATGTAAATTTATAAACTTTTTGTGGATTTTTTTTTACCAATGCATTCAACCATCAGCCATTTCCAACCCATTATGAGGACTGGTCAAAGTGAAAATGCTCTTTCCAATTTTGTGAGGCGTTTTTACAACCTCTGGATTTTTGAATGCATATTCCAAAGATTTACTAAGATGATACCGAGACTTGATAGTTTGAGTTGTAAGGGAAGGCTGGATAAACTGGGACTTTTTTCCCTGGAACCTAGGAGACTTTGGGTGATCTTATAGAGGTCTATAAAGTAATGAGGGCAAAGGTCAACATCTTTTCCCAAAGATAGGAAAGTCTAAAACTGGAGGACTTAGGTTTAAGGTGAGAGGGGAGAGATACAAAAGGGGTAGTTTTTTCACAAAGAGGGTGGTGAGTGTCTGGAATGAAATGCCAGAGATAGAGGTGGGAACAATTTTGTCTTTTGACAAGCATTTAGACAGTTACATGGGCAAGATGGGTATAGAGGAATATGGGCCAAACATGGGCAATTGGGACTAGCTTAGTGGTTATAAAAAAAGGCAGCATGGACAAGTTGGGCTAAAGGACCTGCTTCCATGCTGTAAATCTCTATGACCCTGTGACACAGCCAACCAAATACATCTGCAATGCAGTCACCATTGTAATAGGAACAGCAAGGAGGTTCTCCCAAGGGCCCTGATAAATAGTTATTCAAACATTAACATCACTAAAATACAGATTTTCTGCTCATTGTCACACCGCAGTTTGTGGGAACAGAGCCAGTCTTCCAATGTGGTACAGTGGTTAGCACTGCTGTCTTACAGTGCCAGGGTCCCAATTCCAGCCTTGGGTGACTGTATGAAGTTTGTATATTCTCCCTGTGTCATAGAAGCATCGAAACTAGAAGCAGGAGTAGGCCATTTAGCTCTTCAAGCCTGTCCCTACCATTCATTTTGATCGTGGCTGATCAACGAATTCAATATCCTGATCCCTCCCTTCCTTCCATATCACTTGATCCCTATAGCTCCAAGAGCTTTGTCTAATTGCTTCTGCGTGGGTTTCCTCTGACTGCTCTGGTTTCCTCCCACAGACAAAAAGAAATGCAGATTAGGTGGATTGGCAGGCTAAGTATGTGGGGTTACAGGGATAGGACAGGGAGGTGTGCCTGGATAACATGCTCTTTGAGAGAGTCATTGCAGCTTTGATGGGCCATGTGACCTCCTTCCCCACTGAAGGAATTCTATGATTCTATGGCATCCTACATCCACGTGAATGGACACTGCAATATAACTTGCAAAGCTCTTACATCATTTAAACAAACCCTTTATGGGAGAGTCTGTGAAAAGTGCACGTAATCTCAACCCATTTCAGACAGAGATGAGGAGGAATTTCTTCAAAGGTCAGTGAAACCAAGGGGGAAGGGAGCATAGATTGTCCACTAAGACTCTCATCAACTTTTACAGATGCACCATAGAAAGCATTCTTTCAGATTGTATCATAGCTTGGTATGGCTCCTGCTCCGCCCAAGACCACAAAGACATACAAAAGATTATGAACAAAGCCCAGTCCTTCACTCAAACCATCTTCCCAATTATTGCCTCTTCCTGCTGCCTCGGAAAAGCAGCCAACAGGATTCAGGACCTCATACAACCAAAAATTCTCTCTTCCACCTTCTTCCATTGGAAAAAGATACAAAAGTGTGAGGTACTAATCTATTCAAGAACAGCTTCTTCCCTGCTGCTGTCAGATTTTTGAATGGACCTACCTTGCATTAAGTTTCTCTATACCCTAGCTATGACTGTAACATTACATTCTGCACTCTCTTATTTCCTTCTGTATGAATAATATGCTTTGTCAGCATAGTGTGCAAGAAACAGCACTTTTCACTGTTGAAAGGTGTGCTCCCTTCTCCTTCCCCCCAGTTGCTAGACTCCTCCCACAAGCCAGAAAATTAATGCTAAGTTGCCCATTTGAAAGCCTTAATTGGGAGGAGGACCGACAGTTGGACTTGACCTCTCCCATCGCATTGCAAAGTTGTGGACAAGCCAGAGTGGGTAGGAGGCTCCAGAAAAGGCCATCACCACCCCTCCAGCCCCACTCCCAACTAGACCCTAAAAGGTTGTTTCTTCATTATGCTGGCCATTTTCCCCGAGTAAGAAGTCTCACAACACCAGGTTAAAGTCCAACAGTATCATTTGGTACCACGAGCATGCGGAGTGCTGCTCGATCATCAGGTGACTCCCACTTACCTGATGAAGGAGCAGTGCTCCAAAAGCTCCTGATGCCAAATAAACCTTTAGAACTTTAGCCTGGTGTTGTAAGACTTCATACTTTGCCCATCTCAGTCCAACACTAGCATTTCTGCATCATGCTTTTCCTGAGACAGTGGGAAGTGTAGACGGAGTCAATGGGTGGGAGGCTGGTTTGAACAATGGACTGGGCTTCATTCATGACCCTTTGTAGTTTTTGGTGGTTTTGGTCAGAGCAGGAGCCGTACCAAGCTGTGATATATCTGGATAGGATGCTTTCTATAGTACACCTGTCAAAGATCTGTAAACAAAACAGTTGGCGACTATCATTCCAAGATTATAACAGTGACTGCTCTTCAAAAGTACTTCATAGAGTGCTTTGGGACATCCCAAGTTGGGTAAGAAAGTGTGTCTAAGTCCTTTCTTATAATCAGAACTGCTGATAATGAGACCCACTTATAAAAACGATCTTCCTTTGAGATAGTGACTGAGTTGCAAATTGGTCTATCCTTATAGAATCACTGTCTTTTTTTCACCCACAGACCTGCTACCACCGGACTGCCTCAGATGACTGCTCATCTATACGTGTGGTCTACCTATTATTGTAATCTGTTAGTACAACTGGGTCTGAGTGAAGCCGTCATGCCTCCTCCTCATGTGCATGGCAGGCTTTGTCGGTCATGAAAGATCACTGGTAACGGATTATTGTGGGATATGAGGCCCTTTGTTGGTTTGGACGAGAGCTTTCATTCATCACTGTACCACTCCCGCACGTAACAGCCAAATAAACATCTCAAGACTTACATGTCCCCTTTGTAATATATCCTCATCTGTCCATTATTCCAAACACTGCGTTTAGGACAAAGAACATTCAGTCAGCATTAGTTCAGAAACCTGAAGTGTTTCGTTAACAGGAATCCAATAGGTGTGGATAGGTAATGCTTGATTGTGTTTCAATTTCAGTTATTGAAAAAAAAAGGCATTCACTCAGGTGGAAGTGACTCAGTATGTGTCTGAGATCCTTAATTAAACCTTTCTATAAATCTTAACAAGGGATTTTGTTGAAAAACCGCTTCTACCTTTAGCCTCTGTGCAGGTAATCCGAAAGGTACACTAAGCTTCATTTTCTTTTTTTTAATTCAGATTGTTTAAGCTCTTTGCCTGTGGGTGGCCTAGAGTCCTTCTTCAAATAGTTTCTTGTATGTCTCTTTCTCCCTTTACCTCACTGCTGGCAAACGTAGCTTCAACTGCCAAGGCCTCACATTCCTTCGCTAAATCTTCTATCTCTGTCTACACTTCCTGTTGCCTCAACAAAGCAGCCAGCATAATTAAGGACCCCACGCACCCCAGACATTCTCTTTTCCACCTTCTCCCTTCAGGAAAAAGCTATAAAAGTCTGAGCTCACGTACCAACCGATTCAAGAACAGCTCCTTCCCTGCTGCTGTCAAGCTTTTGAATGGATCTATCTTGCATTAAGTTGATCTTTCTCTACACTCTAGCTATGATTTGTAATACTACATTCTGCACTCAGTGACTTCCTTCTCTATGAATGGTATGTTTTATCTGTATAGTGCAAAAGAAACAATACTTTTCACTGTATGTTAATACGTGTGACAATAATAAATCAAATCAAAATTAAAATCAAATCAAAATCTCTTCTCATTTTTAAGGCTCTGCACCACATCACCATTGCCTCCGAAGATTTCTCTTTCAATTGGCATCCACTTTTCTTCCTTCAGTGCATTTGTGGGAAGTGCACTGAATTTTTTTTTTCAATATTAAGGGTCTTATGTCAGTGTAAGTTGTCAAGTGTTTGACTCCTATTCAAAGGATTTTGAGTTGGAAAGTCACTATCACCTAAACTTTGAATTGGCTCATTTAGGTCTAAGCGTATGTATTCCCTGTTCAGACACCTGTAACTGCAATTCCTCAAGGCGGTTAGTCAATGGTAGTGAGCGAAAAGACAAAATTTAAAACACAATGTGCCCTATCACAAAAAGCAGGGCAAATTCAATCGGGCGAATTGTGGGGCAGCACAGTAATTAGCACTGTTGCCTCACAGTGCCTAGGATCTGGGTTTGATTCCTAGCTTGACTCCTCTCAGTGTAGAGTCTGCACATTCTCCCCATGTCTGTGTGGGTTTCCTCCGGGTGCTCCATTTTCCTCCCACAGTCTGAAAGCATGGGTGCATTGGCCATTCTAAATTCTCCCTCCGTGTACCCAAACAGGCGCTGGAGTGTGGTGACAAGGGGATTTTCACAGTAACTTCATTGCAGTGTTAACGTAAGCCTACTTGAGATACAAATAAATGAATTAAACTTATCACCCCATTCAGTGATCAGCAAAGCGATGGAAGGTGTTGTTAACTATACTATCAAGTGGCACATACTCAGCAACAACCTGCTGATTGATTCTTAGCTTGTATTCCACTCGGGTCACTCAGCTCTCAATCTGATTACAGCTTAGTCCAAACGAATTGAATTCCTTGGGTGAGATTATACTGATAGTCCTTGAAACCAAGACACCATTTGAGTGAGAGAGAAAGCAAGGAGTCCTAACAGTGTTGAGTTCTCCACTGTAGTCACATCTAGCACAAAGGAATATGACTGTGATGGTTGGAGGCCAAATTTCTCAGCTCCATTAGTTCCTCGGGGGAGTGTCCCAGGCCCAACCATCTCCAGTTGTTTCATCAATGACTTTCCCTCCATCACAAGGTCAGAATTTTGATTTGATTTATCATTGTCACATGTATTAATGCAAAATATTGCTTCTTGTGTACGATGCAGACAAAACATAACATTCATAGAGAAGGAAAGGAGGGGGTGTAGAATGTAATGTTGCAGTCATAGCTAGGGTCCAGAGAAAGATCAACTTAATGCAAGGTAATTCCATTCAAAAGTCCGACAGCAGCAGGGAAAAAGCTGTTCCTGAGTCAACTGGTACATGACTTTAGATTATTGTATTTTTTTCTCAATGGAAAAAGATGGAAGAGAGAATGTTCGGGGTACATGGAATCCTTAATTTTGCTGGCTGCTTTGCTGAGGCAGTAAGAAGTATAGGAAGAGTCAATGGATGGGAGGCTGGTTTGCCTGATGGATTGGGCGACCATTCACGAACTTTTGTAGTTCCTTGTGGTCTTGGGCAGAGCAGGAGCTATACCAAGCTATGATACAACCAGAAAGAATTCTTTCAATGGTGCATCTGTAAAAGTTGGTAAGATTAGTAGCTGACATGCCAATTTTCCTTAGTCTTCTGAGAAAGTAGAGACATCAGAATTGTGGATAGTCGCTGAAGACAGCACATTTGTAATTCTTTGTTTATTGTGCAGTCCATGCCAAAATGAGCAAAACGTGGACAATATTCAAGACTGCATTGTTTAGATAACACTTGCACCTAGTAACAAGTGCTCAAGAATGACCATCTCTAATAGGATGAAAGAGCTTCCAGTTATTTCAATGGTTTTACCAAAATTACTAGATTAATATCAGAAATGGGTGAATTATCTTCTGATGAAAGGTTGAAAAGATTAAGTTTATATTCACTGGAGTTTAGAAGAATAAGAGGTGACCTTTGAGATCCTGAGGAATGGTTGAGAAGAAGATGTTGCTTCTTATAGGAGCACCTAGAACTAGGAATCACTTTTTAAATGAAAGAATGAGAGATGACCTTATTGAGATATACTGGATCCTCAGGTGACTTAACAGGATAGATGCTGAGAGGATAATCCTTCTTATGGGATGTCCAAGAACATAATCCCAGAATAAAGGATTTAAAACAGAGATGAGGAGGAATTTCTTCTCTCAGGGGGTAGCGAATCTGTGAAATGCTTTATCACACAGGGCTGTAAAAGCTGGGTCATTGATTATGTCCAAAGTTGAAATAGACAGGTTATGGGGAAAAAGCAGAAAAGTGAAACTGATCCACTTCAGATCAGCCATGATCTTATTGAATGGCAGGGCAGGCTCGAAGGGCTAAATGGCCTACTCCTGCTCCTATTTCTTATGTTCTTATGTTCTTAATCAATAAGGGAATCAAGAATTAAGGAGATAAGGTGGGAGATTAGAGTTGAGGATTATTTTAGAATTGCTACGTACTCAATAGGCTGGATTTTCCAGCTGCGTTTGATCCAAAACCGAAGAATCCTGCCCAAGGTCAACAGATCTTTCTGAGGCCCGCCTCTCACCCAGATTTCCATGATAGATGGAATGAGAAAATTTGCCCCATTGAATGGCGGAGCACACTCGATGGGCTGAATGGCCTAATTCCATTTCTACATCTTATAATCACTAGAAAGGAAATGTGTCATGCAGTCAGCTTCAGTTTCACCTTTGATTGTGAGCATTTCAGATGTCTTCTAACCACTGTTACCTATTTTCATGTGCCCAGTGTTCATAAATGAACCCATAATGTGTTTGAGTGATATTTATATCATTATAACAACATGAGATGATGTACTGTGGTGATAAAATAGTGGCGCAGTAAATATATGTATAGGTAAAACATAGTGAACATCTGCAAAGCCACAGAGAGAGTTGTGAACACAGAACTGTGCAGAAAAGCATTGAAGACACAGTACAACAACGTTGCTCAAGAAAAGATTAGGCAAGCAGACAGATCACTCTCCATGAGATTGTAGTGCATAAGATGTCAGTTCAGTGAGTGGGGCATATGTCAAGAGAATTCATGCTGCTTTATCTCAGTCAGGAAAGGTGCCACCAGGGTGTGGGCTGGATTGATAGTAAGCAAGAGAGGATCAAACAAAAAAACACACAAAAAAAGTCTAAATATCAGGCCAGAGGAGGTTGCAATTAATATAATGTGGAGATGGTGGCATTGGACTAGGTTGAGCACAGTAAGAAATTTCACAACACCAGGATAAAGTCCAACAGTTTTATTTGGAATCACTAGCTTTTGGAGCACTGCTTCTTCATCAGGTGAGTGGAGAGACAGGTTTCACAAACACAGCGTATATAGGCAAAGACACAATTCCAAGATAATGATTGAAATGTGAGTCTTTTCGTGTAATCAACTCTTTACAGGTACGGATAGTGCAAGTGGAGAGAGCGATAATCACAGGTTAAAGAGGTGTGAATTATCTCAAACCAGGATAGTTAGTAAGATTTTGCAAACCCAGTGATTGCAAATAAACCTCAACCTTAACCTGGTCTTGTGAAACTTCTTACTATGCAATTAATATAAGCGGAGTTTCAGAAAAGCGTGTAAAAGCAGCTCCAGCAACACTTATCCCAGGTACTCTGAGAGAAACAAGGTCAAAGAAAAAGGTAGCTAAACGGATACAAAATTGGCTAGATGACAGAAAACAGAGGGTGGTTGCAGAAGGTTGCTTTTCAAATTCGAGACCTGTGACCAGCTGTGTGCCTCAGGGATCGGTGCTGGGTCCATTGTTATTTGTCATTTATTTGAATGATTTGGATAAAACTATAGGAAGCATAGTTAGTAAGTTTGTAGATGACACCGAGATTGGTGGCAGAATGGACAGTGAAGAAGATTATCTCAGATTGCAAAGGGATGTGATCAAATGGGCTACTGGGCGGATGAATGGCAGGCGGAGTTTAATTTAGATAAATGCAAGGTGATGTATTTTGGTAGATTGAAACAGGGCAGGAATTATTCAGTTAATGGTAGGGCACTGGGGAGAGTTACAGAACAAAATGATCTATGGGTACATGTTCATAGCTCCGTAAAAGTGGAGTCACAGGTAGACAGAGTGATGAAGAAGACATTCAGCATGCTTGGTTTCATTGATCAGAACGTTGAATACAGGAGTTGAGTCATTTTGTTGAAGTTGTACAAGACATTGGTAAGGCCACAATTGGAATATTGTGTAAAGTTCTCATCACATGTGTAGAAATGGTATTATTAAACCAGAAAGAGTGCAGGAGAGATTTACTAGGATGCTACCCGGATGGTTTGATTGCTTGAGTTAAAAAGAGAGGCTGATAGACTGGGACTTTTTTCTCTGGAACTTAGAATATTGAGGGGTGCTTGTATAGAGATCTATAAAATAATGAGGGACACAGATCAGCTGATAGTATCTTTTCACAAAGGTAGGGGACTCTAAAACTAGAGGCATTGGTTTAAGGCGAAATGGTTTGAGATATAAAAGTGTCCAGAGGGGCAATTTTTTTCACACAGGGGATGGTGAGTGTCTGAAACAAGCTGCCAGAGGTAGTAATAGAGGCAGGTATAATTTTGCCTTTCAGGAAATGTTTAGACAGTTACATGGGTAAGATGGGTATAAAAGGGTATGGGCCAAATGCGGGCAATTGGGACTAACTCAAGGGTTTTAAAAAAAAGGATGGGATGGACAAGTTGGGCCGAAGAGCCTGTTTCCATGCTGTAAAACGTTTTGACTCTATGACTCTATGAGATATCGGCTACAAAATTGCCCAGATTGAATTGGGACAGAGTTGACCTAATGTCTGAACTGCGCTGTGGCCATCAGTCGATCAATCACTGCAAAGTCACTGCGGGGTGACTGTTCCCTGCAGTGTGCGAGGCCAGGATCTCCATTTTGGATCTGACTTTTGAGTTTGCAGCCCATAATGCAAAGTCCTGTCCTCAATGTCTGGTGTGAAAAGTGCTCATTCCGTCACTCTGTACATTCCTCACCCTGACAAGCTCGATGTGTACACACAAAGCATCATTGCCAACTCATTCTTCAACTGTGAAAGGAGTAAAATAATGAAACACAATATATTGGAGCAATTCATGAGAATGAGTAGATTTTGTTTATCGAGGACAATAGGTTGCTTCATATCAGACACAGGAAGATACACATATGCTGACTTTTATTGTTTCACTCATTTGAGTCTCACAAAGCCTTAGCAGCTAACAGGATTGTATTGCAGATTTCTCATGTTGAGACTCAATGACCTTGGTGATAGAATGATCTGTGTAACTATCCTGGTAACTTTAAACTTCCAACCTCATCCTTTCGTTACAACAGTGAAAGTTAAAAAAAAAACTTAATTATGAAATCTTTCCAAACTGTCGGAAATGAACAAAAGGGGCTTTCTAACTGTTATTTCCTCTCAGGGGATGAATTCACTGGCAAGATTGAAATGATTCACCATCTCATGATTTGGGTCTTCTCTGCATGGGACTTTGAGTATTGAAATTGGGGGTGGGAGGGTGGTGCAGAAAGAGAGCACTATCTTTAACGGGACAAGGCAACTTTTATTTCATTAATAAAATCATTAAAGAGCAAAAGGAGGCTATTTGACCCATTGAGACTGCACGGACAACAACCCACAGTACGGTGGCACAGTGGTTAGCACTGCTACCTCATATGACCACGGACTCAGGTTAGGTTCCGAGTTTGGGTCACTGCCTGTGCGGAATCTGCACGGTCTCCCCATGTATTTATATGGGTTTCCTCCGGGTTCTCCGGTTTCCTCCCGCAGTCCGAAAGATGCGCGGATTTGGTGCATTTGCCATGTCCCCAGAACATTTGCTGAGTTTCTGGATTAATTGCAACCCCCCTCCCCCGTCTCCCCCCCCCAACCTTCCCCCCACCCCAGGTGAACGGCTTACTTCTAATCTTATTTGTTATGGTCACTTATTCAGCAATAATAATGAACTAAGTGTCCAATTCACCAGCCAGTTTGACGTTGCAAATCAATGTTATATTCTTCTCAGATGCACATTAATGCAAAATTCCAGGCTTGCTTGCTCTGTTCACTTTTTCATTAATAAGGGTATGTACTGTGACCTTTGGGTGGTCCCACAAGAAAAAGTATGTGGATTCAAAAAAAAATCTAAGGACTTATTGGCAAGAATTTTGGTCATTTTTGAATTTCTGCCAACCCTTCCCCAACACAAATTTTTAAGTTCAATCAGGAGTCCACCAGTGGCCTGAAGGCTCCAATATCCAAGGCCTGAGAGGCTTGTATATGGCTCAGCATTATTCCTGCACTTTCTGCTGTGCTGGCCTTCCAGGACCAGGGGTCTGTACCAAAGGTTCCCTGAGAAGACATATAATTTGCCAGGGACAAAAATTTCGTGTCAACCTGAGCGGTTGACTACACTTCATGAGATGTGTATCCAGTGCTGAGAAAAGCAAGGCATAAGAAAGAAAATTTAAGCGTCAAAAAAGGAGGAATTTTAAAATAACTGTTTCTCTGAGTTATTGAGCCAGAGCTGCACAGAGTCCACCTGACAAGGTCCAAATCCATCATCTTGCTTGCTCCAAGAAACAATTCAACTCACAATCCGCACACAAGACTCATAGCAGATGCAAGCTGACAAGAACAGGCATTGCATCTGATCTCACGCTTACATATCTACCAGTATTTATAATAGAGTAATAGAATCTCTACAGTGCAGAAGGAGGCCATTCAGCCCATCAAGTCTGCAGTGATTTTTTGACAGAGCATCCCACCCAGTCCCTATCCCTGTAAACCCAAATATTTTTTCCGCTAATCCCCCCAACCCGCACATCTTTGAACTATGGGAGGAAACCGGGCAAATCGGAGGAAAGCTCTGCAGAAACAGGGAGAATCACTGTCACTGTGGGTCTGTTTAAACATGGACTGCAGCAGTTCAAGAAGGTAGCTTACAACTACAGTCTTGAGGGCAATAAAGTGCCAGCAATGCCTTTATTCTATTAACAAGTAATAAAAAGAAAGTTATTGAGATAGAGCCTAATGCAGTTTGTGGCAGTGAGATTTACACTCCTTTTTTTTTGATGTGAATAACTGTTTCCTAGCTCCTCTTCAGAATGGTGTTAAGATCCTGGTCAATAACCTGAAGGTATATTATGAAGCCAGACTAAACCACAACAATTTTTCTATTTTGACATAAATGTGAGGAAAGAATGTTTCGCTCCAGTAATTCCGCTGACAAATTCTTTATCAAAACAAGCTTTATTCATAACATAGTATAAATATATAACAAAATGAGGCAGCTTAACTTTCAACAGTTGGACAATCTTTAAACATGAAAAGAAACAACTGTAATACAGTTGCCACACACTGTTACATCTCAATACCATGGGGATGTCCCAATGTAAATGGTGTGGAGGTGCCGGCGGCGGACTGGGTGAGCACAGTAAGAAGTCTCATAACACCAGGTAAAAGTCCACTTGTATCACAAGCTTTTGGACCGCTGCTCCTTCATTAGGTGAGTTAATCTGATGTTGTGAGACTTCCTACCGAGTGAACTTAAATGGCGAAAATGACGATCGACAGGTTATGTGATGATGTAGCTACTCAACTGGTCATGTGATGGAAGAACAAGATTTCTTCCTGGAGTTCAGACAGAGTACAAGCATGGAGTAGCTGCTCAGCTAGTGAAGAATGTGTAATTTGTTACTCATCTTTTATAGTTTAACGTTTATTTATTAGTCACACAAGTAGGCTTACATTAACACTGAATTGTGAAAATCCCCTCGTCCCATACCTTGGCACATACTTATACACTGAGAGAGAATTTACCATGGCCAATGCACCCAACCAGCACATCTTTCGGACTGTGGGAGGAAACCAGAGCTCCCGGAGGAAACCTACGCAGACACAGGAAGAATGTGTAAACTCCACACAGACAGTGACCCAAGCTGGGAATTGAACCCAGGTCCCTGGTGCTGTAAAGCAGCAGTGCTAAACACTGTGACTTGGTGGCCAATCTTTGGGAACCCAGAACTTGTACAGTAGGGCTAGCTGAGTTGCTCTTGCAGAAGAGGGATGAATAGCCTCCTATAGTGCTGTAATAGTTTGATGACTTTATGGAACCATGTGCTAAGCACAACAAAACTGTCAATCTGTTTTTCAATTGAGCAGTTGAGGCTACCCTTATGAATGTTTTTAAGACAAGGATAGATAAATTTTTGAACAGTAAAGGAATTAAGGGTTATGGTGAGCAGGCAGGTAAGTGGACTTGTGTCCACAGAAAGATCAGCCATGATCTTATTGAATGGTGGAGCAAGCTCGAGGGGCCAGATGGCCTATTCCTGCTCCTAGTTCTTTATGTTCTTATGTTTCATGTTTGCCATAGCTCAGTAGATAGTTCACTCAAGGGGTTAAGGTGAGACTCCTTGAATTGTGTGTACCTATTCTGCAGGAAAGAAGCCATCAACAAGAAATAAAGTCTTATAATCAGTCCTTCTCTGAAGTATAATATTCTACAATAATTGATACTTTCATAGTTAGATGTTGTAAATTATAGAAGATTAAAGTAGAGCTAAGCTATGTCTGCCTTTTACTTGTATTGTGTAATATTCTCAGCCCAAGCATCAATGTAAATGGGGAAAAAAGTCAGTTCCATAGGAACACGGAACGTAAAAGGAGAAGCCAGGATTTTTTTTACAGCTGGTGATGGAATTGCGAAATGCCACCAGACCGCACTCACACCTGTCCTTGCTTTCAAAGGCTTTCTCTTATAGTTCCTGTTTGAAGTATTGCCTAGACAGAATCATTGAAAGAAATCAGAAGCAATTAATTCCTTAATTAGTCAACCCAATGTAAGGGGAAATCACGGATCTTTCTGAACTGTGCAGTGTTGCATTCAATGAGTTATTTGTTCCCAGCTTCTTTTTACCATAAAATCAAAGGCACATAATGCAAATGATATTACAAGACAATATGGGTTTTTTCATCAAAGTATATCATTTTCTAAATTGAGCCCGTTGTGATTTTACAATCGGCATAATTTAAATGGGTTCAGCGGTTTGTATTCCATAAATAAAAGGAAGGGGGAAGAAAAAGGGTCAGTGACCAATATGGCTAGTGTCAATGGGCAGCACAGTGGTATAATGGTTAGCATTGCTGGCTCACAGTGCTAGGGATCTAGTTTCAATCCCTGCTTTGGGTTACTGTCAGCGAAGAGTTTGCACATTCTCCTCGTGTCTGGATGGGTTTCCTCCAGATGCTCTGGTTTCATCACACGGTCCAGAGGTGTGTAGGCTCGGTGGATGGCCACACTACATTTCCCTTAAGTGTCTCAAGATTGGTAGGTTAGAGTGATTATTGGGGATCGGGCCTGAGTAAAATGCTCAGTCTGTGTAGACTTGATGGGCATATGGCTTCCTTCTGCACTGTAGGGATTCTATGTGCATCTGAGGGTTTTATAATCTTGGAGAATTTTATCCTGGAAAATATTTTCCAAGTTTTGCATTCATCATTGATGTCAACTATTTCATGAAAACATAGAAAATAGAATCAGCAATTGGTCACTCCAACCTTTGAACCTGCACCACAATTCAACATGGCCATGCCTCATCACCTATCTCAATGCCATGCCCATTATTTCAAATGCTTGAGACTTTTACAGGCTAGGTACTTGCTTTTTCCTTGTTATATTCAGCCATTTGTCTCCACAGCGTTCTGAGGCAGAGAATTCCATAGGTTCAGCACCCTTTCTGAGCTTAGATGGGGTTGAAACTTTGATTAAGTATTAACTTTGTTTCTCTCTCACCTGAGTGGTTACAAAGCCTGCTCAGTGCCTCCAATAATTTCTGATTTTATTTTGGGTTTACAGATACAAAAGTGTGAGGTCATGTACCAACCAATTCAAGAACAGCTTCTTCCCTCTGCTGTCAGGCATTTGAATGGACTTACCTTGCACGAAGTTGATCTTTCTCTACACCCGGCTATGACTGTAACACTGCCGTCTGCACTCGCTCCTTTCCTTCTCTATGAACGGTATGCTTTGTCTATATAGAGTGCAAGAAACAATACATTTCACTGTATTTTAATACATGTGACAATAATGAAATCAAATCAAATCATTTTTTTTGTTGTCATAGGACTGTGTGGTCTGAATGATGTGAGAAGTAACTCCTTATTAAAGTCTTGTAATGTCTCAAAGCATTTTGCATAAAATAATTTACTTTTTAAAGACTGGTCACTGTAAGTGCAATGGCCAATTTGTACACAGCCTTTTGTCACAAACAGTAGATGAGATGGATGATCAATTAATCAGTTTGCACATTGAGCTATATAGGAGGCAGGGTTTGGTTAGCTCTGTTGGCTAGACCACTAGTGTGTGATGCATAATGATGCCACCAACATGACTTCAATCCATGTATTGGCTGTAGTGGTTCATGAATGCTTTGCCCCATGATTTGAACTTTGACAGTTCCTTGACATCTTGACAGTTCTTTGACACTGAATGGTTCTTTCACAGCTGAACAATTAGTTGACAGCTCGTCAGCGGCATAATAAAACTAGGAGTCACCAGGAACAGTTTTTTATTGCATAAAATAGAGTAAAATAAAACCACAAGCTTGTGGTGAACAAAAACGGGACATTACAATAATGGACCTCCTCAGGTTCCTGTGCCTTATAATAGGCTTGGTATATGATCTCCATCTGGTAAGATAATTACCAATCACCAGGGAGCTTATATTCTACAAGTCTTACAGGGAGGTCAATCAGTGATTCCCCCTGGGGGTTATCACAGCAGCTTTTCATTTGCAATACATTTGCAAATAAAAAGTACATGACCACTTTTAACGATCCCCAATGATGCCTTACCTTTTCCAATTAGTAACTCACTTCTCCCAGAGATATCCCAGCACCATATCGAAAGGGGTATCTTACCTCTCCCAAAGGTAATCCTAATGGTTATCCTAACAAATCCACCAAGTTTAGGTTAGTTCCCACCTGATCTAATCCTCATCTGGTTTCACACTCCTGACCTATCAAATTCCCACGTTAGCGGAGACAGCTGATGATTTTAGTGGCCAGCTACCTCCAGCATGAACTGACCCCATTCCCATCTCCATGGAGAATGAACATGTCATGTATGGGGCCATTTCTATGACTTAAGTGTGATCCAACTGAGGTTCGATAAAAGTTCAACGTAACTTTGTCACTTTTTTTAGGCATGTTAAATGTAGAGGAGTTAATAGAACATAGAACATAGAGTTATGATATTCCCAACCAAAAACAGAAATTGTTGGAAATATTCAACAAGTTAAGTCAGCATCTGCGGAGAGAGAAAAACAGAGGCAATGTTTCAGGTGGATGGTCTTTCATCAGAAGAAATTATGGATATCATAGGTTTTCAGTGGCAAAGACGCAGGAAAGAGGGAAAGTTAGGAAAGACCAAAAGGGAAGATTTTCAACAGTATGGACAACAGGAATGTTGAAATGATGAAAAAGATGGTGGGGCAGCATTTGTGCCAATAAGAACAGAAAAGGAAAAAGAATCTGACAATTTCAGATGGTGGTGTCAATTGGTGAGGGAGACACATTCCCGCTTCTGACTGCCCCACCACCATGTTACACTCTAACCAGCATCGATTCACCCTAGTTGGGTCTTCCACCCCTTGGTTGGGAGCAAGTCCCACCTTTGGAGAGCTGCCAGCCAGTCTAATTGGGCATCAACTTCCCAGGCCTTCCACAACAGTGCTGCAGTGGCAGGAAGAGGGACAACACAGAGCTGCCTGAGACCAAGTCCCAGCAAATGTAAATAAGTGTCAGGGATCTGAGGAAGAGTAGGCAGGGTCTCCGCGAGTTGCCAGAGGGGGCAATTTCAGGGCATAGATCAGCTGAGGAAGGAGGTTCAGAAGTCTGAAGAGGAGGATATGGATTTCTGATAGAGACGTTCCCCCGCCCACCCCCGCAATCCCAACTCCCCTTTTTACCCAAACTTTATTTATTTCCAGGTTTGCCCATGATGCTTCCATCCACCTACCAGCTTACAGATTGAGACTAGGTGAAGAATGGCCCTTAAGTATCCATTTACCTCCCTTTAAAACTCGTAGAATAGAAGGTCCCTGATGATTAGCAATTACCTTACCAGGTGGAAATCATATAGCAATCCCTTTATAAAGCAGGCCCCTGAGCGGGTCCACTATTGTAGCGTCCCAATAAGGATATATTTGTGTTCAGCACAAGCTTGTGGTTTTGTTATATTTAAATGTGGTCTAACCCAGGTTCAATTACAAGTTCATCGTAACTTCTGTAACATTTTTTGGTATGTAAAGTGTGGGGGTGCTATTATATCGGATGCGGGGGATGTTCCAAATGAAAAACAGAGATTGTTGAAAATGTTCACCAAGGGCTGCAACTGGGGCTTCCTGTCATAAGAGCTGCCCACCTGAGTGTAAAATGGCAGTAGGGGCGAGGTGGGCAGAAATTGGACCAGAACCCAAAGGGAACCCCATCCCTGTAATTTCATACTCTCACAACTCCTCCCCCACGTAAAATCCTGCTGGGATGTTGGAGGGTAAATTTCCGGCCAAAAAAACACACCTACTGTCCAACCTGCTGAATATTCCCAATGTTTTCTGCTGCTGTTTCCAATTTCCACCATCTCCGATGTCTCACTTCCCTGCCTCCCTGACATCAAAATCAGGGTAAGAAAAGCAGACATGACAGGATCCGGAGGTGGGGGAGAGGTGCAGGGAGAGGGAGAAGGGCAACCTGCTCCAACTTCTCCTCGTTAATGGATGTCACTAAACTCCAAGAACATAATCCAAAATAAAACATTATCCAATGTATTCATCCAAAATGAGAATTGTAAAGTGTGAGACGTCAGGTTTAGCAGATTACTTTTCTATTAGAAATGGAATGACGTGTTAACAACCAATGAAAATAACCTGTTTCACGTGCAATTTGTTCATGTCTTAGAGAAGTGATTGTCTGGGCTTGAAAAGACTGTCTTACAAAGAATATCATTATTACTGACAATCAACCTTCATATGTAATCCTTCTAACTCTATAATGCCTTCCAAATGTCTGCACCTGGGTTTGTTTCTTTTACAACACATGCAGAATGTGGTTAACTTCCAAGTACATTTTTTTGGGCATCTTTAATCCCCTCAGGCTGATTTTTTTTTGGTGTTGTGGGAGAAAATCTATCAGGGTCTATCACTTAGAGAGGACAATTTATTTCCCCAATTGAGGATGACCCAGAGGAAGTAAAGAAATCATGGTGAAACCCTGGCTGGACGCAGAATTACGGCAGACTTTAATATTGTTGCAACAAGAGACTTTCTTTTGATATCCATCAATGGGACATGGGTGTCATTGGCTGGCGGCAGCATTTATTGCTCATCCCTCGGTGTCCGGGGGCAGTTATGGGTCAACCACATTGCTGTGGCTTTGGAATCACGTGCAGGCCAGACCGGGTAAGGATGACAGATTTCCTTCTCTAAATGACATTAGTGAACTGGATGTTTTTTTTTCTGACAATGGGTTTCATCGTCATCAGTACATTCTCAATAGATATTTTTATTGAATTCAAATTCTACCATCTGCCATGGCATGATTTGAACTTGTATCACCAGAACGTAGGCTGAGTTTCTCCATTACTAATCTAGCGATAATATCACTGGACCATTGTCTCCCCAGAACTCTTGGTAAGAGACACTTCTGCAGAGAAAGGCCGTTACCGAATCTTACAGCGTGACTTTCACATCCTATCCCAATGTAACATACCTTCCCGGAGATCATGTACAATGTTCGGAGATCATTTAACATTACATCTACAATGATGCAACATATCGACCGGTTTCAATAGACCTGGGCTTACGTTATTTTTTTAAATATTAGTGTTACAAGTAGGCTTACATTAACACTGCAATGAAGTTACTGTGAAAATCTCCTAGTCACCACACTCTGGCGCCTGTCCAAGTACACTGTGGGAGAATTTAACATGGTCAATGTATCTAACTAGCTCATCTTTCAGACTGTGAGAGGATTCCTCCACTGACAAGGGGAGAACATGCACAGGCAGTGACCCAAACCAGGAATCAAATCTGGCTCCCTGTCACTGTGAGGCAGCAATGTTAACCATTGTGCCAAAAAAGCAGAGGCAATGTTTCAGGTGGATGGTCTTTCATCAGAAGATTAGCTGTTAATATAGAGACGAAATTAATGTACATCTATTGTTAATTTCCAGAAACTTTGCGGCCTTGTAATTATATGGGTGGGATTTCAATGAGAATCGGTGCAAGCTCAATGGGCCAAATGGCCTTTTGCTGCACTGTAAGGATTCTGTGATTCTGTTCTAATTTCCACTTCATTTAAATCAGTGGCGTATTTGAAGATCCACCTTTACATTGGCCCTCTGCTGGAGGCTCTCTAATGGTCACACTCCTCTTATTACATTAAAGCACGAATACAAACTCCAAGCAGACCTTTAGAAACCACCTCAGCCGAGTTAGCAACAGAAATATCATGGAGTGCAAAGAGTCAGAGGCCGCTGTATGAAAAAAATAACAAGATAAAGTTTCATTTTTTTGTCGGTGAGATTAAGCAATGACACATTGACATATTATTCAAGTCTCACAATGTCAAGGTTAATGTTCTGGGGAGAAAACATGTTGGAGATCCCAATTTTTCTTCCATAGTTTCCTGATACGTGTGCATAATCGAATAAATTTGATAATCCTGGGAAATGTTTGCTGCCCTATGTGAATGAGAAGTTGAATGAGTGGGGATTATGTGGCTAAGCATCTCTTAAAGGTCAGCAGTATGTTATAATACAATCCTTCGGAGCAATGGCTCTTTAATAGTTGGTTCTCAGGAGCGGACGAGATTGGAGATCACGCTTCCTGCTTCTCCTGGTTTCGTGGGCAGTTCCTTCTAACAACAATTTTTAGTACTTTGTGCTAACAATCAAGCGAAGGGGGTCCCCAAGATGCCAAAAGAATTGGCCACACAAATTTGACAGCAGAATTGTTTGGCTAAAAACCTTGGCATCCTGAGGCTCATTATAGTCATGTGGCTGCTGATGTCATATTATGTAAATAAAGGACTTCGGGCAGTAGCCATCTTACTCAACACGTGGAACATGGTGTCAGGAGTCTGCAGCTTGGATTGATAGATTTTGATAAGTTATAAGAGAGCTAATCACCGTAAGAAAGATCAGAGAAAGAACCAGGGCAGCGTGGTGGCACTGTGGTTAGCACTGTTGCCTCACAGTGCCAGGGACCCGGGTTCAATTCCGGCCTTGGGTGACTGTGTTGGGTTTCCATGTTCTCCTCGTGGTTGCGTGGATTTCCTCCAGGTGCCCCTGTTTCCTCCCACAGTCCAAAGATGTGCGGATTAGGAGAATTGGACATACTAAATTGTCCCTTAGTGTCAGGGAGGTTTAGCAAGGTAAATGTGTGGGGTTAAGAGGATAGGGTGGAATTATTGTCTGTGCAGACACGATGGGCCGAATGGCCTTCTTTTGCCCTGTAGAGATTCTATGATGTTAGCAGATGTCTCCCATCACGGGTAAGGTCCAGTCTTCACCCAGAATTACAGAAGAATAGCCTTTTCTTCATGAGCTATCACTGACACTGAGATTCATTCTGTACAAAGAATTCTGCTTTAGTATTTGCTTGTCAGAAATTTCATGATTTCATGTATAGTTGTCCTGAAACTGTTGAAAGAGGTCATCAGCCTCTTATAGCTACCTTTAAAAAAGCCTCTCCACCCTGCTTTTACACAACTGAAGCGCAGGATGCTGAAGCTGCAAAATTCCAATCTCAACATCGTCGACAAATGTCGTAAGAAACCGATGCCCTGTCCAGAGTTTTCTCAGCCAATTTAGACGAGGCAGGTCATGATGAAGACATGGGCATCATAACAAAAGAGATGTGTTGTCTTTTCATTGAATGCAGGAAGTCAAAGATACCTTTCAGGTGGCCATCACCTGCAGGAAATTACACGTCATCATCATGAGAGGCTGGCTTGAGTCTTCAAGGGGGCTTCCCCGTAAGTTCCACACATACATCACCATCAGAGATGAACTAATCCATACAGGATGGACTGATAGTGCGTGACCAGAAAGTCATCATGCCTATCTCATTTCAGAGATACTATATCCAAAAATTTCACCAGGGGTCCTCTGTGTTAGAAGCAACCAAGTACAGGGCCAAGGAATCACTGTACTGGCCCTCCACGTAAGCAGACGTGGAAAGGGAAGTTTCCCCGATGTGCATCAAGTGACACAATTAAGGTGCATCAATCAAAAGAAACATTGCATTTATCTGAGGTCTCGGAACTGCTAACCATTGAACAATCTTTAAACATGAACATAAAACAACTCTTAACTCCTACCTTATCAGTATTCTGTTCCAATTCAGCAAGATTTCTCTCATAGACTGAAGCCCCACTTTAAAAATAGTTAACAACAGTAAGCATACTTACTTTGACTTGGGGTTAACAGCTTTGGAGCCTTCTGAGATATTTTGTATAGAGAGAGAGAGCTATTTGTAGACTGTTAACCTTAAACAGCCCTCTCCAGCAGTTGAACTCAGACAACTGTTTTTCTCAGCTACAAACCTAGCTCTTCCCATCTCTAGTATTACATGACAATATGGCCTTGTATACCAAGCTCATCTTCCATTACTTCAATCAAGAAAACACCCCAACTATAGTGCAGAACAGTACTCGGCAAGGTGGCACAGTGGTTAGCGCTGCTGCCTCACAGCGCCAGGGACTCCAGGTTCAATTCCGGCTTTGGGTGATTGCCTATGTGGAGTTTGTTTGTTCTCCCTATGTCTGCATGGCTTTCTTCAGGTGATCCAGTTTCCTCCCACATTCCAAGGATCTGTCTGTTAGGTGGATGCTAAATTGCCCCTGAGTGTCAGGGATATGAGCAGAATAAATACATGGGTTTATATGTTGAGGTGGGATTGTTGTTGGTGCAGGCTTGAGGTGCCAAATGGCCTCCTTCTGATAAAAAAAGGACTTCATTAATGGTGGTGAGGATTCTCATGTTTGTGAAAGGTGCAACTATTCTAATGTCTATTAAAAATTGCTCACTCCTCATTGGAGTTCAGTTCTGCAGCTGTTGATCTCTCTCTATGACCTTGAAAGTCAGTCACTCAGGTGCAATCCTGTGTAAGAATGGCCGACAGGCTAATTTTTCCATTCTTGGCCAGCCTCCCAATTCAACCTTTCTTAAACACGAGGTCATCCCGAACCCTGCATCCTGTAATCCTAACTTGCACCAAATCCCATCACTCTCTGTGTACTAAGAACATAAGAATTAGGAGCAGGAGTAAGCCAATCTAGCCCTTTGAGTCTGCCCTGTCATTCAATAAGATCACGGCCGATTTGAAGCGGATCTGTTCCACTTTCCCACTTTCTCCTCATAACCCCTTAATTCCCTTATCTATCAGAAATCTGTTTAAGGTACATCTTGAATTTAAAATCCTCAGCCAGAATTCTCCCAAAGAACTTCTAAGAGTTGAATTCAAGTGAAAACGTGGAGTAAATCACACTGTTTGTTTCAGTGGGAGATTAGAGAAGGATTTCCCACTCTCTGTGCATTCCAGAGGCCGACAGAGTGAATATTATTACAAAACTGCGGTTGGGGTGATGTATTCCTGCTGGAGAGGCGGGCAGCATAGTGCTGAGTGGGCCATTGCGCATGTGTCAGCTCTGAGATCCACGCATGCGCAGTGGCCCCTGTCTGAGAGTCTCCTCGGTCGCTGGCCAGCCCTGCAAACCCACAATGCTGTCCCCCCCACCAACCACCCCTCCAACCGCCTCACCCTTCACAGCCCAATTGCTAGCCCCTTGACCATTTTTGGGTCAGCCCCAAACACCCACTTTCTCGGCCCACCCTTATCTCAAATCCCCATCTCCCTGCAACAGTTACCCGCCCCCCCCCGCATTTCCAGCTACCCTGCTGCAGCCCCGAAACCCCCAGCAGGATGACCCTCCCCCATATCCTTCCAACCCACCCGATCACTGACCTTCACCCTTCTCGCACCAATCCTGCCTACAGAGTGGCAGCAGGACTACCCCAACCCCTCCGATCACCCCACAGACCCAGCCCATCAGGCCCCGCCTCCCCATAGACCTTGACCCCTTGGCACTGCCTCATGGCCGGTGGCCTGTGTCAAGATGCCCCCTGGGCACGGGCACTTTGCTCCTTGGGAATTACTGGTGTATGTCAATGACCGCGGCATCCCCCCCCCACCACCTGCATCTGACTCTCTGGAGGATCCTTATTTCCCCTCTTCATTCCAGCGGGGTCAGGTCACTAACCTCTTGAAAGCGGGGAGCTACTCTAAACTCTGCTGGAGTGAAACGCTGGGAGGGGGAAGTGATAAAGGGCCTGGAGACTTCAGTCCCAGGCCTGCTAATAAGAAATAGGAGCAGAATTAGGCCATTCAGCCCATCGAGTCCACACCACCATTCACTCATGGCTGACATTTTTCTCATTCTCATTCTCCTGCCCTTTCCCCATAATCTGTGATCCCTTTATTAATCAAGAACCTCCCTATTCCAGTCTCAAAAACACTCAATGACCTGGCCTCCACAGCCTTCTGCGGCAATGAGTTCCATGGATTCCCCACTCTCTGGCTGAAGAAATTCCTCTCATCTCTGTTTTAAAGGATTATCTGTTTAGACTGTGGTCATGGCTTCTGGTTCTAACTTTTACTACTGGTGGAAACATCCTCTTCACATCCAGTCTATCCAGGCTTCACAGAATCCTGTAAGTTTCAATAAGATCTTCCCTCATTCTTCTAAACTCCAACAAGCACTGACCCAGAACCCTCAACTGTTCTTCATACAACAAGCTCTTCATTCCAGGGATCATTCTTGTGAACCTCCTCTGGACCCTTTCTAAGGCCAGCACATCCTTCCTCAGATACGGGGCCCAAAACTGCTCACAATACTCCAAATGGGGTCTGACTAGAATTTTATACAGCCTTAGAAGTACATCCTTGCTTTTGTATTTTAGCCCTCTCGACATGAATACTAACATTGCAATCTCACTTAAATGAAATTCAAATGAATGTGCCAAAGATTTCCGCTCTACTCCGCCAATTCCTGGTGTAGAGCTGACACTGGCAGAATCCGGCAGTGGGAGACACTATCACACAGGAATGAATCGGCCGATGTGAAAATCTCCTGGCCTGGTACAGAACGCAGCAGGGTGGGAGAATCGCAGTCCTCACTTTTTTTTTGAGTCCAGCTGTAGCCTTGGCCCTCCCTATCTTTGTCACCTTCTCCAGCCTCACCGCCCTTTGAAATATCTTTGCTGCTCTCGTTCTGTCCTCTTGAGCTTCCCTGATTTCCATCGCTCCACCACCTTGGTGGCTGAGCCTTCAGCTGCTTAGACCCTAAGCACTGAACTCCCTTCTCCCCTCTCTACCTCTCTCTTCTCCTTCAAGACAGTTCTTTTGGTCATCTGTCACAGTGTCACCTCTCGCGGCCATTCAATGTTAAAATTTGTTTGAGAATTGTTTCTGTGAAGTCCTCTGGTAGGTTTAATGAGTTTGAAGGTGCATAAATATAGGAGAGGAAGGGAGGTGTGGAGCGAACGTTTGGCCAGTACACACCAGCTTCAAGCCTTTGATCTGAAATGAAGCTCCAATTCCAACTTAACAGTGCAAATGACTGAGCTTTTGCCAGATCTAATCAATGAACGTAAATGAAGGAACATTAAATGTAATAACATTTATTAAGATAATTGCATTGCAACGGTTTGCAAAGGGCAGGAGCTTGGTGAAATGCTGCCCCCTACTGTTAAAAATCAATAGCAGATGTTCTCGCATTTTCACAGCATATTTTAATCACATTGTCAAAAACATCTTAAAGGAATTGACATGCTTTCTAGAGTTTGCTGGCTGTTGCTACGTATGCAAGCCTTAAAAACAAATCTGTAAATATAGACAAGATGATTAAACTTTGTGTGCTTTGCGATTTGAACGCCTCTGATTTAAAGTAAAAACCTATTTGCGATAATTTTAAAAACAAGTTCCCTTTCCACTACAATTGGAGCAAGAAGCTCGAGGGAAAGAAGCATATACCTCTGCTGAAGTCTGCCTCTTGCTCTGTGGAATCACCTTGAACCTGTAAATTACTTAGGATCTATTAGTGTCCTGTAACTTACAGCGCCGCTAATACTTGTACGTAAATAACATCTCACATGACCCAAAATATTGCAAAGTGTTTTATAGCCAATTAATTATTTTCCAAGGGCAGGAGGAAGGGCAGTGGCACAGTGGTATTGTCACTAGAAACCCAAGGGCAATGATCTTTGGGCCTGAGTTCGAATCTCACCATGACAGAAAGTGATATTCGAATTCAATAAAAGATTGGACTTTAATCATTGTCGATTGCCATAAAAATCCATCTGATTAACTGATGTTCTTTAGGAAAAAAAGGAAATTTGCCATCATTGCCCAAATGGCTCAGCAAGTGGCTCAGTTCAGTTTAAGTTAGGGATGGGTAATAAATGCCAGCCCAGCCAGAAATGCCCATATCCCGTAAACGAATAAAACAAAGTCACTGGAGTGGTGTGAAATTCACACACAGCAAACTTCCGCGTGTAATGATGCAGAAATGGTTAGGTAGTCTGTTCATTGTGATATCAGTCAAGGGATAGACCATAAAGCCGCCACAGTCCCAGGTGTCCATAAGCTGCTCTCCCCCTCAAAGTGGAGGCTGACTGGTGGAGATTTAATCTGAGGTGAGGAGCAAGGCTGAGAATGTGAGCCGGATAGCCCAGTTGGCTGGTGGGGTGGAGTGATGCCATCAGCGCAGGTTCAATTCCCCCACTGGCCTTATTTATTCATGAAGGCCTATGTTCATCTGGGATGATGGTGAATTTACATTCGCTCTTTTAGATCTTGACTAGGACTCTGAGAAGAGCTTTGTTTTTGCTCTTATTGCAAAATGTACGGAAGATCTTGTACATCCATACAATTTAGGCCTCAGCTTAATATCTGCTTCAGCAGCCAACACTTCCAACAGAGCAGCTGTCCTTCGTACTGCACTGGAATATCAGCCTGGATAAGGGGCTGATGTCTTGGCAGTGGGATTTGAACTCACAACTTTCATACCATGGCAGTAAGAGGCAGCCGCCAGCAGAGCTAAGAATGACACAAGTGGACGTTTGACAATGAATGCTCAAAATGGGAAAGATTTCATTCCCCAGTATCATTTATGTATGCCTTCAAAAGAACAAACAACATAAATAATTTAACAAATTCCATAACAGTAACAGCAGGCAACAGTTTTAACACATCAGTATTTGTAGAAGTATTGGATTGCAGTAACTGGCCGCCAGGGACTAACAACAATAAAGCTTTTATTGAGAACACTAAGCAGCTCTTACATGCAGTGTATCTTCCCACACTCCAGGGAGAACTCCTGTTCTGGGAGTTCTCTGGGACCTCATGTAGGTGCAGTTGTTCCTTGGCTTGAGTACATTGCAAGGTACTCACCTTTAATACTTCCCCTTCCACATCTGCACATATCACAATCCATTATAGGGATTCCTTTGCCTTGTATCAGGTTGCTTCAGCCCTGAGTGCCTTTTGGTGGAGTTGCTAGGCGCAGTACCTCTGCAAAATATTCCTCTGTCTGCATCAATAGGGACGAAGCAGAAATTTCGCGAGCTTCAAGTTTTTTGGTGTCCAGACCACCATCAACCTGTCCTGGTCTCCCCCATGCCAACACTTTCTCAGAAGATAAAGGAAATTTGGCATGTCAGCTACGACTCTCACTAACTTGTACAGATGCACCATGTAAAGCATTGGTTCTGGTTGTATTATAGCTTGGCATAGCTCCTGCTCTGCCCAAGATTGCAAGAAGCTGCAAACGGTCATGAATGAACCCGGTCCACCACGGAAACCAGCCTCCATCCATCAACTCTGCCTATACTTCCTGCTGCCTGGGCAAAGCAGCCAGCATAATTATAGACGTCATGCAGCCCGGACATTCTCTCTTCCACCTTCCTCCGTCAGGAAAAAAGGCACAAAAGCCTGACGTCACTTACCAATCAACTCAAGAACAGCTTCTTCCCTGCTGCCATCAGGCTTTTGAATGGATTTACCAAGTTGATCTTTCTCTACACCCTGGCTATAACTGTTACACTACATTCTGCACTCCCTCGTTTCCTTCTCTATGAACGGTATGCTTTCTCTTTACAGCGCACAAGAAACAATACTTTTCATTGTATGTTAATATATGTGATAATAGTAAGTTAAATCAGATCAGCAAGGTAAGGATATCCATACAATACCAGCTTGTCTTATACAGTCAGCTCCTTTCTCATTGGAGAAGAATGTGTGGAGCTTTTGGGAAAGCTCCTTTGAGATCTCGGCCAGCCGTTCATAATGTCGTCATAGACCAACCTGAATTGAGAACCACCCAATGGGCATTCTTAACTTCCTCAATTCAATGAGACAGACAGGAAGGTCCTGGAAAGAGCATCAGCAATGTTTTACTTTTCACTGCATTTGTAGCTGACACTGCAATCGTATCACTGCAGCTTGAGCATCATCTATGCAAACATGGTGTCAAGGAGCTTTTTAGTTTGGTTTTTGTTTATTATTGTCACAAGTAGGCTTACATTAACACTGCAATGAAGTTGCTGTGAAAATCCCCGAATCACCACACTCCAGCGCCTATAAGGGTACAGGCTTTTTCCACTGGGGCTAGGGGAGAAAAAAAACCAGAGGGCATGGTTAAGGGTGAAAGGAGAAAAGTTTAAAGGGAATGTTAGGGGGGGGATTCTTCACACAGAGAGTGGTGGGAGTGTGGAATGAGTTGTCAGACAAAGTGGTAAATGCAGCGTCACTTTTAACATTTAAGAAAAACTTGGACGGGTTCATGAATGAGAGGGGTGTAGAGAGATATGGTCCAAGTGCAGGTCAGTGGAACTAGGCAAAAAATGGTTCGGCACAGACAAGAAAGGCCAAGAGGCCTGTTTTTGAGCTGTAATTTTCAACGGCTCGATGGTTCTATGAAAGGCATGACCCAATGCACCTAACCAGCATGTCTTTAGACTGTGGGAGGAAACCAGAGCACCCAGAGGAAATCCATGCAGATGCGGGGAGAATGTGCAAACTCCACACAGACAGTGACCCAAGTTGGGAATTGAACCCGGGTCCCTGCCGCTGTGAGGCAGCAATGCTAACCACTATGCCACCATGTAACCATGAATAGTTATGAATGGCTGGTGGCCAGTTTCAACACTTACACTATGGCCTTATGTGAAGTCATGAAATTTCTGACAAGCGAAGACTAGAGCAAGGAGTTCCTTCTTGATTTGGACATAAGGATTCTGTGGGTGGAATTTTCCGACTGCGCTTGCCCCAAGGCTGAAAATTCCAGTCAACAGTCCTTTGAATATTTCACCCCCACCCACTACAATTCCCATGGAGGGAGGGCCAGGAGAAGTCCACCTTCAGTATCAGTGAAGGCCCTTGGTACAATCGGCCATTCCAGATACAAACTGTGCCAAGTCCCTGCTGGCAGTTGTCTACTGATACATTGCAGTGTTAATGTAAGCCTACTTGTGACACTAATAAATAAACTGTAAACTTTAAGAGTACAGGTGTTCGAATGGCTTTGTACTGTAACACTGAAGGGGTTGAGAATGTCTGCCTGAGCCAGTTAAATATAGTAGTATGGTGCTGAGGCAATGCCATTCGACATCCTGGTGGAGGAGCTGACAAAGGGGTCCAGTGACCTTGCTGTAATAACAAGGAAAGAACTTGGAAAGACAATTCATTATACCAAGGAAGAGCAGCAAAGCAAGCTTGTCCTTCGGAATTAACATTTACCATATAAAATAGAATCATAGAACCCTACAGTGCAGAAGGAGGCCCTTCAAGTCTGCACTGAACGCAATCCCACCCAGGCCCTACCCCCATATATTATACTAATCCCCTCTAACCTACACATCTCTAGACACTAGGGGGCAATTTCTTAGCATGGCCAATCAACCTAACCCGCACATCTCTGGACTGTGGGAGGAAACTGGAGTACCCAGAAGAATCCCACACAGACATGAGGAGAATGTGCAGACTCCACACAGACAGTGACCCGAGCTGGGATTCGAACCCAGGACCCTGGAGCTGTGAAGCAGCAGAGATAACCACTGTGCTACCATGCTGCCAAGTAGCTGTTGTTGTCTTGTCTGAATCTGGCTTCACACCATCGGCTGTGAGTAAATAGCCCACATAGGGAACCTGGTTGATCCTGAATTTTGCAGGGCTGAGCTTCAACTGTATGGTCCAAATGCCAAGGACCAACAGCAAACATGTATCATGTTTCCGTAATGCACAATCCCAGACAAGGATATCAACACTGATAATTCCACAGGGTTGTTCTGTAAGGAGTTGCTCCATGCTACTTTGAAAGACTTCAATGCCAGGGGAGGTCCTGGAGGGATGACAGAGGAAATGGTACCTACCAACCAGAGACGTGGATGTGGTGAGTTTTGAGGCTTCTTCATCCAATAGGATTTGTCAGAACCCCCACATTTTGCACCCAGAATGCTGAAAACATTGGAACTGGACAAATGATATTGTAATTATACCTAAATACTTAAAATGCAGTCTGCTGTTTTCCAGCGTTCTGTTTGATGAGCTTAAAATTAATGGAAAAAGATGTAATCATGATGATATTATCTTTGGTAGGAATTTAAGACAACACCATTTTCAAAAGGTTTGACCTTGGCAATAATATGGCCAAATTATCCGTACTAAATCACCATTAATCTCACAGTCAGTAATACTGCTAACGTCACACTACTGTAAAAACAATGATAGTATTTCAGTGAAACATTGACAGATTGTGCACTGGTGAAAGTAACTCCAGTTTTATATGAAAATAAACAGTGTCTGTCACTGAGTCTGCACTTTGAGAGTTAGTAAACACATTTCTGTTTTTTGTTTCCTGATTAATGAAGCACATTTCAAATCGTTAATCTTTTTAGTCCTACAACTGTTTGCAAGTTTAGTTAGCAAAACACTTTCCTCCCTTCACTGGCATCTTTTATCTGCTTCCAGACCATGCATGCACAGCAGATATCAGCAGCAGCTCATTGGTAACATCCTTATCACTTATTCAAGAGCTCGGAGGTTCAAACCCCACTCCAGAAAAGGGCCACTGAGTCTGTGATGATACGCCCTTTGCTGATCTGTTGCAACTCTCGTGGTGGCTGTCTTTGGAATGGAGATTTCAACCCCCTGGTCCCGGTGCAAGTGGGTGTAAAATAATCCATGGCACCTCTCAAAGGAGTTCAGCCTGGATTTCTGGCCAATATCTTTATCCTTCAACCAACATCACTAAAATAGGTTATCTAATCATTTACAATATTGCTGTTTGTGAGATTGTCCTGCACTCAAACCGGCTGTCACATTATCTTAATTATAACACTTCAAACACTTCATCAATCATAAAGTACACTGGGACATCCTGAGGGCGTTATTAGAAATTAAATTGTAACAGATTGAGGGAGAGTCGATACGGCTTTAACTAAAAATGCTTTATTGCCAAGAGAATAGATATATATGAGCACAAGAAGGCAAGACTAGACTACATGTGTGATTGCTCTTTTGGATACCCGGGCCCCATCTGTTTAAATTTTAAGTTTAAAATTTATTTATTAGTGCCACAAGTAGGCTTACGTTAATACTGCAATGAAATTACTGCGAAAATTCCCGAGTCGCCACACTCCGGCATCTGTTCGGATACACCAAGGGAGAATTTAGCATGCCCTTTGTACCTAACTGGCAGGCTTTGGACTGTGCGAGGAAACCAGAGCATCCGGACGAAACCCATGTGGACACAGGGAGAATGTGCAGACTCTGCACGTCAGCATTGAACCTAGGTACCTGGCGCTGTGAGACAGCAGTGCCAGCCATTGTGTCCTGAAACTCCTCAGCCTGTGGTCCATGCCCTCCTGCTGATTGGCTCAACTTCATAGAACATAGAACATAGAACAATACAGCACAGAACAGGCCCTTCGGCCTTCGATGTTGTGCCGACCAAAATAAAAAGCAATGCCCCTCCTAACTAAACCATTCCCTTCTCATCCATATACTTATCCACTAAAACTTCCCACCATAGTAATCCATGGAGTCCTTTCTGGCCAAGGAACACTGTGGCCTCCGATCATTCCCCCTCCCCTCACCACCCCCTCTCCCCTCCCTCACCCCCCACAGCACAAAAGGCCATACTACTACAAAATGGAATATTTTTCATAGTATACTTACATTCCAGATGAGTGCCATTAAAAACTTTATAACCCTGGGAGTGTTTATTTACAAATATAACAAAATATAGACACAAATTTCAATACTTCCATTGAATATTTTTAAATTACACTTCAAAACTTGAATGATTTAGTTTTTAGGCTTGAAGAGTTTTACAATTTGAGATATTTTCAGATAATTAGGCAAGCTACTAAATATATCTGATTTGACCGTTGAGTTATCAGGTCAATACCTAATCTCACAGTTAAAACCTTGGATCCTTACCAAGGGACGTTGATAATGATCAATGGTCATTTCCTACCACAAACCTCTCAGCTAATAAGTAGGTGTGAAAATACACAATTGCAAACATCAAGGTGAATGTTCCCAGCTAGATGTTAAAGTAATTGGACTGCACCACATTTTGAAACAAATGCATTGTTTCATACTGTACATGTTCCTAAAGCTTTTTATGATGAGTCTATTTCCAGGCTGGTGAGTTCCCTAGGATTGTACAATTGCAATACCAACGCTTCTGATACTGACCATTTCAGTGCTTTAGAGAGATTGGCACAGTGGCACAGTGGTTAGCACTGCTACATCACTGCGCCAGGGACTGGGGTTCAGTTCCTGGCTTGGCTCATTGTCTGTGTGGAGTTTGTACATTCTACCCGTGTCTGTGTGGATTTCCTCCAGGTGCACTAATTTCCCCCAGAGATGCGCAGATTAGGTGGATTGGCCATGCTAAATTGTCCCTTAGTGTCAATGGGACTAGCTAGGATAAACGCATGGAGTTATGGGGATAGGGTCTAGGTGGAAGTATGGTTGGTCTAGACACGATGGGCCAAATGGCCTCCTTCTGCACCACAGAATTTTATGCTGGTGGTCTTGCCCATGGAAGACTTCTACAGAAAATGCAGATGTGTGGAATAGAGGGTGATTTAGCTAATTGGATTAGAAATTGGCTGGCAGATAGAAGACAGAGGGTGGTGGTTGATGGGAGATATTCATCGTGGAGTTCGGTGACGAGTGGTGTGCCTCAGGGGTCTGTTTTGGGGCCCCTGCTGTTTGTAATTTTTATAAATGATCTGGATGAGGGTATTGAGGGATGGATCAGTAAATTTGCAGATGATACTAAAGTTGGTGGAGTGGTAGATAGTGAAGAGGGGTGTTTTAGTTTACAGAGTGACTTGGACAAGTTGCAGAGCTGGGCCGAGAGGTGGCAAATGGAGTTTAATGTGGAAAAGTGTGAGGTAATGCACTTTGGCAGGAACAATAAATGTGTAGAGTATAGGGCTAATGGTAGGGCTCTTAATAGTGTTGAGGAACAGAAGGATCTTGGTGTATGTGTCAATAGATCCCTGAAAGTAGGCAGTCAAGTGGATAAAGTTGTTAAGAAGGCATATGGAGTCTTAGCTTTTATTGGTAGGGGGATTGAATTTAGGAGCCGCAGCATCATGTTGCAACTGTACAAAACTCTAGTGCGGCCGCACTTGGAGTATTGTGTGCAGTTCTGGTCCCCACATTATAAGAAAGATGTGGAGGCATTGGAGAGGGTACAGAGGAGGTTTACCAGGATGTTGCCTGGTATGGAGGGCAGGTCCTATGAAGAGAGGTTGAAGGATTTGAGGTTGTTTTCGTTAGAAAGGAGGCGGCTAAGAGGGGATCTTATTGAAGCATATAAGATGATTAGAGGTTTAGATAGGGTGGACAGTGATAGCCTTTTTCCTAGGATGGAGAAAGCTAGCACGAGGGGACACAGCTTTAAATTAAGGGGTATGAGTTATAGGACGGATATCAGAGGTAGGTTCTTTACTCAAAGAGTGATTAGGGAGTGGAATGCCCTGCCTGCAGCTGTTGTAGATGCGCCAAGTTTGGTGGCGTTTAAGAGGTTAGTTGATAAGTATATGGAAGAGAAGGGAATGGTTTAGTTAGGAGGGGCATTGCTTTTTATTTTGGTCGGCACAACATCGAAGGCCGAAGGGCCTGTTCTGTGCTGTATTGTTCTATGTTCTATGTTCTATGTCTCTGCGTCACGGAAAAACAATTCCCTTAAAAATGATGATTTTTCTGTGAAATTTGGAATGTAAGAAGACAAAAAATTAAAGATACCTGAGCTCCCATGAAGATCTTTCTTATTTTAGGGTATAGAAAGCATGAATATCCTCCAGGTTGCTTGGGTCAGGACATTTACCAGCATTTGAATAAACAGAGTCAAAGGAATTAATCTGCTGCACATTGATGTCTCATTTCAGACTGTTGAACAACTTCCTTGTGTGTCATTTGCATCATTAAGCATAAGTTATGGTCATGCCCTTGCTTATTTCTGTCCACTGATGGCTATATCATCTGCCATAGTTATGCATCCTGGTACATTGCACGCAATGCTATCCATGCACACTTGAAAGAGGCTCTCTTAATCAGATAGCCCAAAAGAAGTTATTGGAACCAATATCATCTGAATGGGGTATTGAAACTTAGTCAGTTTCTGGGATGTCTCCTTTCAAATGTACTGACCAATAACCAAGTTTTGGCATCAGTTTCTGAGAAGAAATTTGCCTCATGAATTTCAGACATACATTTTCAAAGTAAGTGTTTAGTGTGGACAATGCTCCAAAGCTGTGTTCAAATGTCTTGGATCAAGGAAAAATCAGCGAGATCTGTTTTCCTTCAGAGAACAGATAGAATCATAAAATCCTTATCATACAGAAAGAAGCCAATCAGCCCATCGAACCTGCACCAAAAACAATTTCACCCAGGCCCCATCCCCAACCCCAAGATTTTACACTGGTAATCTCCATGAAGGGGCAATTTAGCATGGCCAATCAATCTAACTCACACATCTTTGGACTGGGAGAGGAAACCCACGCAGAAACGGTGAAAATGTACAGATTCTGCACCGACAGTGATCAGAATTGAACCCAGACGCTTGGTACTGTGAGGTAGCAGTGCTAACCACTATACCACTGCACCCATGTGATCAAGCTGAACCAATCTATATGCTGTTGTTCCTTTCTGATGACTCCATCCATTTCCATTTTGTCCAGTTCAACCTTCAACTTGGCTTGTATGTGGATGCCGCACTTGCATTGTGGGTCAGTTGATGGAATTGTGTCCTCCTGCATGTCACAGCTTTGTGAAAACTACAAATTCTGTCAAAATATTCTGGATCTTACAATCCCAGATTGCAAATTGAAATGACAGGTGTACCTTTTTGACTTGATTTGATTTATTATTGTCACATGCATTAGTATACAGTGGAAAGTATTGTTTCTTGCACACTGCTTTGCCAAGGAAGTGGGAACTGTAGACAGAATCAATGAATGGGAGACTGGTTGGCATGATGGGTTTGACTACAATCACTACCTTTTGTAGTTGCTTCGGTCTTGAGCAGAACAAGGACCATTCTAAACCGTGAAAGAACCAGGCAGAATGCTTTCTATGGTTCTGATGTTGATCTGTTATGTACTGTCTGGCTGATTCCATGCATTGTTACCAATGTGGGATCAGAATATGCAACCATGGGCCTTTGATTTCTACAGTGCAGAATGTCTACAACAATAAAGGTGATTGGCTGTAATTACACTATCAGGATCTTGCAGATGGAACTACTGAGCCACAATATACCGAAAACTTCACTCGTATATTTTAGAACACAGAACATGACCCACCATATTTCTGTGTGTACATGTATTCATAGAAATCATAAAAACCCTGCAATGTAGAAGGAGGCCATTCGGTCCATCCAGTCTACACTGACATCTATCCCACCCAGGCCTTATCCATGTAACCCCATATATTTGCCCCACTAATCCTTCTAACCTACGCATTCCGGGGTACTAAGGAGCAACAGAGCAGGGCCCATCAACCTGACCTAAATCTTTGGACTGTGGGAGGAAAACAGAGCAGCTGGAGGAAGTCCACCCAGACACTGGGAGAATGTGAAAACTCCACACAGACAGTCACCCAAGCTGGGGATTGAACCCAGATTCCTGGAGCTGTGAGGTAGCAGTGCTAATCACCATGCCACCGTGCCACCCCTGTGTAGGATCCTCGATGTAGGATTTACAGAGGTAGTATATTGGCACCTGCCTTTGTGTCTTGCTAATAGCAAATGGTTACTGACTTTTCTAGGACAGATGGTCTGAATCTTGGCAAACATGATGGTGTGATGACATCCATCCATGTGTTCTCAAGATTGATGGTGTGAAACGTACACGCACTGTGCTTTGCATCATCTTGCACATCATCACCATTGTTATGGCTCATCCAGCACCTCAGGTATGTGTTTCTTATAGGATATGGAGTGGCCATTGTAATTGTTTGAAAGTGTCACCTGTTTACCATCTGTTTGGATCTTTGCATAACTCTTCTCAGCTTCTTCGTTCTTTGCTTTGTTGCATGTCCTTGGTGCATGTCGAAGTCTGCACTTTCCACGTGTATTTCCAAGTTTGGATATCCTTATGTCAGCAATTTGGGTTGTACATACATTTATCTGTTCATTTATTAGTGACACAAGTAGGATTCCATTAACACTGTAATAAGTTACTGTGAAAATTCTCTTGTCACCACATTCCAGCGTCTGTTTGGGTATACTGAGGGAGAATATAGCATTGCCAATACACCTAACCTGCGCATCTTTGGACTGTGAGAGGAAACCAGAGCCCCTGGAGGAAACCCATACAGACACAGGGAGAAGGTGCAGACTCATAAGCTTTCTTGACCTGTGATGATTGTGTCAGCTGTGAGCAACTCATCAGTACTGTCATTTTTGGATTTATCCAGCACTCATTCTGTATCGACTGACAAAATAATCTATGGATTCCTTGGGCTGTTGATGAAGTGACATGAATCCCAGGCAATGAGCATGGAAATTTAATCAGAATCTGAATCTGTCTTTCAACATTACCCAAATCTTTTGGGATCGTTTTGTTCTTCTTCCATCAGCCTGATGTGTTTAGCCTACGTAGGCCTTCCCGTCCAATGGTTAGATGAATCAGTATGACTTGCTTGTCTGCTTCAGACACACAGAAATCAGGAAACCATAGCTTGGTGTGTTGTTCAAGCAGCTTAAACTCCAACAGTTGATCAGCTGCATTCCAAATTAAGCTTGGGAATTTTGTAGATATTTTTCCATATTCCCTCGACATTCCTCTGCTGTGCAAACAAATATTGCTGCTGTTGCAATTGTATAAACTAAGAGCTGTGAATGATTGAAATAAATTGCTGCCTATCAACTTCTAATTCCTCACCTCACGGCTGTAGTATCTAGAATATGCGTTGCTGTTGCCACTTTACTGAAAATCCACCTACAAAGATGAACTGTGTCAGGATTGTGTCATGATGCTCTATCAGACAAATAATAGCATCTTTGCTTTTCTGTTAGCAACTCCTGATTTAGCCTGCTTTATTCAGCCCAATTTCCATGACGGTTCTCAATTCTCACTGCTTACATAGAAACATAGAAGGTAGAAGCAAGAGTAGGCCTTCTCTGCCATTCATTTTCATGGAATCCCTACAGTACGGAAGGAGGCCATTCAACTCATTGAGCCTGTACAAACACAATCCCACTCAGGCCCTACATCCGTAACCCTGCTAATTACCCTGCTAATCTCTCTGACACTGAGGGTGAATTTAACATGGTCAATCAACCTAATCCACATCTTTGGAGCATGGGAGGAAATCAGAGCACCTGGAGGAAACCAATGCAGATACAGGGAGAATGTGCAAACTCCACACAGACAGAGACCCAAAGCCAGAATGGAACCTGGGCACCTGACGCTCTGAGGCAGTACTGCTAGCCACTATGCCATCGTGCCACCCTATTTTGATCACGGCTCATCATCAAATTCATTATCCTGATCCTTTTCTTCCTCCCATACCCCTTGATCCCTTTAGCTCCAAGAACTATATTTAATTTCTTCTCAAATCATATAACATTTTGGCCTCAACTACATTATGTGGCAGTGATTTCCACACCTTCACTACCCTCTGGGTGAAGAAATTTCTTCTCAACTCAGTTCAAAAAGGTTTACCCCTGATCCTCAAACTATAACCCCTAGTTCTGGACTCCGCTGCCATTGGGAACATTTTGTCTGAATCTACTCTATCTAACGCCGTTAGAATTTTATAAGTTTCTTTGAGATCTCCTTTCACTCTTTTAAACTCAATTGAATATAATCTTAACTGACTTAATCTCTCCTCATATGACAGATTTGCCATTCTAGGAACAAAGAACAACGAACAAAGTACAAAGAAAATTGCAGTACAGAAACAAGCCATTTAGCCCTCCAAGCTTGCACCAACCATGCTGCCTGACTTAACTTAAAACTCCCTACCTTTCCGGGGACCATATCCTTCCATTCCCATCTCATTCATGTACTTGTCAAGATGCCCCTTAAAAGTCACTATTGTATCCACTTCCACTACCTCCCCTGGTAATGAGTTCCAGGCACCCACTATGCTCTGTGTAAAATATCTGCCTCGTGCATCTCTTTTAAACCTTGCCCCTCGCACCTTAAACCTGTGCCCCCTAGTAATTGGCTCTTCAATGCTGGGAAAAAGCTTCTGACTTTTCACTCCATCTATGCCTCTCATAATCTTTATATATAGTTAAGGAAAATTCAAAGAAACAGGTTGTGAATCTAACAAGTATGGGAATCATAGAATCGTTACGGTGCAGAGGAGCACATACCCAAGCAGCTCCTGGGGAACTCTCTGCTGGAAGACACTCGCATGGAGGGCAGAAGAAACATTTCAAAGACCTCCCTGAAATCGCTTGACATTAACATGACCACTTGGGAAACGCTGGCACAAAACCGCTCTACCTGGCATTGCCTCGTTCACAAAGGCTGTCAAGCTCAAGAAGCAAGGTGTATTGCTGAAGCACAACTTAAGCACAAGCGACGCAAGTCCAGAGCCACCAGCACAACAACTACAGTGTCTACACGAGTCTGTGCAATATGTGCCTGGACATTCCGTGATCAGTCATCTTCGGGCACACCACAATCAGCCTCAAAATGAGGAATGGTGTTGAGGTCCTCAACTGAGGTGAGGAGAAATTTCTTCACCCAGAGGGTGGTGAATGTGCGGAATTCATTTCCACACAATGTAGTTGATAGACGAACAACTGCAACAGTGCAGAAGGAGGTCATTTGGCCCAGATTGTACCAACAATAATTCCATCCAGACCCCATCTCCATAACCTCTCGTATTCCTTTTAATTCCCCCACATAAGGGACAATTTAGTGTGGCCAATCCACCCAACCAGCACATCTTTTGGACTGTGGAGGAAACCAGAGCATCCAGAGGAAACCCATGTGGTGGGGGAGGGGAAGAATGTGCAGACTCCGCATAGACAGTGACCCAAGTCAAAAATCGAACCCATTCCTTGGCACAGTGAGACAGCAGTGCTAACTCTGGTGAATTATCTGCAAAACTCTTATACAAGCTTATCAACAGAACATGGGGTCTTCAGATAAATTTGAAATCTTTAAACATTATCACTTATGTAGTCACTGCATAGAAGATCATGAAACAACTTGCTTAATCTGTTAAGTATGAGAAGCCCATTCTTTCTCCATGGCAACACCTTGGCTAATCAGAGTCAAATTTCTAACCAGTCAGTATCCTTTTCTCCTATAGTAAAGTTTTGTGATTACTTGAAATTTGGTACTGTTGAATTTGTCCTGATGAGTCAAGACAAAAAGCTTCAGGAACATGTTTCTTTTCAGCAATATTCAAACTGTAACAATGATATGAAATAAAGTGAGGTGTGAGGAAGCTGTTGTAAAGCAAAATCTTGTTTCTGTGCTGTAAATTCTATATCAAATTGTGATTTTCAATGGTTTCTTGTTTTTATGATGGGGAAAGGTAAGCTGTTTTTGAAATGTGATTATCTAGAAAACTAGCTACAAAGAAACCGATGGAGTGAGACAAAGACTAACAACTAACACAATCTTGAAGGTATGTGCAATGGGACAAGGGTTTACCAAAAAGTAAGCTGGAGGTTAATGCAAAATTCTATTTCAGTGCAATTTGTAATTGTGCAGAGTCTTAAAAATTATTGGAGATTGTTATAAATGCTGTAGAAGTGAGCTTTACTATGTACTTGGATATGGGACTCAACCCTATCACAATTTAATTTTTTTGTGATGGCAATAGAATGTTGTAGCCAAACGAGCTATCTAAAATAGTGTTTTGTAAAGCACTCTAGTACAATTGGGCAAGAAACCAAACCGATAGACTGCAGTTTACAGACAGAGTAAATAAACAGGATATGGAACATCTCCAGAATGAAAGGGACTTTACAGTCACACTGGCTTGTTTCATCTCCAGGATGAAAGAGACTTTCTGGTCACATTGTACCAGACATAGGGGCACCATGAACCCTTGTTTAGGAAGAAGGTATGTGACGTAAGTGCCTCCAATACTTACAGATATGGTTGCTGGGGACACACCCAGAGATCAGTTGGTAGCGCTGATTGAACCCTTATCGATCAGGGTGGTCAAGTCCTGATTGATTGATTGGCAATGGCCAAAAAGAGATGTGAAACCAAACGGGGTATGAAGGATGCTACACAACAAGGAATATTTCTCTCTCTCTCTCTCTCTAACCCCACAAACGAGCTACAAAAATGGTGACCTTTGCCAGCACAAGGAGAGCCAACACACCCAAGAAGGAAGGAAGGAAGACCAGAGCCAGAATGCCAGACCAGACCACAGGACCAGACTACGCAGACAACTACCAAGACCAGCGCACAGATAAAGGCCAATATCTGCTTGGGTATTTGCCAGTCAAAGAACAAAGAACAAAGAACAAAACAGCACAGGAAACAGGCCCTTCAGCCCAACGAGCCCGCGCCGCCACCCAATGTTTCCACCTCTATCCGCGATCCCTGTCCATGTTTATAGATCTATGGATTAAAAAACCAAATTTGAGACAGTCACGCAAAGTTAACTCGAGGTCTTGTATTGAACTTGAATTCTAGTATTTTTCTGTAAGATAACTTATTGTTGGTCGGGTGGGTGATTATTGATTGTGTGCATTTAGAACTTAAAATTTGGAGGTAAAAAATGTTGCTGCCTTAAATAATTGGTTGAAGACACTTAGCTATGTAACTAAAAACTGGAGGCCCCAGATTTTCTAATCAGTTTTAACACAGGGTGGGTTTGGTACATATATCAGGATTTTGATACTGTGCTTTTTTGCTTTCGCACTGAATGTCTTTTCCCAGGATTGCACCCAAAATAGAATCTCTACCCTCACAATTCCTCAACTTGACTACAAAAAATCAGAGCAATTTGACCTTAAAAGTATTTTTCCAAACAATTTGTTCAGCAGAGTCTGTATGGTAACCAGTGTGTTAATGTTGTGTAAGATTCCACAATGTTCTCAGTGTCCGTTAGCGCAAGCATGCAGATTGCAATTATGTTCGAGAATTGCAAAGATCAGAGGCTGCTAATACGCTGGAAATAACCTACAATCAGCACAACACAGAAGAGTCCTTTCAAGGTGTCAAGCGTATTGTAGTTCTTTCAATCTGTCTGTTACATTTGTGGCAGACACCATCTAAGTCTGAATGGCAAAATTATTCTCCTCATTCTTTGTTTCTATATCAAATTGAAGTATCAATGATGGCAGGCTGATTTGCATGATGGATTGGGCTACATTCACAAAATTTTGTTCTTTGCGATCTTGGGCAGACCAGGAGCCATACCAAGCTATGAAACAACTAGAAAAAATGCTTTCTATGGTGCATCTGTAAAAGTTGTGAGAGTCATGGTTGACATGCCAAATTTCCCCCATCTTCTGAGAAAGTAGAGGCATTGGTGGGTTTTCTTAACTATAGTTTCGGGGACCGGGACAGGTTGGGCAGCACTTCTGAATTCTGAAGGGCTCGGATAAGATAGATGTAAAGAAGATGTTTCTACTGATGGGAGGAACCCAAAACCAGAGGCCATCATTATAAGATAGTTGTTGTGGAATTCATTACTACAGGGAAAGGTTAAGGTGAATAACACAAATGCACACAAGGAAAAGCCAGAGAGATATATCATTAAAGGAGAAAAGGATAGAAGAATATATCAATATTGCGGAAAAGAATGGCATGTTATTAAAACTTTTCATCCTACATTCATGAAAAGTAAGAATGTCAAGTTTCAAATCATCGCAACAGGTTACTTCCCTGGACAAAAGGGTGCTGATTGGTTGGCAAGCCAACTCTGATTGGCTGAGATATTGCCATAGAACAAACTCCAAAGGAATTCAAAAAAGATACAAGGCTGAACAAATTCATTTCATTAGAAGGGAATGGATCCCCTGATATGTCATTTCTGATGTAGAGATGCCGGCGTTGGACTGGGGTAAACACAGTAAGAAGTCTCGTAACACCAGGTTAGAGTCCAACCAGTTTATTTGATGGTAACCTCACAAGCTTTTGGAAATGGTGTCCCTTCGTCAGATGGTCCAAATTGGGCCAAAGGGCCTGGTTCCATGCTGTAAACCTCTACGACTCTATAAATTCTGGCCAAGGTACCAGTGCTTGATTCCAGCTGGCTTCCTTTCAGAGAGAGGAGACAGGTGTTGTCAGACTTCTTACTTCCTTTCAGAGTCCATTTTAGCATTTTTGATATTGTACTTAGTCACCTTTTGTTGGGGTTTGAAGTTCTCCCAACCCTCCACGCTGCCCTCATTTTTGCCCTCACTGAGGACAAAAACGAGGACTCACATAGGACTCTTAAATCGGCCTCGCAGGTGGAGGAAGTGGTCAAGAAGGCGTACGGTGTACTGGCCTTCATTAATCGAGGAATAGAGTTTAGGAGTCAGGAGGTAATGATGCAGCTCTATAAGACTCTTGTCAGGCCCCAGTTGGAGTATTGTGCGCAGTTCTGGTCGCCTCATTATAGGAAGGATGTAGAGGCTATTGAGAGAGTTCAGAGGAGATTTACAAGGATGCTGCCCGGATTGGGAGGCAGGCCTTATGAAGATAGGTTGAGGGAGCTGGGACTCTTCTCACTGGAGAGACGTAGGTTGAGAGGCGACCTGATAGAGGTTTATAAAATGTTGAGAGGAATAGATAGGGTGGACTCTCAGAGACTATTTCCCCAAGCTGAAATGGTCACTACGAGAGGACACAGATTAAGGTGCAGGGAAGCAAATACAGAGGAGATGTTAGGGGTAAGTTTTTCACTCAGAGGGTGGTGAATGAATGGAATCGGCTGCCGTCCAAGGTTGTTGAGGCAAACTGGCTGGGGTCTTTTAAAAGACTTCTGGATGAGTATATGGAAACGAATAGGATAGGGGGTTCTAGGTAGGTCTGTGGATTGGAAGATGTGATCGGCACAACTCGTGGGCCGAAGGGCCTGTTTGTGCTGTATTGTTCTATGTTCTAAGCTACTCAACGCTCCTCACACAACAGCTCCTTTGAATCTGGAATCAATCTGGTGAACCTCTTCTGATCCACAAAGTATTAGTGTAGTGCCTTTGCCATCTCCCAATTTCATAGAACATTACAGTGCAGTACAGACCCTTTGGCCTTTGATGTTGCGTCGACCAATTTCCCCACCATTTCCATCTTCTAAAGGGTTAACATCTACTTTCATTATTTTCATCCTCTTTATATACATACAGAAACCTTTGGGCCAGAACACTGCCACCTCGCCAACCATGGAATCAGAGTTGGCGAGGGTCTGACAACAGAAACCGGGAGGGGATTTACAGTCTCGCCCAAATAAGGCCTTGTAGTGGAGTCTAAAACTAGAGGGCATAGGTGTAAAGTGAGAGGAAGAGATACAAAAGTATCCAGAGGAACAACTTTTTCACACAGAGAGTGGTGAGTGTCTGGAACAAGCTGCCAGAGGTAGTAGTAGAGATGGGTACAATTTTGTCTTAGTGCTTAGACAATTATATGGGTATGATGGGTATAGAGGGATACAAACCAAATGCGGGCAATTGGGATTAGCTTAGGAGTTAAAAACAAATGGCAGCATGGACAAGTTGGGCCAAAGAACCTGTTTCCATGCTGTAAACATCTACAACTCTATAAATTCTGGCCTAGGTGCCAGTGCTTGATTCCAGCTGGCTTCCTTTCAGAGTCTATTTTAGCATTTTTGATATTGTACTTAGTCACCTTTTGTTGGTGTTTGAAGTTCTACCAACCCTCCACGCTGCCCTCATTTTTGCCCTTATATTTTCCTTGATTTCCTTATTATGGCCCTGGATGATATTTCACCCTGATGAAGTCCTCTTCCTCTCAGAAATGTGCCTTAGTTGAGACGTCTTTAATATCTCCCTAAACAATTGCCACTGTTCTTCTACCATCCTCCTTTTTAATACTCTGTTGCCTTTGTTTCTGGTGTCAGTTTCCATTATTAACAGTGCGCGTATTGCACAAATACTGAAGGGCTGTTGGAGAGTCATAGGATTTTCCAGCACAAAAAGAGACCCCACGGCCCATCTTGTCTGCACCAGTCATCAAAGACCTGTCTACCCCAATCCTATTTTAAATACAAATTACCTGGCTTTTATTCTTTATCTATCTACCACCTTTAATGACATGTGTGATATGTGAGACAGTTGGACAAACAAATTTTCTATTGGTCGAAGAGAATAATAAATGACAATTTGAGTGCTACAATTCCTAAAATTAACATTTTACACATAATCTAAAAGTGCGCAGACTTTTTACCGCTAGTAGTTTTGTTGTTTGCAGAAGTTATGCTGAAAGTGAATAAGATGCAATTAACATTACTTACCTAACCCAGTTCCTATGGCTTCGAAATTGGATCATACCAGCATTGTTAAGCTAAAGCAGACAGGATTTAACATGATCGTCTTAATCAGGCCACCTAACATAATACACAGAGGAAGTTCAATGCGAGTCAGTTTCCAGTGGTCAGGGGAGATGAAACACACTGAATCCCTCACCCACTGGATACTTCAATGCTGAGGCCTTTGGAGAGGGTCATTTAATTATCTCTTTGTAGATGAAAGGCCCCTCACATTATTAGACAGGGAGAAGAGAGTGTTTAGTCAGAGCAAAAACATTTTTAAAATAGTTGCAATAACTTGGCCACAAAAAGTAGTCAGAGATGTTGTAATATTTCATTTTCTGTACATAAAATTTTCTATACTTAAGATGGCACAGTGGCACAGTGGTTAACACTACTGTCTCACAGCATCAGGGACTCAGGTTTGATTCCTGGCTTGGCTTCGACTGTCAGATCTGCTGAATTTTTCCAGCATTTTCTGTTTTTGTTATGGATTCCAGCATGCACAGTATTCCGCAGTCCATCACGCTAACCAGCATCCCATCCGTTGACTCTGTTCACTTTTCCCGCTGCCTCAGAAAAACAGCCAGCATAATTAAGGATCCCAGGCAATCCGGACATTCTCTCTTCCATCTTCTTCCATTGGGAAGAAGATATAAAAGTTTGAGGTCATGCACCAATTGACTCAAGAATAACTTCTTCCCTGCTGCTGTCAGAATTTTGAATGGACCTACCTCACATTAAGTTGATCTTTCTCTACATCCTAGTTATGATTATAACACTACATTCTGCAATCTTTCCTTTACTTCTCCCCATGTACTCTATGAACAGTATGTTTTGTCTGTGCAGTGCACAAGAAGCAATACTTTTCACTGTATAATAATACATAGAATCATAGGTTCCCTATAGTGCAGGAAGAAGCCATTCAGCCCTTGAGCCTGCACTGACAACAATCCCACCCACACCCTATCCCCGTAATTCCACATATTTACCCCATTGTCTGGAACAAGCTGTCTGAGTTAGTAGTAGAGGCAGGTGCTTTTTTATATTTTAAAAAGCATTTAGATAGTTACAAGGGTACGATGGGTATAGAGGGATATGGGCCAAGTGCGGGCAATTGGGATTAGCTTAGGGGTTTAAAAAAACGGCGGCATGGACAAGTTGGGCCGAAGAGCCTGTTTCCATACTGTAAACCTCCATGACAGTCTCCCTGACACTAAAGGGAAATCCAGCATGGCCAATCCACCTAACCTGCGCATCTTTGGACTGCAGGAGGAAACTGTACCCTCCTTACGGGACAGTAACAATTCAAATCAAACCAATTTGCCTTTTAATGCAGAGGGAGATATGTGTAGGGGTTGGAGAAGAAAGTGGGAGGAGACTGTTACTGCTGTGTGCTGCACGAAGCCGAGCAGAGAGCAGATGGGCTGAAGGGCTGCAGCTTTGCAGCAACCGGGGGTGGGGGGGGGGGGGGGAGGTAGTGATTGACAGGTGAGGGAGGCACGTGCAGGTGGGCGATTGCCGTGGCGACGCAGTGCTTGATTGACAGGTGAAGGCCGGGCGGGCACGAGGAGCGGGGTGGCGCGGCGGGCGTTGCCGGGGTGACGGGGCGGCTGATTCACAGCTGGAAGTAACCATCGGACCGCAGTGACGTCAGTGGGTATCCCCCCCCCGTCCTGGCCGCAGTGTTTCCCAGCCGCAGTGAAGGGCGCTGCAGCCGCTCGGCTGGTCCCGTTACCCTTTCTCCCCCCCCCTCCTCCCTACCTCGGAGCTCAGTGCAGAGACAGAGAGAGCCAGGCTCCAGCTGACGCTGCTGTTTCCGATCCGCCGGCTGTTCAAAATCTCGGCACCTCGCAATGGCTTCAGCACTGCTGGTAAGCATCTCTCTCTCTCTCTCTCGCTGTCAAATTGCGCATTGCTTCTGCTGGTTCCATTTACTTGATCTGATTTATTATTGTCACATGTACTGGTGAAAAGTATTGTTTATTGCGCGCTATAACAGACAAAGCATATACGTAGCGAAGCAAAGGACAAGGGTGCAAGATGCAGCGTTATGTCACAGCTGGGGTATGGAAAAAAATGATCAACTTAATATGAGGCAGGTCCCTTCAAAAGTCTGATGGCAGCTTTGCAGCGCCATTGAGGGCCGATGCTCACCACATCTCTGTCTGTATTGTTTTATCCTTGCACAGACATTTGGGGTGCACTTGTCTTGAAATTCCTCTCGATTTGCATTGGCCTTTTGGCATTGATGGGTGAGTGAGGTCCCTGACATTTGTAGTTTATTCTCCTGCAGATTCATCAAGTCTGGATTGCAGTGAACCTTTTATATGGGCTGAGCAAATCATCACCTGGAATTATCCAGCTCTTAGTTTGAGGGAATGGAAAGTTCCCCTTTCCCTGCTCCCAGGCTTTAATTGTTATTCTAACAGTAAATCCTGGCGTATTTATCTCAGCAGCTGTGTTCTGTGTTAGCTTTGAATTTCATGGGAGATTGAGGTTGATTTGTATTAAGCAGGTTTTAAAGTTTATTTAGCAGTGTCACATGTAGGCTTACATTAACACTGCAATGAAATTAACCTTGTGCCCTAAGTGATATTGGGGGGGAATTTGGTGAAAAGTTGCCATACTCTTGAATGATTCTGACTTTTAAAAACCGTGGAAAGGAGGTTTCACTGTAGTAATCACTGACAGTTTCTAAGGAGCATTCAGTTTAGAAATATTGAACAGAATTGATCAGGCAGATAGATGCATCCCTTTTCTCTGCTGCAGAATCTAGAACCTGGTGGCATAATAAAATAGAGTGGCATGATGGCACAATGAGGCAGCAGTGCTGCCTCATAGTGCAAGGGACCTGGGTTCAATTCCGGCCTTTGTATGTGCTGAGTCTGTACATTCTCCCTGTGTCTGCGTGGGTTTCCTTTGGGTACACCGTTTTCCCCCTGCAATCCAATTAGGTGCATTAGCTATGTGAAATTCTCCCTCGGTGTATCCGAATAGGTGCCAGAGTGTGGCAACTAGGTGATTTTCACAGTAACTTCATTGCAGTGTTAATGTAAGCCTACTTGTGGCATTAATAAATAAAAAAAAGTTAGCTGGCCACTTAAGAAGGAAGACTAAAAGCAGTTTTGCATATAAAGTACTTTCAATTCCATAAGACAGTGTACTTTGGGGGACATTTGGAACTTTCAAGGCTTGAGGTCAAGGTATCAGGGATGTGGAACTAGTGGAATGAAGATTGAAGATTGATGATTTGAATGATGAGCAGGCTCTAGGAGCTGAATGGCCTGTCCTCCGCGCACCCTCTCCCCCTTCCGGACACCGTCAGTATGAAGGAATCAATTGGAAGCTGTAAAGTTGTAGTTTTGTTTTACTGAGGCACTCTGTATGTTCCACTTTTGTCGTATACTTTGGGCTGAGGATAGAGCTGTGAATGTAATGTTCCATTTTACAGCATTTGCCACTTGCAACGAAATGAGATCATAGATTCATTCGTGATATCAAGTTTTATTTTGCATACTTTTTTTTCTAGATTTTATTTGAAATGTGTACTGCTGATTAAAGTGAGGAATCTTAGCACTGGTGGATAATATCAAGTTGACAAACATCAGTATTAGTCTTCCCAATCATTCTCGTGCTCTCTCTTCGGATACCATGCTGTAAAAGGGGGTAGCGGTGATCATGGCCTATCTTCCAGAATTTTATTTTTCTTCAAGTGCTAATTTTCACAACCATTGAAAAGCTTTTTGCCCCTAAGAATTTAAAACTACCTCCTGTGTGCCAGTGTAATCTGTCAGAGTGAATAATGGGATGTAAGAACAGGAATAGGCCATTTTTATCCTTGAGCCCATTCTGATATTCAAACTGATCATGACTGACCTCCATCAAATACCTGCCATATCACAAGGGCAGCATTGTGGTTGTATTGCTGACTCTCAGCGCTGGGGATCCGGGTTTGATTCCCAGCAGTTTGGGTCACTATCTGTGACCCAAAGATCTGTGGAATCTGTACATTCTCCCCGTGTCTGCGTGGCTTTCCTCCAGGTGCTTCAGTTCCTCTCATAGTCTGAAAGACATGCTGATTGGGTGCATTGGCCATGCCAAATTCTCTCTGAGTACCAACAGGCACCAAAGTGTGGCGACTAAGGGGTTTCATAGTAACTTTGTTACAGTGTTAATGTAAGCGTACTTGTGTACTAATAAATAAACATTAAATTTTGATACTTGCAGCGCATAAAAAAAAATCCATTAATCTTGCTTCAGATGTCCTGAAAATTCCAGGACAAATCGCATTATTGGGACATATCTTTGATAGCCTGGTAAGATAATGGTTTGTCCCACAGTGAGTAACTCTGTTACCCATCACCTGTTGTGGCTCAAGTGAGCCACTCTGGCCTTTCTATTTCTGCTGTAGTTCCTGAAGAGGAAATTGATGGGCTTAGAAGATGTGACTTACTGGCTCCTGGCTCCGTTTTCTCTTGGCCTGCTTCTTGACTATCTGAGTTTACTGTTTCAACTTCTCTTCTAATGCCCCTTCAGAGGTCACGGACCATCAATGATTGTTAGTGTCCACCTTCTTCATATTTGCTTGCAAATATATTTCTGGCAGTGCTGTGACAATACTGTGTCTTTAAGAAATGTATGTTAGCAATGTTTGTGTGCAGAATGTGTTTACTAGTCCCATTTTATCTGAAACGTTTTGTCCAGATCCAGCAGCATCGTATTATTACTACAACAGCATACTTGATCTTAATTGCTGCTATGTTTGTTTTAATCTGAACTGAAAGAGGGTTGCTATTTTGTGTTTTCCCTCAGGATATTGCAGAGTAGGGCTTGATTAGGTTGATTGGTAAGGTCATGTGATAAGGTGGGTTTAGGCTTTCAAAAACTCGACAGTCTGGTTTTCGGGATCGTCAGAGAGGGATTGCTTTCTCTGTATCTCTGAAGTGGAGACTATAATCTGTTAAGAAATAAGACTTTTTTCCCCTGAGGTTCTATTCTCTGGGGGTGGAGCTTTCTCCAGAAGTTGCTGCATAAAAATTTGAAGACAAGTGTCTATCTGGATCACTCTCTAAAGATGTTGAAAGAACTGAAATTCAGTACTCGCATAAGCATCTTTAGTTTATGCTCCAAATGGTTCCTAAGAAGAAATTCCTGTCTATGGGGGATATTGCTGAATTGGAACAATAGAGATAGCTAGCTGTTCAGAATTATACTTTGTCATGTTTAAGTATTTTAGTTGGTAAAAGTTATGCCATTCTTTTTGTTATATTGTGTTTTTAAATAAAGTTTGTCTTGATAAAATCATGAGGTCACTTGATTCACCTCATGCTCACCCTAATGCCAAAAGCAAAGTAAAAGGCTAACTTTGTAAAATACCTTTTAGAGTTTCTGATCTAGTCCTTAACAGGTGGTATGGATGTGCCAGTGGTCAGTTCACTGCACATATTTCATTGGGTATATGGCCATCAGCTAACTGATGAGAACGGGCAAGACAGCGCAGAATTTGTTAGCCCAATGAGTATATGCTGGTGGAATTAGCATGTTCCAGGACCTCAGGAGTTGATGACGTACTCATGCCAAAAGATGACTAATATATGTTTGAAACTATGAAGCTGGAAACTGTTCAGCCTTGTGACCTGCTTTGTGTATATTGCAGCAGAGACTGATAACCAAGTTCTGCACGAGTAAAGATGTCCTCAACTGGGATCTTGGGTTCATGTCACACTATCTGTAACTGCCCCCCCCAATTTACCTGGACTGGCAAGATCTCACTAACTGCCCTGTCTGGAGACAATACACATCTCTTTAACCTGTGCTTAACGCTCTTTCCACTCACATTGTCTGTATCTTTAAGACTTTTTTACCAGTAAAGACTCACATTTCAATCATTATTTTATAAATTGAGTTTATGTCTTTATATGCTCTGTTTGTGAATAGAATTCCCACTCACCTGAGGAAGGGGCAGCAAGCACTCTGAAAGCTAGTGGCTTTTGCTACCAAATAAACCTGTTGGACTTTAACCTGGTGTTGTGAGACTTCTTACTGGTGTATATTGTCCAGGTGTCACTGCTGCAGAGAACCGCACTGAGGATGCAGGCTTTGTAGACTCAGCTTGTCTTGTCTCACCTTCTCTTAACCTGCCTGACGTAACAGCTGAAGTATTTGCAATGTCTGCCTGTTGATTTCAGCATCAAGTGACTGACAGCTTGTGATTTTGGAAATCCTTATTTCCTGACTGGGAATCAAACTTAGCCATATCTCATTGAAGCTTACAGAATAATGAAAGGCCTGGAGAGAGTAGAAGCAGGGGAGATGGTTCTATTAGTAGGAAAGACCAGGATCTCAAGGTGGAGCCTCAGAGTAAAGAAACAACTCTTCAGAACTGAGGTGAGGAGGGATTTCTTCAGCCACAGAGTAGTGAATCTATCAAATTCATTGCCACAGAAGGCTGTGGAGGCCAGGTCATTGAGTGCACTTAAGACAGAGATATGGGTTTTTAATTGGTAAAGAGATCAAGGGTTATGGGGGAAAAAGCAGGGGAATGGGGGTTGAGAAACTTGTGATCTATGATTGAATGGCGGAGCAGACTTGATGGGCCAAATGGCCTAATTTTGTTCCTATGTCTTATTTAAGAAAAGTTTAAAGTTTATTTATTAGTCACAAATAGGCTTACACTGATACAATGAAGTTACTGTGACTATGAAATTACCCTAGTCAGCACATTTCCAGAGCCTGTTCAGGCCGATACACCTCACCAACACGCCTTTCAGAATGTGGGAGGAAACTGGAGCACCCTGAAGCAACACATGCAGACATGGGGAGAATATGCAAATTCCGCACAGACAGTGACCTAATCTGAGAATCGAACCCTGGGGCTATGAAGCAGCAGCACTAACCACTGTGCTATTATGCTGCCTTAGTCCTTTGGTCTTATATTGGCGACAAATGCCAAATCCTATTCGCTGGAAGAGATCAACAGAGATTCAATGGAAGACGTTTAAGGAGATATTTCAAAATAGACAGAATTGATACATTCAAATAAGAGAGAAAAAATCCAAGGTGAAGACCCACCATCCCTGGTTCTTTAAAAAATTTAAAAAGAAAAAGCACATAATTGCGCAAGGATGGGTGGCAGATCAGACAATTGGACAGAATATGTAAAACAGTATAGAATGCCCAATGAAGAGGGAAAAATAAACTGAGAAAGCTAGCAAGAAATATAAAGATGGATAGTAAGATTTTCTATATTTGATTTGACTAATTGTTGTCATATGTATTGGTATACAGTGAAAAGTATTGTTTCTTGCGCTATACAGACAAAACATACTGTTCATAGAGAAGGAAAGGAGAGTGTGTGCAGAATATAGTGTTACAATCATAGCTCGGGTGTAGAGAAAAATCAACTTAACGCGAGGTTGGTTCGTTCGGAAGTCTGATGGCAGCAGGAAAGAAGCTGCTCCTAAGTCAGTTGTACATGTCCTCAAACTTTTGAATCTATTTCCTGATGGAAGAAGGTGAGAGTATGCTTGGTGTCCTTGATTATGCTGGCTGCTTTTCTGAGACAGTCTTAGAGTTAATGAAATGAGCGTTGGCCCTATAAGAAGGTGAATTTGGTGAACTCAAACATATGGAGATGACAGATGAATTGAACAGGCAATTTGCATCAGTCTTCGCTGTAGAGGATACAAGTAACATCCCAGAAATAACTGTACATCAGGAAATGAAGGGAAAGGAGGAACTCAGAGTGCTACTGAGCAATTTGTTGGATCTGTGGATTGGAAAGTTCCCAGGTCCTGATGGATTTCATGAAATGGCTAGAGAAATGGGTGATGTGTTGGTTGGTTATAATTTTCCAAAATCCATCAGACTCTGAGAAGGTTCCATTAGACCGGAATATAGCCATGAATTCAGAAAGGGAGGGTGACAGAAAGTGGGGAAACTACAGGCCAGCCAGCTTGATATCTGTCATAGGAAAAATGTCAGAAGCTGTTATTAAACAATTAGATAAGTTCAGCATAACCAGGAAGAGTCAAGATGGTTTTGTGAAATGGAAATTCATGTTTAGTCAATTTATTATGCTGTGGATAAAGTGCACTCATTGCAGAAGGCATTTCGTAAGGTGCCGCATCAAAATTTTTTGAGGAATGTTCAAAGTTTACAGTTTAAGGGATACTATTTTGCCATGGACAGAAGCTTGTCAAACAACCCTAACCTGAGGATTTTAAATCAATTGGAATGGGTGGTCCCACACACCAAGCAATATCCAACTTATTGAAGTCCTTTTTTACTCATACATGCCAAGAAATCCTTGTACGTTGCACTAAAAGTCACCAAGATTGGTTTGACGAGAACAATCCATAAATTTGTAAACTCATTGATTTGTAAGTGGATGGCATTCCAAATCTGGCGACAGGATCCAAATTCTACAGTAAAGAAGCTTGGCCCTCAGGCTGCCAAAAGCAAAAGTTCAAAGAAGATCCCACAAATAGCGGACAGAGAAAGCTGAAGAAATTCAATCTCTGTGTCAGGCATGACACTTGTGCCTTTTTCAAGGTGAACAGAGATCAGTGTTGTAATACCCCATCCACATTCAGGGCTGGGGACTTTCAACGAAAAGTAAAGATGTGGTTTGTGCGCACAGATTTATTCTAGGAGCTATTGCCAGCACAGAGAACAAACTGAAACTGAAACCTGAATGACATCACCATCAGATCAGGGGTGTACTTCTGAGGTTGTATAAGGCTCTGGTCAGACCCAATTTGAAATATTGTGAGCAGTTTTGGGCCCCGTATCTAAGGAAGATGTGCTGGTCTTGGAAAAGGTCCAGCGGAGGTTCGTAGGAATGATTCCTGAAATTCAGAGCTTGTTGTATGAGGAACGTTTGAGGACCGAGTCTGTACTTGTGGGAGTTTAGAAGGATGAGGGTCGGATCTTATTGAAGCTTACAGGATACTGCAGGGTCTTGATAGAGTGAATGTGGAGAGGATGTTTCACCAGTCGGAAAAAATAGAGCCACAGGGCACAACCTCAGACTAAAGGGACGATTCTTTAAAACAAAGATGAGGAGGAATTTCTTCAGCCAGTGAGTGATGAATCTTTGCTGCAGAAGGCTGTGGAGGCCAGGTCATTGAGTGTCTTTAAGACAGAAATTCATTAATAAGGGGATCAGGCAGTGTTACGAATGTAGAACTCACTACCATTTGGAGTGATTTGGCTGAATGGTGCATTAAAGGGAAAGCTGAAATTGACAGTACTTAGAAAGTCATAGCAGACCATTTGACCCATTTGATGACGTTTATGTTTTATGTAAATCTCTTTCCACATATTTCAGTTCACCCTATCTCTTCATTCCTTTCTCCACCAAATACTTAGCTACATTATGGGCCTATTTATGACGCTTTGCTTGTTAACGTAGTTAAAACTACTGCTCCCTTTAAGTAGCCAGACAAAATGGTTCACAATGATTAATGACTGCAGCTACAGGGCCCCGATTAAGGCCAGTCAGAGTGTATAATTCAGGAATACGCAAACAGTTAAAGTTTCAAATTTGATTGCAAATAGTTAGCATATACTAGTCAAGGTATAGGAGTTAATCAGTAACTGTGAGTGAATAAAGTTAAGGTTGCATCATTCATAAGGTATAGATATTAAAACTAATCACCTTGCGCTTCCTTGATTATAATAACCAATCAGCATGAGGTTTTGATTGAAGCAGTAGATTATTGTTCCAACCATCTTTGAACAACCCATCTGACTGAATGTTAGAACATTAATCAATCCTCTCATTTCCCTCTCTCTAGTTAATGGCCACTCCCAGACCAAACACATTATCTCCCCTTATGTTTATCTGTTAGGCCTGTAACTTGGACAGTTATCTTTTGTATAGCAGCTTACTATCCTGATCTGCATGTCTTTGCTATTAAACTGTGTCAGGCTTGTGTTTTAACCTTTCATTGGATGCAGTTATTAATATGGTTACTATTCTCTTCCGTAATTACTAGTGTGGGTATTATTCCCTACTCACTAGCTTCACCTTAATTGTATCTTATTCTCCTCAATCACGTCATTTGATGGCAAGTTTCATGTTCTGAGTAAGAAACCTTTCTCCCAAATTCCTAATTAGTTCATGGGATGCGGTTATCGCTGGCTGGACCAGCATTTATTGCTCGTCCCTAATTACCTTTTAAGGAGGTGATGGTGCGCTGCCTTCTTGAATTGTTGCAGTTTGTGGTGTGGGTACATCCATAGTGCTGTCAGGGAGGGAATTCCAGGATTTTGATCCAGGGCAGTGAAGCAACATTGAAATTGCAACTAAAGATTATGGGCATTCGGTGGAAGATTTAATAGCGGTGGCATCGTTACTCCAATGATGAAACTTTGTGTGGCTCGCTCGTGGGTTTTCTTCAGGTTTGAAGACTTCATTTTGATATGCATCCCGTAAGCTTGTAGAGATTTCCGTGGGTGAAGATTTGCACCACAGACAACTGATTCTTTGCAGATATTTTCCTTTAGAATTTACGCCCTGGGGAAACACTTTTTTTCAGTTTTAAATTGTTTTTATTCTTATTGAACGTAGAACATTACAGTGCAATACAGACCCTTTGGCCCTCGATGTTTCCACTGGTTGGTGCAACAATCTAATGACCCTCTAAGCTAAACTATTCTAGTGCTATCCCTATGCCTATCCACTAACCATTTGAACGTCCTTAAAGTTGGTGAGTCTTTGAAACCCCCTGCATCATCTCCCATGTTTAAATGCAGGACTGCACATGGCTTTGATTCGAACATGTTCTCATATGCATTGTTGTCACATTACTAAAGGGGATGTGGGAATGTGATTATATTCTGAAAATACAAAAGAGGAAGTAGGAACCACAATACTGGAAAACTGAAGAATTCAATATAAACCAGGATCACAATTTTTGAAGCCAACAATATGTACCAATGTCTGTCCAATATAAGTAAATATTTTTACTATCTGGTTCTGGGTGACTTATTTTAGACATAAATGTGCCTTCAGCCATATCCCTACGCACACACTTCTGAGAGCAGCCTATCTCTTGATGGACTCTGAGACTCTGTTATTTTATACTGCATGGCTTGCACTTACTAAGGATTCTGAACATAGACCTCGGCTTAATTCATTCAAGGTCTTTGTAAACAGGGAATTTGTAAAATGAGAGCAGGCATTATTTATCCACTCTCATAATTGTTAGGACAAGGGATAACCTGGCAAAGCAGGCATTTTAAATTAATGAGTACGGTGTGTTATGACCAAAGGAGTGTAAATGCCAGAGAAACCTTTTATTATGCAATGGAGAAAAGGTTAAATCAGCTGTACTGGGGCTTCATTCTGCCATCCCCAAAGGCAGAGTGAAACTCCAATTGATTGTGACTCTTCTCGTGGCTTCTGACTTAATGATTAGTAGACAAAATTTCTTTGTTCTTGTAACATGTTCATCGTTGTGGGACTGGAACATTTTGGAATACCAACAGCAACACTGTGTACAAGATATCTAGTGCCTGGCTGAACAAAGATCACAATGGAAACACAAATGCAACCACGGCTGTGTCTTCCTTGACATTTGTAGTTGATATTATTTAATTGTAAAGAGACTGAAGGTGCATGAAGTATAGAGGGATCTAGGTGTTAAAGTACATGCATCACAAAAAGTAAGCAGTCCAACAAACAGTTAAGGAGGCAAGTAGATTTTGGCCTTAGTTACAAAGAGGTTGGAGATTAAAAATAGGAAGGTTTTGTTGCAATTGTACAGGGTGTTGTACAGGTTGTTCCAGAGTATACCTGGAATACTGTATACAGTTTTGGTCCCCTTTCCTAAAAAAAAGACAGAGTAACATTGGAGGCAGTTCAAAAGAGTTCACCAGGCTAATTCCTGGGATGCGATGGTTGTCATATCAAGAGAGACTGAATAGAATAGAATCCCTACAGTACGGAAGGAGGCCATTCAGCCCGTAAAGTCTGTACCGAACACAATCACACCCAGGCCCCATTCCCATAACCGCATGCATTTACCCTGCTAACCCCCTGACGCTAAAATCAATTTGGCTTAGCCGATCAACCTAACCTGCACATTTTTTTGGTTTGATTTATTATTCACATGTATTAACATACATGAAAAGTATTGTTTCTTGCGCGCCAAATGGACAAACATACCATTCATAGAGATGCAGGATATAGTGTTACAGTCATTGGGTGTAGAAAAAGATTGATTTAATGTAAGATAAGTCCATTCAAAAGTCTGAAAGCATCAGGGAAGAAGCTGTTCTTGAGTTGGTTGGTACGTGACCTCAAACTTTTGTATCTCTTTCCTGAATGAAGAAGGTGGAAGAGAGAATGTCCAGGGGGCGTGGAGTCCTTAATTATGCTAGACGCTCGTCTGAGGTAGCGGGAAGTGTAAACAGAGTCAGTGGATGGGAGGCTGGTTTGTGTAATGGATTGGGCTACGTTCATGACCTTTTTGTGGTTCCTTGCGGTCTTGGGCAGAGTAGGAACCATATGAAGCTGTGATACAACCAGAAAGAATGCTTTCTATAATGCAACTGTAAAAGTTGGTGAGAGTCATAGTGGATATGTCAAATTTCCTTAGTCTTCTGAGAAAATAGAGGCCTTGATAGGCTTTCTTAACTATAGTGTCAGCATGGGGGGATCCAGACAGTTTGTTGGTGATTTGCACACCTAAAAACTTGAAGCTCTCGTCCCTTTCTACTTTGTCCCCATTGCTGTAGGCAGGGGCATATCCTCCTTTACGCTCCCTGATGTCAATGACAATCTCCTTTTGTTTTGTTGACATTGAGGGAGAGATTATTGTTGCCGCACCAGTTCACCAGAATCACTATCTCCTTCCTGTACTCTGTCTCGTCATTGTTTGAGTTCCGACCCACTGAGGTGGTGTTGTCAGTAAACTTGAAAATCGAAAATCTTTGGACAATAGTCTGGGTCTGTATTCCTTGGAGTTTAGAAGAATGAGGGATGGCTTTATTCAAGATCCTGAGGGGGCTTGATAGGATAGGCGGTTTCACTAGTGGGAGAGTTTCGAACAAGGGGACATTGCTATAAGGTAAAGGGGTGATTGTTTAAAATTGAAACGCATAAAAAAATTATTTTTGTGTTTCTCTGGGTAGTGGAGGCTGGATCATGAGAAGTATTTAAAGTGAAAGTGGATAAATATTTGATGGATCAAGTTTTAAGAAGACATTAGGGTATCTGCGGAAGAATGTCCTTGCTACAGATGGAGTACAGCGAAGGTTTACCAGGCTGATTCCCGAGATAGCAGCTTTATCATACGAGGAGAGATCAAGTTGATTAGCATTATCATCACTGGAAATTTGGAAGAGTGAGAGGGGAATCTCATAGAAACTTTTATTTATTAGTGTCACATGTAGGCTTATATTAACACTGCAATGAAGTTACTATGAAAATCCCCGAGTTGCCATTCTTCAGCACCTGTTTGGGTACACTGAGGGAGAATTTAGCATGGCCAATGCGTGTAACCAGCATTTCTTTTGGAGAAGAAACTGGTGTACCTCGAGTGAATACCCGGGAGAATGTGTGCAGACTCCACACGCACAGTGACCCAAACTGGGAATTAAACCTGAGTCCCTGGTGCTGTAGGGCATCAGTGCTAACCACTGTGCTGCCATGGTAGCAACTTGTAGTATTCTAACAGGGTTGTACAGGATAGATTCAGAAGGAATATTCCCAATGGTTGGGTAGCCCAGGATTAAAGGTCATAGTGAGGATAAGGAGTAAACGTTTTAGAGCTGAGGTGAGAGAAGTTTCTTCCACCAGAGCATGGCGAATGTGTGGAATTTACTATCACAGAATGTCGTTGAGGTCAAAATATTGTCTAATTTCAAGATGAAATTAGATATCACTCTTGAAGCTTAAGAGGGAGAATTCTATCAAGGGATATCCTTTACTAAGAGGGGATCAGGATATTGAATTCCATGATCAAAATAAATGGCAGAGCAGGCTTGAAGGGCTGAATGGCCCACGCCTACTTCTAGTTTCTATGTCAATGATGTTGGAAGGATTTGAGGCTGGTGTCGATCAGCCATGATCGCAATGAATGGTGAGGCAGGCTTGAAGGGCCTAGTGGCTGTACTCTATCTATGAGGAAGGATGTCCTTGCTAGACACCCTAACGCCGCCTTAAACTTGATCCATCAAATATTTATCCATTTGTGTTCAGAACTGGCGTTCAGGCTTCATGATGTAGGGATGTCGGCGTTGGACTGGGGTAAACTCAGTAAGAGGTCTGACAACACCAATTTTAAATCCAACCGATTTATTTGATAGTAAATCTGCTAGCTCTCGGCCTTTGTAGCCTTTGTCAGGCGAATGAGGTGTCCTGGCAGACCAGAACGCCTCATTCGCCTGACGAAGGCTACAAACTCTGAAAGCTTGCAAGTTTACTATCAAATAAATCGGTTGGATTTAAAATTGGTGTTGTCAGACTTCTTACTGCGTTCAGGCTTCAAGCAGCCTATTCTTTGTAAATGTTGGGATGCAATATGGTGCTGTTCAATAATGTGAGAACTGTACTGTTTGCGTTTTTAATGAACTGGTTGAGAGTTTGGCAGTCTACAGTGACATTGGAGTCATTTTTTTTTTTTAGTTTCTGCTCCATTCTTGAAGTTAAAAAGTTCAAGTCCAGAGTGGACTGGGTGAGTCCACATCAATCTCTTACTGGCTCTAGAAACCAAATGTAAATTGAATCCAAATCATGGTCCACACAAGAGAGACAAACAAGATCTAAGCTAACAAAACAAAGGATTGCACCCCATTTTGGGCTTGATCCAATGCTTGATCTTTGCCGAAAGTTTGGGTTGTGCTGCCAGATTTGGGTATTTACATTGCAAATCATGAATGTAGGCATTGCTGCACTGTTTAAGGTACCCTCTTAGCGACAAGACATTAAACTCAGACTCCCTGTGTAAAAGGGCCCCTGGGCCCTATCTAGAAGGGAAATTCTCCTATCAGCAAGGTTTATATCTCAACCAAATAAAAACTGTTAGCTGGTCATTATTTTCAATCACTGTTTGTGGGATCTTGCTGTGTGTTGTACATTTCCTAGGAAGAAGGAGGCTTTCAAATGACAGCTTTATTTACAGGGTAATGTTCACTGCATGGCTACTACTTCTTGGTGGAGTTTCCCCATGCTAGTGACCTGTGATATCACTTCTGGTTGATACATGAATATAGTACTACCCAATGCTTAGCGTAGTTACTAAGAATCAATATTAATACAACTCATATAGACATCATAAGAACCCAAGATAAGGCAGCAGGAGTGGGCCATTCAGCCCCTCAAGTCTACCTCACCATTCAATAAGATCATGGCCTTAACTGCAGTTTGTTATCTGCTGCCCTGCTCCCTCTCCCCCACATCACCACCTTCAATAGCCCTTGAGTCCTTTGTCAATTGAAAATCTATCTAACTCAGTCTAAATATATTTAGTGACTCAGCCCCTTACTGCTTGCTTGAGAAGAGATTTGCAAAGACTAATGGCTCAGTGGGGGAAGAGATTTCTCCTCCTTTTTGTCTTAAAATTTTTTAAACTGCCTCCTAGATGTAGGTTCCTTCACTAAGAAGAACTCTTGGCATCAACCCTGTCAACCCCCCTCCCGGATCTTAAATTTTTCCATGAGATCATTTCTCATAAGATCATCTTAAAAAAATCCAGTGAATCTGGATCTAAAATTCTCAATCTTTCCTCATAAGATACTCTCTTTATCCCAGGAATCAACCTGGTGAACATTCTCTAAACATCAGAAGCTGTGTTTCCTACATTGCAACAACTTACTTCCAAAAAGTACTTTAGTGGCATTTTGGAATTTCCTGGAGTCAGGAACATTTCTTTGTAAATGGTGGTCCTCTCCTGATGAATGTCTTGAGCCTCACGTTCCCCATGGTGTGGTTCTCGATCTGTATCCAGCCTCCGTGTCCACAGACAATGGCAATATAAAGCATAGCAATAACTCTACAGAGATACAAAAGCTATGATTATGTATATTGAGTTATGACTGAGAGATAATTCAAAGTTAATTGGAATAATTTGGGAATGAGTTGTCTATTTTGATTTCCACAGATCAGTGATGATGAAAGGGGTTACGACCCAGAGTTGTTTTGTATCCCGAAACACTATGTTGAAGATCTGGAAAGAGTTTTCATTCCTCATGGCCTTATTATGGATCGGTAAGTGATGATCCTTCATGCTTTGTGTTGAGTAACTTCCGTTGTTCTTGAGTTAACATTTATTTTAATTTCAAAAATAGTCTTTAAAGTATGATACATCTTCTATTTGAATATGATCTGTCTCTATTTTGTTCAAAAAATACATGAGGATTTTGCCTTCCAAACTGAGGCAAAGCGTGAAAAGGGCAAGAAAGTTGCGCTAAGTTGCGCAAACCACTTAGTTCAAGGACAACTAGGATGGTCAATATCTGTTGGCCCACCAGCAATGCCCATGTCCCACAAATGAATTAAAAAAAAAAAAAAATTTCCATGAATGCAGAAAATTTCCATGAATGTTCTCCTTAGAGCATTGCAGTGAAGGTCCAGAGGTGATTTAACAGAAGATCTCTCAAATTGGGAAGTGACTTGGCGGACTGAGTAAGGAAAAGCTATGAAGTGTCAGAAAGGTTTATAACCAGAGGATGTGGATTTAAGATAAATGGCAAAAGAGCCAGAGAAGAACAAGGACAAATTATTTTCCTCAGCAAATTATGAACCCGTACCTGAGTGGGTTGTGGAAGCAGATTCAATATTAACTTCTAAAATGGAGTTTGAAAAATATTTGAAGGGAAGAATGTGCAAGATTTTGAGGAATGGGATTCATGGATCGTGCTCTCAAAGAGTTAGCATAAACATGGTAAACCAAATGGCCTCCAGCACTGTGTCACATTCTATGATTGTGTGATTTGTATTTGGATTACAGGAACGTGTGGTTGCTAATATTTCATTGTTTAGAAGAGCAGTGTGTGTTTGTTTCTCTCTTTTCCCTTGAGTCTTTATTGCTTTCTAATGCCATTTATAGCACTCTGAGAGGATTGGTAGCTCTTCCACCTGAATGCCAGCTGAATTTGGCTTTCAAATGTGTGGAGTGCTGGATTAGGAATCACCTCACTGAACGTCAAACCAGCCATACGTCACAGAACACTGAATTCCTGCCCACATCAAATCAATTCAGAAGAACCAACGCTGAGCTATTCTTAAATGCTATTAGACCATTAATGCTCTAAGAGGCGTAATCCCAGCTTCTGCACTCAATAATCAGTGTCACAAATAGGCTTACATTAACACTGCAATGAAGTTGCTGTGCAGATCCCTTAGTTGACACCTGACATCTGTTTGGGTACCTTGAGAGAAAATTTAGAATGGCCAATGCACTTAACCAGCACGTCTTTTGGTCTGAGGGAGAAAACCAGAGCACCCGGAGGAAACCCATGCAAACACGGGAAGAATGTATTGACTCCGCACAGACAGTGACCCAAGCCAGGAATTGAATCCAGGGTCTGTGGCATTCTAAGGCAGCAGTGCTAACCACTATGCCACCCCACCCCATTAAGCTCACTAGGCTTTACAGATGAGAATGTGTGAATGCTATGGGGTGAGCCAGGGGAACGTAATTTCCTCCGCACTTTGGAAATGGGAGTTTTGCCAATTGATGGAGAGCCTTCCACTGCTGTTTAAGGAAAGGGAAAAAGCATAAATCAGAAAACTGATGGATCAATTAATCATTGGGATTACACAAAAATCATTGGAAATATTCAACAGTTCAAGAAGCATCTTTGAAGTTAATGGGATGAATTTGCCAGGCCAAGTGTGGGCAGGGAGGCAGTGGATGGACCCATAGATTAGGGCAGTGTTGCTTTGCCCCCCCCCGCCCTCACTGTTATCTATAGTCAGCTGGGGGGGATCGTGGCATCAGGTAGGCCTAATAGAAGTCCTTTGTGTCTGATCAAGGGATTCATCCCAATGCTGCTACTTGTTTATGGAATGGTGGAAAGGCCCCACGGATGGCTGGGCAGTTTAAGGTGGCAAGTTCTCTTGCTAGCAACCCAGTGCCAATTGGAGGCCGCTTCCCACAGTCTTGCCTCCCGCTGGATTTGAGTCTGCATTTGAGCATTGACTTTCAAGCACGGTTTTTGCTTTTCAGCGGCTCTGACCACAACACCGCTGCTCCAAAGGGGCACCGGGCCCCAGTTGCAGCACGGTGTGTGCATGTGTCGTTTCTCTGGGGGATCTTTTTGGCACTTCTCCTTGACCTTTCTCCCTGTCCCCTATCTGGGACTCCTTGCCAGTATGATGCCCCAATTGTGGCTCCCGTGATCGGGTTTTTGCACTGTTTTGTTTTTCAAGCAGGCAACTCTGACAATTTTTCCTCCTCCAAAGAACTCTTTTAAAAAAAAAACTGGACTGCACATGTGTAGGCTGCTCCCCATCCATGTTCGTGTTGGGACTCTGAGTCCCATTGGGCCTGGTTATTCTTCATTTCTGCCTGATGATCAGGCAAGTTTGGACCCCTTCACAAAAGGACAATTGTTGTTGGTGAATTTATAACAAAAGCATAATGTTGTGGTTCCCACTGGAGGTGTGATAGAGAGTGTTATAAGGCATGTTTATGCATGCAAGTTTATCAGAACAAAAACGTCTTTTCCTCAAGCAATAATTAAAGCAGAATCTATAGCATTGTTTTAGTGGGATTTATAAAGTGAGAAAGTATAAGGAAATTAAATATGAGACAATTTCAGTCTATCCCAAACATTGGGGTAAATGTTTTAATGTCTGGGATGATATGACAAAAGTTTAAAGTTTATTTATTAGTATTGTAAGTAGGTTTATATTAACACTATATTGAAGTCACTTTGAAAATCCCCTTGTCACCACACTCCGGCTCCTGACCGAGAATTTAGCATGGCCAATCCATCTAACCCGCACATCTTTGAACTGTGGGAGGAAATTGGAGCACCCAGAGGAAACCCATACAGACACAGGAGAATTTGCAAACTCCACATAGACAGTGACCCAAGCCGGGAATCGAATCTGGGTCCCTGGCGCTGTGAGGCAGTAGTGCTAACTACTGTTCTGCTTAAAAAAAAGTCTCATCTCGTTTCCACAAATACAATAGTTTGGTTCCTCAGAGTGTATGAGCTTTGATGAGAATAATTCCCCAAAAAATTCTTATGCACTTATAATTTATCGTGATTCTTTCTATGACAGAACTGGGAAAAGAGACAGCAACTGAGGATTCATTGTTAGTTGTGGAAGGAGCTTAAATGCAGGAAAAAAATTTTTTTATACAGTGGGTGGTGGCGGGGCCTGGAATGCACTACCATGTGAAGTGGTTGAAGCAGTTACGTTAGCCACATTTAAAACTTATCTTGGTAGACATATGAACAAATGGGAATAGAGGGATATAAGCAGTTGGTTAGATCGGTAAACATGATCAGCATAGGCTTGGAGGGCCGAAGGGCCTGTTCCTGCGCTGTACTGTTCTTTGTTCTTTCTATCCAGTCAGCACGAATGGCCAGAAATGTTTGGCCAAAGAAACACATGTACATAGACCGTGCAAATATCAAAGCATTTTACATTCAATGAAGGACTTTTGGAAGTATAGTCATTGTTGAAGGAATTGTGACAACTAATATGTGGTCTGAGCACTGTACAAACAGCAGTTTGATAATAACAAGATAATCTTGTTTGTTTTTTTTCTGATGTTGATCGGGAGATAAATATTGGCCAGAACACTGGAAAAAACTGACCTGTTCTTCTTCAGAATAGTGCCATGGGATGTTTTTACATACTGCCAAGGAGACAGAGGGGAGCCCTGGTATTTAACATCTTCACTGTTCTGACAGTGCTCCTTCAGGAGTGCACTGGCTTGATTTTTTGTGTCCAAGTTCTGGAGTCATACTTGAACCCAGAACCTTGAGATTCAAGGGCGAGTATGCTGTCATGTGAGCCCACCTATGTTGAGATGATGAGTTTTGTATGTGTCTAGTAGGTGTCTCTTTTATGTGAAGGATGACCAAAAGTAATCCAATAATTCACCTCTTCCAGAAATGAAATTTGAATTTTGCTGAACCTGCAGCCCCCAGAATCTACCTGTTGGTAACTATCATCGGCACAAAACGTTTAAAATATTGATTTAGGAAAACGTCAGACATAGTCCTGCTCATAGAATATCTACAGTCCAGAAGGTGGCAATTCAGTCCATTAAAACTGCACCGACAACAATCCCACCCAGTCTCTAACTCTGTAGTCCCCCTGACACTAAGGGACAATTTAGCACATCCAATCAACCTAACCTTCACACCTTTGGACTATGAACATAGAACATTACAGCACAGAACAGGCCCTTCGGCCTTCGATGTTGCGCCGACCAATATAAAAAGCAATGCCCCTCCAAACTAAACCATTCCCTTCTCTTCCATATACTTATCAACTAACCTCTTAAACGCCACCAAACTTGGCGCATCTACAACTGCTGCAGGCAGGGCATTCCACTCCCGAACCACCCTTTGGGTAAAGAACCTACCTCTGATATCCGTCCTATAACTATCACCCCTAATTTAAAGCTGTGTCCCCTCGTGCTAGCTTTCTCCATCCTAGGAAAAAGGCTATCACTGTCCACCCTATCTAAACCTCTAATCATCTTATATGTTTCGATTAGGTCCCCTCTTAGCCGCCTCCTTTCTAACGAAAACAACCTCAAATCCCTCAGCCTCTCTTCATAAGACCTGCCCTCCATACCAGGCAACATCCTGGTAAACCTCCTGTGTACCCTCTCCAATGCCTCCACATCTTTCTTATAATGTGGGGACCAGAACTGCACACAATACTCCAAGTGCGGCCGCACTAGAGTTTTGTACAGTTGCAACATGACGTTGCGGCTCCGAAATTCAATCCCCCTACCAATAAAAGCTGAGACTCCATATGCCTTCTTAACAACCTTCTCGACTTGACTGCCTACTTTCAGGGATCTATGCACATACACACCAAGATCCCTCTGTTCATCAAGACTACTAAGGATCCTACCATTAGCCCTATACTCTACACATTTATTATTCCTGCCATAGTGCATTACCTCGCACTTTTCCACGTTAAACTCCATTTGCCACCTCTCGGCCCAGCTCTGCAACTTGTCCAAGTCTCTCTGCAAACTATAACATCCCTCTTCACTATTTACCACTCCACCGACTTTAGTGTCATCTGCAAATTTACTAATCCATCCTTCAATACCCTCATCCAGATCATTTATAAAAATTACAAACAGCAGGGGCCCCAAAACAGACCCCTGAGGTACACCACTTGTCACCGAACTCCACGATGAATATCTCCCATCAACCACCACCCTCTGTCTTCTATCTGCTAGCCAATTCCTAATCCAATTAACTAAATCACCCTCTATCCCATACATCTGCATTTTCTGCAGAAGTCTTCCATGGGCCACCTTATCAAACGCCTTACTAAAGTCCATATATACCACATCAACCGCCTTACCCCCATCCACCTCTTTGGTCACTTTTTCAAAAAACTCAATAAGGTTAGTAAGGCACGACCTACCCTTCACAAAACCATGCTGACTATCCCCAATCAATTCATTTCTCTCTAAATAACTATAAATCCTATCCCTAATAATTCTCTCCAATACTTTGCCCACAACAGAAGTAAGACTCACTGGCCTATAATTCCCTGGAAGGTCTCTCTTCCCCTTCTTGAACAACGGGACCACATTCGCTATCCTCCAGTCCTCCGGAACCACACCCGTAACCAACGACGACCTGAAGATCAGAGCCAGAGGCTCTGCAATCTCCTCTCTTGCCTCCCAGAGAATCCTAGGGTAAATCCCGTCCGGCCCAGGGGACTTATCCAACTTCAAACCCTCGAGAATATCTAGCACATCCTCCCTATCTACTTCGATACTTTCCAGTTTGCTACCCTGTACCTCAGTGTTCTCCATAACTACATTTACATCACCCAGCGTGAATACCAAAGAGAAATATTTATTCAGTGACTCTCCAATCTCTTCAGGCTCCACGCACAACTTCCCACTGCTGTCTATGATTGGCCCTAATCTTGTCTTAACCAATCTTCTATTCTTAACATATCTAAAGAAAGCTTTAGGATTCTCCTTAATCCTATCAGCCAAAGTCTTCTCGTGTCCTCTCTTAGCTCTCCTCAATTCACTCTTTAGCTCCCTCCTGGCTAATCTATAGCTATCCATTGCACTAACCGAGCCTTCAAGCCTCATCCTGACATAAGCCTCCTTTTTCCTTTTAACCAGCAAATCAACTTTTTTCGTACACCAAGGTTCTCTTACTCGACCATTTCCTCCTTGCCTGACAGGGACATACTTATCAAGGACTCGCAGCAGCTGCTCCTTGAATAAGCTCCACATTCCAGATGTTCCCAGTCCCTGTAGTTTCCTAGTCCAATCTATGCACCCTAATTCTCTCCTGATGGCCTCATAATTACCCTTCCCCCAGCTATAACTACTGCCCCCAGCTTCATGCCTATCCCTATCCATCACTAAGGTGAACGTAACCGAATTGTGGTCACTATCACCAAAATGTTCACTAACTTCCAAGCCTAACACCTGGTCTGGCTCATTGCCCAGCACCAAATCCAATGTAGCCTCACCTCTAGTTGGCCTATCCACATACTGAGTCAAAAAACCTTCCTGCACACTTTGTACGAAAACTGACCCCTCTAACGAGCTAGAGCTATAGCTATTCCAATCAATATTAGTAAAGTTAAAGTCCCCCATAACAATTACCCTATTACTTTCACTCCTGACCAGAATTGACTTTGCAATCCTTTCCTCAACCTCTCTAGAACTTTTAGGAGGTCTATAAAAGACTCCCAACAGGGTGACCTCTCCTCTCCTGTTTCTAATCTCAGCCCATACTACCTCAACAGACAAGTCCTCATCAAACTTCCTTTCTGTCACTGTGATACAGTCTTTGACTAATAATGCCACTCCTCCCCCTCTTCTACCTCCTTCTCTACTCCGACTAAAGCATTTGAACCCTGGAACCTGCAACATCCATTCTTGTCCCTGCTCTACCCAAGTCTCTGAAATGGCCACAACATCGAAGTTCCAGGTACTGGTCCAAGCTGCAAGTTCCTCCCCCTTATTGCGAATACTCCTTGCATTAAAGTATACGCATTTCAAACCATGCCCTACCCCACCCGTATGCTGCTGTGTTTTACAGCTTTCCTCTATGACCCCCTTACTCTCATCCCTCTTAGCACCCCAACTACTTAGGATCCCACCTCCCCCCCACCCCGAATCAGTTTAAAGCCCCCTGCATAGCCTTTGCAAATTTTCCCCCCAAGATATTAGTTCCCTTCTGGTTCAGGTGTAGACCATCTCTCTTGTAGAGGTCCCACCTATGGGAGGAAATTGGAGCATCTGGAGAAAGTCCACACAAACACAGGGAGAATGTGTGTGGAGTTTGCACAATGAGTCACCCAAGCCGGGAATCGAACCTGGGTCTTGACGTTCTAAGGCAGCTATGCTAACCACTGTGCACTCAGTCTTGGCTCCGACTCTGACTTCCTTCAGGTCTTGTTTATTTTTAAGACCAAAATGCTAATCAAGGCTTGGTTGGAAAATAAGAATAAAGTAACAGGTTTAATGGAAATGTGCCCTCCCACTCTGTGTGCTTGGTTTTAATGTTTACATTCAGACTAGGAGAGAGAAGAGAAAAATGGAAGAGAAGGAGGAAGGTGAGAGTGAGATTTCAGTCTTTATTCATAGAAACATAGAAAGTTGAAGCAGGAGGGGTCCATTCAGCCCTTCAAGCCTGCTCTGCAATTCATTTTGACCATGGCTGATCATACCTGATTTTCCCCCCCACCCATAGCCCTTGCTCTCTAACCTCAAGAGCAATATTCAGTTCCTTCTTGAAATCACATTCACTTTTAAGATCTATAATTGAGAGTCCTGTACACAAATCTCAGAATGAATCTTCAGTGGGAACCCATTCTGATCAAACACATGTGTTCTTGGTTTCAGGCACAGCCAATTGGATTACATCCATCTGCGTGTGTGTGTGTTTTTTTTAGCAATCGGGCTGAGGCGCGGTGGAAAACTCCATTTGATTTATTTTGGACAATTTACTGAGAAGAAGTGGAAGCTCGCCAACTCTGGGGACACGGATTTCACTCCAGTCCAGAACCAGGGACTCTCTCTGAAAGCCCCATGTACAAACTGAATTTCAGGAATGTCAATGCACATGGTGATTATTAGTGCTGTCTCACATAGCCGAGGATCTGGGTTCGATTCCCGGCTTGAGTCACTTTCCGTGTGGAGTCTGCGTGTTCTTCCTGTGCCTGCATGGGTTTCCTCTGGGTTAGTCCGGTTTTATTCCCCACAGTCCGAAAGCTGATTAGTTGCACTGGCCATGCTAAGTTCTCCCTCAGTGTACCCGAACGGGCAACAGAGTGTGGCAACCAGGTGATTTTTTTTTCCACAGTAACTTCACTGCACGTACGCCTATTTGTGATGCTAATGAACAAACTTCAAACTTAGTTGCTGGTAACATCAGCACTGCCTTCAAGGGGTGCTGCACCTGAGTTGGGAATGCTCGAAGCTGCCTGAAATATGAACAAAGAAAATTACAGCACAGGAACAGGCCCTTCAGCCCTCCAAGCCTGCATCGACCATGCTGCCCAACTGAACTAAAACCCGTATCCTTGCAAGGACCATATCCCTCTATTCACATCCTACTCAGTGATAGTGATATCCTAACAGTGATAGTTATAGGACGGATATCAGAGGTAGGTTCTTTACCCAAAGGGTGGTTCGGGAGTGGAATGCCCTGCCTGCGGCAGTTGTAGATGCGCCAAGTTTGGTGGCGTTTAAGAGGTCAGTTGATAAGTATATGGAAGAGAAGGGAATGGTTTAGTTTGGAGGGGCATTGCTTTTTATATTGGTCGGCGCAACATCGAAGGCCAAAGGGCCTGTTCTGTGCTGTAATGTTCTACGTTCTATGTTCTACTCATGTATTTGTCAAGACACGCCTTAAAATTTCCTATCGTATCCACCTTCCTTGACAGGACTTCCCGCATGATGACTGTTAGTAGTGGGATATGAGGCCCTTAAGTAAGCAATTAATACCCATTTAAAGAATTGCAGGCCTCAATTGTGTAGCTGCAAAGCTGCCCAGTAAATTTCCCGCCTGCACTTCATTGGAGCAGAGGGTGACATCCAACTAAATGACCCCCTCTTCCCCCACACCACCCACCCCACCACCGCCATCAACATCAGGAAAATAGGAACAGGATAAAACTGTAAACACTGCAATCTCAAAACAGCGTTAATCAATTGCTCAGTAAATCTGTCACTTAGTCGCTTGACCCAATGGCATGTTCTGCTTCTTAAGTTCCAACACTACCTCTATTATTAGTCTTACAAGAAGGCTTAATTAACATTGCAACGAAGTTACTTACTGTGAGAATCCCCTCGTCACCACACTATGGATGCCTGTTTGGATACATTCAGGGAGAATTTTGCATGGACAATATGCCTAACCAGCACATCTTTGGGCCTGTAGGAGGAAACCGGAGCACCTAGAGGAAACTCACCCAGAGACACAGAACAGTGACCCAAGCCAGGAATGGAACCTGGGTCGCTGGTGCTATGAGGCAGCAGTGCTAACCGCAGGCAGCATCGGAAATGGAAGAGTTAATGACTCCCCAGTGAAAGAAACTGAAGCCAATTATAACATCCCAACTGAGATTAACTGTAGCAATATCAAATGCAGGTCTAATACTCCTGGTCTGTATGATGATATACCTGATGTTTAGTGTTCACTGTGCTAGGTGGTAGAAGTGGGTTCAGTCATAACTTTCAGAAGGTAATTGAATGAATACTTGTTTGAGGGGAGTGAGGAAGACTGGAGCAATGAAACTAACTGTACCAAAAGATATGCTGCATCATTGGTGCACACATGGATTTATGCTGAATAGACAGATTTTTAATCAGTCAATGAATCAAGGGTAATGGGGATAAAGCAGGAAAGTGGAGCTGAAGATTATTGTATCAGATCAGCCATGATCTCATTGAACAGACTTAATGGGTCAAATGGTCTACTCCTGCATCTTTTCATTCTATGATTCAGTACTATGTTTAACATGCTGATACACTGACTAATGTTTGTTTTCCCAGAACAGAACGCATGGCCAGAGATATAGCAAAGGAAATGGGAGGTACTCACATCGTGGTCCTTTGTGTGCTGAAGGGTGGTTACAAGTTCTTTGCTGACCTTTTAGACTACATCAAGGCACTAAATAGGAACCAGGATGAGTCACTCCCAATGACCATTGACTTCATCAGGTTGAAGAGTTACTATGTAAGTATTTTCTTTTCAATCACAGGAACATGGGACCCAAGAGCAGAAGTGAGCTATTCAGCCCATTGAGCTTGCTCTGCCATTCAATAGCATCATGGCTGACCTGACTATAGTATCAGCTCCACTCTTCTGCCTGATCATTCCGATCATTTTAAGTTGAAGAAATTAGCCTGAAGGTTAAAACTGGTTTATTTCCAAGATGTAGACATGCCGGCGTTGGATTGGGGTACATGTAGTAAGAAGTCTCACAACACCAGGTTTAAGTCCAACCAGTTTATTTGATAGTAATCCCACAAGCTTTGGGAAACAGTGTTCCTTTGTCAGATGTGTGGAAGATGGCTGGGAGTTGCTACCTGATGAAGGGATAGTCTGTCCTGAAAGCTTGTGGCTTTCGTTACAAATAAACCTGTTTGGACTTAAGCTGGTGTTGTGGGATTTCTTTCTGTTTTACTCGCAGTCCAATGCAGGCATCTCCATATCGGAAGTGAGGCTGTCATAGCTGGATTTGTATCTGTGCTGAGTCCAAATGTGTACGGATACTTTTGACAACTGGAGGTCATGATGGATAATGTTCACAACTAGAATGTTCAATTTCTTTTGTTATCCACTTCCCTGGCCCAGAGCCACTCAAAGCCCATTGTATTATCTGTGAGAGTTGCCTCCGGCAAGATCAGTTTACTCAGTTCAGACTGGGGACTGAACCAGGGCCATGCTCTGTACAACTTTGTTACACAGGAACGTGATGAACCAGTGAGCAGTGATTCATACCAAAGGATTAATAGTGGTCCAACTTCCAGCTCACTACATTTTGCAGTAAACTCTCTTCACGACAATGATTTATTTGATATGACCAAAGAAACTCAGACTCCTGCTGTCAATATCTTTCTGGAATCTAGAAATGCGGAATGCAGCAATTGAGTAAATAGTAAAATTACAGTGCAAATGTCAGAAAGCTCACAATGGGATGCATAAATTGGAATGACTTCTGAATGGGATCTGTGTTATTTCTTGAGTAATATCCCTGTGAATACTTTAATATTAGGAGGAACCGATGATGTAAATGGGCTAATAATCCGGAGGGTACTACCCGGGGACTTGAGTTTGAACCCTACCACAAGGGGAGGCGATGGTCCGGTGGCATTATTGCTAGACTATTAATCCAGAAACTCGGCTAATGTTCTGGGAACCTGGGTTCAAAACCTGCCATGGCAGATGTTGAAATTTGAATCCATAAAAACAATCTGGAACTAAGAATCTACTGATGACCATGAAACCATTGTCAATTGTCAGAAAAACCCATCTGGTTCACAAATGTCCTTTAGGGAAGGAAATCTGCCGTCCTTATCCGGTCTGGTCTACATGTGACTCCACAACCACAGCAAATGTGGTTGACTCTCGGCTGCCCTTGGGCAACTAGAGATGGGGAATAAATGCTGCTCCAGCCAGTGACACCCCATGTCCTACAAATGAATGAATAAAAAAAATGATGGTGGACTTTTTTGAATTCAATAAAAATCCAGAATGAAAAAGTCTAATGATGGCCACGATCAATTGTTGGAAAAACACATCTGGTTCACTAATGCCCTTTTAGGGAAGGAAATTTGTTGTCCGTATCTGGTCTGAGTGACACGTGACCCCAGGGCCACAGCAATCTGAACTGCTCTCTGAAATGACTGAACAAGCCTTTCGAGAGGTAGTGCCACACATCCCATGAAAGAAAAATAATTTGATTTTAAATGTGTTACAAAGACATTAAATGGCTACTCCTCCTTTTCTGCCTCTTGCACAGAATGACCAGACCATGGAGGAAGTGAAAATTATTGGAGGAGATGATCTGTGCATGTTGGCTGGAAAGGTTGGTACAGTATTCACCATTGATGCCATAATTGTTCAACCAAACATTTCTGTGTATTGAAAGTGCGTGGGCACGTGTGCATCGTAAGAAATTATGATTACTTCAGGCTGTGGGAGGCCATAATACTCCAGAGAAATTTAACAAGTATGGTGTATCTGCTTGGGTATAATTTCTTACATCCTTCCCTTCAATGTAAATGCATCACAATCTCATCACAAGCGTTGCTGAAACAATAATGTTGGTTCTTTATTGGAAGAAAAGATTAACTAGGAGGCTAAACATAATACATCTATTCCCTACTCCTGCTGTAGTCACTTGTTGACTGACTGCAAGTCATGGGGCTAATGTAGCACAGTCCTTCGACATGGCAATGATTGACAGCAGTTTTAAGAAATGCTTCCTTAAAGGTACATCCACCTCATATTGCAACATCATTCATTTTTGTACAGGAGGTTCTCCAATGGTCTTTTTGGTAAATGCATTCCCAGAAGCCTCTTGTCTTGCTTGCCCCTTACCCCCTGCCTCCTTGTGCACCAGTGTGTTAAGTTGAAATTCCTTCTAATCTGCAGATCCTATAGGTGTAGTCCCGTTTCTATTAAATTATCCAACCTGGTATCTCCTGCACATTCTACGTTTGGGCACATTGCCTTCCAGTCAACCTCAGTGGTGCAGTATTGTTGCAGGTGTACAGCCCAAGTAGAGGTCAGTGACTTTTGGCTTTTTGTTCCATTACGAAGAGACATATACATGTGACTTAGGAACAGGAGAACACCACATGGCATATTGTACTTGCTTCAGCATTCAGTAAAATTATAACTGATCTGATTGTAATCTCAACTCCACATTCCTGCCAATCTCCCCATTCTCCTTCATCCCCTTGATAATCAAGAATCTATCTAGCTTTGATTTTGAAAACATTCATAGAGCCTGCTTCCATTATCTTTTTGAGGAAGAGTTCCAGAGACCCTATCTTCAAAGAAGATGACGTTTCTTCCAATCTCTGTTTTTAATGGGTAACCCTTTATTTTTAAACAGTGACCATCCATTCCCCCCCCCCCCCACTGTCCTTTGTTCTTCCACAGAGGAAAGATTTGCTCCACGTCCATCCTATCAATACCCCTCAGAAGCTTAAAGGTTTTGATCAAATTGCCTCTCGTTTTTTTTTTAAAGTCTACTAGATACAAACCTAATCTCATCAACCCTTTTCCTTGTATAACAAACCATCTATTCCCTGATATTATTCTAGTAAACATGATTACGGTAAGGAGGCCATTTGACCCATCAAGTCTGCACTGGCTATCTAAATGAAAATTTCACTTAGTGCCATTCTCTTGCCATGTCCTCATATCCTTATATGTTGTTTGAAAATAAACAATTATCCAATTTCCTCCTGAATGCTTCCATTCAACCTATATTCCCAAGCAATGCATTCCAGATCCTAACCGCTTACTGTGCGAAAAATGTTTTTCTTGTTTTGCTTTTGCTTCTTTTATCAGTTACCTTAAAGATGCACCCTCTGGTTCCTGATTTATTAATGGGAACAGTTTCTTCCTTTTTATTCTGATTTGATTTATTATTGTCACGTATTAACACACAGTGAAAGTTTTTGTTTCTCGCGCGCAATACAGACAAAGCATACTGTTCGTAGAGAAAGAAAGGAGAGAGCGAAGAATGTAGTGTTACCATCAGAGCTCGGGTGTAGAGAGAAAAATCGCTTAATACGAGGTAGGTCCATTCAAAATTCTGGCAGCAGGGAAGAAGCTAATCTTGAGTCAGTTGGTATGTGATCTCAGACATCTGTAAAAGTTGCTGAGATCGTTGCAGACGTGAACTTTTTTTAATATCCTGAGAAAGTAAAGACATAGGCTTTCTTAACTATACTGTCGGCATGGAAGGACCAGGACATGTGATTTATGATCTGGACACACAGAAACATGAAGCACTTGACTATTTCCATTTCGCCCTCTTGATGTAGAGGGATATGTCCTCCACTGTACTTCCTGAAGTTGATGTCAATAAAATGAAGGAAATAGTCATCGAGGGAAAGATTTTTGTCATCATACCAGTTCACCATGTTGTCTATACCTATCTCTTTCCTGTACTCTGTCTCATCATTGTTTGAGATCTGACCCACTGTGGTGGTGTCATTGACAAACCTGAAAATCGAGTTGAGGGAAATTTAGCTGCACAGTCATAGGTGTATAAGGAGTATACAAGAGGACTGAGAACATAGCCTGTGAGTCTAGGCATTGAGGATGATCATGGAGTGTTGCTGCCAATCCTTACTGATTGTGGTCTGTGGGTTGGGAAGTCTAGGACCCAGTTATAGAAGGAGGAGCAGAGACCCAGGCCACAAGTTTGGAGATAATCTCATAGAAATATTAGTGTTGAATGCTGAGCTGTAGTCAATAAAAAAGTCTGACATAGGTGTCTTTGTTATCCTGGTATTCCAGAGTCACGTGTAGGTCCAGGGACTTGAGATCTGTTGTGGGCCTATTGTGATGGAACCAGGCAATCTGGGAGACTGGAATTGATTCGTGCCATGACTAACCTTTCAAAGAATTTCAGAGCTGCTGGACGAAAGTCATGAAGATACACTGCCTGGCTTTTCCTTTGGTACCAGGATGATGGTTATCTTGAAGCAGATGGGGATACCACTTTGTTGTAAAGAGAGGTTGAAGATGTCTCAGAATACTCCTATCAGCTGGTCCACACAGGAGTGTTTGTCTAGTTACTCCATTTGGGCCAGTCGTTATCTGTAGGTTTGCTTTCAAAAAGGCTGCCCTGAGATGTGCAATGGTGACACTGCCCACCCCACTCCCTCCCACCACGCAAACACCACAATAGGTTTGACTGAGGTCTAGACCCAGTTATGACTTTGAATAATCAACATAGAACACTACAGCACAAACAGGCCCTTCGGCCCACAAATTGTGCCGATCACATCTATACCTACCAAGCTATAGACCTATCTATAACCCCCCTATCCCATTAGATCCCATATACTCATCCAGAAGTCTTTTAAAAGACCCCAGCGAGTTCGCCTCTATCACCACCGACAGCAGCCGATTTCATTCACTCACCACCCTCTTGGTGAAAAACTTACCCCTAACATCTCTTCTGTATTTACTTCCCTGCACCTTAAATCTGTGTCCTCTCATAGCGACCATTTCAGCCCGGGGAAATAGCCTCTGAGAATCCACCCTATCTATTCCTCTCAACATTTTATAAACCTCTATCAGATCGCCTCTCAACCTTCGGACTCAGTGCTTTAGCTGAGGTCTAACTAGGCTCTTTTACAAGCTCAATATAACCTTTTTGCTCTTATATTCTATGCCCCTATTAATAAGGCCTCAGATGTGTGCTTGAACTGCTCTCCCAACCTGTCCTGTCACCTTTAATGAACGCAGATCCCTCTGCTTCTGCACCTCCTTTAGAGTATGCTTTGTTTTGTACTGTCTCTTCATGTTTCTCTAACCAAAATATGTCATATCACACTTCTCTGCATTAAATGTCGTCTGCAACCGATCTGCCCATTTCACCAATCAGTCCCAGTGTATGACAGTGAGACTGAGAATATTAATTATAAAAATGGACAACTGGAGCCAACTAGTGAAAGACCAAAGGTGCTATACCTGTTAGCTCATGTATCATCATCTTCTAATAATGCACAAGTGATTATTGATTGTTTAGTATAAAGTTGATGAAAATAAAATTGTTTTAATCTTTTTTTCCCCATCTGCTGCGACTTGATGCAGAACGTTCTAATTGTTGAGGTAAGTCAGTTATACTCTAATTTTCTTAATGTTGCGTGAAATATAATTTAAGCTTTTTCACGTGCGATAGTTTTACTGGAAATCGACTTTTGAATTCTCATCTTGGATTTCAAATCCCTTCAGTGCCTGGCCCCTTGCTATCTTTGTAAACTCTTTAAGACCCTATAATACCTCTGCACTCCTCCAACATTGACCACTTGTGCATGACCAATTTGCTTCACCGTTAACAACCAACTCTTCAGCCCTCTGCTCTGGAATTCCTTCATGATGTAGAGATGCCGGCATTGGACTGGGGTAAACACAGTAAGAAGTCTGCAAAATCAGTTTTAAATCCAACCGATTTATTTGATAATAAATCAGTTGGATTTAAAACTGGAATTCCTTCCCCAGTCCTCTCTGCCTCTTGCTCTGCTCCTTTAAGGAATTGTTTAAAACCCACCTCTTTGAAGCTTTTGCTCATTTGCATTAATTTCATTTTGCACGGCTCAATATTGAATTTTGTTGTTGATACCTTGGGATGTTTTATTTTCTAGTTGGCACAATGCAAATACAAGTTGACATCTTTTTTATTCATTTATGTGATATGGATGTCATTAATTATTACCCATTTATTACCCATCCCTGATTGCCCTATAGCAGTTGAGAGTCAACCACATTGCTGTGGTTTTGGAATCGTGTGTGGGCTAGACCAGATAAAGACAGCAGATTTCCTTCCCTGAAGGACATTAGTTAACCTATTGGGTTTTTCCAGCAATCAACAATGCTTTCATGGTCATCAGTGGGTCAACTCTTGTTGAGAATTTTGTAAAGTGCATGCAAACCCTGATTTTCAATAATTATTGTGCTTTCCAATGAAGTAATTATAACTCCCAGTCTTTGGCATTCTTTCTTGGAATTTAATGATCTCTAAAATAAATCAAGATGAAAAGGCAACACAAAATTCTGTTGTTAAAAACTTGATAGTTTAGTTGCTGTTAGCCAGATTCTCCATTAAGGTCTCCGAGAGTATTGTGTACCCATTGGTACATGCTCCCCTGAATTGCTGTCATTTTATCCTCATGTACTGCTTGCATATACCAAGAATGGACATGCCTTCTGGTAGCTATGTGCAAGGATATGTGGTAGAGTGGTATATGGGAGATTCTGTTTCTCTAAACCATAACTTGTATTTATACAGGGCCTTTAGTGTAATTGATAATGCCAAAGTATTTCTCTGAAGTGTAATCAGACAAATTTGGCACGGTCGCAGAAGTTGGAGACATGCGTCAAAAGTCTGCTGGAAGAGGAAGGTTTTGGGAAAGAGAGTTGGTGGTGAAATCCCAGATCGTGGCATCCAGGTGGCTGAAGGCATGGCTGCCAATTGAGCACCAGAGGAAATAGAGGCATACCAAAAAGCCCAAACTAATGGAGCACAGAGATCTTGAAAGGCTGGAGAAGTGTTTGAAGTGGTCTGAAGACAAGAATGAGAATTTTGAAACCTGAGACTTTTCTGGACTGGGAGCCAGTGTAGGTCAGGGACTACAAAGGTTAGGGGGCAGGTGGGAATTGGAGTGAGTTCAGTGATTAGAAAGGTGTTGAACTTACGACCTCCTTGCTTGAGAAGTACTGGTCTTAAATCACAAAAAGCTAGCATGCAAGTTCAGCAGATAGTAGAGAAGGTAAGTGGAATGTTGACCTTTAATTTAAAGAGAAGTGTTGCTGAATCTATACAAGACATTAGTTAGATCACATCTGGAATGCTGTAAACAGTTTTGGTCCTCTTAGCTATGGAAAGTTATATTGGCATTGGAGGCAGTCCAGAGAAGGTTTGCTAGGTTGATTTATATATGGAAAGGTTGAATAGGTTGGGCCTGTACTCACTGATGTTCAGAAGAATTAGACGCAACCTTATTGATACATATAGGATTCTCAGGGGGCTTGACGCATTATATGTTCATGTTGTTTCCCCTTTTGTGTGAGTGTCAAGAACATGAGAGAGAGGTCACCCATTTAAGACAGATTCGGAGGAAATCCTTCTGTCAAGAAGATAGTGAATCTGTGGAATTCTTTACCACAGTAGGCTTTAAAGAGTGAGTCATTATGTACGTTCGAGGCTGAGGTAGGCCAATTTTTAATCAGTAAGGGAATCAAGGATTACAGGGATATGGCACGGAAGTGCTGTTGAGGATAATCATATCAGATCAGTCATGATCTCATTGAATAGCATTGCAGACTCGATTGTCCAAATATGTTTTATGATTACCATAAAAAATAAATAACTAAAAGGGCTGTCACAATATTTCTTGTCACCATTGCTCCAGCGCCATCTTGGCAAGTGTTCAAGGTGACTTCTCGCAAGCTGTAGCCAGCATACCTTCTAATTCTATTGTTCACTCTCATTCTATGACATTCTGCACTTATTCCTTTTCTGGTATGCTTTGTTTATATAGCATACAAGAAACAATACGTTTTGCTGTATGTTAATAAATCAAATCATTTGGCCATCGTTGGTACTAGGCCTAGGGCATAAAATCTCCTTAACGGACTACCAATATCTCCAGACTGCATTGATTCAGAGCAAATCTCCAGAAGCCTGTGTCATGTTGTGCGACTTCTGGCCATGGTGAACCTTGAAGTAAAACGTTTTATTTTAAATAATGCCATTTCTGACCTCTGTTCAGTTCCTCATGGACAGATTGAAAGTAGTTCGTAGGAAGGCAGGACTAGGAGATGAAGATCAAGTGGTTGTCTAAACACATGAGCTTTGGGCAAAATAGAGGTAGTTTAGCATTCTTGAGATTTTATATTTGTTGCTAGTTGTGTTTGAGCTTGGCATGAGTCATGACGTACTCAGCTAGTGATTCTGCTTTAGGGCGCAGTGGGGATGCTCAGTATGTTCCCAATATCAAGGTTTCTTTCAAATCTACTTCTGTACAAGGCAAGGGCAGATTGAGCTAAGTTTTACAATCCATCCTTTTCACACATTGGATTAGATTAAGATCTTTTGAGCAAAAATTGTTATTGGATTGGGGTTGGCAGGAAAGGTAAATCAGAAGGAGGCCATTTGGCCCATTGGGTCTGCACTGGCTACAATTCCACCCAAGCCACATCCCCATACGTTTACCCTGCTATCCTTCTGACAGTAAAGGGCAATTTAGCATGGTCAATCCACCTAACCCGCACATCTTTGGACTGTAGGAGGAAACAGGAGCACCAGGAGGAAACCCATATAGACATGGGGAGAATGTGCAAACTCCACACAGACAGTGACCCAAGCCGGGAATTGAACCCGGGTCCCTGGCGCTGAGAGGCAGCTTCGCTAACCATTATGCCAATTCCAGGTGAGAGTGCGACCACAAAACCAAGGCGGTTGACACCCATGAAATATTATGGAGAAAAATTGTGAGGATGGTGATGGAAAGTCAAATTTTTGATTGACAAGGGAACCAAAGATTAAGTGGGCAGACAGGTAGGTTGAGTTGAGATATGACTTTACTGAATGGCTCAGAACAGGCTCAGTGTTTCCAAATGGCTTACTCCTGCAATGTTTTAGTCCCAAGCACTCTGTAGTGGGAGGAAGGTGATTTATCCAGGCGTTTGTGTACTGGTATGCATTCCCAGTTATAATTTTACAAAATTCTTTGTACATTTTCCATTTCCTCCCCAATACCATATTCCCGGCCCATCTGCAAACCCCATCCCATTGGATCCTGGAGTTTGGTACTAATTCACTGTTGCTTTCCTCTCCAGGATATTGTGGAAACTGGCAGAACAATGAGGAAACTTCTTGCACACCTGGAGAACTACAAACCCCAAATGGTCAAAGTAGCAAGGTAGGAAATGGCTCACCCCCACCACCCGCACCCCCTAGCTCGCCCACTCAGAGCTTTTGGGTAATGGAAGTGGATGTCAGGGATTCTTGTACACCTCGGCCCAGCACAGTCTGTCATCATTTATGTTGATTGGCAGCTATCATACACACTGACATCTTGACTCCCCAATCTGCATTATCCTCATGTCAAGCTCTTCAGGTTGCTGAACTGTACAATATACCCCAGAGTTATGGGAATTACAACATCCAGGGAAGCCTTTGGACGCATTATGCTCTGTCAGTAATATGATCAATAACCTGTATCGGACTTTCCAATTATTCTATTATGCCTGGCTTGTTTGCTTAATCATTACAGATTTCCTCTGAGGTGAGTAGACCATGTCTTCCCTCAATCTTCTCAGTGTACAGCACATATTCTGAAGTAGCAACTTTGTCATTTTGAAGTTAGTGCAATCTCTCGCCCTGTGACCCCCTGCAGTCAAGCAGATGATGAATATCAGTGGGGATCAGGTAAGAGTTCACAGATTTATTTGCTGTCACCAATAGATATGCACTTGTCAGCAAGTGACCATTAAACTGGTTCGGAGGGGAATGGTGGGCCAGGGTGCACTGGGATTGCCCTGTTTGCTCTTGAATATGACCATGAGAATTGCAAAGTCTCTGCTGTCGCTGAGTTGGTTGCACCATTGCTCCCCCTTCAATTTGAAGTCCAAGATGCACTTTAGAGATTTGAGCACTAAAATGTAGGTTGATGCTTCGGTGCACCATTGAGAGATTGTTGCTCTCTGCGGTGTTCCTTTGCTTGGGTGAGTATAAAATATCTGAGCACTATTTCAGAGAAGAGCAGGGTAGTTCTCCCCAGTTTCAGGGGCAATACTTAACCCCTTCTCAAATGTCATTAAAACCAATTGGTTATTGTCATGTTATAATTTGTGGGAGCTTCCTGTGAGTAAATTGGTTGCTGCATTCCAGCCAATGAGGTTGTTTTGAGTTGTGTTGAACACTTTACATATCTTGAGGACATTTTGTTTTTATTCTTTCATGGGATGTGGGAATCAGGCTAGACCAATATTTGTTGCCCATCTCTAATTGCACTGTAACTGAGTAGTTTGCAAAACTCGTTTCAGAGGGCATTTAATAGCCAAACACTTTGCTATTGCTCTGGAGTCACATGTAGGCCAGACCAGGTAAGGACAGCAGATTTCCTTCCCTGAAGGACATTACTGAATCAGATGGGTTTTTCCAACAATCGACAATTGTTTCATGATCATCACTAGATTCTTAATTCCAGATTTTTTTTAATTGAATTCATATTCCACCAACTGCAGTGGTGGGACTTGAACCTGGGCTTCCAGAACATCAGTTGAGTTTCTGGATTAATAGTCTAGCAATAGTACCACTCGGCCATCGCGTCCTTTGAAATGTCACACAAAGACTTTTCAAAAATGCAAGTCTTTCTTGCTGCTCCTCCCCCCGCCATCCTTCTCAATTTTTAATGTTTCATCTGTATGCCAATACGAGCACTCCAAGTTAAATCTCCAAAATAGAACATCAAGCCTCAACCTTCGAAGAGGATGTGACAGTTTGAGCTACACAGGCTATGGTGCATCATTGAGTTATGGAATCCATTCTGTGTTCCTCTATTCCATTGTATTTAAATGTAGCAACCTTGAATATTCTGCCCTTCCCCTCTCCCCAAAGGTTTTCTCTAAGTGGTAAGTTACAGAGGCATTGAGGTTTACAGCATGGAAACAAGCCCTTTGACTCAACTTGTCCATGTTGGCCTTTTTTTTTAAACCATTATGCTATTCCCAATTGCCGACATTTGGCCGATATCTCTCTGTGCTCATCTTACCCATGTAATTGTCTGAATGCTTTTAAAAAACAAAATTATACCCACCTCTAATACTTCTACCTCTGGCAACTTGTTTCAGACACTCCGTCCTCTGCATGAAAACATTGCCCCTCTGGACACTTTTGTATCTCTCCCCTCTCACCTTAAACCTATGCCCTCTAGTTTTAGACTCCCCTACCTTTGGGAAAAGATATTGATTATCTAGATTGTCTATGCCCCTCATAATTTTATAGATCTCTTTAAGGTCACCCTAAGTTTCCTACACTCTAGGCGAAAAGCTCCCAGTCTATCCAGCTTTCCTTATAACTTAAACCATCAAGTCACGGTAGCATCCTAATAAATCTTGCTTTTCAGTGTTCAGCTGTGCTGGTTTAGTAAATCAATGCAGTTTCTGCAATTAATTAGCCTAGTAAAAAGCTTTTAAATCTGTTCACAGCTTGTTGTTGAAAAGGACCCCTCGGAGTTCCGGATATAAGCCAGACTGTAAGTATCGCATTCCTTTCATTTAAATAATGTTCCAGAAAGAACATTTAGTACTTTGCTCCTTTATCATAGTGGAACTAACTGGGTGTTTTCAGTTACGCCCAGTGGGTGACATCTCCTGACCATATCTAACCCGGCCAACTTGCCCAACAACTAACTCGAGGAAGGCACATTTGGATAAATAAGTATTGGAGCCAAGGTGTTTGAGTTTGCGATCTGTAAAAACCTTCTTGCTCTCTATTCCACTTAGTCTTGAGCAGAACGAATAAACAGCGATTACCTGCATTTTTTTTTTATAGCTCCGTTTAATGTTGTAAAACATGCCAGAAGCTTTACAGGGACAACACAATCTGACACCAAACGGAAAAGAGATATTGGGGCAGATGAACGAAGTCTTTATGGAACAAGTGGGTTTTAAGAAGCATCTCAAGAGAAAAAAAGAGTTTGAGAGGTTTAAAAGAGAACATCTGAGTGATTTGAGTTTCAGGTTTATTTATTGGTGTCACAGTTAGGCTTACGTTAATGAAGTTACTGTGGAAAATCCCCTAGTCGCCACACTCCTGCACCTATTCAGGTACGTGGAGGGAGAATTTAACATGGCCAGTTCACCTAACCAGGGCATCTTTCAGACTGTGGGAGGGAACAGGAGCAACTGAAGGAAACCCATGCAGATATAGGGAGAACATGCAGACTCCATACAGACAGTAACCCAAGCCAGAATCTCTGGCGCTGTGAAGCGGCAGCTGAAGTTGCTGTGATCGACGGTTAGCAGTTGAAAGCATCAAGGGAAGGTGGAGCAATCAGAGGGTTGAGAAAATGGAAGAGGTTACAGAGACACCAGAGATACCTGTTGGTTTTAACCTGGTGTTGTGAGACTTCTTATTGTGCCCGCCCCAGTCCAATATCATCATCTCCACATCAGAGAGGAAGAGGGACAAGGGCATGGTGACATTTTGAACTTTTTAAACTGGAGTCATTACCAGACTTGAGCCAGTGTCGGTCAGTTAGAAGCAGTGAGGGGTGAGGAGGGAAAAGGATGTTGACAGCAGAGTTCTGGCCAAGGTCCAGCGTGCGTAAAGTGGAAAATGGGAGGCTGTACAGGGAAGGATTGAAATACTTAAGTCTAGAGGTGACTTTCAAAACAGCAGTGTTGGATTTACACCGTCTGCTTGTCGCTTCAGCTTTTGATAGGCGTGTGGGAATGCTTTTGCGCAAATCCATTCATGCATGGATTAGAATTCAAATCTGCAACATAGTTAGAATAGGGGTAGTGCTTTTAAAGGTGGTTTAAGTAAATGGACAGAGGGTCTGGACTGTAAAGATTGAATTGCACAGTTGAGTTTGTCATATTGGCTGCCCCCAGCAGGAAATAGAAACAATAAGAAGAATCTCTGCTATGCAGAAGGAGGCCATTTGGCCCATCAAACCTGTACCAGCATTTCTCCCATATAGGCTCTATCCCCATAATCCCATATATTTATCCTGTTAAAAATGGATTACTTTATGTGGAGAATGTGGAGGGCAGGGTGGGGGTGTTGTGATAGGATTTTGGTGAGTTGGAGTGTGGATTTTGCAGAAACCCATTTTGCGGAACATCTGCATTTTGTCCATAATATTTCTGCTATTGGCTATCTTAACTTCAAATCAGTCTCCGGGGGACCAGCATTGCATTTTTGGTAATCCTTTCCTAAACCGTCTTGAAAATGTTGCTTGTCTGTTTGACTGGATTGCAGCCGTAAAACAGTACAGTTGCCGTTCTGGTTGAGTTTGGCTCCATCAACACTCAAGAAGCTCGACCACATCCAGGGCAAAGCTGCCTGATGGACAATCCCTCCACCGCTGACTCACAGTGGTAGTGGTGTGAACCATCTATAAGATGCAATGCAGCAACTCACCAAATCTCCTTGGGTAGCACCTTTCCAACCCCGGACCTGATTCTGGAAGGACAAAGCAGAAGCGTGACCAGAATTGGGTGACCTGATCTGTGTGCGATTCTGGTCACCCTATTATAGAAAGGATGTTATTAAACTAAAAAGAGTGCGGAAAAGATTTAATAGGATGCTACCTGGACTTGATAGATTGAGTGAGTTATAAGGAGAAGCTGGATAGACTGGGACTTTTTTTTTCTGGAGCGGAGGAGACTGAAGGGTGATCTTATTAAGATCTATAAAATAATGAGGGGCTTAGATCAGCCCGATAGTCAATATTTTTTTTTTCCCCAAAGGGTAGGGGAGTCTAAAACTAGAAGACATTGGCTTAAGGTGATAGGGGAGAAATGCAAAAAAGGTCCAGAGGGGCAGTGTTTTCATAAGAGGATGGTGAGTGTCTGGAACAAGCTGCCAGAGATTGTGCCTGCCTCTACCACTATTTTGTCTTTTAAAAAGCGTTTAGAGAGTTACATGGGTAAGATGGGTATAAATGGATATGGGCCAAACGTGGGCAACTGGAACCAGCTTAGAGGTTTTAAAAAAAAAAAATGATATGGACAAGTTGAGATGAAGGGCCTGTTTCCATGCTAGAATCATGGGGATTTACATAAATGCATGGGGACACCATCGCTGCACGTTCCTGACTTGGGATCCTCATTTCTTCACTGGACAAAACTACTAGGACTCCCTTCCCAACAGCACTGAGGGTTTAACCACCACTTAGATTTTAGGGCAATGGGGAGATGAACAACTGGTGCTAGATTTACCATTGATATCGATATTTTGTGAAATAAATAAAAATATGTGATGAGGGCTGAAGCTGACCACCCCCCCTCCCCCTCCCCCACAATCCTTTACTCCAATTTATTTTGTGCTTTCTGGAATATCACAGCTGACATTGGGTCATAGTCATTCAGTCAATATGGCAAAGGAGGAGGGCATTTGGTCTTTCACATCAAATGCCTCCTTGGTGTAATCCAGTCAGTCGTATTTAGGGGTGGTATGGTGGCACAGTGGTTAGCAGTGCTGCCTCTCAGCAACAGGGACTTGAGTTCGATTGCCAGCTCGGGTCACTATTTCTGCAGAGTTTGCACGTTCTCCCCGTGCCTGCGTGACTTCCCTCCTGGGACTCCGGTTTCCTCCCACAGTCCAAAAGACACGCTGGTCAAGTGCACTGATGATGCTAAATTCTTCCTCAGTGTACCCAAACAGGCACTGGAGTGTGGTGACTGGGGAATTTAACACTGCAATGAAGTTACTGTGAAATGTAAGCCTAATTCTCACTAAAAGGGCACTGCTTGAAAGCTTCCTTCCAAGTCTCAGACAATCCTAACTTCGGAATATATCTCCGTTCCTGCACTGTTCATGGGTCAAAATCCTGGAACGATTTTCCTAATAGCACTGTGGGTGTCCCCGTACCATATGATTGCAACAGGTTGCCTTCTTGAGGGCAGTTAGGGGTGGGCAATAAATGCTGGCCTAGCCAGCGATGCCTGCATCCGATGAACAAATAATAAAGCAGCGTGATGCAGAAAGAGAGGGATGCAAAAGTGGGACACAATGAATGGCTCCTTTTAAAGAACTAGCACAAGGCATCAAGAATTGGATAGCCTGCTTCTCCTGCACATTTCTGCAGACAGCAGTTCAGACCGAGACATTGGATAACTGGTTAGGTGCTGCACTGGGGAGATGGTAGAGCAAGCATTCTGAAATGATGAGATCAAATGGGGCTGAGAGTAGAGTTGAGGGAAGTCCCATTTGTGACGTGAAACATAACAATGGTGACGGTGCTAACACTGATCTGCTTGTTCCTTTTTCAGTTGTAGGATTTGAAATCCCAGATAAATTTGTGGTGGGATACGCCCTAGACTACAATGAGTATTTTCGGGATTTGAATGTAAGTGTGCAGTGCTGCAATTATTATTTGCAATTTGGGAACTCTTGGGGCTTGAACCTCCTCGGAGAGTCAGAGTCTGCTGGTATTTTACTCAGGCCATGCAGTCCAATGTGTCCTTGGGGCCTAGCATTGAGGACAGCACAATCAGAGGCAAGAAGGCCATCCCTCCCACCCCCCCCACATACTTCCCCTTCTTTTACAGCAGTGTACACTGTGGACCAGGTGAGTTAAAAGTGCGGCCAAGTTGAAAGAATCTTGCTAGGTCAGCGAGAAGGTAAATTTGTGAGCTAGGTGGGTAGGATTTGGTTGGGGAGGGGAAGGTGGGGTCAGGTCAGGCTTTGGAGGTGGGGTGGTGGTGGTCAGGTTGGCCCTTGCTGGGGAGGGGGATTGGGTTATTCTTTGCAAGAGGAGGCATTTGGGTCAGGCCTCAGGGATAGAGTCGATTGGGCCTCAGAGAGCGCTGTTGGTTCAAGCCCCTGAGGGAAGGGGACGGGGTCAGGTTGGGGACAAGCGTGCCACATGTAATGGTGGGGGGAGGGAGGGATCTCTTGCCTCTGTGGGAAAGGACATGGGTAGGGGAGGAGGCAAGGCTTAACCCAACCACCTCTGCCCCGCAAAGGCCAATTTGACCACAACCACCTCACTCCCAGAGCCTAACCTGATTCCCTTTCCCTCCCCAACCAAATCCTACCCATCTACCCCTCAAATGTACCACCTTGCTGACCTAGCAAGTTTCTTTAAACTTGGCTGCAGTTTTAACTCACCTAGTCCACAGTATATTCTTCTGTAAAAGAGAAAGGGGGATTGAGAGGTGGTGAGAGATAGCCTTCTTGTCTTTGGGCAGTAGTAATAAGTTTCAAGTGAGGGGGAGGTGCCCTGTGGTAGATGGGGGAAGAGGTCATCTGTATCTGTGCAATCATTACCTAGAACACACTTTCTGGTGGTTCCCATTTAGGGTAATTGACCAGGGCACATTTGCCCTCTGGGGCAAGTGGCATTCAAATCTTTACCTGTTCTAATTGTTCAGAGAGGATAAACTATTCATTGCTCTGCTCCACTCTCCCTCCCCACCCCATCCCTCTTGTCCCCGCCCACAGCCCCCCATCCCCCTCGTCCCCGTCTCCCCTCCCCATGCTGCGAACAGAGGCCTCTGCTGGCTGGAGGTTGTGATTTGGTTTTTAAGGCAGCTTCCGAGTCAAGACCATCATTGCAATCTGATGCTTGCCCTGTGATTTACATATCTGCCGCTGCCTGTTTCTGCCTCTGACTCGATGCTACCAAGTGTACTTTTATTTGCTTCTCCCTGAATAAGCCTCACCGTGGGGGTGGGGGGGGGGGATGAGTTGTCAGAGTCCCAGAAGGGGAGGGTGTAAGCTGAGGGGGGAGAGAGAGGTAGAGGTGGGGTTTGGGTGTCGCAGATATCCAGCAGTGGCTCTGCCTGAGGCCGATACAAATCTAGTTCCTGCAGGAGATGGATGAATCACCATTTCTCGATGCATCTTCTTTCTCCTTCCCATAGATATCTCTAATCAGGGGAGATGGTGGCGTAATGTTAATGTCACTGCACTAGCAACTCAGAGGCCCAGGCGAATGCTGAAGGCTCAATTTCTGGTAGTGTAATTAGTACACTGCATTATTAATGCAATCAGCTCAGCCTAATGCTCAGGAACAAACATTCAAATCCCACCAAATCAGCTGGTGGAATTTAAATTCAATTAATAAACCTGGAATATAAAGTTAGTTGACCATGTAACTACCTTTAATTGGTGTATTTTTTTAAAAAAAGCCCATCTGGTTCACAAATGTCCTTTAAGGAAAGAAATCTGCCATCGTTACTTGGTCTAGCCTACATATGATGCCAGCAATATGATTTACTTGTAGCTGCCCTTTGAATTGGCCAAGCAAGTGTCTCAGTTCAAGGAAAATAAGGATGTGCAACAAATGCTGGCCTTGTCAGTGACATGCACAAGCACACGCATGATACACACGTGCCACGTGCGCATGCACACACACACCTGACAAAAGAACTAAAAAAATATTGTCACCTCACTTTCTCGGGCTGAGTCGGGGCTGCCTTACAGCCAGAAGGTTGTGAATTCACATCCCACTCTAAGCTCTCGACCACAGAATCCATTGCTGTTCTGACGGAGCAACAGGGATGGACAACAAATGCTGGCCTTTCCAATGCCACCCACATCCCATGCAAGAATAAAGAAAAAAAAACCTATTACCTAGGATCGTTCAGAGATTCACAGCACAAGAGGAGATCATTCGTCCCAACACATCCATTCTGGTGTGTGTGCTCCATACAAGCCTCCTTTTTTCCGCTCCCACTTCATCCATCCCCATCAATTTATCCTTCTGCTCCTTTCTTCCTCGTGTTTATGAAGCTTTCCTTTTAAACATTTCTCTATTCACCTCAGCATCTCCCTGTGATAATTTTTAGTGATTATCTTGCATTCCCACAAAGTTCCGGAAGTATCTTGGGAGGAACATGTCACAGGTCGTGGTTCAAAATGGACACTAAGTCTAAACACCTGGCATGGTGTGTGCTAAGTTATCTTTTGGCCTCGCTTCTAGAAAAATGATTGATTTGGTTACCTCTCGACTCAGCATTGCTGCCTGCAGGTTTCCCACACTCCACCTTCTGAGGTCACTCAAAATTCTCTTGCTCCTTTCTTAACTCAGCTGAATCCTGTTTCTCTCACGTTGCTACGCTGGTCAGATTGGCTACTTATAGATGCTGCCAGACCTGCTGAGATTTTTCAGCATTTTCCCTTTTGTTTTCGGATTCCAATATCTGCAGTAATTTGCTTTTATCCAGAGCCTTGTGTTGGTTCAGATTAAAGCAAGCATTGTAGCAATTAAGATCAATTATGCTGCTGCAGCAACAATCCTGTGCTGCTGTACACAGACAGAACATTTCCAATAATATAAACAAATTGCCACACCAGATCCTGCATACAAAAATGACAAATACATTTCTTAAAAGCACAATATCATCACACCACCATAAAATGGTCTCTACATCAACACTATTAAGCTAACAGGTGAAGAATTGGCATGTGGGTGAGCTACAGGAGGGCTGTTACTGGAATGGATATGGGTTGATACCTTTTACACAGGAAAGATGTGGAACAATATTACTGTAGCCCTGGATGACACAATGAATGTAAGGGCTAAATGGCTTCATTTATACCTACATGATGAAATGTAAAACAAGAATTGATCACTAGCTTGGGAGCAGAGAGCTGGCATTCATTTCTAGAGGGCTAGAATACAAGACCGGGATGTACTGCTGAAGTTGCATAAGGCTCTGGTCAGACCCCATTTGGAATATTGTGAGAAGCTTTGGGTCCCTTATAAGGAAGGATACGCTGGCCTTGGAGGGGGTCCGGGGGAGGTTCACAAGAATGACGCCAGGAATGAAGGGTTTGCCACATGAGGAGTGGTTGAGGAGTCTGGGTCTGTATTCGATGGAGCTTAGAAGGATGAGGGGGGTCCTAATTGAAACTTGCAGAATATTGAGAGGCTTAGAATCATAGAATCCCTACTGTACAGAAGGAGCCCACTTGGCCTATCGAGTCTGTACCGACCACAAATCCATCAAAGGCCCCATTTCTGTAACCCCACACATTTACCCTAGCTAATCCCCAGACACTAGGGTCATTTTCCAGGAGGAAACTGGAGCACCCGGAGAAACCTGTGCAGACACGGGAGAATGTGCAAGCTCCACACAGTCACCCAAGGCTAGAATTCAACCTGGGACCCTGGCCCTGTGAGGCAGCAGCGCTAACCAGTGAGCGGATGGGAAAGGATGTTTCCGTTAGTGGGAGAGATTAGAACTCAAGGGCACAATCTGAGTGAAGGGACGCTCCTTTAAAATTGAGATGAGGAGGAATTTCTTCAGCCAGAGGGTAGCGAATCTGTGGAACTCATTGCCAGAGAGGGCTGTGGAGGCCAGGTCATTGAATGTATTTAAGACAGACAGAGATTTTTGATCAATAACAGGATCAAGTATTATGGGGAGAAAGTATGAGAATGGGGATGAGAATCATATCAGACTTGATTGAATGGTAGAGCAAATACCATGGAGCAGAATTAGGCCATTCAGCCCTACATCATATGGTCTTTCTAAAACCTGTCACAGCACTATTCGAAAAGGAACACGTGTATTCTTGTGCCCTGAGCCAACATTTATTCCGTCAACTAATATCAGTGTGATGTTATTACATTGCTGTTTGTAGGACCTTGCTGTGCACAGATTGGCAGCAGCATTCATGACAACAACAATCTCACTTCAGCTGTAAAACAATTTGGGGATGTGTGAAAGTCACGAGGTGCTAAATAAATTCAGAGCTTTTTACATTTCACTGATATTGGAAACATTATGCACTCTCTTACAATTCCACTGAGCTCTTTCTCTTTTAAGAAGTTGATTTTAACTTGCTAAAGTAACGAAGCTGCTATGTTGTCATTGATTTTTTTTTTCTTCCTCTTTTGTCTCAAAGCATATTTGTGTGATCAGTGAAAAAGGCAGACAGAAATATAAAATATGAAGACCCAAAGGACTGGCTTGCAATAACTTGAAGATTCCAGCGAGGACCAGATCCACGTCCTCCTGATTAATCTATTTATATCGTCAATAGAACGTGTGTAAAAGGCTCCATCTCAATGTACATAAACTGCAAATAAGCCAGATTATTTACTATTTTTGTATCCTGTCCAGGGGGAAATGGCTTAAAATTTTTATATTTGAAATGTGCTGTAAAATTTTAATTTGCCCTCCTGGAAAGATCGAGAGCAAAGAAAATATTTTTGTATTCAGATGTTTTGTTAATGTGTGTGACTCGGCGTCTGAATGTAGCCGTGGCGTCCGGTCAGCTTGGTGTTTCACGCTGGATGCTGGTGGATACTCGAGAGAGGCAACAGCCTAACTCCTACAATTGGCTTTGACAGAAACAACCCTGGCAGTGAAGCACTGCTGTGTCCTTGAGCTGCTTTCTGTTTGCCAAGTTGCCTGTTGCTGCTCCAAGGCTTAAGGGGATGAGTTTGAGTGGGGGGGGGGGGTGTTGCCAAGTGAGAGGGCCAGTTGCTTCTCGTGTAGTGTTGCCATCTCCTTGCTAATTTCAAAATGGCTTGCTGCTTAATTGAAAATAACAATGAATGCTTCCATCCTGTAGGAAGGGTTCAAATATAGATTTTTCAGGAGCTAAAATGGGTTCGTAATGAATGCGTTGAGATCAGTTGAGAAGCGAATAAAACAAAGCCAAGTGTGTGATGGGTCACTGATTAGCTACAAGGCTGTATTCTTTCCCTGACTAGTTATGATGTCCAGTCTAGACATCTCTGATCAGTCTTTGTCCAGTTTTCAAGTGGCCATCCTCTTCACTCCTTCCTTGTCATCATTGGGATGATGCTCATCCGAATCCTACTACTGTGCTTTGGTTATAGACATTCCTAATAACCAGATCAAAATTAATGTAGGCTGTTGCCTGCCCCTCACGGGACCCCCCCCCCCCCGTACTGAAATGGCAAGGATGTGTAGATTGAATGAGTAGGGACAGGGTGAACACAATTGGGGGCAAAGCTTCCAGTGAGTGAGATTGGGGTGGGTTCTCCTCAGTGTTTCAGCAGTTTTGCCATCACTTGATGGAAAATAAGAGCCATGAAAGCGTCAAAGTTACAGCAAATCAGGAGACACCAGACTACTTCTGGCAGAAATTCCACCCCATTCTTTTCTTAACCATCTGTCTTAATGGGTTTATTTGATTATATGTGACTTTACTGTGGCTAATGTTTGCTGAGCGTGTAAACTGCATTAGCATGATCTCTATGTACCATCATCAGATTGGCTTCCCACCCAGGTTTTAGTTAAGGTTCTGTGAGCGGATGCACTCATTGAGCTTTGTCCAATGAGCATTACAAGTAGAAGAACAAGAAAGACATCTTAAGATTGAGTGCATGGGACGGGATTTATTTTTGACAGTATGTTTGCCTTTTTGACATCTGCCTAGTCTTCGCTGGTTATTAATGTATTCTTTAAATCTGTTTGAGTGTACATATATATATATATATGCACCAGCAGTAAAGCAACATGGCAGAATAAATTATCTTGAGCGTCTCACTTTCCTGTCTACAAGGGTCTTTGAATATTTGATGTGTGGTACTGTCTGCAAAACACTGCTTTATATATAATCGGTCTTATTATTATAGCCACTGACTAACAATCTGTGGTGTTCCTGGTCACTCCAATGTTGCAAGCTATTGGGTTGCACATTGCCCACTGTATTTATTTTTTATTCTTTAACAGGATTTGGGCAAAGTGGGCTATAAGCTAACATTTTTGGTCCATCCTGAAATGCTTTTGAGATGCATGTAGAGTGCTGCAAGGAAGGGGGAAACTGGGGAGGTATTGAATGTGCTCTGCTGGCCTGTGCCCCTCTGATTTTGGTAAAGATTGGCAAAGGATCTGAACACTGCTGGAGGTGAAGTGGTGGGAATTGTGTGGAGTTTGTACATTCTCCCCATGTCTGTGTGGGATTCCTCCCAGCTGCACTGGTTCCTTCCCACACTCCAAAGATGCGCAGGTTAGGTTTATTGACCATGTTCAATTGCCCTTTGTCAGTGAGACAAACAGAGTAAAGGGATAGGACCTAGGTGGGATTATTATTGCTGCAAGCTCAATGGGCCGAATGGCTTCCTCCTGCATTGTAGGGTTTCTATGATTCAATATCAAAGAGTAAGGATCTTCTCCCAACTGTCCAAAGTAGGTTAAGGGAGCACCATGTGGCAGAGTGGTTAACCCTGCTGCCTCTCAGCTCCAGGGACCTGGGTTCAATTCCCGGATTGGTCACTGTCTGTGCAGAGCTTGCACATTCTCCCTGTGTCTGCATGGGTTTCGTCCAGGACCTCTGGCTTTCTCCCACAGTCCGAAAGACAAGCTGGTGTAGTACGTTGGCCGTGCTAAATTGCCTCTTAACGTACCCAAACGAGCAGTGGAGAGTGTCAATTAGGGGAATTTCACAGTAAGTCGTTAATGTAAGTCTACTTGTGACAGTCATAAATAAATTTGAAAGCTTCAATTGTTGCTATTTTCAGGGTAATTAGTGACTGGGCGCAGTTCCGGGCCCGGCCGCCTGGCAGCGCTCGGGAGCGGGTTGGGGCTCAGTGACGTCTAAATGTCCACACCGCACCCCGCCCGCATTGACGTCATAGCCACGCGACGCCTGCCCAGCACATACATCATAATTGTGCGCCCGCATCGTCGTGATGTCATAATGTCGTGCCGCCATGAATTCGACCTCCCGGCTCAGGGCGTTGGGCGGCAGCGCGAGGGTGAGAGAGAGGGAGAGAGGAGAGAGAGGGGGTGAGGGAGAGAGAGGGGGAGCTGGGCGTGAGGGGAGAGAGAGGGTGAGTGAGAGAGAGGGGGAGAGGGGGGTGAGGGAGAGAGTAGGGGAGAGGGGGTCGAGGGAGATGAGGAGAGGGGTGAAGAGGGGGTGAGGGGAGAGAAGGGAGAGAGAGTGGGCGGTGAGGGAGAGAGAAGAGGGGGACGAAGGGGGGTGAGGGAGAGGAGAGGGGAGAGGGGGGTGAGGGAGAGAGAGGGGGAGAGGGGGTGAGGGAGAGAGAGGGGGGTGTGAGGAGAGAGATGGGGGCGTGAGGAGAGAGAAGGGGGGGTGGGGAGGAGAGAGGGGGAGAGGGGGGTGAGGGAGAGGGAGGGGGGTGAGGAAAGGGAGGGCGGAGGGGGGGTGACGGGGAGGGGGGTGAGGAGAGGAGAGGGGGGGTAGGGAGGGCGGGGAGGGAGTGGAGGGAGAGGAGCAATGAGGGAGAGAGGGCACTGAGAGGGAGAGGAGGGAGGCACGGAGGGAGGAGGAAAGAAGGTGTAAGGAAAGGAGAGGTGTGAGGGAAGGAAGGAGGGGGTATTGAGTGAGGGAGGGAGGGGAGAGGTGGGAGGGAAGGGGCACTGAGTGAGGGAGGGAGAGAGAGGGAAGAGGAAAGAAGGTGTAAAGAAAGGAGAGAGGTGTGAGGGAAGGAAAGAGGGGGCATTGAGGGAGGGAGAAGGCAGTGAGTGAGTGGAAAGGAGGGGGCACTGAGAGGGAGAGGGAAGGGAGGAGGGAAAGAGGGAAGGAGGAGTGAGGAAAGAGGGAAGGAGGGGGCATTGAGTGGGAGAGAAAGAGGGGACACTGAGGGAGGGAGAGTGAGGGGTGGGAGGGGGCACTTAATGGGGGGGGAAGGAGAGGACACTGAATGAGGAAGGGAAGGGGCATTGAATGACAGGGAGGGCACTGAGGGGGAAGGGACAGGGCATGAGTGAGGGGTGGGAGGGGGTGACTGACGAGGGCTGGGGGAGGGTTAAGATCTGGGGGGGGGTGAGGAGATGAAATAATTTTTTTCTTCATTCGTGGGACTTGAGCATCACTGGCTGGGCCAGCAATAGTTATCCGTCCCTAGTTACCCTTAAGAGAGCGGTGATGGTGAACTGGAAGAGGAAAATGGTGGATGAAGAGAGGAGGGCATGGTAGTGTTTGGAGGAGGGCGGGGCGAACGTTAAGGAGAGACTGCGAGAGTGTGGGGCAGAGAGGAAGGGAGAGTTTTCCTGCTGCAACTCTTTCCCCTGTAAAGCCTATGGAAAAAGAGGGAATGAGACTAGGGAACATGGACAACATTTGCAGCTCTGTTTGTATCCAGCAATCTGTAGTTCTGCGCTGTTCCCTGCACACACACAAACTGACTCATCCCTGTATTTAAAGATACTGATGAGTAATCAGTGGCATTTAATTGACTTGCACTTTTTTCTCTTCATTTATCACGTTTGATGTTTTTAGATTTGAATGTATCACGCCCCGATTTCTGCTCATCTACTCAAATCCACATCCAAGTTTATTTTACTCTTTGATTTGACCAGTGCTCTCTTGGGTGGTTTCCGTTTGAATAAACATAAAGCCCACCAAATCTTTGCTGCCTATGTCCACCTCACAGAAAGACCTACTCATCCATCGCCCTTTTGTTTGTTAAGGTTCATTGGTTCCATCCTGACAAGATCTCAGTTTTTAAATTCTCACCCTCACGTTCAAATGCTTCCCCCATCCACCTCCCTATTTCTTGCCCATGGAATCTTAGCATTCATTGTAAAAGGAACAGTATAGAAAAGTAGTGAAATGTTGTTGCTACGGTACAAAGCATTAGTGAGATTACATTTAAAAGTATTGTATCCATATTTAGTCCCATACTTGGGCAGGGATGTAATTGCAGTGGAGATGGTTCAGAGGAGATTCACTAGATTGATTCCAAAGATAAGGGATTTGCCTTGAGAGAGACTGGGCATTTTAGACCTATACTTCCCAGAATTTAGAAGACTGAGAGGAGGTCTAATTGAGGTGTACCAGATGGTAAAGGGGATTGACAAAATAGAGGTGGAGAGAATGTTTTCTATTGAGGGGCAATCTAGAACAAGAGGTCATAGTTTTAGGATAAAAGGTGGCAAATCTGAAACAAAGTTGAAGGGAAATTACTTCTTTCAAAGGATCGTGAATCTGTGAAATTTGCTACCCCATAGTGCGGTGGATGCTGGGACAGTGAGTAAGTTTGAGGAGGAGATGGACAGATTTTTAATCAGTAAGGACTGTGGAGAACGAGCAGAAAAGTGGAGTTGAGGCTCAGATGAGATCAGCCATGATGGTATTAAATGGCAGCAGAGGCTCAAATACTGACTGCCTACTCTTTGTTCTTTTGTTTTTATGATTCTTATCTCTAGTTGAGGGGTTTAGAGTCATTAAAGGAGCGAATAGGGTGGAGGGAAAGAAACTGTCCTCCGGTGAGGAAGTACAGAAGAAAGACGAATAAGTGGTGGAACTCACTGCTGTGGGAAGTAGTGGAAGTGAATAGGATAGTGACTTTTAAGGGGCATCTGGAAAAGTAGATGAATAGGATGGGAGTCGTGGGATGTGGTCCTCGGAAGGGTAGGGGGTTTTAGTTCACACGGGCAACATGATTGTAGGGCCAAAGGACCTGTTCTTGTGCTGTAATTTTTTTTGTTCTTTTGATTTCAAAATTAGAGCTAGATTGTTGAGGGGTAATGTCAGGAAACACTTACAAGGGGAAACTTGGAATTCTTTCATCCCAAGTAGCTGCCATTAACTGAAAGTTTAGGTGAGGCTGCCATTAACTTCAAGTTTGTAAACTGAGATTGGATAGATTTCTGTTAGGTGGGGCACTGAGGAATATGAAGTCAAGATAAGAAAATGGAACAGAGGTGTTTGTGCACTCATTGAGTGACAGGCTGAATTTGTTGAATGGCCTCCTCTCGTCCCTTATATTTCTAGACCGTTATTTTATCAATGTACCTTGCTCAGTATATGTTCTGTAGACAGAATCTCTGGGCAATGCTGAATGTTAACTGGCTGCTCTTTCACTCCCAGAGACTCGCACTTGCTGTCACGATCAAAAGAGCCTTGTCGGCGCAGACCAGTGGCGAGATCCGTATTGCCGAAATTCTAAGAAAGAGTTTTCCACATGCTTCGGCAATTAAAGTTGTGGATATTTCAGGCAAGTAGAGCAAATGTGTGTGTTGTGCATTAATGTTTAGGAAGGGAAGAAAGAATTGGAGAAGGAATATTGACACTTTTATCCAAAGTGAGGTTAATAATAAACACGATCATAGTTTAAAAATGCTAGGGAGGAAGGGGACCTCTGCACATCGTGCTGATGTTTAACGTATTCTGACTTGTGTCAGAATTGCCCTGGAGATGACTCTTTAAAGGGTGAGTGTCAACGCCCGTCAACACAAGCTTTGGATAGAACATTACAGCGCAGTACAGGCCCTTCGGCCCTCGATGTTACGCCGACCAATGTAACCAATTTTATGACCCTCTATCCTAAACTATTCCAATGCTATCCATATGCCTATCCACTGCCCATTTGAACGCCCTTAAACTTGACGAGTCCACAACTGCTGCAGGCAGGGCATTCCACGCCCTTACTACCCTCTGAGTAAAGAACCCACCTCTAGCATCTGTCCTATAACTACCACCCCTTAATTTAAAGCTATGTCCCCTTGTGTTATCCATCTCCATCTGAGGAAAAAGGCTCTCACTATTCACCCTATCTAACCCTCTGATCATCTTATATGTCTCAATTAAGTCACCTCTTAGCCACCTTCTCTCTAATGAAAATAACTTCAAGTGCCTTAACCTTTCCTCATAAGACTACCCATCATACCAGGCAACATCCTGGTAAACCTCCTCTGCACCCTTTCCAATGCCTCCACATCTTTCTGATAATGTGGCAACCAAAACTGTATACAATACTCCAAGTGCGGCCTCACCAGAGCTTAGTACAGTTGCAAAATGACATCTCGGCTCCGAAATTCAATCCTTCTACCAATAAATTCTGCCGATTATGAAATGGGGTTTAGATTGATAGTCTCTGTGTAGTTAGTGAGGTGTTCTCTGTTGGGAAGACAGTTGGAATCTTATACAAAGAACAGTACAGCATAGGAACAGGCCCTTCAGCCCTCCAAGCCTGCGCCCCTCACATTGTCCTGTGATCTTTGTCCCTGGGGCAGGATGGACAATCTTGTCAGGGAACATGCTTCTAATCTAATAAACCCAGCTGAAAGTTACGACTATGTGGAGGTGTGGGAAGAGGTAATGGAGAAGGAATTCTCCAGAGATATGATGGGGGGACAGCAGCATGAAGCAATTGCATTCGGGGAGTAATCTCAAGGTGCCCGGATAGGGTCTCTAGACAAGCACAAAGATTCTGTACGGAGCAGTTGGCAGGGGTGTTCACAGATATCTTTAATGTCTCCTTACACCGATCTGAAGTTCCTGTCTGCTTCAAGACGATGACTATCATCCCAGTACCAAAGAAAAGCCAGACAGCGTGTCTTAGACATCCATCATTATGAAGTGCTTTGAAAGGTTAGCTTTGGCATAAATCAGCTCCAGACTGCCTGGATCCGCAACAGTTCATCTATCACTGTAACAGGTTCACAGCAGGTGCCATCTCCCTGGCCTTACGCTCAATCCTGGAACACCAGAAGAACAAGGACACTTGCATCTGATTCTTGTTTATTGTTTACAGCTCAGCCTTCAACACTGTTATTCCAACAAAAAGCATATCCAAACTATCCCTAAATTGTCTCAAATTTGGTTCTAATAAACATAAACAGGGATCACGGGTAGAAGTGGGAACATCGGGGTGGCGGTGCGGACTCGTTGGGCCGAAGGGCCTGTTTCCCGTGCTGTTTTGTTCTTTGTTCATCAATATCAGGAAACATACTGGAGGACTTGCCCCTGTCTACATCAATAGTGATAAAGTGGAACAAATACAGAAAATGCTGGAAAATCTCAGTTCTGACAGCATGTCTGAAAAGAGAACAGAGCCAACATTTCAAGTCTGGATGATCCTTCATCAGAGCTAATTAAGTGAAGATGGTAGAGGGCTTCACATTTCTAATTGTTCAGATCATCAATAATCTGTCCTGTTCCCTCCACACCAATGCTAAGAAGGTCTTTATTTTCTCAGGAGGCTTAGGAAATTTGGCATGTCTACTGTGATTCTCACCAGTGTTTACAGTTGCACCATGAGACAGCATCCTATCCAGATTATCACAGCTAGGTATGGCTCCTGCTCTGATTAAAACAGCACAGAAGGGTTGTAAATGTAGCCCAGTCCATCACACAAACCAGACTCTCATCCATTGACTCTGTCTACAGTTCCCGCTGCCTTGGAAAAGCACTCAACATAATCAAAGATCCCACCTGCCCCTGACATACTCTGTTCCATCTTCTTTCATTCAGGGGAAAGATACAAGAGTCTGAAAACACATACCAACACGTTTGAAGAACAGCTTCTTCCCCGCTGCAAAGAGATTTTTGAATAGTCCTATTGTGTATTAAGCTTTAATTGCATTAATTTAATTGCAGTGTTAATGTAAACATGGTTATGACATAAACAAACTGATCTTTTACCCTATCTGTAACTGCAACACAATGTCCTGCTTTCTCTCCTTTCCTTCTCCCCTATGTACTACATGAATGATATGTTTTGAATGTATAGAGCACAAGAAACAAAACTTTTCACTGTATGTTAATACATTAAATCAAATCAACCAGACCCATTTTGACAGAGAGCATGTTAGACATACAAATCATGGATAAAACCAAGCAATTGTCCCAGTGCAGCAACTCACCAAGGCATCACTGGTGGCACCTTACAGACTCATGACCTTTACTACCTGGAAGGACAAGGGCAATGGGTACACTGTCTCTAAGTCACATACCAGCCTGCCTTGGAACTGTGTTGTTTTTTTCTCTTCCGACACAAGGCAGAGTTTCATCAGGCCCCACAGTGAGCTTTTTCCTGGAACAGGCTTCCAGCTTGAGGAGTGCCTCTCTGCATCAAGTGTGGCTGATCAGTAGTCTCTCCCATTCTTATTGCCTGCCATTGGCGTATTGGAAGGTTCATACTCAGCCTGTTTGACTGCGTTATTACTTACCTGTCTTTGGAGATCGAGCCCTGGGATGCGACTTGAGCCGGGAGATTCAGGTTCAGAGGCAGGGGTGCTGCCCAATGCTCCACAAGACCTCTTTTGGAACATTGTTACAAGGTTAAAATCCTGCAACTCCTTCGTAGCAGCACCGTGGGAATGCCTTCATCATACTGATTGCAACAGTAAAAGAAGGCAGCTCACTATCACCTCCTTAAGGGCGATGGTGGGGGGTGGACAGTAAATGTTGGTTTTGCTTGTGACACCCATGTTGCAATAAATGTTTTTATTTAAAGGTGTGGGCTTATGTATAAGGAGAAAACTTGAGACCCCACAATCCCATTCTATTCCTGATGTAACTCTGGGCCTGTCTTAAAATTGTTTCATTCTCCTCATTAAGGCCACTGTGGTAATCGCATATTACACTGAGGTTAAAGAGGCAGTAAACGTGATGATGCTTTCTTTCCCACAGGTGGTTGCGGGGCCATGTATGAAGTTCATGTGGAGTCCGTTGAGTTTAAAGGGAAGCGAGTTATCCAGCAGCACCAGCTGATCAATCAGGTATTGATAGCTTTACATTTCTCTGGAATGATGAATAACTGGGATGGGCATGTGGGAGAGAGGTAGATGAGTGTGAGGCCCGGGTGTAACTTGCATGAAAACTTAAACTAGAATTGGTTTTCAGTTTAGCCAAAATCTAGTGAAAACCACCACCTTACAGGAAATGCAACACATGCTGATGATTTCCAAACGTGCAGAAACAATTTTTATAAACAAGTCACATTCCAGAGATCGGGGCACACAATCTAAGCTGACAGTGCAGTGCGGGAAGAGATTTGCATCATCAGAGGTGCTGAGGATGTTAAACTGAGAGCCCCCTGGCTATCCAAGTATTTTGAAGGTATCTCCCTCCAGTATTTATCTCTCAACATTACAAATATTCTGGTCACTCTCCCATTCTGTGTCCAACCAAGAGAGGAGAGAAGCACAAGGGTCCAGAGGGTAGTGAGTGTTTGGAATGAGCTGCCAGAGGGAGTAGTAGAGGCAGGTATAATTTTTTGACTTTTAGAAAGCATTTAGACAGCTACATGGGAATGATGGGTATGGAGAGAAAAGGGCCAAATGTGGACAATTGGGACTAGCTTAGGGGTTTAAAAAACAGTGGTATGGACAAGTTGGGCTGAAAGGCCTGTTTTCATGCTTTAAATCTCTCTGACCTTACTGTGTGGTAATTATTGGTCAAGTTTCCTGCATCACAGTGGTGACTACACTTCAAAAGTGCACATTTGGCTGTAAAATGCTAAAGGGTGTCTTGAGGTTGGGAAAGATACTTCATAAATGCCACTTCTTTCTGTCTTTTGTTACTTATTACAGGCGCTAAAAGATGAAATCCAAGCTATGCATGGACTGAGGATATTTACTTCTGTTCCAGAGTGACCAGAGGTATGTGATGGAGGAACGGATCGTCAGTAGAATGAAGCGGACAACGGACTAACAAACAAACACACAATTATGCAACAGACGCACAAAAGGGGCAAGGAGAGACCTTGTGGTGGGCCAGGGAAGTTTTCCAAGCTGCTGAATGTCCCAGGATTACCTCAAACGCTTTTGTCCTTGAACTTGAATGCTGTTCAGAGACCCACCCTCCCCCCACCCTGACCCCCTCTCCCGCTGCCCCCTTCTCAGGATTTTGATATTGAATGATTCCAGTTCTATTAAAGTAGCTGTTTAAAAAGAAAGTATTAGAAGAGAGAATGAAGTCTTTGTGGCTAATGGTGAATGCGTCATGATCTTTGTACTGCCTGCTAAAAGAATTCGAGTCAAGATGATGTGAAGTGCTGGCAGTACCCAGCAGCTGAGTTTGTTTTTTTTGGAAAGGGAAAACGCAAGGTTAGGGTTGGGGCGGTGATTGGGAGTGAACTGAAGCAGTGACATAAGCTTGGAAAAGCCACAGGTGAGGCCACTGGCTCATTTCACAAGAGATTCATACTCCAAGACTAGGCTATTAAACCCATTCACAGGGTCTAGCATTCAAGACGTTGTGATTGTTTTTGCATTCTGTGTTTTTATGAAGGGTTTTTTTTGGCTGTCAGCCTGGCCTCAACATACCCTGGCCTTTCCTCTTTCTGGAAGCTTTTGGACCTGCTGGTTGGTGGTAATTCCTAGTTTGTCAAAGATAACATTGCTGCTGCTGTGGTTGACTGCTATTGTGGTTGAGTTGTATTGGCATTATATCAGGCACTGACACTGAGCTGTGCACACACATACTGTCCTTTCTTCTCTGGGGCAGTGGCAGTGTGGGGAGCTCAGACTCTCCCTGTAAGCATTAAGCAGAGGCCCAGATCACCGACCCGCCTGACATGACACTGCTGGGTGGGAAAGATTTTTAGACTCATCCTGTCCTCTGTTAGTGAAGCCACAAAACTGATCTTATGGAACCAGGAGCAGGCAGAGTCACTACTGGAGAGGAGAGGATAAAATTAGAAACAGTGAGAGTTCCTGAATTGTTCCATCAATTTTCAGTGTTAACAATGGTTGCAGCGGTTTTAATAACATCAACAATCAATCTGTAAAATGCTCTGTCAGCAAATGTTCCTTTAGGGCATGGATTAAAATCTGTGCTCATACTATAAATGATTCCTGGTGAGGTTACTTCGCGGCGTTCTGTTTTGAAAGCAGGCGGTAAATACAGCAGCTGTTCCACACATCAGCCAGACCCCACAAATATCATTAAGATGAATGTAATCTGTTTCTGAGTTGAAATAAAGCCAGCTAGGCCATCTCGCTTTGAAGAGTTTCACGGGCTGGTTTAAGATCCACCTCAGTGAAAGGTGGGTTTAACATCTTGTCTGTAAATGGACCTCCTAAGGTGGCAATGGGCCGGCCCTCAGTCCTGCGCTTGGAAGGTTGTGCAGTCACATAGAGTTGCTACAATGCAGAAGGGGCCATTTAGCCCTGCACTGACTCTCTGATAGAGTAATTTACCAAGGCCCTTTGCCCCACCCTATCCTCATAATCCTACACATTTATCATGGCTAATGCATTTCACCTACATCTTTGAACTGTGCGAGGAAACTTCATTACAGTGTTAATGCAAGACTACTTGTGACACTAATCAGTAAACTTTAAACTTAAATATACATGTCTTCCTTAGGGAGCTTATTCAAATTTTTACTTCCTTTAATTTGAAAAGGAAATATTGAGTGCAGTTCTGGTACACAACCTCCAGATGCCACTATTGCTAAGCAGCTGAGGAAGTTTGTGCTGTATCAATGACCCTGATTAGTGTGCAGCAAAGATTAGAAATCCACAGTAAGAGACTTGCTGTGGTTGAAGAAACTAGGATTGTCCATAATCCATAACAGTGAATATTTTAAACCATTTCTACTGCAAAGCTGTATTTGTAATAAAAACAAATTACTGCAGATGCCAGAATCTGAAACCAAAAGAGAAAATGCTGGAAAATCTCAGACATTTTGACAAAGAGTTGCCTGGACATAAAACATCGGTTCTTTTCTCTTCTTACAGATGCTGCCAAACCTGCTGAGATTTTCCAGCATTTTCTTTTCTCTGTGTTTGCAATTGTTACTCAGCGTGCGGGAGGGACTGATACTGTAGTGTGATACAGACTCTTCATTAGCATTCATTCAAATACTGGCTAATGAAAGTTCCTGTACTGGCTTTAACACTTCAGATCAGTTTGTGGCATCATAGAACACTACAGCACAAACAGGCCCTTCGGCCCACAAGTTGTGCCAATCATATCTATACTTACCAGGCCATAAAACTATCTGTAACTCCCAATCCCATTAAATCCCGTGTACTCATCCAGAAGTCTCTTAAAAGACCCCAGCGAGTTTGCCTGTACCACCACTGACGGCAACCGATTCCATTCACATGCATTCTTAGTACAAAGGTGGATGTCCACAGCCTAAGGAAAATTGTCCATAAATCAAGACAAATGCTGACTAAATTGGCAATTCTCAGAGTGCCTGGTGTGGAAAATCGAAGCTTCATGCACCTTTTTGGTCAGTCTTGAATTGAGAGTATCATACACTCTGGAATTATCCTTTTTAAACACACCTGAACTTTAATGTGGCTTGCTTTTTGCAAACACTCGCTGATCTGACCTCCCACATACACTATTTTTAACTGTTCACCAGGACCAAGACACTTCAAATAAACCCCAACAGTGATAGGGTTAATAACATGGATGACTTCACATATGTCATGATATTTATTGGACTGTGAGAAGTTTACTGAACTATTGAAGGCAAGGGTAATACCATGATCAGGGACAAGGTTAGCTCATTGCATTGAGGGTGTGCTGACACCTGCAATAAAGTTACAGTCTATTAATTAGTCACAAGTAGACTTACACTAACACTGCAATGAAGTTCCTGTGAGAATCTCCTAGCCACACTCCAGCGCTTGTTCTGGTCAATGCACCCAAGCAGCATGTCTGTCGGATTGTGGGAGGAAATTGGAACACCCGGAAGAAACTTATGCAGACGGGAGAATGTGCAGACTCTGCACAAATGTTGACCCAAGCCGGGAATTGAACTCAGACCCCTGGCGCTGTGAGGCAATGGGGCTAACCTTTGCCTAATCGTGCCATCCCATTAGGCAATCATGATATACCTAGCTCAGGTGCAGTAAAGAATCAAGGTAGCCAGCGAGGTTAAACGGAGGCTTTACCTGACACACTTTTTTAACACCTTCTTGGCCTTTTGGCTCAGATGAAGCTTTAGATTAACCCAGTAAGGGGTGCAGTGCCTCATTCTATCAGCTTGGATCTTGTTTGATCCAGCCCAAAATGGGATGCAATATCTTGTCAGCTTGCATCCAGTTTGTCCTTCATGTGGGGACCATGATTGAACCCAATTTGAATTGGCTTTTTTGATTAGAAATGAAGTATTGACAGGTACCAAAAAGAAACTTTAAAAAAGTGATGTATTTTATCCTCCATGTGCAGATGCCAATACATGGTGCAATATGTTTGATTTCCATATTAAATTGTTTTGATGGTTTTATTTTCTAGCCATAACACCCCTTGCACCGCACATCCCATTGTATTTCTGAAAAGTCCCTTAAAACACCCTTCACTGTGCTTTTGTCACCTCCCTGAACTTTGTTTTATTCAGTAGAGGTCAAAACAGTTTCCTGTCTAGCTATTGACATGTGGATTAAAAAGATCTCATCACAAAAATCGGAACAGTCGTGTCTGACATGCTGGAACCAAGCTACTTCTGTCAGCTGATAATCGCTGACCGCTTGTCTACTTTGATGGTTGTGGGATCTTTGCTGTGTGTAAATCAGCTGCCGTTCGTAACCACATCACAACCACAAAATTGTTCGTTGGCTGTGAAGCACTTCAAAACTGATCTGAGGACATGACAAAACGCTATATAAATACAAATTCTTTATTTCTGCTCTGTTATAGTACTAATAGTCTTGTGGAAATGTAAATTGTAGATGATATGTAAATGTATTGTCAGTATGAATAATGTGAGAACATATTGTGGATAATGGAAAATCAGATTAAAGAATTTTACTTGATTTCCTATGTATTGATTTCTCAGAGTGGTTTTTCACTTTTGGTTTGAACTGTGGTTGACTCTCAGCTATATGGGCTCTTTCAATAACATTCTTACATAACACTTTTAACACGTTAAAACCTTCAAACATTTCACAAGAGAGTTACTTTGCATCCAGCCACGCGAGGCAATATTCAATTGTCCCATTTTTAATGTTTATTTATTAGAGTCACAAGTAGGCTTACATTAATACTGCAATGAAATCATTATGAAAATCTAGTCATCACACTCCAGTGCCTGTTTGATTTGATTTATTATTATCACATATTAGTGTATCCTGAGAAGTATTGTTTCTGATAGACTGAGGGAGAATTTAGCATGGCCCAGTGCACCTAACCAAGATGTCTTTTGGAATGTGGGAGTAAACCCACACAGAAACGGGAAGAATGTGCAACAGAGTCGAATTCTGGTTCTTGGTGCTGTGAGGCAGCAATGCTAACCACCGCCACCATGTGTACCCAAGGGCAATCAGGCTACTTTCCGAGAATGACCATCAGGGGACTTGAGCCCAGCAACATCAGAAAGCACAACTTGAAGGGAAAAAAGTCAAAAGCTTGGTCAAAGATGTGGATTTAAGCAGTATGATTTAAGGAGAGAATTCCAGAACTTAGGGTCCAGGCAGCTGAAGCCATGAAAGGCTGAAATGGAGAAATGTATACTGTATTTTAGTGGGGTGTGCGAATATGCTAGTTAGACTGGAACTAGAATACATGATAAGTTGGATATAAACACATTAGAAAGGATATGCAGAGGATATGAGACTATTGCCAGCAATTGATAACTTTATCACTGAATCCCTACAGTGCAGAAGGAGGCCATTCAGTCCATCAAGCGTGCACTGGCAACAACTCCAACCAAGCTCTATCCCAGTAACTCCATATATTTACCCTGTTAATCCACCTGATACTCAGGGGCAATTTAGCATAGCCAATCCCACCTAACCTGCATATTTTAGGACCGTGGGAGGAAACAGGAGCACTCGGAGGACACCCCTACAGACACGGGGAGAACATGCAGACTCTGCACGGGAATCAAACCAGGTCTCTAGTGTTATGAGGCAGCAGTGCTAATCACTGTGTCACCTGCCGCCTAAGGGTATTCATTACCAAAAACGTGATGATATGAGCAATGCCATTTTTGGTGCTCCCTGCTGCCTACCGTGTCATTTATGACAATGTGATAGAATAACGCACGTGCAGAGCGATGACAGTAAACACAGCCATAGGATAAAATAGTTTTTGGCTCCTTTCCCATCCAACCAGCTTGACCAGGCAGCATCCACCAGAGGGAGCTCACACTATTATTCAGCATCTACTTGTCAATAGTTCCCTGTCTCCTTTCTTCCCAATAAGTAGTCTATCAACACCAGGTTAAAGTCCAACAGATTTATTTGGTAGCACAAGCTTTCAGAGTGCCTCTCCTTAACCAGGCGAATGAGGACTTGTGCTCACAAAAAAAGGGCATATATAGACACAAACTCAACGGTTGGAATACAAGTCTATAAGTAATCAAGTCTTAAAAGTGCAGACATCGTGAATGGAGAGTTAAAGTGGTATGTATTGTTTCCAGCCAGGACAGTTAGTGAGATTTTGCAAGCCCAGACAAGTTGCAGGGGTTACAGATAGTGTGACACAAAACCAAGATCCCGATTGAGGCCATCCTCGTGTGTCAAATTTAGCTACCAGTTTCCGCTCAATGATTCTGCATTGTCATTTATTGTGAAAGCTGCCTTGGAGAATGCTTACTCAAAGATCGGAGGCTGAATGCCCATGACTGCTGAAATGTTCCCCAACTGGAAGGAAACACTCCTACCTGGTGATTGTGGAGCAGTGTCCATTCATCCATTGTTGAAGCATCTGCAGTCTACCCAATGTAACATGCCTCAGGACATACTTCTCTGCAGTGTATCAGGTAGACAATGTTGACCGAGTTGCGAGAGTATGTACTGTGTACGTGATGGATCTGATGGCATCTGTGTTGAAAGTCCGGCATATCTTGCAGACGTTGCCACGACAGGGTTGTGTGGTGTCATGGTCACTATTCTCCTGAAAGCTGAGTAGTTTGCTGTGGTCAATGGTCTGTTTGAGGTTGTGCAGTTTGAGGTTGTTTGAAGGCAAAGGTATGAGGATAGCAAGTTGTTCGTCTTCATCGATGTCATGCCCCACCTCCCCCAATTCCCCTCAAACCTTCAAAAATAGCTTCTGCTATTTCCAAACCTCCAAACTCTTTCTTAAGTAACAGATCGCAAAGTTATATTTTTCTTTTGGCCCTGAAAGCATTTGAAAAATTCATTACTAGTGACACAGCAAATGAATAATTTAGTGGTAAAGTTTATGATCATTTGAATTGAGGTTAAATTTAAATGTCAGGTTCACTTCCATGGGCAGTGGATAGATCTTTTGCCTCTGAGTCAGGAGGTTTTTTTGTTCCACACCAGAGGTTTGAGCGCAACTCATCTGAGGCTGAGACTCGCAGTGCAGTACAGCGTGAGTGAGCATTGTCAGAGGTACAGTCTTTTGAATAACAAGGCTCCCCTCTGCCCTGTTTGAGGTGAAGCTATGAGTCCTCCCAGTTGGCACATCTTGTTTTCATTGTTTTCTGGGGTTGTTCCAGCTCATGATCAAAATTAGGGCAGGTAAGAGCTCTCAACATACTCTACCCATCCACTGAAAATCTCTGGACGCTTAACAAACAGGTGTGATGTTGTGGAAGAGTAATAGAAGTGGAGGAGACTAAAAGCATTTTGAGTAGTAAAGTTTTTTTTAACTTCTCCCCTGGGAGGGGTGGTGGTTGAAGATGGGATGGGAGGTTCAGAAAGAGTCAGGTAAGGAAATAATCCAGTAAGCCAGGCCCTTAGTGACTGGCTGTCCTCCAGTGATGGGTTGAGAGGCAAGGAACATTAGAGGGTGTAGATCATAATAGGGGGTGGGAAAAGCCATTCAAACAGACTACTGTCAGCCGTCTTTTTTTTTAATAAGAGGATAGGAAAGAAGAAGGTGCAAAACAAAAATTCACTTGAATGATGGTAGAACTGAGTCAATATAATTATTGTGTGGTTAATATATTTTATGTTTGGGAGAACTGTTTCATAGTTCAGTGTTTTGTTACAAGCAGTTGGTTTGTCTGGTGGGAATATAGCAGATGCTGAGAAAGCAGGATAATTACTTATTTTAACCAAGTCAATGTTTAATTAGCAGAAGACTTAACGGGGTGTTATTTTGATTAAAGCAATAAGGGCAATTAGGTCTACAGGGCGGGGACGTGTGATACTAGAAATGGGAGGAGCTAGGTTTTTAGCAGAAAAGCAGATTCATTTTCACTTTGAAAAAGGGGAGTTGCTGGACAGAACTGTTTAAAGATAGAAGCCAACAAGCAGCTCTCTCTCTCTACAAAATCTCTTTGTGAGCTTCAGAGCTAGTAACCCAAGTCAAAGCAAGTATTTCTGAATTTGCTAATGATTTTTAAAGAGAGGTTTAAGTCTTTTAAGAAAAATATTGCTTAATTGGAAGTGAAAATGGTAATAAGTTGGAAGTTAAAAGTTCTTTTTTCATGTTTAAAGATTGCTCGGTGATGCAAGCCTACAGCCAGACCTGTGGCACCACAACTAATTCTGCTATATAGCAGGGTTGGACAAAGTCCCATAACCCTGCTATATAGCAGAATTAGTTGTGGTGCCACAGGCCTGGCTGTAGGCTTGCATCACCGAGCAATCTTTAAACATGAAAAAAGAACTTTTAACTTCCAACTTATTACCATTTTCACTTCCAATTAAGCAATATTTTTCTTAAAAGACTTAAACCTCTCTTTAAAAATCATTAGCAAATTCAGAAATACTTGCTTTGACTTGGGTTACTAGCTCTGAAGCTCACAAAGAGATTTTGTAGATAGGGAGAGCTCTATCTTTAAACAGTTCTGTCCAGCAACTCCCCTTTTTTAAAGTGAAAATGAAACTGCTTTTCTGCTAAAAACCTAGCTCCTCCCATTTCTAGTATCACACGTCCCCGCCCTGTAAACCTAATTGACCTTATTGCTTTAATCAAAATGACACCCCGTTAAGTCTTCTACTAACTAAACATTTACTTGGTTAAAATAAGTAATTATCCTGCCTTCTCAGCATCTGCTGTATTCCCACCAGACAAACCAATTGCTTGTAACAAAACACTAAATCTTAAAATAGTCATCCGACACATAAAATATATTAACCGCACAATAATTATATCCAAGTCCAAGTGACTGATCGTAATAGGAGATTCAATAGTGATGGACATAGATAGGCCACAAAACTCTAGGATGGTGTGTTGTATCCACAATCTCAGGGTCTTGGATGTCTCTGAGCGGGTACAGAGCATCCTGAAATAGGAGGGTAAATAGACAGATGCCATTGCCCACATTGGCACTAATGACAAAGGAAAAGGTCCTGCAAAGACAATTCAGGGAGTTAGGTTGTGAGCTAAAAAGCAGGACCGCTAGGGTAGTAATCTTACGATTACTCCCCATGCCACGTGCTAGTGAGGCTTGGAACAGAGAGTACTCTTGAACACGTGGCTAACAAGCTGGTGTTGAAGGGAGGGCTTTAGCTATATGGATCATTGGGATGTTTTCTGGGGAAGGTGGGACTTCTACAGGAAGGATGAATTGTACCTGAACTGGGGAAGGGCATCAATATCCTGGGTGGGAAGTTTGCTAGTGCTATTCAGGTAGGTTTAAATTAGAGTGATGGGGACCAGGAACTGTAACAACAGGCCAGCAAGTGTAGAGACTGGGAAAGGAAGTGAGACAGAGATAAGCATAGCGCAGAGTAGAGCTGTTACAGGGAGGTGTGCGGGGAAAGTTTTTCACGTAGAGTGTGGTGGGTGCCTGGGACGAACTGCCAAAGGAGGTGCTGGAAGCAGGCACATTAGCCACATTTAAAAGGCACCTGGATGCGGACATGCATAGTGAGAGAGAGGAGGAATGTGGACCAAGTAAGGGCAAAAGATTGTTTTTAAATTTAGTTCAGGCATCATGATCAGCATGGGCTAGGAGGGCCAAAGGACCTGTTCCTGTGCTGTACTTTGTTCTCTTTGTAAGAGTTGAACTGTTTCAATTTGTCAAAGATATATTTAAACTGTGGCATGAATAAAGCTGGTTTTGATGAAAAAGATCCATAATTTGTCAGTGGAATCACTCCTAAGGTGAAGCCATAGAAGACAGAGGGTGGTGGTTGATGGGAGATATTCATCGTGGAGTTCGGTGACGAGTGGTGTGCCTCAGGGGTCTGTTTTGGGGCCCCTGCTGTTTGTAATTTTTATAAATGATCTGGATGAGGGTATTGAGGGATGGATCAGTAAATTTGCAGATGATACTAAAGTTGGTGGTGTGGTAGATAGTGAAGAGGGGTGTTTTAGTTTACAGAGTGACTTGGACAAGTTGCAGAGCTGGGCCGAGAGGTGGCAAATGGAGTTTAATGTGGAAAAGTGTGAGGTAATGCACTTTGGCAGGAACAATAAATGTGTAGAGTATAGGGCTAATGGTAGGGCTCTTAATAGTGTTGAGGAACAGAAGGATCTTGGTGTATGTGTCAATAGATCCCTGAAAGTAGGCAGTCAAGTGGATAAAGTTGTTAAGAAGGCATATGGAGTCTTAGCTTTTATTGGTAGGGGGATTGAATTTAGGAGCCGCAGCATCATGTTGCAGCTGTACAAAACTCTAGTGCGGCCGCACTTGGAGTATTGTGTGCAGTTCTGGTCGCCACATTATAAGAAAGATGTGGAGGCATTGGAGAGGGTACAGAGGAGGTTTACCAGGATGTTGCCTGGTATGGAGGGCAGGTCCTATGAAGAGAGGTTGAAGGATTTGAGGTTGTTTTCGTTAGAAAGGAGGCGGCTAAGAGGGGATCTTATTGAAGCATATAAGATGATTAGAGGTTTAGATAGGGTGGACAGTGATAGCCTTTTTCCTAGGATGGAGAAGCTAGCACGAGGGGACACAGCTTTAAATTAAGGGGTATGAGTTACAGGACGGATATCAGAGGTAGGTTCTTTACTCAAAGAGTGATTAGGGAGTGGAATGCCCTGCCTGCAGCTGTTGTAGATGCGCCAAGTTTGGTGGCGTTTAAGAGGTTAGTTGATAAGTATATGGAAGAGAAGGGAATGGTTTAGTTTGGAGGGGCATTGCTTTTTATTTTGGTCGGCACAACATCGAAGGCCGAAGGGCCTGTTCTGTGCTGTATTGTTCTATGTTCTATGTTCATCCTTTCCCCAAATTTATATCGAAATAGAAAATTGTTGGGGTCTAGCCTGGATTCTTAATGTACCTCGGGATTTGTGATCTAGCACGCTGACACCGTTAATGCAACCTTTAGAAACTAGTGTTTATACAAAAGGAATGAACTGACGGCTTATCAGGATTTCAGACCATACCAAGTAGGGGATACTTCCAACTGACACTGGAACACAAACAGTAATTTCACAAACCAGAGGCTCAGGATAAATTCGGGACCTGCAGGCACAGTGTCATTAATACCAACATTACGAAGGAGCTGGGTCTTTGGTGGAAAGAAAGATGCGCACAAGCTGGAAGAGTGGAGACAATACGAGACTAGAAATCTGAACCGGATACAGCAAAGTCTCTAGAGGTATCCATCCATAAGCTCGTTAGCTGTGAACCACCTACGCACTACATCGATACTGTTCACTGCTGGAGCACAGTGGCTGAAAAACTGCAATTAAAGACTTTGCGATAAAGATGGAGTGTGATGTGTTTATTAAAGGAGTGCACAATTGAGATGCCTTATATAGCACGAGCTTCATTCTTTTCTAGGACACCTAAAGCCACGAGAATTCAACAGCTCACTCAATCTTCACATCCTAAACCATTCAGGTATTTGTTTTTCATCTGGTCTGAGTATATCAGGCTCACGTGAACCAATGATTTTGGAGTACCAGCAGAGTTCGCTTAAACTTTTCTTTGCTGTACACAGCCCATTTATTGTGTTGTGCAGTACATTCAAGGTTGATACATAACCACTCACCCACTCATTCAGTTTAAAGGGAGCATTGAGTACTAGGATGGCGGAAAGTCCTTTGTTTGCCTGACAGATGTGACGATACTGTGCCTTTAAAAATGTATTTTTATCATGTTTCTTTAAAGGGTATGTTTAGAACTCAGCTCCGTTCACATGGTGCTGATTTGTCAGCACCAGGTAGCTCACATGCTGAGAATGCAGGCTAATGGTTAATTAGCATTGCTGCCTCATTGCTCAGGGACCCAAGATTGATTCCTGTCTCGGATCACTCTCTGTGTGGAGTTTGCATGCTCTCCCTGCATCTGCGTGAATTTCTTCTAGGTGCTCCGGTTTCCTCCCACATTCCAAAGATGTGCAGGTGTTGTTGATTGGTCATGTTAAATTGCTCTTAGTGTCATGGGCGGGGGAGGGGGTTATTAGGGTAAATAAATAAGGTCATATGGTTCGGGCCAGGGTGGGAATTTGGTCAGTGCAGACCTTGATGGGCTGAATGGCCTCCTTCTGCACTATAGGAATTCTATGAATCAAGGATTCTATAATAATTGATCTTAGCTAATGGGTTGTTTGATTTAATCTGAATGCATTTTTGTTAAATTTTGTTTTTTCCCCCTGGGATTTCAGAAAAGGGTTTTAGTATGTTGATTGACAGAGACAGAGTCATGAGCTAATGGGTGGACCTAAGTTGACAGGGAAAAGCAACAGTCTCTGCCCAGTTCTGAAAGAAGCAAGAGGTGTCTGTCTGTCTGTCTGTCTCTCTCTCTGGAGGCTCTAGTTGAGTGTCAGAAGACATGTTTCTCTGGGTTTGTCTCTCTCCAGAAGTGTTTAAAGGTTCTAGAACTGTAAACAATTGAAGAAATGTAAGTCTGTGTTGTTTGCTAACTGATTTTAAAGAGGAGTTTAAGTCCATAAGATGAATATTGCTGAAATTGGAAGTAATAAATATAGATTAGCAGTTAAGAATTGTACATTGACGTTTAAGTATTTTAATTGGTAAAGTTAATACATTCATTATAGTTAAATTATATTGTTAAATAAAATTTGTTTTGATAAAAGCCTCCTAGTATGTCAATAGAATCACAACTGGAGTTAAACGCCTTATCCTCACATTAATTCCAAAATAGAAAAACTATTGGGATCTAGTTGGGATTCATAATGTACTTTGGGGTTTCTGTTCTGGCACTCTGACACAAGAATACTGAGAATAGCAGGTTCACAATCTCTCAATCATAAAATCATGATCCATCATGAACAATCAATCATGGCTGATACTTTTCTCATTCCCACTCTCCTGCCTTTTCCCCATATCTCATAGAAAGGATGTCTGCTGCCCAGGACAAGGTTAGCTGCGGCTTTCCTTGTGGGGCTGGAGTAGCACACAGTAGCTGACCTGGATCTGCCACCTCCTGGCAGCCTCCCAGTCCAACCCTTGTGGCAAACTGCTCACCTTTCAAAGACTCCCCAGATTATCCTTCAAGTAGACTGGTCAAGATTCAAGTTGGGAGGTGAATTGATTGGGGCATATATTGGGAAGTTGGGTGAGTGAGGATAATGTTAGGTTAGCGGGAAAAAATAGCTTAGTAGTATTATATATTAATCCAGAAACTCAGCTAATATTCTTGGGACCCAGATGAACTTGGTTTAGCGTGTGAAGATTGATCTGTGGCTTTAGAGGTCCTGGAAAGAATGAGGTTATTACCAACGTTTCGAGTTTTGATGAATCTTCATCAGAACTCTGATGAAAGGTCATCTAGATTCGAAATGTTGGCTCTATTCTGTCCCATGGATGCTGTCAGACCTGCTGAGATTTTCCAACACTTTTTGTTTTTGTTTCAGATTCCAGCACCCGCAGTATTTTTCTTTTAATGTAGAGGTTTGTATCATTTCAGGTACATGCAAGACAGCGATTCTGCAAAAGAGTCGTGTAGACTCAGAAGACTAACTCCACTTCTCTCTCCACAGAAGCTACCGGACCTGCTGAATTCATCCAACAATTTTCTGTGTTTATTTCAGATTTCCAGCATTACTTTGCTTTTACAAGTAAAACATCGCCCTGGGACAATTTCAGAGCTATCTCTCTGAATTCTCCTGGCCACCAATACTTATTCCTGAACCAAAATCATTAAAACAGAGTAATACTAAATACTGGGGACACTGAAGCATGAAAGAAAAACTGAAAATGCTGGAAGGACTCAGCAGGTTTAACAGCATAGAATCGTAGAATCTTACAGTGCAGAAGTAGGCCATTTGGCCCATCACGTTTGCACCGACCATAATTCAATTCAGACCCTACATCTATAAGCCCATATATTTACCCTGTCTGATTCCCATGACACCGAGAGACAATTTAGCAGGCCGGTCCACCGAACCCGCACGCCTTTGGACTGTGGGAGGAAACTGGAGCACCTGGAGGAAACCCATGCAGACACGGGGAGAATGTGCAGACTCCACACAGGCAGTGACCCAATACTGGGAATCAAACTCAGGTTGTTGGTGCTATGAGGCAGCAGTGCTCACCACTGTGCCACCCCACGACAATGAAGCTGTTGACGCTATTGTCTCACCACAGACACTGTCAGACTTGCTGAGATTTTCTATTTCCATTAAAACAGATTACCTGGTCATTATCTCATTCTTAATTTTGGAAGCTGCATTTCTTGCATTGGAGCAGTAAGCTATATTTTTAAAAGTGCATCTTTAGCAGCAAAGAATTTTGATACTTTGAGCAAGCCACCCACCAGCAACCCCCCAGCCCGACGCCCATTTTCCTTAATAATCATTCAAACTGGCTTGTACAACGGTATATGTGAGAAGAAAATATCTGGCAATTTATTCCAATCCCGTTCTCAAGCTCCACTGATAACAATGTAAGGAAAATACTGCGGATGGTGGAGATCTGAAGCGAAAACAAAAAGTGCTGGAAAATCTCACATCTGGCAGCATCTGTGCAGAGAAAGAGAGATAACGTTTTGCTTGTTCTTGTTGCCAGTGTATTGAGGGAGCAGGATTCTGTTGCATTGGCCAGGCTGGAGCGTCTCCGGAGAGGACAAGGGGCACCCTGTCCTGAGGATAGGGGGCGGTCTCTGTGGAGGCTAGGGGCACACCCACGGAAGGTTAGGGGACGGTCTGCCCTGATGATAGGGGGTGTTCCCTATGGATTAAAGGAGGTGATCTCTGGGGAGGGTATGGCATACTCTCTGGGAAGGATAGAAAGTGCTCTGCCCGAAGGTTGGGGGCACCCTCTGGGGAGGATAAGGGCAATCACTGTGAGCGGATAGGGGCCACTGTCTGGGAGTGGATAGGGGGCACTCTCTGAGGAGGTGCTGGAGAAGCCGCGCCAGTTCCGGCTTCCGCTGAATCCCCGTTCTGTCCGTCGGCGGTTGCTCATCCCGGGGAAAGAGGCTCGGCTGCGGGAGATGGAGCCGGAAAGGTCTCTGAAAGCAGCTGGTGTAAATCCGGGGCGGGGGCTTGGTGTGGAGTCGGGATGGAAGTGGAGTGCGTGCGGTTACGGTGAGGGCGTAGAGAAAGATAGGGCGCAGGGCCACAATGATAGTCCGGGCCTGACTACGGTAACCGTGGCCGTAATGGCGGCGTGGCCAGGGGAAAGGGCATTGCCACAAAGGAATAGGGGCGTGGTCATATAGAGGGCGGAGCTTGAGGAAAGGGGCGTGGCGCGGACTGGGGCGGGGCCGGGTAAAGGGGCGTGCTAGAGTATCGGGAGTGTCAGGGCGGGGCGTGGGAAATGGGGCGGGGTTAAGTGGATGGGGCGTGGCCAATGGAATGGGGGCAAAGTGTTACAGAGCTCTCTGTTGCTCTATGGTATTATTTATTATTTTAGAGACCTCAGTTCACTCTCAATCTGCTAAACTGGAGAGGGTAAAAGCGATGTGTGAGCAGCCTTTATTTAATCCTTTCAACCCTCTGGCAGATTACAGTGCTGAATCTGTTAATTTTTTGTTTATGGATAGTTGATTATCCAAACTCTAAAGAAATAGTGACTCAAAACTAACAAGTGTCCACTGCATTGACATGAGACAGATGTTATGCAGCTCAAATTTGAAGTGAAGTTTATTTATTGGTCACAAGTAAGACTGACATTAACATGACAATGAAGTTACTGTGAAATTCCCCGAGTCGCCACACAATCTGGCACCTGTTTGGGTCAATGCACCTAACCAGCATGTCTTTCAGAATGTGGGAGAAAACCAGAACACCTGGAGGAAACCCACGCAGATATGGGGAGAACATGCAAACTCCAAACAGACAGTGACTCAAGCTGGGAATCAAACCCAGGATCCCGGTGCTGTGGAACAGCAGTGCTAATCGCTGTGTTGCTATGCCAGTGCAGTTGTTAGCTCTGCTGCTCACAGCTCCAGGGATCCAGGGTCAATTCTGGCCTTGGGTGACTGTGTGGAGTTTGCACATTCCTCCTGTGTCTATGTGGGTTTTGTCTGGATGCTCTGGTTCTCTCTCACACTCCAAAGATGTACAGCTTAGGCGGAGTGACCCTGCAAAATATCCCCAGAGTTTCAGCGGGGATTAGCAGGGTAAATACATGAGGTTAAGGGGATAGGGCCATGGGTCAGCTGAGTTTTTGTAGACTCTATGGACTGATTCAGCATTGTAGAATTCTGTGATTCTAAGCAAAACCTCTGCAAAGTAATTCTGGGCTTTTCACCGCTCAAATTGATTTAGTATAGAAATTTCACTGCTACCATTACAGAAATCCCAGGGAGCTCCCCTTTCAGCTACTTTTCATTTTTATTTCCCACACCATTGGGTCCTTTGACACTTCTGAAAATTATTGCCCAATTATTGCTGAGTTATGGCTGTGGCTTCACCACTGCATTCTAGCCAGTCTCATTTGTACTGAGGAGCCCTAAATGTTACAAAATGTTATGCTCGGGTTAGAGAAAGATTAGTTTATGTACAATATGTCCATTCAGAAATCTGATGGCAGCAGGGAAGAAGCTGTTCTTGAGTTGGTTGGTACTATTCTCAGACTTCTGCATCTTTTTCCTGACAGAAGAAGGTAAAAGAGAAAATTCTTTGATTATGCTGGCTGTTTTTCCAAGGCACCAGGAAATGTAGATGGAGTCAGTGGATGGGTCATAAATATTTCTCTCCAGTGATTCCTCTGACAAAAGTATGGATCTTTTATAGGAGAACAAACTTTATTTATTAACAGTTTAAATATAGCTCTAACATATGAGTCATACTTGCCATTAACAGTTGAACATTTATAAATGTAAGTAAGCAATTTTACTTCCTAGCTTATGACAGTCCCATTTCCAAATAAGCCTCATTATGCATATATCAAAACCATTTTTAAATAAATACAATTAGCAGCCACAGGCATACTTGCTTTCAGAGAGAGATAAAGTTCCAAAAGCTTGTAAAATCCATAAAATTTAAATCATGCGTCATCTACAACTAACTAAAAAGCCCTGACACAACTAGCTCCTCCCATTAACTACCTCATCACATGGCCCTGCCTACCTAAACCAACATTCCATCCCCCAACCTCCACCCAAGGGAACCTCATTTTCATAAACAAAAGTCCTGTAACACTATCTCATATAAACACAACAAAGCTAAAATGAGTAATTATCAATTCTGGCCCTGGGCAAGTGTCTGTGTGGAGTTTGGGTGTTCTCCCTGTGTTTGTGTGGATTTCCTGAGGATACTCCAGATTCCTTCCACACTCCAGAGTTGTGCAGATTAAGTGGATTGGCTGTGTTAAATTGCTCCTTAGTGTCCCAAGATGTGTAGGTTACGGGGATTAAATATGTGTTGCAGACAAGAGAGACGAAATGGCTTCTTTCTGCACTGCAGGCATTCTATGATTCTATGATCCTGATATACGAGCATCTAAGCTGCATTTCATCCATAAATACTGACTGCCAGTGGAATAAAGCTGAACTTTAAACATATAAAGAATTACATACTGTTGCACCCCTATCATCGCACCATGTCCCTGACTACTAACACAAGCTGATCCAGATCAGTGTCCTATTTCACTCTAAGCAAAGAGCACTTATTCTACAGCGTCACTTGTCTCCCCACCCCTTCCAACTCTTCAGTGTGACTGAAACGCTCATCTAGATTTCTCTCGCCTCCAGGTTCATCATTTCCAATGTGCTCTTAATCAGCCACACATCCTGTAGAACTGACCTCAGTCACATCCTAACCTGCTCCAAGTCTCATTCATGATAATTACAAGACCCCAGTCCAATCACAGGGATCTGTGTAATAATGTAGCATGCTGAGGTAGATTATAGTTGGGACTTAAACCTGCTGGGAAATGCTTCTGCCATTTGAGGCTATCATTATGTTGCCACAGAAAGAAGTCTCACAACACCAGGTTAACGTCCAACAAGTTTATTTGGTAGCACATGCCACTAACTCTAGGAGCACTGCCCTTTCAGATAAGTGGGAATTCTGTTCACAAAGAGTGTACATAACAGGGCATCTCCACATTATATTGCCATCCAGTCATTTTATTACAAGGCAGATTTCACCGTAACAGCGATATAATTGCACCCATCATCCTGTGATTAAGATTCTAATTGAAAAAATTGCCTTGACATGGTGCTTTTCACAACTTTGTTGATACTTATCATGTGGCTGCCAATTTGCGCACAGCAAGCTCCCACAGGCCACAGAGGGACAATAACCAGATGATCTGATTTTGTGACGTAAAGGAAATGTTGAACAGGATACCAGGTTGAGTCCCCTTGTTCAAATAGTTCTATTACTCCCTTTACCTGCAGCTGAGAGCAATACTCCCTTTAACTTCCACTTGCTGTGTGCAGCCAGCTTGTTGCACTATGTGGTTCCTTTAAGATTGATGCAATGTCAAGCCTAAAGGGAATGTTACTTGTGTATGATCTATTTAATCCCTGTGGATCACCTTTCTAATTGCTGCATGACCGCCCACCCTTGCAACCTCCAGGTATCCCTGGTTTAAATTTTATGCAACCCCAGTATTATGGTGCACCCCCCTACGTTACTTCATGAAAATGCCATACTTCATGTCTGTGTCCTGGTGTGGAACTCAATCCCACAACTTTCAGACACAGAGGTGAGATTGCTACCCACAGATGACACCTTCCAGTAGGTGATGTCTGCAATGTCACAGGAGGTTTATACTGAGAGCTAATGCAAAGGCGGGGATGGGGTTGGTGGTGATGGGGGGGGTGATGGCCCAGTGGGAATATCTCAAGATTATTAATCCAGAAACATAGCTAATGTTCTGGGGTCCCAGGTTCGAATCCTGTTACAGCAGATGGTGGAACTTGAGTTCAATAAAAATTATATACAATTAAGAATCTATTGATGACCATGGAACCATTGTCCAAAAAACCCATCTGATTCACTAATGTCCTTTAAGGGAAGAAATCTGCCATCCTTACCTGATCTGGCCTACATGTGACTGCAGAGCCACAGCAATGTGGTTGATTCTCAAATGCCCTCTGAACAGGGCATTTCTGTTGTAAGTGCTGACCAGCCAGTGAAGCCCAAGTCCCACGAGTGGAAAAAAGTCTCATCAATGGAAAATGAAGTTTGGATCTGTGTTCCCAAACCTTGCGAGACTACTTCTGGATCTTGAAGTGAAGTTAAAGACACTAGCACCACCTTGCTTATGGAGTCTGCACTTCGTTCAGTCATTGGTTGTCATAGTAACTGATGGCTACACCTTGCCCTCCATGTATGTTTTGTCAAGAAGACCAATGATAGTCAGATCATTGCTCCCGTTACTGTTTAAACCTTAGAAAAATCATATCAACATTTTTGCACAATAAGGTAGCAGCACATTACCAAGAATGCTGAAACTTACAGAGATGCTATCCCTTGGCATACTTAGGATACCAGAAAGCTGCTGGCTGGCTGACTGCAAGTGTATAATTAACTGAGGTGTTTATTTGCTGACAAATTAATTATTAAAGCGTGTGCATTTTGAACCAATTAACTGAACACCCCCTCCACAGGTTAATATTGTAGCCATGAAAATGCGCTTCCAGCTGAACAGACTTGGCTGTCTCTAATTTTTTACCCCATCCAGTTTATTTTTGTGCTAGTTTTTGCCTGAGCACCATACCTGAAATCCCCAGAAGTTTCTTAGTAATCAGCAAGACATTTTACTCCGCACTTTCCTATCCCCCCCCCTCAAAGTTAAAATTAATTTTATTAGTCACAAATAGGGCATTAAAGTTACTGTGAAGTTTCCCTAGTCAACACAATCCAGTGGGTCAATGCACCTAATAAACACATTTTTCAAAGTGTGGGAAGAAACCAGAGCACCTGAAGGAAACCTATGCAGACGTGGGGAGAATGTGCATATTCCACACAGACATTGATTCAAGCTGGGAATCGAACCCGGGACTCTGGTGCTCCAAGGCAGCAGTGCTAACCACTGTGCCGCCTTTGTGATTATGGTATGATTATGACCTTGAATTGAAGCATTGGAACCAGGAAGAAAACAACTTAAATTCTTCCTTGATCTTCTTCCTTTGATCTTCATTTTCACTGGGCCATGACTAAATTCTGTGGATGAATTGCGTTGCCTGATTTCATTTGATTTGATTTATTATTGTCACCACTTTATATTAATATAAAGTGCGAAGTATTGTTTCTTGCGTGCTACACAGACAAAGCATATTGCATGTAGAGAAGGAAACAAGAGAATGCAGAATGTAGTCTTAAATCATAGCTAGGTGTAGAGAAAGGTCAGCTTAATAAGATCAACTTAATGTAGCCAGTTCTAACAAAAAGTCATTGTGAGACTTAAAACATAAGCCTGTAATTCAGCATGTGATGTTTCTTCCTTTGTTTCTCATCAGACTGTCCATTAAGGAGAAAGTCAAGCATGTGCTGAAGATACATGATGTAGGAAATAAATACTCAGACCTGACTCTTCCCAGAGCATCAGTGCTTGTGCCTCTATTGATAAAAAATGAGGAGCTGCATGTTCTGCTCACAGTCCGATCCATGAAGGTACTGTACGGATAAATGGAGTGTATTGGAATGACAGTCTTAGTTTGTATGACCCTGGGGAGCTTTGCCAATCAGTCACTCTGATCCAGGATTTGCAGGCACTCTGCCTTCAGTCTTTTCATTGGTTTTAATAGACTTGAAATTTAAAGAGTTTTGGAATTTATTTATTAGTGTTACGAGTAGGCTTACCTTATCACTGCAATGATGTTACTGTGATAATCCCCTAGTCACCACACTCGCCACCTGTTCGGATACACTGAGAGAGAATTTAGTATGGCCAATGCATGTAACCAGCATGTCTTTTAGACTGTAGGAGGAAACCAGAGTTCCTGAAGGAAATCCATGTTGACACAGGGAGAACATGCAGACTCCACACAGACAGTCACCCAAGCCGGAAATCAAACCCAGATCCCTGGTGCTGCGAGGCAACAGTGCTAACCACTGTGCTACTGTGTTGGACAGCCAACTTTTGCCTTTCTAAGAAGTTCCCTAGTTACAAAATGACATGTTATTTATAATTAGATTTTGATTATTTATACATTAATTTTTAAAATGCATAATCAACTTCATATACTAGGACAGACTATTCTTTAATGTCATGGGAAACTGGTGCTTAAAGACAACTTCATTACCAAGTACTGTGAATAGTAAGCAATTATCCTAATGGGTGTTCCCGTTAGCAATTTATTTTAACTTCATTTAATTTTGGACATTTTCCCATTTTTGCCATACTTTGACATGCATGCCAACCACTCATGTCTCAGCCAGAATACTCAGGCCAGGGTCTACTTGTCCAAGTTCACAGACAGAAATCAATACTGGTTCATGGCAGCATACTATCAACATTGCGCTATTCCTATCTTCTCACAGTAATTCAGCAAGATTGGGTGGTTTGTGGAGCAGTTACACACAGCTAGAATTGGAAGTAGCACTGAGAGGGGACAAGAGTGCCCATGAGAATATTAGTGGTTCAGGAAAACCTTCTTAACACATCTAGAGATGGTTAATCAATGCTGGCCTTACCAGCGACACCAACATTTCTAGAACGAATATTTAAATAATAACATACGGTGACAACCATGGAAACTGGTTCAGGGTAAATTAATCAAACTGAGCAATAAATATGTTTGCAACACAGCAGTTCTTGCTGCAACTGATGAATATCCTGGCAATCTGAATAATGATCAACCATTTCCCACTGCACTTTGAGCGTGGCTACACTGATAACATAGTCCTATATTCAAAGCTGGTTTTGAACCACTTTTCTGACAATGTGTCAACTTCTTTTGAAGCTGTTGGCCAGATTTTGTGAGCTAACAAACTGACATATATACATTTGCAGATGCATCGATGTTAGCTCATTTACTCACCCAAACAATAAGTGACTGCCTCTGGTAACGATAGACACATTTTGAGTGTGGCCACCTTGCTGTTCATTTGGATTTGTCGATAAGCTTCATTTAGGAAAACAACTTAAGAAGATCAGGAGATCTTAATTAAACTGAAAGCTTAGAATGATGCCAGTGATTCGAAGCAGACGTGATCCTAGGGGTTCTTGGGGCTGACGTCACTAGTACGTATCTGCCTGCTGTTTTGCATGGAAAAATATTCAGTAAACATAAGAAGTAGGAGCAAGAGTAATCCTCCTAGCCCTTCGCACCTGCCCTGCCATTCAGTCAGTTCCACTTTCCAGTTTTCTCCCCATAATTTCCTTGTCTATCAGAAATCTATCAACCTGTGACTTAAATGTATTCAATGAGGTAGCCTCCACTACTTCAATGGGCACAGCATTGCAAAATTCACCATCCTTTGAGTGCAGAAGTTCCTCCTCAACTCTGTTCTAAACTGCCCCCCCCTCTTATTTTGAGGCTATGCCTTCTAGTTTTGTTTTCCTTTCTAAGTGGAAAGAATCTCTCTACCTCTACGCTATCTAGTCCCTATTTGTAAAGATATTTGTAAATCGGAATTGTAGGATCTGTTCATTCCTTTAAAATAGACTTAGACATAACTGGTTCGAAGTGGAAACTTCTTTATCAAGCATCTATTTATTAAGCTTCTTTATAAACTAAATTTGGCAAACTTACTGTTTACAGAAAGCAAAACAGATTAATTTTACTGGTGGAAGGGAGAGAGAGAAGAGAGATATTGTCTCAAAAGCTTCTGCAGCATTCAAATAGCAGCTGAACTGAATTTATAGCTGTTATTAACAATCTAGCTTTTGGGGTGTCTGTCTTTTCAAAGAATTGGGTAAAAGCAGTCTCTAGCTGCCCAAGCAATTGGCATCTGTGTCCATTTCTTCTGAAATGGACTGAAAGCTTATGTATATACCTGACATGTATATATGTCAGTTTGTTAGCTCACAAAATCTGGCCAACAGCTTCAAAAGAAGTTGACACATTGTCAGAAAAGTGGTTCAAAACCAGCTTTGAATATAGGACTATGTTATCAGTGTAGCCACGCTCAAAGTGCAGTGGGAAATGGTTAATCATTATTCAAATTGCCAGGAATTTCATCAGTTGCAGCAAGAACTGCTGTGTTGCAAACATACTTATTGCTCAGTTTGATTAATTTACCCTGAACCAGTTTCCACGGTTGTCACCGTATGTTATTATTTAAATATTCGTTCTAGAAATGTTGGTGTCGCTGGTAAGGCCAGCATTGATTAACCATCTCTAGATGTGTTAAGAAGGTTTTCCTGAACCACTAATATTCTCATGGACTGAATGGAAGAAAGCTTCTGTTTAGCTTTCATTGTACTCTCAAAGAATATAGCCAAGTTTCTGAGCTGAACCCAGAATTGCAAACTGAGTTTTAAAATGTGATCAAATTAGCTTAAAGCACTCTGACCAATTAGTTACGAGGCAGAAATATCTTAAAATGAACTCTTCTAACTTGGCAAACCATAACTGAATCCATAGAAATGTTATCAGTCTTAAGATGAAAGCAAATTACTGCGGATGCTGAAATCTGAAACAGACAGAAAATGCTGGAAAATCGTGCCAAGTCTTTGGTGAAAGGTCATCCATACTTGAAACATTGGCTGTATTCACAGATATCCACAGATGCTGGAAGACCTGCTAATGTTTTCCAGCATTTTCTCCATCTTACTGAAGGTAAACATAGGTATTAATCTGGGGGAAATACTTGGAGTAAATACTTACTATTCACAGTGCTTAATTGATGGCCTCGATTGTCCCAAAACTGTAAAATCTTGCCTGAAGTCAGTGGGCCTTCCCATTGTCTGCCCCTCACCTGCTCTGATTCCTGTGGCGGACAAGCTGGTAAAATTCTATTCAATGTCTCCTTTAAAAGAAGAGCTTTTCAATACAACTAAGCAACATGGGCTAGTTACTTTATCAAAGAAAATGCATGAGTCTTTATAATTAAATTAAATGAAGAACAAATTTGTATTTATGTACCATCTTTCAGTATATCTTGAAACATTTTAAGCTAGTAAAGTACTTTTGTAAGGAAGGGAAAAATGACAACCCACTTGCATGCAACAAGGTTTCACAAAGCAAAGTGTGAGAAATAGCCAGAGATCTGTTTTTAGATGTTGGTTAAGGGATAAATAGAAAGATAAATGTTGATGAGGACATCAGAGAAACTCCTCAGTTCTTCTTTGATAATGGCATGAAAATGAGAGAGCAGATGAGTTCTTGGTTTAAACCCTCCAAAGGCACAATATCCTTCCAGTACAGCAGTAAAGTGTCAGGCCAGATGATATGTCCTAGTCCTGGGAGTGAGGGCTTGAACCTGCTGATTCAGAGGCAAGATTGTAATTACTGAAATAAGTGAAATATTGTGTGTGTTCCACTGATGCCTAAAGCAAGTTGGAAGAAGAACATCTCATCTTCCAATTAGGACTCAACACTGAGTTCACCTATTTTAGACTGTGAACTTTCCCCTCCATCTTGATCCTTCCCATCATTTTTGTTTTTTGGTTCCGTTGGCTTGCGCCAGTATAATCCCTCAAGCAGCCACCCGTCTCTTGATTTTCAGTTTTGCTCCTGGTTAGCACTAACCTTTGTTCTTCAATTAACACATTCTGTTATTTAGGTGTTTCTCAAGGGTTGGTGCACACTTGATGGGCCGAAAGGTCTCTTATGCTCTTAGCATTTCTTCAGTTCTTAATGGCACCTTTAACAATCCCTTTGTCTTATGTCTATGGCATCTTTGTCAATCTCTCTTTGACTCTAACCTATTCCTGACCTTCCATTGTGTCTCCCCACTCTCCTCCTGCCAGCTATATAATTCTGTATGAGTCTTTACATTTCTATCCCTCTTCAGATTGGTAGAAGAGTCACACAGGCTTGAAATGTAACTACTTCTCTCCCCACGGATTCTGCTGGACCTGTTTAACCAGCATTTTCTGTTTTTGTTATTGTTATTACTGAATCTGCAGTACCAGTTCAAAGGTCTTCTGCACTGTATGGATTCCCCTCTCCCTGCAACATTAAACTTCAGCATAAATAATAATATAAATCGCCTGGTGAAGCTACAGCAATACTGATTTCACTGTCCAGTCCTCACAATGGTTAACTAACAATCACAACCAATCCTACTCTGACTCAGATGTATTGTCACGCAAATTAGATCAGGATGGGAGATGAGATGGTATTTGCCAATTTCTGAAAACTAATTAACGTAAGACAAATGGAATGGCAGAATTCAAATAGGCATTATCTTCATTTGCAAGCTGCAGCTAATTAGTTGCTACTTATATATAGTGAATAACATGCAGGCTATAGTACGTTAAAGATAGCTTCTTTCAGGCTTTCTAAATGAATTGTTGTTTTGTTATGGATTTTATTGACAGAGTCGCAGATAATTTTTAACTCCAACATGACTCAGCTGCAAAATATTAAAGGATGACAAGTATTGGGATATTGGGCAGTGTGGTGGCACAGTGGTTAGCGCTGCTGCCTCGCAGCGCCAGGTCAGCGCTGCTGCCTCGCAGCGCCAGGGACCCAGGTTCGACTTTTGGGTCTGAATTTGTTTGTTTGTATGTTCAGATGTGACCCACACGTTAGGGTGTTTAATAGACAGTAACATTTTGTGAGATTCAGATGTCTGAACTATGATATCTATATCCTGGAAGCACATTTATTATAATATATTTTACACATGTTTTATAATGTGTTACAAAAGGGTTACATTTGGGATTGCTACTTTGTGCGGATGGTGGTGTTTCCGGCAGAGAAGAATAACAGGCTGATGGGTTTAAATGGGAACTGAAGTACCAGTGTGCTGCCTGACTCATTTGCTGCAATGATCCTGAGTTTTATTACTGGCTCCCACAGGAATTGTTTTATTGTAAATTTAGAGCACTAAGAGGACAAAACCCATTTGGGGTTTCAAATAGTCTTTCAGAAAGGAAAATGCACAAGCTGCAGTTATGAAGAAAGCACACATTTGGCTTCTTAGCAGCACACCTTGAGGGTCCCTAACCCATCATTACAATCAGAGTCCCCAGCAATCTAGCAATCTATCATCACTGACGTTCTGCATGCACAATGGTAATATCACAGATGTGATCTCAGAACAATTATATACAAGGCTTCAATGGCATTGCTCTCCTTGTTCTCCACATTGCTGTGTTGACAGTGAGAAGTTCTGATGCCTCTCACCATACCAAACCAAACTACTGAAAAAAACACCATTGTCTAAAATTTATTTATTAGTAACAAGTAGATTACATTAACACTGCAATTAAGTTATTGTGAAAATCACCTGGTCACCGCACTGCAGCGCCTGTTCAGGTACACTGAGCAAGCACATGTTTGGACGGTGGGAGGAAACCGGAGCAAACCCACACAGATACGGGGAGAAACTCCACACAGACAGTGACCCAAGCCAGGAATCAAACCCAGGCCGCCCCATAAATAAATTGCTCCTGTTCTGAAAGATTCTGAAATTAATAGGAGACCAGTGAAATTTTCTTTGTTGCAGATTTGCAGATGAGTACTAATGGAATGCTGGAAAATAATTACAAGAAGTTCCGGGACAATATAATCTTTTTGCTTGTGAGAATTGTTTTCTTTTCGACAAGTGGGAATATATAATGCACTGGACTGAAAGGCACAGTTACAGTTCCACTGGATGGCGAGATACTGAGCATTAAATCATATCCTCACTCCCTCTGCCTGTCTATCCAATTCACTTTTGAATTTCACCAACTGCACTGCATCTGTGTTGTGCCTTATCCAGATTTACTTTACTTGCTGTGTACCAGCGGTTAAATCTGAAGTGGCTGAGTAAGTGTCTAGCCTCATAGTTAAAATGCAATGAATTGAATTGCATTGGACTCAAGCCACAAGTGCTTGCTATTTCTGAGCCAGAATGATAAAGCAAGTGCAGAGAGAAGAACTGCAGTGTTGTGTGTGGTTCTGGTCACCACCCTATAGGAAGAATGTGATTTTTACCCACCACATGGAATCTAGTGTCAGGAGTATGCAGCTCGCATTGGCAGATTTTGATTAGCTATAAGAGATCACTGTAAGAAAGAACAGAGAAACAGCTGTGGCAGCGGCACAGTGGTTAGCACTGCTACCTTACTTCGCCAGGGACCCGGCTTCAATTCTGGCTTCAGATCACTGTTTATCTGGAGTTTACGTATTCTCCCGGTATTTGTGCGGGTTTCCTCTGGATGCTCCAGTTTCCTCCCACAGTCCAAAGATATGCAGGTTAGGTTGATTAGCCATACCAAATTAACCCTTGCGTCAGAGGCATTAGCAGGATAAATTTGAGGGGTTGTGGGATGAGGGCCTGGGTGAGATTGTGGTGGGTGCAAACTCGATGGGCCAAATGGCCTCCTTCTGCACAGTAGGGATTCTGTAATTGCACTGGAGAAATTGCAAAGGAGATTCACTGGGATGTTGCCTGAGCTGGAATGTTTCGGCTGTGGAGCGAGGCTGGTGAGACTGAGGTTGTTTTCTTTAAAACAGAGGAGACAGAGGGATGATCTGATCAAACTACAGGGACTGGGAACATCTGAAATGTGGAGCTTATTCAAGGAGCAGCTACTGCGAGTCCTTGATAAGTATGTCCCTGTCAGGCAAGGAGGAAATGGTCAAGTAAGGGAACCATGGTCTACTAAAAAAGTTAATTCGCTGGTTAAAAGGAAAAAGGAGGCTTATGTCAGGATGAGGCTTGAAGTCTCAGTTAGTGCACTGGATAGCTATAAATTAGCCAGGAGGGAGCTAAAGAGTGAGTTGAGAAGAGCTAAAAGGGGACACGAGAAGACTTTGGCTGATAGAATCAAGGAGAATCCTAAAGCTTTCTTTAGATATGTTAAGAATAGAAGATTGGTTAGGGCAAGATTAGGGCCAGTCAGAGACAGCAGTGGGAAGTTGTGCGTGGAGCCTGAAGAGATGGGAGAGGCACTGAATAAATATTTCTCTTCGGTATTCACGCAGGGTGATGTAAATGTAGTTATGGAGAACACTGAGGTACAGGGTAGCAAACTGGAAAGTATCGAAGTAGATAGGGAGGATGTGCTAGATATTCTCGAGGGTTTGAAGTTGGATAAGTCCCCTGGGCCGGACGGAATTTACCCTAGGATTCTCTGGGAGGCAAGAGAGGAGATTGCAGAGCCTCTGGCTCTGATCTTAAGGTCGTCGTTGGTTACGGGTGTGGTTCCGGAGGACTGGAGGATAGCGAATGTGGTCCCGTTGTTCAAGAAGGGGAAGAGAGACCTTCCAGGGAATTATAGACCAGTGAGTCTTACTTCTGTTGTGGGCAAAGTATTGGAGAGAATTATTAGGGATAGGATTTATAGTTATTTAGAGAGAAATGAATTGATTGGGGATAGTCAGCATGGTTTTGTGAAGGGTAGGTAGTGCCTTACTAACCTTATTGAGTTTTTTGAAAAAGTGACCAAAGAGGTCGATGGGGGTAAGGCAGTTGATGTGGTATATATGGACTTTAGTAAGGCGTTCGATAAGGTGGCCCATGGAAGGCTTCTGCAGAAAATGCAGATGTATGGGATTGAGGGCGATTTAGCTAATTGGATTAGGAATTGGCTAGCAGATAGAAGACAGAGGGTGGTGGTTGATGGGAGATATTCATCTTGGAGTTCGGTGACAAGTGGTGTACCTCAGGGGTCTGTTTTGGGCCCCTGCTGTTTGTAATTTTTATAAATGATCTGGATGAGGGTATTGAAGGATGGATTAGTAAATTTGCAGATGACACCAAAGTAGGAGGAGTGGTAGATAGTGAAGAGGGGTGTTATAGTTTGCAGAGAGACTTGGACAAGTTGCAGAGCTGGGCCGAGAGGTGGCAAATGGAGTTTAATGCGGAAAAGTGTGATGTAATTCACTTTGGCAGGAATAACAAATGTGTAGAGTATAGGGCTAATGGTAGGACTCTTAATAGTGTTGAAGAACAGAGGGACCTTGGTGTATATGTGCATAGATCCCTGAAAGTTGGCAATCAAGTCGATAAGGTTGTTAAGAAGGCATTTGGAGTCTTAGCTTTTATTGGTAGGGGGATTGAATTTCGGAGCCGCAACGTCATGTTGCAACTGTAAAAAACTCTAGTGCGGCTGCACTTGGAGTATTGTGTGCAGTTCTGGTCCCCGCATTATAAGAAAGATGTGGAGGCATTGGAGAGGTACAGAGGAGGTTTACCAGGATGTTGCCTGGTATGGAGGGCAGGTCTTATGAAGAGAGGCTGAGGGATTTGAGGTTGTTTTCGTTAGAAAGGAGGCGGCTAAGAGGGGACCTAATCGAAACATATAAGATGATTAGAGGTTTAGATAGGGTGGACAGTGATAGCCTTTTTCCTAGGATGGAGGAAGCTAGCACGAGGGGACATAGCTTTAAATTAAGGGGTGGTAGTTATAGGACGGATGTCAGAGGTAGGTTCTTTACCAGAGGGTGGTAAGGGTATGGAATGCCCTGCCTGCTGCAGTTGTAGATGCGCCAAGTTTGGTGGCGTTTAAGAGGTTAGTAGATAAGTTTATGGACGAAATTGGAATGGCTTAGGTTAGAGGATCATTGCTTTTTCTTAATTGGTCGGCGCAACATCGAAGGCTGAAGGGCCTGTTCTGCGCTGTAATTTTCTATGTTCTATGTTCTAAAGTGCACAAAATTATAGGAACATAAATAGGAAGAAACTTTTCCATTCGGTCGAGAGGTCAGTAACCAGGAGGCATTGATTTAAGATAAGGAGCCGAAGAATTAGGTGGGATTCGCGGAAAAATCTTTTCACCCAGAGGGTGCCTGAAAGGTTGGTGAAGACGGAAACTCTCACAATATTTAAGAAGCATTTATGTCAGAACTTGAAATACCATAGCACACAGGGCTGGAAAATGGGATTAGAATAGATAGGTGCTAGATGGCCAGTGCAGACATGCGTTCTTCCCATGTCTCAAAACTCTATGGACAGCATTTTCCAGCCACAATCACTCCGAAACTGGAAAATTTCCTCCCCTCCAAGGTCAACTGACCTTTCCATGGTCCGCCTCTTGCCCACTATGATTCCCAAGGCAGACAGAATAGGAACATTCATTCCATGACCCTATTTCTCTATAATATTTTATGCACATTCACAATTTATAAATAGCAATCCAAGGAAACCTTTCCATGAAGATTTACAATCCAAGTGCCAGTAGCAGCCTTACTGCCCCCTCCAGATCATTAACGGCAACCTGGCATCAATTTGTTTAAAATGTTAAAAGGATCAGTAAGACGGATACAGAGAAAAGTTCCTCTGGAGGAAGAATCACAAACAAGGTGACATCATCTTAAAATTACAGTGAAACTATTCAGGCTGAAAATCATTTTTTCACACAAATGCAGATCCCTCATTCTCAAAAGGGTTGGGAACGATAAATAAATTGAAACTTTCAAGTAGATTTCCATTGGGTAAAGGTATAAAGTGATGGGGGAGGGAGCAGTGGGGTGGAAGGGGGAACAAAAGTAGATAAATGGAACTGAGGTTCTGATCGGCTATGATCTACTTGAATAACAAAGCAGGTTCCAGGGACTCAATGAAATGCTGGTGTTCGGTAGTTGTAGTTTTTTCTCTGTCTCTATAAATTGGACACACAATATGCACAACAGATCTTTTTCAACGTTCAAATTAAATACAGCAGTCCAATTCGAATACATCAAGGGAGAAGGAAGAGGGCAACATTCAGTCAACTTCCTCCATGCGGGATGCATCCTCATCTCCCTCCAGGGGCGGAATCTCTTCCACAGCTTGTGGAGTGGTCTCTTCCACAGGCACCTCATCATCATCAATGCCCAGACCGAGCTTAATCATTCGATAGATACGGTTAGAGTGTGTCTGTGGATCATCTAATGAAAAGCCGGAGGATAAGAGGGCAGTCTCGAAGAGTAGGATCACAAGGTCTTTGACAGCTTTGTCATTCTTGTCTACCTCAGCTTTCTGCCGTAGAGTGTCCACAATTGGGTGGTCTGGGTTGATTTCCAGATGTTTCTTGGCCATCATGTAACCCATGGTTGAATTGTCCCTCAGCGCTTGAGCCTTCATGATTCTCTCCATATTTGCAGTCCAGCCATAGGTGCTGGTCACAATGCAGCATGGGGAGGAGACCAGCCGATTCGAAACACTCACCTTCTCCACTTTCTTGTCCAGAATCTCTTTCATGAGTTTGCACAGATTGTCATACTTGGCTCGATCCTCTTCACGCTTCTTCTTCTCTTCCTCATCCTCAGGCAGCTCAAGGCCCTCCTTTGTGACAGAGACAAGCTGCTTACCATCAAATTCCTTCAGCTGCTGTACACAGTATTCATCGATAGGCTCAGTCATGTAGACCACCTCAAAGCCCCGCTTCCTGACACGCTCCACAAAAGCAGAGTTAGCTACTTGATCTTTGCTTTCACCGGTTATATAGTAGATGCACTCCTGGTTTTCCTTCATTCGGGAAACATAGTCTGACAACGGGGTGAGCTCATCCCCACATTGAGAGGTGTGGTAACGCAACAGTTCAGAAAGCTTCTTGCGATTCTGAGAGTCCTCATGGATACCCAGCTTGAGATTCTTTGAGAACTGCTCATAGAATTTCTTATAGTTCTCCTTGTCCTCTGCCAGCTCAGAGAACAACTCCATACACTTCTTGACAATGTTCTTGCGAATGACCTTCAGGATTTTGCTCTGTTGCAGCATCTCTCGGGAAATATTTAAGGGCAGGTCCTCAGAGTCCACCACCCCACGAACAAAGTTGAGGTACTCTGGGATCAACTCCTCACAACTGTCCATGATGAAGACTCTGCGAACATAGAGCTTGATGTTGTTGTTCTTCTTCTTGTATCTATAAATTGGTCCAGAGAGGAAACCCGATACTGTACACAGGTAGAGTATCCCACCCTCCCCCCTCCTCTAACCTAATAATATAAGTGTGTGGGAAGTTTTTTTTTCTCTCTCCTTAAAGTAAATTAAAGTATCAGGGATGGCAGTGCAGGCAGTCCGTTGCAACTTCTGTAGTATGTATGAGGTGAGGGATGCCAGTAGTGTTCATGCTGATTATACCTGCGGGAAGTGTGCCCATTTGCAGCTCCTTGAGGATCGTGTTAAGGAGCTGGAGCTGGAATTAGAGGAACTCAGGATAATCCGAGAGGTTGAGGAGGATATTGGCAGGAGTGACAAAGAGATAGTCACTCCTAAAAGTGAATCGTGGGTAACTGTTAGGAGGAGGGGTAAGAAGCAATCGGGTAGACAATCCCCTGGGGCTGTTCCCCTCCGAAACAAATTTTCTGTCTTGGAAGCTACAGTTGAGGAAGAATCAACTGGAGAGGACCAAAGGGAGCAGGTCTCTGGGGGTGAGCCTGCTGAGAATGCTCAGGTGGGTAGGAAAAACAAGAGATTGGGCCTAGTAATTGGAGACTCCATAGTTAGAGGGACAGATAGGAGAGTAAGTGGTAATAAAAGTGACTCAGGGCTGGTGTGTTGCCTCCCAGGGGCTGGAGTCCAGGATGTCACAGATAGGGTTTTTAAGATTCTTAAGGGAGAGGGGAGTCAACCCCAAGTCATAGTTCATGTAGGGACACATGATATAGGTAGGAAAAGGGAAGGGGATATTAAACAGAAATTTATGGAGTTGGAGTGGAAGCTTAGGGCCAAAACTGGCAGAGTGGTTATCTCTGGACTCTTGCCTGTGCCAAGGGTTAGTTTAGAGAAGAACAGAGAGAGAGAGGGAATGTTTGAACTCGTGGCTGTGGGGATGGTGCAGGAGGGAGGGATTCAGGTTCCTGAACAATTGGGACTCATTCTGGGATAGGTGGGACCTCTACAAGAGAGATGGTCTACACCTGAACCAGAGGGGAACTAATATCTTGGGGGGAAAATTTGCTAAGGCTATGCAGGGGGCTTTAAACTGATTCGGGGGGGGGGTGGGATCCTGAATAGTTGGGGTGCTAAGAGGGATGAGAGTAAGGGGGTCATAGAGGAAAGCCGTAAAACACAGCAGCATACGGGAGGGGTAGGGCATGGTTTGAAATGCGTATACTTTAATGCAAGGAGTATTCGCAATAAGGGGGAGGAACTTGCAGCTTGGACCAGTAACTGGAACTTCGATGTTGTGGCCATTTCAGAGACTTGGGTAGAGCAGGGACAAGAATGGATGTTGCAGGTTCCGGGGTTCAAATGCTTTAGTCAGAGTAGAGAAGGAGGTAGAAGTGGGGGAGGAGTGGCATTATTAGTCAAAGACTGTATCACAGTGACAGAGAAGTTTGATGAGGACTTGTCTGTTGAGGTAGTATGGGCTGAGATTAGAAACAGGAAAGGAGAGGTCACCCTGTTGGGAGTCTTTTATAGACCTCCTAAAAGTTCTAGAGAGGTTGAGGAAAGGATTGCAAAGTCAATTCTGGTCAGGAGTGAAAGTAATAGTGTAATTGTTATGGGGGACTTTAACTTTACTAATATTGATTGGAATAGCTATAGCTCTAGCTCGTTAGAGGGGTCAGTTTTCGTACAAAGTGTGCAGGAAGGTTTTTTGACTCAGTATGTAGATAGGCCAACTAGAGGTGAGGCTACATTGGATTTGGTGCTGGGCAATGAGCCAGACCAGGGGTTAGGCTTGGAGGTTGGTGAACATTTTGGTGATAGTGACCACAATTCGGTTACGTTCACCTTAGTGATGGATAGGGGTAGGCATGAAGTTGGGGGCAGTAGTTATAGCTGGGGGAAGGGTAATTATGAGGCCATCAGGAGAGAATTAGGGTGCATAGATTGGACTAGGAAGCTACAGGGACTGGGAACATTCTGGAATGTGGAGCTTATTCAAGGAGCAGCTGCTGCGGGTCCTTGATAAGTATGTCCCTGTCAGGCAAGGAGGAAATGGTCGAGTAAGAGAACCTTGGTGTATGAAAAAAGTTGATTTGCTGGTTAAAAGGAAAAAGGAGGCTTATGTCAGGATGAGGATTGAAGGCTCGGTTAGTGCAACGGATAGCTATAGATTAGCCAGGAGGGAGCTAAAGAGGGAATTGAGGAGAGCAAAGAGAGGACATGAGAAGACTTTGGCTGATAGGATTCGGGAGAATCCTAAAGCTTTCTTTAGATATGTTAAGAATAGAAGATTGGTTAGGGCAAGATTAGGGGCAGTCATAGACAGCAGTGGGAAGTTGTGCGTGGAGCCTGAAGAGATTGGAGAGGCACTGAACAAATATTTCTCTTCGGTATTCACGCAAGGAGATGTAAATGTAGTTGTGGAGAACACTGGGATACAGGGTTGCAAACTGGAAAGTATTGAAGTAGATAAGGAGGATGTGCTAGATATTCTTGAGGGTTTGAAGTTAGATAAGTCCCCTGGCCGGACGGGATTTACCCTAGGATTCTCTGGGAGGCAAGAGAGGAGATTGCAGAGCCTCTGGCTCTGATCTTCAGGTCGTCGTTGGTTACGGGTGTGGTTCCGGAGGACTGGAGGATCGCGAATGTGGTCCCGTTGTTCAAGAAGGGGAAGAGAGACCTTCCAGGGAATTATAGGCCAGTGAGTCTTACTTCTGTTGTGGGCAAAGTATTGGAGAGAATAAGTAGGGATAGGATTTATAGTTATTTAGAGAGTAATGAATTGATTGGAGATAGTCAGCATGGTTTTGTGAAGGGTAGGTCATGCCTTACTAACCTCATTGAGTTTTTTGAAAAAGTGACTAAGGAAGTGGATGGGGGTAAGGCGGTTGATGTGGTATATATGGACTTTAGTAAGGCGTTTGATAAGTGGCCCATGGAAGACTTCGCAGAAAATGCAGATGTATGGGATAGAGGGTGATTTAGCTAATTGGGTTAGGAATTGGCTAGCAGATAGAAGACAGAGGGTGGTGGTTGATGGGAGATATTCATCGTGGAGTTCGGTGACAAGTGGTGTACCTCAGGGGTGTGTTTTGGGGCCCCTGCTGTTTGTAATTTTTATAAATGATCTGGATGAGGGTATTGAAGGTTGGATTAGTAAATTTGCAGATGACACTAAAGTCGGTGGAGTGGTAGATAGTGAAGAGGGTTGTTATAGTTTGCAGAGGGACTTGGACAAGTTGCAGAGCTGTGCCGAGAGGTGGCAAATGGAGTTTAATGTGGAAAAGTGTGAGGTAATGCACTATGGCAGAAATAATAAATGTGTAGAGTATAGGGCAAATGGTAGGATTCTTAGTAGTCTAGATGAACAGAGGGATCTTGGTGTGTATGTGTGTATCCCTGAAAGTAGGCAGTCAGGTCGAGAAGGTTGTTAGGAAGGCATATGGAGTCTTGGCTTTTATTGGTAGAGGGATTGAATTTCGGAGCCGCAACGTCATGTTGCAACTGTACAAAAACTCTAGTGCGGCCGCACTTGGAGTATTGTGTGCAGTTCTGGTCCCCACATTATAAGAAAGATGTGGAGGCATTGGAGAGGGTACAGAGGAGGTTTACCAGGATGGTGCCTGGTATGGAGGGCAGGTCTTATGAGGAGAGGCTGAGGGATTTGAGGTTGTTTTCGTTAGAAAGGAGGAGGCTAAGAGGGGACCTGATCGAAACATATAAGATGATTAGAGGTTTAGATAGGGTGGACAGTGATAGCCTTTTTCCTAAGGATGGAAACAGCTAGCACGAGGGGACACAGCTTTAAATTAAGGGGTGATAGTTATAGGACGGATATCAGAGGCAGGTTCTGTACCCAAAGGGTGGTTTGGGAGTGGAATGCCCTGCCTGCAGCGGTTGTAGATGCGCCAAGTTTGGTGGCGTTTAAGAGGTTAGTTGATAAGTATATGGAAGAGAAGGAAATGGTTTAGTTTGGAGGGGCATTGCTTTTTATATTGGTCGGCGCAACATCGAAGGCCGAAGGGCCTGTTCTGTGCTGTAATGTTCTATGTTCTATGTTCCCATTTCTGCAACTATGCCAATTAACTTGTGATGGAGGCAGGATATTTGCTGCCCACCTGATCTCTGATTTTCCCTGAGCTGTTAATCTAGAATGGAATGCCAGTTGGGCAGCTACACTTCATCTCAGCAGCTTTGGGGCTGTGAAAGGGGATCAGCAAATCAGACTTCCTCCACATAGTGTGTTTTATACTGATTCTTGCTTGCCTCACTGAATCCCTACAATGCAGAATGGAGTGTGGGAGGAAACCCACACAGACACAGGGAGAACCTGCAAACTTCACACAGACAGTCACCCAAGGTGAACTGAACCTGAGTCCCTGGCTCTGTGAGGCAGTAGTGCTGTACATTGTGGGCATTGGGAGAGGATAGACATGAGCTCATCTGTGTTGTCCCTAACTGTTTTGACATAAAAGAATAATGAGTCTGTGACAGTAATGGAGGGAACTCTTGCTTTCTTTCCACAGCAGGTCTTAGTGATCTCAGGAGAGGAGGGGTAGAAAGAAAGTATGAGTGTTAGAGGTGGGATTTTCCAGCCTCGCTCGTCCCGAAACCAGAAAATCCCGCCTGCGCTGAACGGACCTTTCCATGGTCTGCCCCTCACCTGCGCCAATTCCCATGATAGGAGGATGGTAAGATACTCTCTGTGGCTAAACTTTTACAGCCTCATCCATCCCAAAATTGGGGCAGGTGAGTCTCACAGAATGGCATTCTCCACTGGCCTTTGGCTGGATCTTATAAACTTTAAATCCAGCTGATTTATTTGATAGTAAATCTGCAAGCTTTCGACTTTCGTCTTCGTCAGGCAAAAACACTGCATTTGCCTGACAAAGACGAAAGTCGAAAGCTTGTAGATTTACTTTCAAATTAATCGGTTGGATGTAAAATTGGTGTTGCCAGACTGTTACTGAGTTTACCCCAGTCCAACGCCGGCATCTCTACATCATGGTTCTTACAAGCCATGGGTGAGGCGATAAAATTCTGGCATATGTACCGAACAAGAGAATTGATTCAGACCAAAGTTGATGTAGTGCTGTCATGCAAAACCCTTAAGCAGGTGAAATTCAGTGATAAGATTTCTGTCTCTGTGGAGAGAAATTGTGATCATTCAGCTTTGCTCGGTAACATTTCTCATTGGCTGACTTTTGGTTTTAAAGCTGCACAGCAGTAGTGGAGAGGTTTGCTTTCCTGGCGGGAAACAAGACACGAAGGACAGAACTGAAATAGATACAGCTCTTCGTGAAGCACAGGAAGAAATCGGCCTTCCCCCAGATCAGGTGGAAATTATCTGTAAACTGGTGCCCGTAATCAATAAGGTAAATGACTTCAGTCAACTCTTTAACACTGGGCAATCGAGTATTCAGACTAAATCAGTACCCGCACCAACTAAAAACAGAAAGTGCTGAGGAAACTCAGCAGGTCTGGCAGCATCTGTGGAAAAATAAGACTAATTTTTTTCATAGAATGCCTTCAGTACAGAAGGAGGCCATTCAGCCCATCGAGTCTGTATCAACCTTAATCCCACCCGGGTCCTATTCCCACAACCTTCATCTATCCTGCTAATCTGCTTGACACTACGATCAATTTTACATGTCCAGTCAACCTAACCCGTACATATTTGGACTGTAGGAGGAAACCAGACAGACACAAGGAGAAATGCAAATCTGCACGTACAGTGACCCAAGGCTGGAATTGAACCTGGGTCCCTGGCAGCAATGCTGCCCCGCTTTGAGTCGAATATGACTTCTTTGAAGATTATTTCAGATCTCCTGCATCCGCAGTACTTTGGAATTAATTTGGCATTTAATTGGGATGAAATGTGTTGATGTGTATGTACCACCATCATTGCAGAGTCAAAAAGGCATGAGTTTTATGCCTGTCATGGTCCAAGTTCCCATCTTGGAAGCCAGACACATTTGCAAGGAAGGGGGGTAATGCTCAGAGGTCAAGTCACTCCCACAGTCAGTCTACCTCCCTGTTATCAGGTCAGACATGCTGCTGTAGAAATCTGAGCTCAGAGATCTCAAGTAGCGTGGTGATGGATCCTCAAAAGGGCAGGGGGAATAGAAAGCAGTCAGTACAAAGCTGACACTGCAAACTGATGTATGGTGATTCACAAAGTCATTGCTGCCTTTCATACTTACCTGATAGTTGCAAAAATTTGCCAGAGTAAACATCAGTGCAGAACTATTTTTGTGTGGAGCATGGCTGTTTGAAATCAATGATTTTAATTATTAAAAATTGATTTCTTAAACAAAGGAGATTAATTTTTATTCCAGTGGGTCAAAATTCATCAGCGTTTCTGTGAAAGATAAATAGATTTGTCTTTAAATCAAATTGCAACAAACTGTTAAATTTCCTGCCACTGGCTTCGTACTTAAGCCTCCCTACAAAATTGTGATCAAAAGTCTTCACTGAGACAAATTCAGTTCATTAAATACATGTTAAGTGTTGATGTGTCTGAATTCTTTGCAATGAATTTTTGAAATGAGGAACGGTTGAGGCCTCTGGGTCTGTATTGTTAGAGTTTAGAAGGATAAAGGGGGATCTTATTGAAACTTATGGGATATTGCAAGGCCTGGTTGGATGGATGTGGAGAGGATTTTCCATTAGTAGGAAAAACTAGAACCAGAAGGCACAACCTCAGGCTAAAGGGAAGATCCTTTAAAACAGAGATGAGGAGGAATTTCTTCAGCCAGAGAATGGTGAATCAGTGGAACCCTTTGCTGCAGAAGACTGTGAGGTTAAGAGGATATTTACCCTGAAGAATGAAACGCCTTTCAATTCTGAGTTGCCACATCAGTATCCAGCTGTATGGTCTCAGTAAAGCAGCATGATTTTTTTTTTCCATTTCTCATATAATAGCCTCACTGAGACAGACAATCCAACATCCATATTAAGTGTGATTTTCTATCCATGTGTATTGGAATACGTATCACATGTTTTACACATGTTAGTCTCACTGGAAATCTCCCACTGTAAAAACTTGGAAAAAAGTCAGTCTTATTTCATACACCTGCAATATTTTATCATAATAAATGGGGCAACACATTGGCATAGTGGTTAGCACTACTGCCTCACAACACCAGGGACAAGGGTTCGGTTCCTGGCTTGGGTCACTGTCTGTGTGGAGTTTGCACATTCTCCCTGTGTCTGCATGGGTTTTCTCTGGGTACTCTGGTTTCCTCCCACAGTCTGAAAGACGTTCTGATTAGGTGCATTGACCCCGAACAGGCACCGGACTGTAGCAATTTACGGAATTTTACAGTAACTTCATTGCACTGTTAATATGATCCTTAGTTTAGACTAATAAATAAACTTTAATAGTTGCTTTGCATTCACCTCCACCCACAGGATGACATTTTGGTGACACCGGTGGTAGCATTTATATCAGATACATTCCATCCAGAACCCAATGTTGACGAAGTGAGTGATGTATTTATCCTCCCGATGTACCACTTCTTAAAGTCAGAAGATCACATGTCAACCCGTTATGATGAGGGAACACTGCTGCACTTCTTCACATTTAAGGACCGGCAGCTGAACAAGTCGTTCACTATCTGGGGCCTCACAGCCCAACTGTGTATTATTGTGGCCTTTATAGCTCTAGGCCAAAAGCCTTTGTTTAAGGTCGATTTTGACTTAGATGATCCCTTGGCAAGTATGGATAAGCGTCTTATGGCAAAATATGCCACCAGTAAGCTATGAGCTTACTGATTCCTTATTCTGTCTTTACCCTATTTTATGTTGGTTAATTACGAGCTATTTTAATTGCTCAACATTTATGTAAAGTCTTCTCAATTTCTTCATTATTAATTTATCTTTTTCCAAGCATTTGCCTTACCATCAGCCAACAGTTGACTAGGTTAAATGGTTTGTGATGTTATGCCTGTATTTTATGATGACTTTTGTTATGATCTCGTGCAATGGATTGATGCAAAACTTCAGCATATATGTCACTTAAAAAATAAATACAAGTTATGTAATGAATTGATGTTTATACAGAAAAATAAAAAATTATTTTATTTACAAACATAGGCTTGAATATCCTAATATTTGTGTGTGTGTTTGTGTATGTGTGTGCATGCACTTCTTATTAGTTCCGTGGTGTAGTCATCCAGTTGCATTCAGAATGGTCAAGGAAGCTTGTCTGCTGAGTTTTCCCCCGACAGGTTCACCTTCCTCGTAATGCGCTGATAATTTTAAATGAGTTGATAGCTTTATTGAAGTAGCGCACACCATTTACCAAGCAGAGACTCTGACCAGTTTTTACAAATGCGTTATAAAAAGCATCCTTTTCAGATATATCACAGTATGGCTCCTACTCTGACCAAGACCACTAAAAATACAAAAGGTTGTGAACGTAGTCTAGTTCGTCACGCAAATGAGCCTCCATTCATTGACTCTGTCTACATTTTTCTCTACCGCCGTAAAGCAGCCAGCATAATCAAGGACCTCCAGCCATACTCTGTTCCACTTTCTTCCGTCAGGAAAAAGATACAAAAGTCTGAGATCATTTGCCAACTGACTCAAGAACAGCAAAGGATAGCAAACGTAGTACCGTTGTTTAAAAAAGGTCAGAGGGATCACCCAGGGAACTATAGGCCGGTGAGCTTGACTTCAGTTATAGGTAAGCTAATGGAGAGGATCCTTAGGGACAGGATGTATGAGCATCTGGAGCGCTGCGATCTGATCATGGATACGCAGCATGGCTTCGTCAAGGGGAAGTCTTGTCTTACGAATCTAGTGGAATTTTTTGAAGTGACAAAAACAGTTGATGAAGGACAGGCTGTTGATGTCGTCTACATGGATTTCAGTAAGGCATTTGACAAGGTTCCTCATGGTAGACTGATAGAGAAGGTGAAGGCGCATGGGATACAGGGCCAGGTACGTAGATGGATTGAGAACTGGCTCGGGAGGAGGGTAGTAGTGGAAGGCTCTTTTTCCGGCTGGAAGCCTGTCACTAGTGGAGTGCCACAAGGCTCAGTACTAGGTCCTCTTCTATTTGTGGTCTACATAAACGACTTGGAAGTAGGGGTAGGTGGTGAGTTCAGCAAATTTGCTGATGACACCAAGATGCTTGGATTGGCGGGTACAGAAGAGCAGTGTCAGGCAATACAACAGGACATAGACAGGTTGGTAGATTGGGCAGATAGATGGCAAATGGAATTTAATCCGGATAAATGCGAGGTGATGCATTTTGGCCGGAAAATGTAGAAGAGAGTTATAGGATAAAAGGTAAAACTATACGGAGCATAGAGACGCAGAGAGACTTGGGGGTGCAGGTTCACAAGTCTCTGAAGGTGTCCTCACAGGTGGAGAAGGTGATAAAGAATGCGTATAGTATGTTAGCTTTCATAGAAAAGGGTATAGAATACAAGAGTAGGAGTTTGATGTTGCAGTTGTATACAACTTTGGTTAGGCCTCACGTGGAATACTGCGCCCAGTTCTGGTCTCCGTACTATCGGAAGGATGTGGAGTCCTTGGAGAGAGTGCAGAGGAGGTTTACCAGGATGCTGCCTGGTATGGAAGGACTGTCTTATGAGGAACGATTAGATAGACTGGGGTTGTTTTCCCTTGAAAGACGTCGGCTTAGAGGGATCTCATAGAGGTGTATAAGATTATAAGGGGTATAGATAGAGTAAATGGAGGTAAACTTTTTCCGCCTTTAGAAATGGATAGGACGAGGGGTCATGGCCATAGGGTGAGGGGGGCTATGTATAAGACGAATATTAGAGGGCAGTTTTTCACACAAAGGGTAGTGGGGGGTGTGGAATGCACTGCCGAGTAAGGTGGTGGGAGCAGGCACGCTAGGGCTGTTTAAGGGTCTCTTGGACAGCCACATGAGCGGTATGCAGATAGAGGGATATATTAGGACTGTTTAACTACGGCTTTTTTCCACAGGTAATTCGGTCCATACTTTGAGCACGCATTCGGCAGGTGGTGCGGGTACAGCTCTTGGATGTTGATTCATGGGTTGCCTGGTACCTCATGTCGTAAATGAGTGCTTTATGTGGACCATCTGAAGGGCACCATGACAGCTCAGAGACTATTGATGTGGCTGTGCAGACACTTGGAATTGGGCCGGTGTCTGCGGGAGTTTGCGCGTTCTCCCCGTGGTAGCGTGGGTTTTCTCCGGGCACTCCGGTTTCCTCCCACAACCCAAAAATTCACTCTTAGGCTGATTGGGAAACAAATTGTCCCTATGGTGAAAATTTTCCATATTAGGAATAATATATATATTATTATATAAGAATATTAAAATAGGATAATGTATTTGCTACTATATAGTATGACGACGGCGCGGGCTCGTTGGGCCGAAAGGCCTGTTTCCCGTGCTGTGTTGCTTAAAAAAAAAACAGCTTCTTCCCTGCTGCCATCAGACTTTTGAATTAATCTATCAGATATTAAGCTGGTATTTCTCTGTATCCCAGGCAATACGATAGCACTACATTTTGTATTCTCTTCTTCTCCCCTACGTACAAGAAATAATACTTTTCACTGCATCCAAATACATAGAACACTACAGCACCAACAGGCCCTTCAGCCCACAAGTTGCACCAATCATATTCCTACTTACCAGGCCTATTTATAACCCTCAATCCCATTAAATCCCACGTACTCATCCAAAAGTTTTTTAAAAGACCCCAACGAGTTCGCCTCCACCACTACCGATGGCAGCTGATTCCAGTCACTCACCACCCTCTGAATGAAAAATTTGCCCCTAACATCTCCTCTGTACTTATTCCCCAGCACCTTAAACCTGTGTCCTCTCGTAGCAACTATTTCAGCCCTGGGAAATAGCCTCCGAGAATCCACCCTATCTATTCCTCTTAACATCTTATAAACCTCTATCAGGTCGTCTTTCATCCTTTGCTTCTCCAGGGAGAAAAGACCGAGCTCCCTCAACCTATCCTCGTAAGGCATGCCCCCAATCCAGGCAACATCCTTGTAAATCTCCTCTGTCCCCTTTCAATAGCTTTCACATCCTTCTTGTAGTGAGGTAACCATAACTGCACACAATACTCCAAGTGGGGTCTGACAATGGTCTTACAAAGTTGCAGCATTATTTCCTGACTCCTAAACTCAATCCCTCGATTAATGAAGGCTAGTACAGCATACGCCTTCTTGACCACGTCCTCCACCTGTCAGGCAGATTTAAGAGTCTTATGGACTTTTAAATTCTCATCATATGCTATCACATAACATGTGATGATAATAAATATAAGATCAGGAAATTGTGGGATGGCTTCTCTGAAATGGCCCTGTCACCTTGTAGTTTTGTCATCGTCTAGAAGATGAATCTTCACTGATACCTCCCCCCCATCCAAAAAGAAATCACTTCTTGTTTCATTATCAGCTGTGTTCCTTCTTGCTTTATTCTGCATTTTCCTGCAGTTTATGCTGACTCAAGTCTGGAGCAGCTTTCAACATTGCGGCACACCATCAGAAAATGCTTCCACTACAAGCAGCCGTTTCCAAGGATAATCAGTCTGTGAAATCAGTTACCCGCAGTGTGCGCTGCTTAAATTCATTTTCTGTCTTTAAGGCGACTACATTGAATAAAACTTTGGACCGATATCTCAAACCAGTTGGTTTTCAAGCTTATCGACATTCTGAGGATGAAATCAGACCACCTGGGATGCCACATGAAATGCACATCTCCTGCAGTCAAAGGTTACGTGTTGTATTTCTTTTACTGATTTCCCCCAATCCATACAAGTGTACTTAATAGACTATTCTGTGCTCAAATTGCCAGTTTTTGTCTCTCCTCCACTTAAAGGCATTGACATCATGCAGTTTTACAAGGCAGTTGGCATTGTCAGATGTCCAAACACGAGCTCCACCTGCAACATTTTGATTTGATTTATTTTGTCGCCAGTACTGGTGTACAGCGAACAGCATTGTTTCTTACGCGCTATACAGACAAAGCATACCACACACTGAGAAGGAAAGGAGAGAGTTCAGAATATAGTGATACAGTCATGGCTAAGGTATAGAGAAAGATCAACTTAATGCAAGGTAGTTCTATTCAAAAGTCTAATTGTAGCAGAAAGAATTGTTCTTGAGTCGGTTGGTATGTGAGCTCAGATTTTTGTATCTTTTTCCTGACGGAAGAAGATGGAAGAGAGATTGTCCGGAGTGAGTGGGATCCTTAATTATGCTGGCTTTGCCGAGCCTGCAGGAAGTATAGACAAAGTCACTGGATGGGAGGCTGGTTTGTGTGATGGATTGGTGGGGAAAGGGGCGGGGGAACAGTGGAGACTCATCTGCTCATGGTGAGATAGAACTACAAGGTGACAACGCCATTTAAAAGAAGCCTTCCCACAGTTTCTTGTGGTCTCGGGCAGAGCAGGAGTCATACCAAGCTGTGATACAACCATGTTCCCCAGAACACGAACCTGTTCTCATCTGACTGATAAGAGTGCATATGCTTCCACCTGAGATGGGAGCATAGTGATCAGGAGTTGGAGCCTGATCTATTCCTCCTTCTTCCTTCACTCAATATACCCAGCCAAGAAGTGCTGATATAGATCATCTGAGCATGCAGTGCAACACAAACCAAGGATGAAAAAATATATTTTCCTCCAGATCCGTATGGATCAGCTGCTCACTGAAAAAAAAATTCAAGGGGAACTCTGGGCTTTGAAATGCTGACGATTTTCAAATTCTAAAACTGGTTAATATTATCTTTGTCAGATTTTTAAGTCTGAGAGATTGTTTAAAAATATTGCAGATTTTACTAACAACTGGGGTCTAATGGAATTGGTGCAGAGCCTTTGAGTTTAATTTTAAGTGATATATTTTTAAATACAGGAAGAGGATGAACTAATCCCTTTCTCTACACATTCCAGCACTGAGGACTTTCACTGGGAAGTTGGTGTGAAGTTTAGATATAACATGAATCTAACTTGGGAGAGATTGAATTAAAATTACCTTGATGATCATTTGATTTTTTGATGCATGTTTAGAATCGTGCAGAACTGTTGCAGCAAAAAGGAGTCCATTTATCCATCTTGTCTGCATCAGCATCAATTTTAGGAGAGACTTTTCTCAGTTTCTCTCTTTTCCCTACTCTTGAAGTTGTAATGGATTGGGATGGCACAGTGGTTAGCACTAATGCCTCACAGCACCAAGGACCTGGTTCGATTCTTGGCTTGGGTCACTGTCTGTGCAGAGTCTCCACATTCTCCCATGTCTATGTGGGTTTCCTCCTGGTATTCCTCTTTCCTCCCACAGTTTAAAAGATGTGCTGCTTCGGTGCATTGGTCATACTAAACTCTCCCTCAGCGTACCTGAACAGGCACCAGAGTGTGGGACTAGGACATCTTCCCAGTAACTTAATTGCAGTATTAATGTAAGCCTACTTGAGACTAATGAATAACTTTAAAAGTTTCATCTACTGTAACAGCAAAAATACAACTGCACAGCTTTCCATTTCCAGAGACATTTTGATGCAATGTTGTGGTGCTGTTTTTAAAAGATTTCAACGCAATACCAAGGAATTGGGGCAGCATAGAGGCACACTGGTTAGCACTGCTGCCTCACAGCGCCAAGGTACCGGGCTCGAATCTGGCCTTGGGTCACTGTCTGTGTGGAGTTTGCACATTCTCCCTGTGTCTGCATAGGTTTCCTCTGGCTGCTCCAGCTTCCTCACACACTCCAAAGATGTTCAGATTAAGTTGATTGGCCATGCTAAATTGACCCTTAATATCGGGGGTTTGCAGGGTAAATAAGTGGGGTTATGGGGCAAGGCCCTGTGTGGGATTGCGATTGGTGCAGACTCGATGGGCAGAATGGCTGCCTTCTACACTGTAAGGATTCTATGATCCTATAATTAATTTGCACAGATTCTTAATTGTTCTAAAATTGATAACTATAACTCCACAGATTTATAACTTTCATTATTCCCTGGATTTTAATCCACATGCTCCAACCTATAATAAAAGCTATTCCTTTCTATAAGATCTTGGCTGTATATAAAACAAGATGCATTTTAAAGAACTGAAAGACATTTTGAGCTCTTCTTATATTTTTAAGTCAACAGGAATTCCTTTTGGTTAATGACATGGGCTAAACAGTGACCATCTCCAACAAGAGAGAACCTAACCATCATCCCTTGACATTCAACAGCATTATTGTTGCTGAATCTGCCACCTTCAACTTCCTGGGGCAAACTTTCCCAAACTTTTCCAGTCACAAGAAGCCCTTTGACCTCCCAACCCCAGAGGAACACTAAACCACAAAAAAGATTGTTTTTCTGAATAGATATAAACATAAAAAAACAAATTTATTGAAACATTTTATATTTCTTATATGTATACATTGATTATAATTAAAACATTCGCTTGTTCAACTAAGTACTTAAAAAGAAAGAATAAAGAGAAATATAGCATGGAAACTGGCCATTTGGCCCATCAAGTCTGTGTCAATCTTAATGTCCAAACTGAACGAAAAAAATCTTATGCTCTTTCTCAGTCTGTGTCCCTCTATTCCCTGCCTATTCATGTATCCATCCAGATGCCTCTTAATTGTTGTTAATGTGGCTGCTTCTACCACCTCCTCTGGCAGTGTGTTCCAGGCACCCACCACTCTCTGCATGAAAATCTCCCACTGCACATCTCCCCTAAACTTGAACCTGTGCCTCTTTGTAATTGAGACTTGCATCCTGGGAAAAAGCCTCTGTCTATCCACATTGTCTCTTCCTCTCATAATTTTGTAGACCACTATCAGGTCTTCCCTCAGCATCCGTATTTCCAGTGAAAACAATCCTAGTTTATTTAACCTTTCCTCATAGCCAATATCCTCAATGTTTTACCTTTCTGCCATCTTAATGGGGAGGGGCAACACTCCTTCTTCTGCTGACAGGGTTGTCTGTTGCCTCTTTCTGTCTCACACATATTCACACTCTCTCACACATACTCTTTCTGCCTCACTCACATTCTCTATCTCACACACATACAGTCTCTATCTCTTTCTCTCTCTCTCTCTCTCTCTCTCACACACACACATACACAATAAACACACACTCTTCCTGTCTCACAGACACAGGCAATGGCCCAAGTGGTATTATCACGAAACAATTCATCAGAAACTCAGCTGATGTTCTGGGGACATGTGTTTGAATCCTGCCATGGCCGATGGTGGAATTTGAATCCAATAAAAAAAATCTGGAACTAAGAATCTATTGATGACCATGAAACCATTGTTGATTGTCTGAAAAACCCACCTAGTTCACTTATGTCCTTTAAGGAAGGACATCTGCCGTCCTTATCTGGTCTACATGTGATTGCAGAGTCACAGCAATATAGTTGACTCTCAATTGCCCTCTGACCAAGGGTAACTAGAGATGGGCAATATATGGCCAGCCAGTAACACCCATATCCCACAAATGACACTCATGCACACCTACACTTTCCCTCACACACTCACACCATTCTTCATAGACATATCACACTGTCTTAGTACTGTCAATATCTTTTCCCAAAGGTCGAGGTGTCTAAAACTAGTAAGCATAGGTTTAAGGTGAGAAGGGAGAGATACAAAAAGTTCCAAAGGTGCAATTTTTTCGCACAGAGTGTGAAGAGTGTCTGGAACAAGCTGCCAGAGGTAGTAGTGGAGGTGAGTACAATTTTGTCTTTTAAAAAACATTTAGACAATCATTTGAGTGAAATAGGTATAGAGGGATTTGGGCCAAATGTGGGCAATTGGGACTAGTTTAAGAATTAAAAAAGGGACAGCATGGAGAAGTTGGGCCAAAGGGCCTGTTTCCATGCTATAAACCTTTATGACTCTATGACTTTATGATATGTACAGAAATCCAATGCCAGCATTGGATTGGGGCGATCACAGTACAAAGTCTCACAACACAAGTTAAGGTCCAATAGGTTTATTTGATAGCACAAGCTTTTGGAGCACTGCCCTTTCATAGAGTCATAGATTCAATTACTTGTAAATTGAGTCTGTATCCATATATGCCCTGTTTGTGAATCCATATCTCTGCTCACCTGCTGAAGGAGCAGTGCTCTGAAAGCTCGTGCTACCAAATAAATCTATTGGACTTTACCCTGGTGTTGTGAGACATTTTACTGTGCAGAAATCCACTGATAGATGAGAAAGCAAAATTGGTTGCATGCAGTCTTCTAATTATAGCTCCTGCTGTTTACTTTATAGTCCTGAAATGCTATCAGTCATTTAGAGTCACTTGGAACCACTCTGACAGGAAAAACGCAACGACAAAAATGTTGGTTGCTCAGGGATCTGCTTGCTCTCCAAGTGTGTGAAATACTCTGTGTCATGTTTTGCACAGAAATGGTTATTGCCCTCCAGATGAATGTTATTTACTGGGAAATTTTTTCAGTGAAACAAAGAGAGAGAATGTTGGGAGCGCTCAGGTTAGACAGCATCCCATAGAGATTGGAGCAGGGTTAACACTTCAGATTGAAGACTTAACATGACCTGAAAAGTTAATTCAATTTCTCTGTCCAACGATATCACTTATAAAGGAGAGATACAGAATGACTTGGGACTAAAGACCAGCAGGCCAAAGTCAATAAGATCAGAGTAGAGGATACAGAGAAGTTATAAAGTTCTAATGAATGGGAGACTCACTGAACCAAGGACACAGGTAAAGGAGGGTCCGGTAAGCATCGGGAGACTATGAATGAAAACCCTTAAGGCCCATGAACTGATCATACAGTTCCATGCTGTCCAGGAGCAAATGTCATTAGTCAAAGTATGTAATCATAGAGTCATAGAATCCCTACAGTACAGAAGGAGGTCTTTTGACCCATTGAGTCTGTACCGACTACAATCCCACCCGGGCCGTATTCCAGTAACCCTCATTTACGCTGCTATCCCCCTGACTTTGGGGTCAATTTAACATGGCTAATCAATCTAACCTCACACTGTGGGAGGAAACCGGAGCTCCCAGAGGAACCCCATGCAGGGAGAAAGTGCAACTCTGCACAGGCGGTGACCTGAAGTTTGAGTTGAGCCTGGGTCCCTGGTGCTGTGATTGGCTCATACCCAACTGGAATGGGCAAGTAGCTTTCAAGAATTGTATAATTGTAGTACTGAGAGTGATGGAATTTCAGAGTACATTTGAAACTGCCCCAAATCTCTTTCTCTCATAAGTTGACCAAACTTGGAAAATAATGAACATCTTTTACCAGAGCACTTTTCTTCATGAGCCCTTGTGTTTGTTGAGCTATAATTAAGAAGGGGAATCCCTCACGTGATAGTCCCTGGAAATGCTCTGACAGATTGGCGCTGCGAGCAAGGTCATTCATCCGATTCCAACGGCAGGATATATCTCCTACGTGAGTGAGTACATGGAATCACGTGTCAAGCCACCGGAACAATAAGCTGAGTGAGGAGAGGTTGGAGAAACTTGGTTTGTGCTCACTAGAGCAACAGAGGTTGAGAGAGCGACCTGCTGGAAGTCTACAAGATTATGAGAGGCACGGACAGAGTGGATAGTCAGAAGTGTTTTCCCAAGGTGGAAGAGTCAATTACTAGGGGGCATTAAGGTACGAGGGAGAAGGTTTAAAGAGATGTACAAGGCAGATTTTTTACATAGAGAGTAGTGGGTTCTTGGAACTCGTTATCGGGGGAGGTACTGGAAGCAGATACAGTAGTGACATTTAAGGAGCATCTAGACAAATACATGAATAGGATGGGAATAGAGAGATATAGTCCCCAGAAGGGTAGGGGGTTTTAGTTAAAGTGGGCAACATGGCCAGTGCAGGTTTGGAGGGCTGAAGAGCCTGTTCCTGTGTTGTAATTTCCTTGTTCTTTGTTCTTTGTATGCCCCAGTACAAATAAACTTAAAACCTCAGCAGGATTTATCCCATGAGAAAATATTCGTACAAATATATTGTAGAAAATATTATAAAATTATAAAAAATAAAACAGTAGGCTTCCCACAATGCTAATACATGTAAGAATAATAAATCAAATCAAATTACATCTAGTCATTCTCTTCTTCACAAGAGGAGACATTCTTTCTGTATCTACTCTGTCAAAACCTTTAATCATTTCAAAAATCTCCAATATCTGAGGCAGGAAGGTTACAGAGCAGAAAGCACTGTGCCAGGAACCTGGGTTCAATTCCAGCCTTGGGTGGCAGCCTGTGTGGAAATTGCACATTCTACCCATGCCTGCGTGGGTTTCCTCTGGATGTTCGGGTTTCCTCCCATGGTCCGAAGATGTGTGGGTTATTTCGCCATCCCAAATTTCCCCTTAGTGTCAGGGAGTTAACAGGGTAAATACGTGGGGTTGCAGGAATAGGACCTGGATGTGATTGTGGTTGGTACAGACTTGATGGGCTGAATGGCTCCTCCTGCATTGTAGGGTTTCCATGATTCTATGTTACGGGGATAGGGCCTGGGTGGAATTGCTGTTAGTGCAGGCTTGATGGGCCGAATGACCTCTTTCTGCACTTTAGGAATTCTATGATTCTAATAGGTCACTACTCAGCCTTCTTCTTCTCAAAGAGTAGAGAACAGCTTATCAATTCTTTCCTGATATGTAGACTGACATGTTTCCAGTATCGCTGTTGTCTATCTTCTCTCTCACCCTGCATCCAGTTTCTATGCAGATTTAACTGATTTTGGATATGTTGGAGTGGTGGTGGGGTTGGGGGGAGGAGAAAAATCTGCAGATGTCTCTACGAGAAAGTTGATATAACTACATGGAGGTAACAGGACCAATTCTGACTCACTTGGATGAGGTGCAGAGTATGCAGGCCCACACCGCAACAGGGATCAACATTTTCAAAAGAGGAAGGAGGGAAAATGGATGAGGACACAAAAAAATGTCTCTCGAGATGTTTAACTTTGTCAATTAACTTGGCTTCGATAGATCCGTTGCAGGGGCATTTTTCTCCATTCAAAGCTTGCTGGAGTCTGATGACCCATAGCTCGAATGCTCATTAATCAAGTGGTTTGTTTTTTTCACAGTTCTGCAGGGAAATCTGCACACAAGAAGAAAAGCCAATCTAATCAATTGGTAAATCCCATTGAACACTGTTGCAAGAAGCTACCCCATGGGCTCGAGGCTTAGATTTGTCTGCCGCAGCATCCCACACTCTTTGTTTTTCCATTGATTAATTCTCCTTAACTAGTTTGCCAATATCCCCATGTGAGGCAAAATAGAACTCCACCAGGTTATCAGAATGGGCTTGCGGTCAGACATTCTAGTGGGGTGGGGTGGGGTGAGGTATTGGGAGGATGGGTTGTTGTTATCACTTCAAACATTTGAAGTACTTCAGCCTTGTTTGATAAACTTAAGTGTGTGAGAGTGCATGAAAAACATTCAAAACCACTCTCTCTCGAAAATCTTCATTAAATCACTGAAGTTTTATACAAGATAAAGGGTGAGATGGTGGTTAGCACTGCTGCCTCACAGTGTCAGAGACGTGGATTCAATTCTGGCCTTGGGCCACTGTGTGTGTGTGTGTGTGTGTGTGGAGTTTGCACATTCTCCCTGTGTCTGTGTGCATTTCCTCCGGGTGCTCCTGTTTTCTCCCACACTCCAAAAATGTGCGAGTTAGGCTGATTGGCCATGCTAAATTGGCCCCTTAGTGTCCCAAGATGTGTAGGCACATATAGATATAGATATAGATATAGTTATAGATATAGAACATTACAGCACAGAACAGGCCCTTCGGCCTTCGATGTTGTGCCGACCAAAATAAAAAGCAATGCCCCTCCAAACTAAACCATTCCCTTCTCTTCCATATACTTATCAATTAACCTCTTAAACGCCACCAAACTTGGCGCATCTACAACAGCTGCAGGCAGGGCATTCCACTCCCTAATCACTCTTTGAGTAAAGAACCTACCTCTGATATCCATCCTATAACTCATACCCCTTAATTTAAAGCTGTGTCCCCTCGTGCTAGCAAACACTTGGGGTACACTTGGGGTTACATGAAATAGATCTTGGTGGGAATTTCAGGGATAAGGCCTGAGTGGGATTGTTGTCAGTGCAGAATCGATGGGCCGAATGGCCTCTTTCTGCACTGTATTCTATGATTCAAAGAACAAAAATTAAATAAGGTCCTATTGGATGATATTAAAGGAAAGAGGCAGCTGCAAGAACTGGGTTTGAATTCAGCTAGATGAGATATCAGACAGGTGACATAAATCAAATGTTCGGTGACATCTTAATCCAGCCTGTGAGGCAGGAGTGTTCTGTTGACATAGCTGGATACCTGAGAGATTGTGTGGCAGTTTGAATGCATGAGGCAACCCAAGGCAAAGGAATACCGAAAGGAGGGATTAAATCCTGGAAGTGGATTCTTGGCAAAGGCATCCGTGAGAAACTGCTGTTTGGGAGAAGATTCCAAAATGTATTGTTCCTGGAGTGGAATTTGGAAACACTGAGATGGGAAATCAGGTTCCAGTGAGACCAGTTGGCTCCAAGTTTGGTAAATATCTGGGGTGATTGGCTAAGAACTTCACAAAAGTTGCACTGGATGATATTGGCCATTTACAGTGTGCTGCATCTGGCCTGACGGTTTCCATAGACCGTGCACTGACTAATAACATTTTAGTATAAGGTATATTTTGTTACTTGCACTATTAAAAATCTGGGTGCATCTGCAAAGATATAGGTGAGGTGAAGGAGTATTATACAAAGAACAAAGAAAAAAGAACAACACGGCACGGGAAACAGGCCCTTCGGCCCAACGAGCCCCCAGCGCCATTTTAACATTGTGAGTTCCCTCTTTCACCCAAAACCCTTGTCTATGCTAATGGAAATCCACATTGGAAACCAGATTGAGGGAAGACAATTTAGGGACAATTTGTTTCACCAACCAGTCTAAGAGCACATCTTTGGGATGTGGAAGGAAACCGGAGCCTCCGGAGAAAACCCATGCAAGCACAGGAAGAATGCGCAAACTCCCATAGACACTGGCTCAAATCCATGTATCTGCACAGCACAGCGATAGTCACTGAGCTGTCATGTTGCCCATCAGCTGGTCCAGTTTAAGCATACACTAACGACGTGAAGCACTAGGATACTCTCGAAACATCCAAGAGCAGCCCTCGCATGACCCACCGCGTGTATGCCCCTTGTTAGACAACAAGGCAGACTGGAGCACTTAATCGACCACTCACATTATGTTATAGTCAATCTTTTCACATTTAGTAAATGTTTCAATCTTCTGTTAAAAATTACTTGACTGTGCTGCGACTCACACTGCTACAAGAAAATAAAAGCTACAGTCTATTGAGACAGGGTTTGTAACAGGTAAAGAAAGCCAGAATCCGAGTACACTTAAAATAAGTTCACAGAATCTGATCCATCTCCCTGTGAAAGAACAGAGTCAGTTGAAATTATAACCTTCTTCTGGTTGGTTTTTGAAAAACAATGTACAGCTGGACTGTTATCTTCCCAGATATCATAGTAGTTTGGATAAGAACTCTTCAATTCTGCGCACCCCTACTGGGCAGGAGTACAGGGTTTGGCTTCTTTTAAGTTATTGATACAGAAACTTATGTGAAACAACATAAATTTTGAAATATGTAACAGTTTATTAAACCAACATAAACATGCTGGAAAACATAAATTACAACAAATTGATCTGGGAAAAGAAAAAAATGATGTGGAGATGCTGGTGTTGGACTGGGGTAAACACAGTAAGAACACTCACAACACCAGGTTAAAGTCCAACAGGTTTATTTATTAGTAAATGTTACCAGCTTTCAGAGCGCTGCCCCTTCATCACCTGATAAAGGGGCAAACCCCGAAAACTAGCAGCATTTATGACCAAAAGAAAAAATAATAGGGTTTTATTTCCAATAGATAATTCAAGTTTAAGCTTTAATTATTATAGGGAATAATAAGGTATCACAGAATCCCTACAATGCAGAAAAAGTGCCCATCCAGCCTGCACCAACAATATTCCCACCTAGGTCCTATTCCCATAACCCCACGTATTTACATTGCTAATCTCCCTGACACTAATTTAACATGGCCATTCAATGTAACCTGCACACCTTTGGACTGGGTGAGGAAACCAGATCACGCAAAAGAAACCCATGCAGTCACAGGGAGAGTGTGTAAACTCTACACAGATAGTGAGACGAGGGCAGAATCGAATTCAGGTCCCTGGTCTGTGAGGCAGCAGTGCTAACCACTGTGTCATGGTGAAACCTCATCCAGTTACCTTAATCCCAAGTGACACTCGTTCTCCCATGAAATAAATCTCAATCCACCTGAAATGTGTTTAGAAGCTTGTGGGATATTTGTAAGCTGCATAGTTAGCTTTTTACAGGGAGTTGTAATGATGACGCCCATATAAATGTTCCAGACCACTCATCAAACTGATGTAATTTTCCAATTCCATGAATTGATGGCATGGTATATCCGCAGAAGGCTAACAGTCACATTAGGTTACAAATTTAAGTGAGAAAAGACGTGGACCTAAATTTCTTCTTTGTGATGTTAGTTCTCAGGATGTCGATTGGATGCTTTTTGTACTGGTGTAACAAAAAAGAAATTACAGCACAGGAACAGTTCCCTAAAGCCTGCACCGACCATTGTGCCCGACTGAACTAAAACCCCAAAGAACAAAGAAAATTACTGGACCAATATGAGAAAAAAATGAAGCCTTTTTTTAGGGTGAATGTATTTTATTGTTGAATTCATAAGCTTTTTAAGCTGCTTTTTGAGTTTTGAAAATATATATATGTGAAATTACGTGACTCTTTTAATCTTGTGTTGCTCCATTATTGATTTGTTTTTGATTTGTTTGAGTATTATCACACAGAAGGAGACCATTCAGCCCATTGAGTCTGCACCAATCACAATCACACCCAGGCCCTATTCCCATAACCTCACGCACTTACTCTAGCTAATTCCCTGATGCCAAGGGGAAATTAAGCATGGCCAATCTGCCTAACCTGCGCATCTTTGGACTGTAGTGGGATATAGTGAAAAGTACTTTTTCTTGCATGCTATACAGACAAAGCATACCATTCATAGAGTATATGGGGAGAAGGAAAGGAGAGGATGCATAATGTATTAATGCAATCAGAGCTAGGGTATAGAGAAAGATCAACTTAATATATGGTAGGTCCATTCAAAATCTGATGGAAGCAGGAAAGAAGCTGTTATTGAGTCAGTTGGTACGTGATCTCAGACTTTTGTATCTTTTTCTTGATGGGAGAAGGTGGAAGAGAGAATGTCCAGAGTGCATGGGGTCCTTGGTTATTCTGGCTGCTTTCCTGGGGCAGTGGGAAGTTTAAATAGTGTCAATGGATGCCATATCTTTTGACCCTTATTCCTTCACAGCTACAGGACCAAAAAAATCAAGATAGGAAGAAACAGCTTCATCTGGGGACAGAGAAGTTAAAGCCATCAAGGATGTTCCACAGCCAAAAGGTGTATCAGAGTTGAAGTTATTTCTGGGCAAGGTGAGCAATTATGGTAGATTTTTAAAACCGTATCTGTCACCTTAACCCCACTCCAGCAGCTGTTAAAGAAACATCAATATTAGAGACGGGGTGAAGAACAAAACAAGCCTTAGTAAAAATTAAGCAGCATCTGCATTTGTCAGCCTTGCTGGTGTACTTCGATCCAACCTTAAGTAGTAATCTGTAATTCATCACCGTATGGAATAGGAGCAGTTTAAGCCCACCAGATATCTGATGGAGAGCAAAATTTTTAGTTTTAAGCTCTGTAGGATGTCCGTCCACTTTGAGTCTAATACACCAATATTTGTTTTGAGCCTCTTTTACCTCCTTTTACCTTACTTCCTTTGCTTCTAGTTCTTTCAGTTCTTGTATGCGACACTATTTTAAAATAATCTCTATAGGTTCTTAGCATTTCTTCAGAACAGCTTTGAAGAGGCCAATTTTCTCACAGTTGTGGCACTCTGCCACCACCAGCTGGACATTCTTCTCACTTGTGCTGTTTGTTCCCGCCCACATTTCAAAATGGTGGCTGGCGTGTTTTTTCCTGTTTTTGCAGCTTGAAGCTTTGGCATGCTTTCCCTCTAAAAAGCTACAAACTACATCCCATGAAATCTTTTCCACAGGACTTCTCCTTCTCCACCAACGAGTGCCTGATTCTATTCCTTGAGCTCTGTTTACTATGCAATCTGCACTGATTACAGTATTTTTGAATCATCTCCTGTCTGTTGGAGATCTGATATTGCTTTGGCCAGCAATGGATGCCATATCTTTTGACCCTTATTCCTTCACAGCTACAGGACCAGAAAAATCAAGATAGGAAGAAACAACTTCATCTGGGGACAGAGAAGTTAAAGCCATCAAGGATGTTCCACAGACAACTCTGTCAGGAATCAGCTCTACGATACCATTATTCACAAAGGATGGCATGGTGGCACAGTGGTTAGCACCGCTGTCTCACAGCATCGGGGATCTGGATGACTGTCAGAGTGGAGTTTGCACATTCTCCTCATGTCTGCATGGATTTCTTTTGGGTGCTCCAGTTTCCTCCCATAGTCCAAAGATTTGCAAGTTAGGCAGGTTGACTATGCTAAAATGCCCCTTAGTGTTCCAAGATGTGTAAGTAGGGGGATTAGCAGGGTCAATATGTGGGTTATGGGGATAGAGTAAGGGGTGAGATACTCTTTCAGGAATTTGATGCAAGCTTGTTAGGCCAAATGGCCTCATTCTGCACTGTCAGGATTTACTTCCCTACCATCTATAGAGATCGCTAATGAACAAGTCCATGCTTTTACCTGGCCTTTGCTTTCTCTTATTAAATTTAGTCTTTCTATTAATAAATTCTAATGGATACTGAAATAAAAGTCAAATGCTTGCATGACTTCTTCATAAGAAGCTGAAGTCTTATTAACGCACTGTCTTAACATCATATTCCATACATCTGACAAAGGAACACCGTTTCCAAAAGCTTGCGGGATTACTATCAAATAAACTTTGGACTTTAACCTGGTGTTGTGAGACTTCTTACTGTGTTTACCCGAGTCCAACGCCAGCATCTCTACATCATGATTATCATCATATTGTCAGAGATTGATCCTAAAGTTTAAAAGGTTATTTCATTCGTATCACTAGTAAGGTCACCTAAGGTACACTGAGGAAGAATTTAGCGTAGCCAATCCATTTAACGTGCACATCTTTGAAGTGTGGGAGGAAACTGGAGCATCCGGAGGAAAGCCACAAAGACACATGGAGAATGCACACACTCTTTACAGACTGTGTGATCCAAGCCGGGAATTGAACCTGGGTCCCTGGCACTGTGAGGTTGCAGTGCCACTGTGCTGCCCTGTCTTATTGTATAATGTAGTGGACTGACCTGATCTTTCTAAGTAACCCTAAAGTTGTTCTGTACCTTGTGAACCTTTTTCTCCAGTTGTCCCAGCCTATTGCGAACCTTCTGTTCTCTGAAAAAGCTTTGGGAATGGTCATGCGGATATCATGTTTCTGCTGAGCCCTGAAATTGTTCTTGCTTCTGTGCTGCTGCTTTGCGCCTGTGCTTACTGCTGTCTGGTCTCTGGCTTTGTGCCTTGCCTTGCGTCCATTTCTCCTTCAATGTTCCGACATCTTGTTGAACCTTACTATATTCCTTTGACGTGCCTTGGAGGATCTCTTTTCTTCCTAGCCCTGTACCTGCCTGCTCTGTCTGTTCATGCTGCCACCGTATCTTATTGTGTGATTGGGGGCCTTGGGGCTGGCCGGTTCTCCCAAAGTATCCTGCTCGAGCTTATAGTTTCTCAAATTCATTATTCTTCATTTCCAGCAAGCATTTACACAATTGGACCACTACAGAAAGTTAGAATTTCTCCCCCTTTCAGATCTCTTTGATTTCTGAATTTTTTTTCTTATTCAGCCAGGAAAATGGGTGTCACTGACTGACCAACATTTATTGCCCATCCTGAATTGTCATTTGGAACTAAGTATCTCCCTGGACCATTTCAGAGGGCAGTTGAGAGTCAACCACATTGCTGTAGCTCTGGAGTCGCATGTTGGCCAGACCGGATAAGGACGGCAGATTTCCTTCCTTAAGGGACATTAGTGAATCAGATGGACTTTTTCTGATAATCAACAATGATTTCATGGTCATCAGTAGATTTTAGTTCCAGATTTTGTTTTTGAATTCAAATTCCACCATTGCTGTGGTGGGATTTGAATCCAGGTCCCAGGACATTAGCTGCATTGCTGGATTAATAGTTGAGTGACAATACTACTAGGCCATCGCCTCCCCTGTGACCTAACATCATTATTATATCATATATCCTTCAGATATTAACCTTTGTTCTACTCACAAAAGCTTCAAAAAGTCTTAATTTTTTGCCACAGATTTGAATGAGACAGTGGCACAGTGGTTAGCACTGCTGCCTCACAGCACGCGGGACCTGGGTTCAATTTGCAGGTCGGGTCACTGTCTGTGTGGAGACTGCACATTTTCCCCATGTCTGCACAGGTTTCCTCCCACAGTAAGAAACACATGCTGGTTAGGTGTTTGGCCATGATAAATTCTCCCTCAGTGCACGCAAACAGGTGCTGGAGTGTGGCGATTTGGGAATTTTCACATTAACTTCATTGCAGTGTTAATGCAAGTCTACTCGTGACACTAATAATTCAACTTTCACTTTAAATAAGCTCATAAATTATGATGAGCTTGTGTATTACAGCATCTGCACTGAAATAATAGCAGAAAATGCTGAAGTTCAGGACTGTTCTTGAGTTGTCAGCTTCTTTTTTAGAAGATGTTTTGCAATTTTTAGGAGATTAGTTTTAGTCTGTTCTTGTTTTTAACAAGTCGTTGCAATACACAGTACTGCCTAGCAAATTACACCAGCGCTTGAATCAATTCCAGTGCAGGTGCAAAACAATGTTTCGGTATCGATTCAAACAAGATGGGCTTAAAATTAGAAATCTATTCGTATTGGAGGCTCATTACATTGTAGCATATCATAAATCAGGATTAGAATAGTATCGTTAATAGAATGAAAGCTGTGGTGCTTGCATCTAGTGAATAATTGAGCCACAAGTGGTTAGTCCATCAATAAACACACCCCCCGTTTGATATTAATTTGCAGCTCATGTTAAAAGCTGAACATATTTTAGGCACAGTCGTGGCAATGGAAGGACATAACGCCTCTAGGTTTCCATTAAGCTTCAAGAAGCAAAAAACAACATAAAATGCCTCTCAGCGGGGGCATCAACTACAATGAGACACAGAGAGACGCGGAGCCATCTGCTATATCAGGATTTACTGGCCAACATACCTGGCTAGGGCTGGATGTCTGAATCAAGAAGCTGTTATATTTTTAGTCCAACCATCCTTCAGAAGGTCGGTTTGCTAACTGATGCTGTTCTGCAGGGATTTGCTTAAACTGTACCATATTTGATCTTTTCAGGATCTAAAGGCGAGAGTATTTTTTTTTGTGTACTTGTCAATTACAGATATCCTCTTAGCTTTTTCCTGCAGCTGGAAATCTTTCAGTGAATTGCTTTTTTGCTGCTTTTGTCAATTCTTAATGCTCCTCAGCTGCGTAAGGTAATTACAGATGGGGAAGTCTACACAGCCCAGTTTCACCCAAGGAGATCCTCCCCTCCTCATGCTTTTAAAATCCTGATTCTTTCTTAGAGATTTCAGAATGCCCTTCGCATGCGGCCCAACTAGAAATTTATTTCATACATTGATCGCCTGTTGTGTGGGATGGAATCTCCAGTCCTCGGTGTCAGGTGAAAAGTAACATAAGACTGCAGAAGATGCAAAGATTCCGCAGATGTGGAGGGAACGGGATCATTTACAGAGTTTCATCTTTCACGTCCACTACGATTCTCATCAATTTTTACAGATGTGCTGTAGAAAGCATCCTTCCTGGTCATATCACAGCTTGGTATGGCTCCTGCTCTGCCCAAGACCGCAAGGAATGACAAAATGTTGTGAACAGAGCCCAGTCCATCAGGCAAACCAGCCTCCCATCCATTGATTCTGTCTACACTTCCTGCTGCCTCGGAAAAGCAGCCGGTATAATTAAGGACCCCATGCACCCTGGACACTCTCTCTTTTCCACCTTTTTCCATCAGGGAAAAGATACAAAAGTCTGAGGTCACGTACCAACTGACTCAACAGCAGCTTTTCTCCTGCTGCCGTCAGACTTACTTCACACTAAGTTGATCTTTTTCTACACCTCAGCCATGACTGTAACACTACATTCTGCACTCTCCTGTTTCCCTCTCTATGAACAGTATGCTTTCTCTGTACAGCGTGCACTCTTTTCACTGTGTACTAATACACGTGACAATCATAAATTAAATCAAAAATCAGACATGTGTGCAATTTTTACAAGCTGGCACAGGATGTGGCAGCCGAGCCAGCAAATTTTATGCCCTTGGGAAGGTGGTGCTGTGTTACCTGAACTGGCATTGCAGAAGACGGCTTCGAGCCAAGTACACCCCAGTGAGTCTGGAGTCATACATAGGCCAGGCTAGAAAAGGACTAACTGCAAGGGATTTAATGAAACACAGGGGTTTTTATGACAATCTGGTAGTTTCATCGTCATCATTACCGAGACTGGTTTTTTATTGCAGTTTTATTTAATTAAGTGCATTTAAATTTCCCAGGTGCTGTGGGAGGATTTGAACTCGTGTCTCCAGATCATTAATCCAGGTTTGTGGAGTCTGAATCATGGAGCCTACTAACTATGCTGCTGTTCCCATGTTTATGGATATTTGAAAAAATAACACCCGTTATACACACATACATATTTACGTATATACATGCAGACTCAGATGTATTATATGTCTATATACACACACATAAACTTTGGCCAGAATTCTTCAGTCTCAAAGGCCCCACTACCATTGCCAGTGAGAACAGAGAATCCCAGCTGCGGGTGAGGTCGGAACATTTCAGCCTTGATTCTTATTGAACCCATAGAATCACGACCATGCAGAAGGAAGCCATTTGGCCCATTGAATCTGCACCCATTCTTACTCAGGCCTATCATCCCCATCCCTGTACTAGCCCTGTACCCTGTGCAGTTACAATGACTAATTCGCCTAATCGGCACATCCTTGGTCACTAAGGGGCAATTTAGCATGACCAATCCCTTTAATTCACACATCATTGGACACTCACAGGCAATTTGGCAGGGCCAATCCCCTTAAGCCACACATCCTTGAGCACCAAGGGGCAATTTAGCATGGCCAACCCCCTTAACCAACACAAGTAGGCTTACATTAACACAGCAATAAAGTTACTGTGAAAATCCCCTAGTTGCCCCTAGTCGCTCGCCTGGTCGGGTACACTGAGGGAGAATTTAACATGGGCAATGCACTTAATCAGCATGTCATTCAGGCTGTGGGAGGAAACCAGGCACCCGGAGGAATCCCATGCAGACATGGGGAGAACGTGCAGACTCCACACAGATGGTGATCCAAGCCGGGAATCAAACTTGGGTCCCTGGCGCTATGAGGCAGCCGTACTAACCACTGTGCCACTCCAGCAATCATGATCTTATTCAATGACAGAGCAGGCTCAAAGAAAGGAATAGCTTATTCCAAGCATATTTCGAATGCTCACAGATTTTTACAAGGAGCAGTGATTCCTGGCATTGTCTGGAGTAAACTCTCTTGCACTCCTGCTCTCCTGCACTCACTCACATTCTCACACTAATACTGAATTCAGTACCATGCTAGCAAATACCTATACTCACATGTGAACAGGCACAGAGAATAGCAATACCAGAATCACATCAGGAATGTGGCAGTGACTTTATTAAGAATTTGTAGTAATTAATCATAAGGCATGGAGTTAAATATGGCTCCAAGACAGTGTAAATCAAGGTGTATTGTGATAGGATTATGAAGTCCATCAGGTGTTTGAACAGAGAGATGAATTGTGAGATTAATCTTTTATAGAAGGATGAATTCTGGAAAATGCTTGTTTTCTTTAATTTGTTTATTCAGAATACACAGTGAGTAATATTGTTTTGCATGGCAGACATAAATCAGCTGAGTATATCCTTCTGGTTAATTTGGCTGAAGTGAGATATTACTGAGGGAAAGGAATGGTTGACAATGGCATTGGAAGCAATAGGTCAAAGATTGAAAAACAGTCATGAGGGCACTGAAATAAAAGGAAAGCAAATCGTCTCACAAAAATCAAACTTTATGGCCAAGATTTTACTGCTCCATTCGCCAGTTGAATCAGAGTGGGTGAGGGATGGACAGTGGAAAGGTTCATTAACCTCGGGCAGGATTTTACGGATTTGGGTTGAGTGAGATGGAAAATCCATCCCACCCTATTGCTTTTACAAACAATTCCCCATGTGCCTTGGGTGTTAAACTTTGTTTGATAATTGTGTAGCAAATTGGAACACTTTACTGTGTTAAAGGCATTATACAAAGATGTGTGGGTTAGGTGGATTGGCCACATTAAATTACCCCTTATTGTGACGAAGATGAGTTAGGATAAATGCATGGGGTTATGGGGATTGGGCCTGGGTGGGATTGTGGTTGGTGCAGACTCGATGGGCTGAATGGTCTCTTTCTGCACTGTACAGTTCAATGATTCTATAAATGCAAGTCATTATTAGAACAATTCATTTTAAATAATGCGCTATTACATCACAACAAGCGTAATCAAGGACCCCACACATCCTGGACATTCTCTCTGCCACCTTCTCCCATCAGGAAAAGGATACAAAAGCCTGAGATTACATACCAACTGACTCAAGAGCAGCTTCTTCCCTGCTGCCATCAGACCTTTGAATGGACCTACCTCATATTAAGTTGATCTTTCTCCACACAACTGTAGTGTTATGACTGTAACGCTACATTCTTCACTCTCTCCTTTCCTTCTCTATGAACAGTATGCTTTGTCTATATAGTGCACAACAAACAATATTTTTTCCTTATATTAGTACATGTGACAATAAATCAAATCAAAAAGGCAAATGTAACATAGTTTAGGTTCTTCACTAGGGTGTTGATTTGTTGACATTTTTGAATCTCATTGAAAACATTTTTTATTGAGATGTAGCCACCAGGTACCTGGAAGCATATTGCTTTCCTGTATGAGAGAGTGTAACACAGGGCATTATCTGGAATGCCTTCACTCAAACTTTTCAAAATATTATGAAATAGCCTGAGGAAATATTGAATCAATAAAATAGCTGTCACTTTGCTCCTGCTCACTGCTCCACTGAGTCCAGGTAAGAGCAATGTAATGTTTCAGAAAGTGGACCAAAGATTCGTGGTTTAATAAACATTCTGATTTCTGCATTAGCAATAGATGACAAGGAAAGTTGCAGAGTTCTCTCCATTTTGAGGGAGAAACAGACTGCCACCTCCACTGCTCTTGGTTTAATCCCCTGTACCCCATCATTAACCCTTAGTTATTATAGTCATTCAGTTGTTACAATTATCTTTATTACATGAGGGGCAGTAAGAGGTTGGTAAGGGTTATGAAGAGAAGGCAGAAAAATGAAAATGAGGAACTTATCACCACGATCGAATGGCGGAACAGACTCGAAAGGCCAAATTGCCTAACTCTGCTCCTATATCTTATGAACTAATAAAGGTCTTACTGGATTAAATTGAAGAATTGGTAACCACAACAAGAATGAGGGAAAGTAATGGATGATTCTAGGTTGCTGCAATGTCCTAATTCTGTTTGGGGTTGCAGATTTTAAACATAAAAAATACATGGTTTGCATATATAGATTTAAAGTAACACGCAACAGGTTTATTGAAAGACAAGTTCTCTGCACAGAACAGAAACTGAACATGAGGAAAATCCTAATATCACCATCAAATCATGTAACCAGACCATACAACAATCATACAACCACTTAAATTGTGTTTACTCATTTCCACATGGCTAATTGTACGTCAGTTTTGGAGGTTTGGCAGCAGGGACAGCTGCCTGTCCTCCCAAGGCCTCTGTTCTCTGGTGTCATCAACTGCTCAGTGTGTAGGTCTTTGTGTGAAGGAGATGGTTCAATTTCCATGCCAGAAACTAAGTACCAAGATCACGGCTGATGCTCCAATGCCATATTGAAGGAGTTTTTAACTGTCAGAGTTCTGTCTTTGGGATGAAGCCCTATTCTTCCCAGGGCACACAAAAGATCCCATGGCACTTCATGATCAAGAATGGGTTGATTTTCTTTGAGTCCTGACCCATATATACTCCTCAGTCAAAATCTCAATGATTGATATCTGCAGTTTGTGGAAGATTCCTGTATACTATTAGTTACTATGTTTTTGTTAATCCAGAAGGAACTCTTGAAATATAGACAATAAAAACAGAACAAAACTTAGCCCAACTTATCAAAGAATAGGTTTAATAAAGAAACTTCATTACACCAAACTTGAGGCTTCACCCTGGGCTATGCTAAATTCCCCACAATTTCCAACATGTTCTAATTTATACTGACTCAACTGATCATTCTGTCATCGTTTGCATGGTTTAATGTGTCAGCGAACGTTATAGCTTGTTACCATTGTCACATTACAATAGATCCAATGTTGTCACCGATTACATTCTAACAGTTTCCAATATTCTAATAGCGAGTAAACTACAAAAATGCTTTATTGGCTGTTTAGCGCTGAGTTCAAGGTATATCTTTGTTGCTGGTGGACTGAGTCAGAGAGTGAGTGTCAGCATGAAAATTGTACATGGAGACCATCAAAATGAATCCAATTTGATCCCAAAACTGAAACCGATACATTTTCCCCTCATAACTCACTGGACAGTGATTTAGTATATAAACCTTCTCAATAGATAGTGAAGAGGGGTGTTATAGTTTGCAGAGAGACTTGGACAAGTTGCAGAGCTGGGCCGAGAGGTGGCAAATGGAGTTTAATGTGGAAAAGTGTGAGGTAATTCACTTTGGCAGGAATAACAAATGTGTAGAGTATAGGGGTAATGGTAGGACTCTTAATAGTGTTGAAGAACAGAGGGATCTTGGTGTATATGTGCATAGATCCCTGAAAGTTGGCAATCAAGTCGATAAGGTTGTTAAGAAGGCATACGGAGTCTTAGCTTTTATTGGTAGGGGGATTGAATTTCGGAGCCGCAACGTCATGTTGCAAACTGTACAAAACTCTAGTGCGGCCGCACTTGGAGTATTGTGTGCAGTTCTGGTCCCCACATTATAAGAAAGATGTGGAGGCATGGGAGAGGGTACAGAGGAGGTTTACCAGGATGTTGCCTGGTATGGAGGGCAGGTCTTAGGAGGAGAGGCTGAGGGATTTGAGGTTGTTTTCGTTAGAAAGGAGGAGGCTAAGAGGGGACCTGATCGAAACATATAAGATGAGTAGAGGTTTAGATAGGGGGGACAGTGATAGCCTTTTTCCTAGGATGGAAAAAGCTAGCACGAGGGGACACAGCTTTAAATTAAGGGTTGATAGTTATAGGATGGATATCAGAGGTAGGTTCTTTACCCAAAGGGTGGTTCGGGAGTGGAATGCCCTGCCTGCAGCAGTTGTAGATGCGCCAAGTTTGGTGGCGTTAAGAGGTTAGTTGATAAGTATATGGAAGAGAAGGGAATGGTTTAGTTTGGAGGGGCATTGCTTTTTATATTGGTCGGTGCAACATCGAAGACTGAAGGGCCTGTTCTGTGCTGTAATGTTCTATGTTCTATGTTCTATTACATGATTCCTACCACTGCCCAGGAAAACTCATTACAGATTATACTTTGTCTTTAACTTGAATTGATGTAGCATCATCAATGTCATATGTTGCCCTATGCATTTCAGAGGAGTGTTATCCTCCTTTGACAGAGCCATACAAGAGAGATGTTAGGACCATTGACGAGAAAGTTGGGAGTTGTCGGGTATCTCTCAAAGGAGCAGAGAAAGGTAGTGATTCAGAGAGATTTAGGGAAGGAGTTTCAGATCGTGTTATCCAGTCAGTGATGGTGAAGTGATGGGAATCAGGAATGCACAAGGCCAGGATTGGAGAAGCACCAAGATCTCAGGATTGTTGGGTTGGAGGAGTCAACAGCAATAGGGAGTGTTAAGGCCATGGTGGGAAGGAACATGAAAGCAACCTCAGTCTCGAATATTCTCATTGACTGAGCATTCTCAATACTCTTGCGTAGAGAATTCAAAAGATTTACAACCTCGTGAAATTGTCTACAGGCCAAGGGATTGTGCAACGTCAGGCGATTATTAAATGCAGTCTGAGGATTCGGGGTAGACCATTTAAGGCAGAGGTGGGGAAAAATTTCTTCACCCAAACAGTGAACTCATTCCACAGAAAATAGTTGATGTCAAAACACTGAATGTATTCAAGAGACAGCTGGATATAGAATTTGGGGTGAATGGGATCAAAGGTTATGGGGCGAAAGCAGGACTAGGCTATTGAGTTGGATAACCAGCCATGATCATAATGAATGGTGAAGCAGGCTCAAGGGACCAAAAGACCTCCTTCTGGTCCTATCTTCTATATTACTCTGTTTCTATGCCACTGTTGTTACCTGATTCAAGTGATCAAATGATTATCATTTCACTGGTGGAATAATGAGTGCCATGATTCTCTCCATCTATCAATGCAGTACTGCCATGTTAAATGAATTGAAGAACGGCTTTGAAAATCTCCACAGATATAATCGATAGTTTTCTTTTCACAGCGAGCCATCAGAAACTCTTCACAATGCTGCTTAATTTGTTTATAAAGCAATCAAGGCAGGTCCACAATTGTGTAATTTCTGAGTTAGATAACTTGCCTACATGTTGATGTACTGCTGTACATCTTATGACAGGTCATTCAGGAGAGCTTGTTTTCTCTGTTAATAGCTAGAGAAAGCATCATCGTTAATGAGAACAAAATGTATTGGATTCTTACTCCAATCCACATGAGTGGCTTATAAAATCTTCAAAAATGTTATAAGGATTCAAATATTTAAATAGAGAGAAATTATTTCTGTTCATAGAACCAAGAACAAGGGGAAATAATCTCAACATTAGAACAGGAAGCTAGAAATACCTATTTCTGGAGGACATGGCTTTAAGATAAAAGGCAGAATGTTTAAAGGAGACGTGAGAGGCAATTTTTTTTTACACAAAGGATGGTGAGTGCCTGGAATGCGCTGCCAGAGGAGGTAGTGGAAGCAGATACAATAGGAACATTTAAGAGGCATCTTCAAATATATGTGAATAGACAGGGAATAAAGGGATACAGATCACGTAAAGGCAAAAGGCCTTCAGTTTGGAAAGGTATCATGTCAGCGCAGGCTTGGTGAGCCAAAGGGTCTGTTCTTTGTTCTTTGTTAAGACCTTTCAGCAGTGGAATCAAGGAGAACTTCGACCACACAGGAAATAGTAGAAACCTATACTCCACCAAAAGGAAGTGGATGCTGGCAGACAATTGAAACTGAGCTGGTATATGTTTTAGTCATGCAAATGTATCAAGTGGAGTAAAGTGGATAAATAAAATAATGTGAAAATCTGCTATGGTCCAATTGAATGATAGAACAGATTATCAAAGGGGCTGAATGGCCTCTTATTCTGATAGTGGGAAATCAGAGTGCTGCACAGTTGCATTGGGGTGTAGGATGAAATTAGGAATGAGACATGTTGATTGAGAGGGTAACACGAACTTGACTCTGCATCTAATCAATGCTTCTCCTTCCAGTATTTGATGGCATTGTGTGGATAGAGACTATCACTGCATCTATTGCTATTTTTCATTGAAAAGTTCTTAGTGTTGGTGTAGAGCTCTGCATTTCCGTAACGTTTACACCACAAGTAAATCCACTAATTAGGTGAGTGGAAATATTGATTGAAAATTTTTCCTTGGAAAGTTTATTCATTGTTTCTTTTCTGTTTATTGTGGTCATGATTGCCCTTTTAAGAGAGTTACCTGATTTGGGGATCCATTTGGGACTGAGAGCAAAATTAACACTCTGAAGGTGGAATCCTTTCTTCAGCAGAAGACATCTAGAAGACATGTAGGCACTGGGGTAGCTGGTGGGCTGCTCTAGGGAAGCCAGGGGAAAGGCAGACGGGGTCGGGGCCTGGTGTTGGTTGCCATCTTCTTTATGGCTTTCCTTATTAATAAGTTCCCTTTGTGTTCCTCATGATGTCTGTAAGCATGCATCATTCCCATGGCAATGAGGATGGGATGGATTATAAGAACACTGCCTACAGCCTGAGTCTTGAGTATCCTGATTTAATCAAAGTCTGAAAAAAAAACTAAATATTCATCTGATGCCTCTTTTTGGGCAAATTAACCCATTTGAGATGTTGCCAGACCTCAAGGGGTGGACATGGAGCAGATCTGAATTGACCAATATGGCCAAAAGTTTAAAAATGTACAAGAAAGTAAATAACCTTTCAAGTGGAGAAGGGAAAATGCCCCAAGTAACTTCAAAAAGTGCCATAAACCAAAGAGGCTGAGATTGCTGTGGTCTTGATCTGAGCAGAACATGTAGGGTCCTGGGTAGTGATCCTTGCATTGAGGAACTGCAGGCAGTAAAGTTCAGAAGTCTTGGGGAAAAAAATCCGCAACTTCCAAAGTCTGGAAGCATCTGTGGGAAGATGAACAGTTAACTTTTTGAAATAGTAGAACTATTTTCTGGTACCTGGGGACATAGGTTGGATTGCACCATGGCTGTTGGTGGAATTTGAATTCAATTAATAATTTGAAATCAATTAAACTAAAACTTTGATTAGTTTAAAAAAATCTACATGTGAAAATAGTCTTCGTAATAGCAGCAAAGCAACTATCACCAGCTGCCACAAAAACACATCTGGCTCACTAATGTCCTTTAGGGAAGGAAATCTGCTGTCCTTAATTGGCCTACATGTCACTCCAGAGCAACAACAAGGTGTTTGCCTTATCTGCCCTGGAGAGATAAATTAAATTGGAAGCTTGGGGTCATGCTTGCAAACAGATTAAATGTCTGTGATTGTCACTGAATTAGTAATCTAGAAATCAGTATAATGTTCTGAGACTTGGTTCGAATCCCACTGTAGTCTGGCAAGCCACTCAGTTCAAAGGCAATTATGGAATGGCAAGAAGTGTTGGCATTGCCAAAAATACCCATGAATGAACAAAAAAACACCATTCCATTATTTTAGAAATAATTTCAGTAATACGCAACAGATGTTTAGAGAGAGAAACAGTGTTAATGATTCAGGTCTTTCATCTTTCATCAGAACCAGGAAAAGTTGGCAATGTGATAGGTTTTGAGAAGAGGTGGATGAGCAAAAACAAAGGAGGAGTGTGTGATAGGGTAGCAGACAAGACAGACGCAATGACAAAAAAGTTAGCTTTACAGGGTCAACGGGAATGGCAATGGGGAAGGAAAAGAAGTGAGATAACAAGATAATGCCCAGTGTGTTCTAATGGCCAAAAGAAAAAAGACAATGAAAGAGAAGGAAACAAAATTGGAGACAGAGTTTATGGACTGAAATTGTTGAACTTAACAGCGAGTTCAGAAAGCTGTGAAGAGCCGAATTGAAATGAGGTGCTATTCCTCATACTTATGTTGACCTCACTGGAACAGCGCAGCAGATCAAGTACATAGATATCAGTGTGAGAGAATAAACTGACAGGTCACGGGAAGCTTGGGTCATGCTTGCAGACAGATTAAATGTCTGTGGTAGGTGGCATTGTCACTGAATTAGTAATCTAGGAACCCGGTGTAATGTTCTGAGACTTAGCTCGAATCCTACTGTGGCAAACATGGTATTTTCATTAGACTGGTAATCCAGAGACCCATTGTAATGCTCAGGGGATCTGGGTTTGAATCTCCCCATGGCAAATAGTGAAATTTGAATTCATTAAAAATCTGTAAAGAAAGATCTACTGGTGACCACAAATCATTGTCAATTGTTGTAAAACCTCATCTGGTTCACTAATGTACAACACCAATTTTAAATCCAACCCAATTTATTTGATAGTAAATTCGCAAGCTTTCGACACTATGTGCCTTCGTCAGGCAAATGCAGCGTTCTGGTCTGCGATAGCACTCATACCAACACAGACAGTCACAGATTGCTGATTAGAATGCGAATCCTTACATCTAACCTGCTATTCAAGTGTTAAAGTGGCTAACAATGTGTGTGAAGGGAATCCTGAGCATTGGTTAGAGAATTGTGTATTTTCTCCAGACAGCACAGTAAGTGAGGTTTTTTGCTAACCCAGGCAAGTTACGGGGGTTACAGATAGTGTGTCATGAAGCCAAGATCCCTATTAAGACCGTCCTCATATGTGCGGAACTTGGCTATCAGTCTCTGCTCAGCGACTCTGCGCTGTCGTGTGTCCCAAAGGCCCCCTTGAAAAACATTTACCCAGTACTCAATGCCAACAACTGCCAGTTTCCGGATGCAATTTTACAACTCATCCCCTTCATCTTGGACCACAATGTCTTCACTTTCAACAATCAACTTTTCATCCAGACACATGGAACAGCCATGGGGACCAAATTTGCACCTCAGTATGCCAACATCTTCATTCACAGGTTCGAACAAGACTTTTTCACCACACGAGATCTTCAACCAAGGTTATATACTAGATACATTAATGACATCTTTTTCCTTTGGACCCATGGTGAACAATCATTGAAACAACTGTATGATGATATCAACAAGTTCCATCCCACCATCAGACTCACCATGGACTATTCTCCAGAATCAGTTGCATTCTTGGACACACGCATCTCCATCAAGGACGGTCACCTCAGCACCTCACTGTACTGCAAACCGACAGACAACCTCACAATGCTCCACTTCTCCAGCTTCCACCCTAGACACGTTAAAGAAGCCACTCCCTATGGACAAGCCCTCCGTATACACAGAATTTGCTCAGATGAGGAGGATCGTGACAGACACCTCCAGACACTGAAGGATGCCCTCGTGAGAACAGGATATGGCGCTCGACTCATCGATCGACAGTTCCAACGTGCCACAACGATAAACCGCACTGATCTCCTCAGAAGACGAACACGGGACACAGTGGACAGAGTACCCTTTGTTGTCCAGTACTTCCCCGGAGCGGAGGAGCTACGACATCTTCTCCGGAGTCTTCAACATGTCATTGATGACGATGAACATCTCGCTAGGGCCATCCCCACCCCCCACTTCTTGCTTTCAGACAACCGCACAACCTCAAACAGATCATTGTTCGCAGCAAACTACCCAACCTTCAGGAGAACAGTGACCACAATACCACACAACCGTGCCACAGCAACCTCTGCAAGACATGCCAGATCATAGACATGGACAACATCATCAAATGTGAGGATACCATTCACCAGGTACACGGTACATACTCTTGCAACTCGGCCAACATTGTCTACCTAATAGGTTGCAAGAAAGGATGTCCCGAAGCATAGTACATTGGGGAGACCATGCAGACACTACAACAGCGGATGAATGAGCATCGCTCAACAATCACCAGGCAAAACAGTTCCCTTCCTGTGGGCGAACACTTCAGCAGTCATGGGCATTCGGCCTCCGACCTGCGGGTAAATGTTCTTCAAGGGGGCCTTCGTGACACACAACAGCGCAGAGTCGCTGAGCAGAGACTGATAGCCAAGTTCCGCACACATGAGGACGGTCTTAATAGGGATCTTGGCTTCATGACACACTATCTGTAACCCCCGTAACTTGCCTGGGTTAGCAAAAAACCTCACTTACTGTGCTGTCTGGAGAAAATACACAATTCTCTAACCAATGCTCAGGATTCCCTTCACACACATTGTTAGCCACTTTAACACTTGAATAACAGGTTAGATGTAAAGATTCACATTCTAATCAGCAATCTATGACTGTCTATGTTGGTATGAGTGCTATTGCAGACCAGAACACTGCAGTTGCCTGACGAAGGCACATAGTGTCGAAAGCTCACAAATTTACTATCAAATAAATGGGTTGGATTTAAAATTGGTGTTGTGAAACTTTACTGAGTTTACCCCAGTCCAATGCCGGCATCTCTACATCATCACTAATGTACTTCAGGGAAGGAAATCTGTCACCCTTACCTGGTCTGGCCTACACATAACTCCAGATCCACAGCAATGTGGTTGACTCTTAAATACCCTCTGAAATGGCCCAGCCAAGCTACTCAGCCCAAGAGCAATTAGGGATGGACAATAAATTCTGGCTCAGCCAGTGACTCTCATATCCCATGAATTAATTAAGGAAAAGAATATTAGGTGATAACCTATCAAAAGAGATGGAATTACAGGAAAGGAAAGTAAGTATTGGAGATGGACATTTGAAACCGAGATAAACAGAAAATGCTGGAAAATCTCAGCATGTCTGACAGCATCTGTGGGGGGAGCCAACAGTTTGCATCTAGATGATGCTTTGTCAAAGCTAAGAGCAAAGAGAATCAGCAGAGATTTATATTATTGGGGTGCGGGAGTGGGGTGGCAGGAGGGTGTGGAATAGGAGAAAGGGAATGTAAATGAGAATACAGAAGGCTGAGAAGGTGCTAAGAGTGTCCATTGAGTGATCAGAATGAGAGAACGGCAGAAGTACAGACGGTTGAAGGATTACCTGAGGAGTGTGGCATTTGCACTGAGGAAGGGGGAGGGGTGGACAAAAGGGAGCACTGGAATAGAGAAATAGAAAATAGAAGTGAAAAAGAAGGATGATAAGATGGAAGAATAAGTTGTAAAGAAATGGAATAAAATAAATGGAAATTGGGGGGGAAGATGGAGGAGAGAGTTTAATGTTGAGTCCAAAAGGCTGTAAAGATGATGTGCTTTTCCTCTAGTTTGCGCTGGGGTTCAGCAGAACATTGCAAAAGCTTGGATATGTGGACAGGAGAGCAGGGTGATATGGTGGAGTGGCAAACAACAGGGATGGCTGCTTCCTGCTTGTGGATGGACTGACAGTGTTCAGCAAAGCAGTCACCCAGTCTATGTTTGGTCTCTCTGATGTAGAGTAGACAGCATTGGGAGCAGCGAATGCAATAGACCAGATTAAAGGGGGTGCATGTGAAGCATTGCTTCACCCAAAAGGGGTGTTTAGGACCTGGGATGGTGAGCAGGGAAGTAGTAAAAAGGCAGATGTTATACTTTCTATGACTACATGAGAAGGTGCTATGGGTAGGGGGTGAGGTGTTCGGTGTGATGAAGGAATGGACCAGGCTGTTCTAGAGAGAATGATCCTTGTGGAATGCCGACAGAAGGAATGAGGAGAAGATATGTTGGGTCATGGCATCATGCTGGAGTTGGTGGAAATGACAGAGGATGATCTTTTGAATGTGGAGTCTTTTGGGGTGAAAAGTGAGGATAAGGGCACCCTATCCTGGTTCTAGGAGGTAGGGAGGGGATGAGAACAGTGGTCTGGGAGACAGTTGAGAGCCCTGTCAGTTATAGTGAGTAGAAAACCATGACTGAGGAAGAATATTGGCAGTGCGACTTTGGAAAGCGACACCATCTGAACACAGATGGCAGAGATAAAGGAACTGAAAGATTTATCAAGATGTTGCCTGCTTTGGAGGGCATTAGCTACGAGGAGAGGTTGGAGAAGCTTGGTTTGTTCTCACTGGAGCGACGGAGGTTGTAGGGCAACTCGATAGAAGTCTACAAGATTATGAGGGACATGGACAGAGTGGATATTGAGAAGCTTTTTCCCAGAGTGGAAGAGTCATTTACCAGCAGACACAGGTTGAAGGTGTGAGGGACAAAGTTTAAAGAAGATGTACAAGGCAAATTTTTTACTGAGGGTGGTGAGTGCCTGGAACTAACTGCCAGGGAAAGTAGTCGAACTTGATATGGTAGTGACTTTTAATGGTCGTTTTGACAAATATATGAATAGGATGGAAAAAGAGGGACATGGTCCCTGGAAGGAAAGAGGATTTTAGTTCAGTCAGGCAGTGTGGTTGGTGCAGATTTGGAAGGCTGAAGGGACTGTTCCTGTGCTGTAATTATCTTTGTTCTTGTTCTTTGAGAGAATGGGTTGGAGTCCTTACAGGATGTGGGGTGTGAAGAGCTGTAGTCAAGGTAATGTTGTTGTAACTCTCTGACATACAGTCACTACAAATGTAGAAAGGGGCCATTTGGCCCATTGAATCTGCACCAACCACAATCCCACCCAAGCTATACTCACGCTCCCCTCCCCCACCCTCTGATATCCTTACAATTTACCCACTAATCCATCTAACCCACTCATCTCAGGACACTAAGGGACCATTTTAGCATGGCTAATCAACCTAACCTGCACATATTTGGACAGTGGGAGTCAGTGGACTTATAATGGATACTGGCAGACAGTTTATCACCAGAAATGGAGACAGAGTCAAGGAAGGGAAGGGTCAAAGATGGACCATGTGACAGTGATAGAGAGGCGGAAATTGGAAACAAAATTGAAGAATTTTTCCAGATCCAGATGAGATGATGCAGTCACACCAAAATAATTGCTGATGTGTTGATAGGGGAATTGTGGGAGGGGATCCAGAGCTTTGTATAAATCTCTGCTGATTCTCTTTGCTCTTAGTTCTGACAAATGGTCATTTAGATTCAAAACACTGGTTTTGTTCTCTCTACTTGGATTTCTTGTGTCGATATGCACACTCTTGGAGATCATCTCCATTTGGCTCTATTCTCTCCCCACAGATGCTGTCAGATCTGCTGAGATTTTCCAGCATTTTCTGTTTTTGTTTCAGATTCCAGCATCTGCAATATTTTGCTTTTATCTTAGAGAAGTTGTTTGGAATGAGAACAAGCTCAGCGAGGCAGAGGAAGAAGATCATCCTTATCAAGATGAGTCCTTAGCCCATCTTGATAAGGGATTGAGGTGGAGAGAGATCAGAAGTCTATAGTGAATATGAGACCGTTAGGGTTATGAAATTGGATGTTTTTGAAGTGACAGAGGACATCAGAAGAGTCAAAGAAACAATACATCAAGCAGGGTAGTATAGATCTTGAGAAAGTGGTAGAAGTGAGATTTGGGGAGACTATGAGGAGGGAAACCCATTGAGGTGAGATTCCCGGAAGAGATGCTGAGTAGTGAGATCATGGCCTTGTGTTGGAGAGGTGGCATTCAACCTCTGCAAGATAGAGGTATATCCAAAACATGAAAGGTGGAATTTCAGTTGGAATTCATGTGGAGTAAGTTGGAACTCGGAGGCAATTATGGAGGAATGAGTTATTCTATTGTTTTGTTTAGCCAAAACTCAAGGGTTGTGAATTAATTTAGTGGCTGCACATTGTTGCCACAAGTACTGAGTGGAATGGAGGTGATTGCTAAAAAAGACATGCTGTTGAAGCTTTTCCCCTTGTGCTCATCAGAAGTGCAAAGTTGCAAAAATACCAAATCTCAAAAGGCAATAACATGAGGAGAGAGGGCAGATCACCAATCACTAATGTGCAGAATGCTGCTTTTCGGGAGGCAGGGACACATTGCTTTCTCTGTGTGTTCTTTGGAATACTAGTTTTGGTATTTCATAGTTGAGCTAAGATAGCATCTTCACATTCCTTTTCCTGCAAAATATTGAATTAGGATGACAGGATGGATCATGACAAATTAAAGACATTAGGAGGACAGCACAGGCCATGGATGCTTAGGGAGATATATTAATCACAGCTACTAACCTTGCCGAACTTGGGACCAGTACAATGTAATAAATTTCTATCCATCATCATTTAGGTGCTCCCTTATCTTATCTGCTCTTTACTCTCAGTAATTCATTGCCTGTTTTTATAAATGTATTTTTATCTTTTGATTCATCGCATCATTGCTCTCAAGTTTTTACTGTTGCCTTCAACTTGTGGTTCATTGAATATAGCCACTGGGATTTTCACCAGGAAACAATACAATCTCACATCATAAAAAGAACAAAAGATAGTTCTTTCAGCAAGTTTGTGGATGATATTGAGATTGCTGAAGTTGTAGATAATTGATCAAGATTGTCAGAGATTACAGAAGGACACAGATAGGCTGAAAAATTGGGTGGAGAAATGGCAGATGAATTTTGATGCGGACAAATGTAAATGATAAATTCAATCAGGTGGAGATATAAAATACATGGCAGAACAATCAGGAGCATAGACACAGAGACCTGGGAGTACAGGTCTACAGATCCTTAAAAGTGGCAGCGCAGGTGGAAAAGGTGGTAAAGGAAGCATAAGACATGTTTGCCTTCATATACCAGGGCATCGAGTATAAAAGCTGGCAAAGTATGTTACAGGTATTTAAAATGTTAGTTAGGCCACATTTGGAATTCTGTGTCCAATTCTGGTTGCTACACTACTTGCAGGATGCAACAACTTTGGAGGGAGTACAGAAAAAGTTTACCAGGATGTTGCCTGGTACGGAGGGTACAAGTTATGTAAAGGGATTGAACAAACTGGAATTGTTCTCCATAGAAAGACAAAGGCTGAGGGGGCAACCTGATAGAAGTTTATAAAATTATGAGGAACATAGATATGGTGAAGAGATAGAAGCTTTTTCCCAGAGCAGTAATGACAACTACAAGGGGGCACAATTTCAAGATGGGGAGGGTTAGGTTCAGTGGAGATGTGTGTGGGGTGGGGGTTAGTTTTTGTTTATATAGAGGATGGTTGGGACCTGGAATGCACTGGTAAGTGAGGTGGTTGAGGCAAATATGTTAGCGACATTTACGACTTATCTGGATAGACACATGAACAGGTGGGGAATAGAGGGATATAGGCAATTGATCTAGATAAGACAACATGATTGGTGCAGGCTTGGTGGGCTGGAGGGCCTGTTCTGTATTGTTGTTTGTTCTAACTCCACTTTTCTCTCCCACATCTCCAAAATCCTCAATTCCCTTACTGATTAAAAAGCTGTCTATTTCAACCTTGAACATACTTAATCATCCAGCCTGAACAGCCCTCTGTAGTGAAGAATTCCACAGAAGAATTTCTCATCTCTGTTTTAATGGGTGATCCCTTTGCTCAGCTTATGCCTTCTGGTCCTGGACTCTTATACAAGGAAGAACAATCTACCGTGTTAAGCTCCCTGAGAATCCTAATGTCTTAGGAAGGTAATCTCTCGTGTTTCTAAATTCCAATGAAATTCTACAAAGGAATAAAGATAGTATAAGTGAGTGGTCAAGGGTCTGGCAAATGGGGAACAATGTTGGTAAATGTGAAGTCATTTTGGTAGGAATAACAGCAAAATGGATTATTTTTTAAATGGTAAAAAATTGCACCATGCTGATGTGCAGAACGACCTGGGCGTCCTTGTACAGGAATCTCAAGGAGTTGGTTTGCAGGTACAGCAGGTAATTAAGAAGGAAAATGGAATTTTGTCCTTCATTGCTAGAGAGATGGAGTTTAAAAACAGAGAGGTTACGTTGCAGCAGTATAAGGTGTGAGCCACACCTGGAGTACCCTGTATAGTCTTGGTCTCCTTGAGAAAGAATATACTGGCACTGGAGGAGTGCAGAGGAGATTCACTAGATTGATTCCAGAGCTGAGAGGTTTGGCTTATGAGGTGAGACTGAGTAAACTCAGACTATATTTATTGGAATTTAGAAGAATGTGAGGGACCTTATATAAACATAAGAAATTATGAAGGGAATAGATAAGATAGAAGCAGGGAGATTGTTTCCACTGGCACATGAAACTGGAACTAGGGGGCATAGTCTCAAAATAGGGGCAGAGCAGATTTAGAACTGAGTTGAGGAGTAACCTCTTCACTCAAAGTGTTATGAATCTGAGGAATTCCCTGCTCAGTGAAGTAGTGAGCTTACCTCATTGAATGCTTTTTAAGGCAAGGATAGATACATTTTTGAACAGTGAAGTAATTATGGTGAGTGAATGGGTAAGCAGAGCTGAGTCCATAAATATTTCAACCATGGTCTTTCTGAACGAAGAGCAGTCCTGAGGGCACAGATGGCCTACTTCTGCTCCTAGTTCTTATATGTATATCCCTCAATATATTGTCCCCTATATTCTTATGTCCTCCCCATTTGAATGGCACATTGTACCACAGTACCATGGTCAGTTCATCCACGTGCATTTGCCACTCTCATCCCAACAAGTTGAAAGAACCTCAAACCTGTTGGGCAATTGCAGTGGAGGACACACCTGCTCTCTAGGTCTCCTTACCTGCCTCAGCTACAGTAACACCCTTTTGTTCCTGACCACTTTCCAAAGCAGAAGCTACTATCCTGAGGTGTGCAACTACCTCCTGAAACAAAGTGGTTAGATAATTCTCACCCTCCCTGAGGTGTCACAGTGTCTGCAGCTCAGCCTCCATCTCAGCAACTCTGAGCCAAAGCTGCAGACACTTACTGCAGATGCACTTGCTCTTGATAACATCAGTCTCCAGGAGTTCTCACGTGCTACTACCTTGACACATCACCTCTTCTGCCACACTTATACATTTTAGTTAATTAATTATTCTATTCATTGTTTTGGGATAGTTATTCATTTTATCACAAGTATTATTTCAAATTTTGGAAGTTAGACCTTGACTACTTATTGGATATTTATCAGGTACTCACCAACATCTCACTTCCTCCTCTGTATTATAGTAGAAACCTGTTCCTATAGGGTGAAAAAGTTTGAAAAGCAAAGGAGTGCCATTCTCCCTATCTCATCAAATTGAAATGATTCCCTGAGACCAGCGTCCCTTCACCAAATTTAATTTTATATGCAGAGTGTAAACCCAGAGTGTCGGTGACAATGACACTCCACATTATATACACAGACAGGATTCCCCGATTGGACAAGGTATTCCTGCCTTAATCAGCCTGTCTTCTAAGAAGTTCACATCGTGGGCCTCGTTAAAGTCATTGAACATCTTCCGACCAAAATGAATCACTTCACAGCTTTCCACATTGAACATAATCTGCACTTGTTGCCCATTTCACCACATAATCTATGCCAAATTGCTCCTGTCCCTTCTTAAAGATCCAATTTTCAGATTATCCATAAGTATTGAAATTGTTACACTCTGGACCAAGGTCTAGATCATTAATCTGTGGCGGGAAGAGAAAGGTTCCCAACACTGACCTGTGCGGATCTCCAGTACAAACCTTTTTCCAGTCCAATAAAAATCCATTAACCACTGCTATGTGTTTCCTGTCACAGTCAATTTTGTATCTATATTGCTACTGTCCCTTTTTCTTCATGCGCTATCATTTTTCTCACAAGAGAGAGCCTAATTATTCCTTCCTGGCATTTAATGACATTGCCATTCCTGAATCTATGCCATTAATATCCTGGGTGATACAAGAAACTAAACTGGACCTGCCACATAAATATTATGGTTACAGGAGCAGGTGGGAATTCTACAGCAAGCAGCTCACCTTCAAACTCCCCAGAGACTTTTCAGCATCAAAAGGCACAAGTCAGAACCATGATGAAATACTTTTATATGAGTGTAGCTCCAACAATATTTAAGAAAATGAACATCATGCAGAACAAAGAAGTCTGCATGACTGCACCCTATCCATTACCTTAAACTTCACTCCCTCCACCACCAGTGCACATTAGCAACTCTGTGTACCTTATAAAAGATTTTACAGTATTTCACTATCCCAAACCCATGATCCCGACCAGGAGACCAAAAGCATGGGAAAACTGCCAACTGCCATGTTCTCCTCCATGTTTAGGTGCATCCTGACTTGGAATTATATTGCCGATATTTCTTTCTTATTGAGTCAAAATACAGAAACTCTCTCCCTGACAGCACCATAGATGTACCAACACTGTATGTGCTTTAAACTCACCATCACCCTCTAAAAGACAATCAGGGATCAACTTTTTCATGAAACATTCTTTGTCTCCTTTTGCATACTTGGTTTGTTGAGCCCCAGGGGACTACATCGATAAATTTGCAAGACATGTTAAAAGCGAGGCTGCTGCCCTCAGGAATAAACTGCCCTCATAAATAATAAACTGACCTTCCAGGAGGTGTTAGCCAGTCTGCTTCCCCTCACCTCACCATTGTTAATTCCATAAGTGGGAGGTTAAGAAGTGGAATGAGGTCGATTTTGAGATTTTTAAAACGATAAAATAACACTGAACCCTAACAAATCTATTTTCTGTGTTTGAAATTACCCTCAGAGGGAATTCAGTGCAAATCTTGTTCGGAAAATGAAATAAAATTAGGAAAAGAAAGATGTGACCAAGGGATAAAAGAGGCAGAGAGAAAACATAAAATTTATCTTGTTTTGGAAATTTAAAAAAATCTCCAGCGATAATGAAATGTGAAGGAACGAGACTCCAAATTTGGAAAAGCAAATTTTCAGGGCAAGTGATATTGTAAAGTAATGCATCGTGTTGTTAAAAGTCCACATTGGAATGGACATCTGCTAGCATTTCCTGGTGATTTTATTGGGTACCTGCTGGGCAAGTGCTGCAACTTCACGCCTGCTTGGCAAGATGCCAATGTAACAAAGCTTGTGGAGGAGTAGATCAAATCACACAACCTCTTGCAGACTTCTGTGTTTATGTTTCCAAGAGTTGATGCTTGAAGCTGCTGTCTCATTCTGTTATAACAGAGAGCCTTCATAGCCTAACCTACCGCAAAATCCAAGCCGATATTAACGTTATTCAGAACATTTGTGTATGCTTCATGTAAGAAGCATTGAAATTATTTTTAAGGTAGATTAATATATTGTGATTTCTATGTTTTTGACTCATTGAGAAAATACCTATTTTCGGTGGGTTGACATGTTCAATTTCTTTATTGAGATTAACTTGACAGCATCTTTTGAATGGCAGATTCCTAATTGTTCTATGCTTGAGGCCATTTGCCTATCTGAAGTACAGACAGAAGAAGAGCACATGGTGGCATAGCGGTTACACTGCTGCCTCACAGCTCCAGGGAGCTGGCTTTGATTCCCAGCTTGAGTCACAATCTGTGTGGAGCCTGCATGTTCTCCCTATGTCTGCATGGGTTTCCTCTGAGTGCTCTAGTTTCCACCCCAGTTCAAAAGATGTGCTGGTTAAGTGCATTGACCATGCTAAATTCTCTGTCATTGTACCCAAACAGTGCTGGAGTATGGCGACTAAAAGATTTCTACAGGAACTTCATTGCAGTATTAATGTAAATCTATTTGTGACATTAACAAAATAAAAAATGAGAGAAAAATAAATGAAAGGAGGGTAATAAAGACTGAAAAATAATAGTGAATATTTATTAGAGCTATCCAGATTTGTGTGAGAAGTCAAGTGCCTAGTTCTACCTCTTCGGATACATGCCTGATAATATCACTAATTAATTTTGAAATGCAATAATAATTTATTCTCTTAAGTGTATAATATTATCTCTGAGGTATTGTAGTACTCTTAAGAGCCAATAATTATTGTAATTCCCAGTGCTTAACCTAATGATGGTATCAGCTACATTTACTAGATACTGCGTGCATACGATAGTGCTTGTAGTTGACTTTATCTCTAATACACTTATCATAAGAGCATTGCTGTCCATTAGTTCGAACTTTTGTATCCAGTAATGCAGTTTGGGCTTTTCAAAAAAATGTTCCCTTTTGCACTGTTTCCCCATGTGGGAGAGTCTACAACTAGAGGGACATATTGTCAGAGTAAGAGGTCACCCATTTCATAGAATCTCTACAGTACAGAAAGAGACCATTCAACCCACAAGTCTGTACCGACAACAATCCCGCCCAGGCCCTATTCCTGCAATCCCATACAATTACACTGCTAACCCCCCGGACAGTAGAGGCAATTTACAATGGCCAATCAACCTAATCCACACAACTTTGGACTGCGGGAGGAAACCGGAACACCTGGAGGAAACCCATGCAGACATGGAGAGAACATGCAAACTCCACACAGACAGGAATTCCACATGAGGCTGGAATTGAGTCCCTGGTGCTGTGAGGCAGCCATGCTAACCACTGTGGCACCATGCCCAGAAACAGAGATGCAGAGGAATTTCTTGTCTCAAAGGGTAATGAATCTGTGGAATTCTTTACCACAGCGGGCTACAGAAGCTGGATGATTAGATATATTCAAGGGCGAGATAGACAGATATTTAATCATTAAGGGAATCAAGGATTATGGGGATAGAGTGGGAAAATGGAGTTGAGGATCATCAGATCAGATCAGTCAAGATCTCATTGAGCAGACTCGATGGGCTGAATGGTCTATTTCAACTCCTACATCTTTTGATCTTATGGATACTCATTGTTCCTGCCAAGGGCAGCATTTATTGTCCATTCTCATTGCTTCTTGAAAAGGTCATGGTGGGTCTCCGTCTTAAAATGTTGCAGTTTATGTGATGAAGGTATTCCAATGGTCCAATTAGGCAGGATTTCCAGGATTTTGAGCTGGTAACCATAAAGTGACAATGATCTATGCCTAAATCAGGATTGTGTATCATTCAGAGGGGAATCACCTTGGAGATTAATAACCTTTAACAGAAATGAATCTCCACTGCAAAGAAAACTCCAAGGACAAGATTTTGCTTTTTAAGGCTTTTACTGTAACACCAACTAAAATCAATATTACTCAAACAGCAATTAACTGTTGAAGGATATTTCAAAAGAAAAAGTAAATTTCACTTTAAATAGTCAATACAACCAAGACATGCCTCATACCATTACATGCACTCGTATTACTTCCTGCATAAATATGGGACCAGGAGCAATCTTTTTCAGGAGTCCTGCGCCATGTTGGCCCCCTCACTTCATGCTCAATCATCTCAGTCCTAAAACCTCATTCACCAGCAATCATATTCTGTCTGAAGCCCCTAGACAAGGTGCCCACTGGCAGACTGCATTATATTCCTAGACTCTCCCCTCCTATCTTGTCAGAGGGTCTGGTTGGCTCTCGCACCCCTATCCTGAATTTTACACTTAGGGATGTACCTGAAGATGACGTGGGCTTAAATGAACGTAGAACTGGCTCCTGGCTAGGGTCACATTATTAATGTAATGTTACATGGCTGGCCAATAAAGATTTAAATTAAAATTTAATTCAAAATCAATTAATTATTGTATCAACACAGTCAGATCAGAAGAGGTGGAATTAGGCACTTAGGTCACAATATGGCTTCAGTGTCATAAGAAGTTCAATGATCTTCTGCAGTTGGCAAGCATAAGTGTAGAGGTGACATGGGCCTGTGGGGAGAAATGTAATCAGGTGTCCATTCCTCTGTGTGCTTGGGGGTCTGAGCGTGCATGCCAACAAGCACTGAAACCTGTCTGGCCAAGGCTGGAGAGTCAGTACGATTGGCCTCAGTGCACTGGAGGGCGAGGTGTACCTCAAGCTCAATGCCCGGATGTGGGGAGAGAGGGAGCTGAAACGGACCATGGAGAATTAATGAGGCTTTTCATTTTTCTCTGTCAGGAGAAGAGAAGTGACAATGCTAGGGATTGCTGCTGAACAACAGGGGATGGTCCCAAATCTTATTTATTTATTAATGTCCCAAGTAGGCTTACATTAACACTGCAATGAAGTTATTGTGAAAATTCCCTAGTCACCATTTGGATACTCTGAGGGAGAATTTAGCATGGCCAATGCATTTTTTGGATAGTGGGAGCACCCGTAGGAAATGCATGCAGATACGAGGAGGATGCGTCGACACCACACAGACAGTGATCCAAGCCTGAAATCTAGGCCCCTGGTGCTGTGAGGCAGCAGTGCTAACCACTGTGCCACTGTGCCACCCATGCATCAAATTGCATCAAGTTCTGTTAAGGATGGATGACCTGAATTGGTTCCCCAATAAACAACCCCTTGATTTTAAAATTCTCATCCTTATTTTCAAATCCCTCCATGACCTTTCCTCTCATGTGGCTGCAATCTCCTCTAGCTTCACAATTGTCCAGAATATCCATGTTTACTTTCAGCATCCTTAATCACCCAACCATTGGCATCGATGCTTTCAGCCACCAAGGCCCTAACCTGTGGAATTCCTTACCCCTCCACGTCTCCAATTCTGCTTCCAGGATACACTCACTTCAAATTCTCATCTTGTGGACCAAGTCTGTGGTCTTTTGTGATATTTTACATCATAAAAGGCAGTATGTAAATACAAGTTATTGTTGTGGTTTATTTATTAGTATCACAAGTTGGCCTATATTAACATTGCAATGAAGTTTCTGTAAACATCCCTTAGTCAGCCCAGTAGTTAGTGTTGCTGCTTCACAGAGCCAGGGATCCGGATTCAGTTCCTGGTTTGGGTCACAATCTGTGTGGGGTCTGCATATTATCCCTGTTGGTTTCCTTGGGTTGTTCCGGTTTCCTCCCACAGCCTAAAGATACGCAGGTTAGACGATTTGGCCATGCTAAATTCTCCATCATTGTACCCAAACAGGCACCAGAGCTTGGTGACTAGGGGATTTTCACAGTAACTTCATTACAGTGTGAATAATAAATAAATTGACTTTACTTTTAGTCGCCACACTCCAGCACTCGTTCTTGTATACGGAGGGAGAATTTAGCATGGTCAATGCATTTAACCAGCATGTCTTTGGATTGTGGGAGGAAACCGGTGCAACCGGAGGAAACCCACACAGACACGAGGAGAACAGGCAGACTCCACACAGACAATGACCCAAGCTGAGAACCGAACTTGGGTCCCTGGCACTGTGAGGCAACAGTGCTAACCACTATGCCACTGTGTCTTCAATTCACTGTTTTGGGGAAATTTGAAGCATGTTTGTAAAAAGAAAGGTGTACAATTTCAGACTCCAAGAATCTGCCCTCAAGAATCTTTCAGTTTTCAACTGGCTTTTCGCTGTACAATCAAAAAAAAAATCCATTTTCCTTTTATTGAGGCCACAGGTTTATTACCAGTAATAGATCAAGAGCCAGTTGAAGGCTATCATTTAATCTGTGGATTCAAATCGCAGCCATAAAATGCTCGTGCAAATCTCCAGAAGCTTATGTCATGTCATCCAAACCTTGAGAGAAATAACAATCTGATTTATTTCCCACTGTGTAGCGTCCAGAATTTTATATGATACAAGATTGTTGCGTCAATAAATCGCTTTGCAGACAAATTGAAAATGGGGGAGAGAGAAGGCAAACAAGATTTCTGGAAAGCAGAAAGCTGCCAACGCTTCTTTGACAGCAAATGTGATCACCACCAGCTAGGAAAACAAGGACAGCAAATACACAAGGACACCATCGTTTCAAGGTTCACCTCTGTGTCACACTGGTTCCGTAGAAGTGTTGTAGGAGCAGTACGGTGGCGCAGTGGTTAGCACTGCTGTCTCACAATGTCAGTGACCTGTGTTCAAATCGGCCTTGGGTCACTGTCTGTGTGGAGTTTGCACGTTCGCCATGAGTTTGCGTGAGTTTCCTCCCACATTCTAAAGATGTGTGGTTAGGTTGATTGGCCATGCTAAATTGCCCCTTGATCGCAGGGGAATTAGCAGGAGATATAAATGGGGAATGGGCTTCAAGTGGGATTATTGTCAATGCAGGCTCAATAGACAAATGGCTTCCTTCTGCACAGCGAGGATTCTATGTATCGTAAAGGACATTATTTAGTCCATCAAGGCTACCCTAGTTCTTTAGAAGATGAATCCAGATGGTTCCATTGGAGCAGCACGGAGAGGCAGCGATTTGGGAGAGCGAGAAGTTCGATTGTTAAGTAGTTTTTTAACTTTTCTCTTTGTTTAAAACAGCGAGCGGGAGTAGTTTTTGCCGTTTTTTATTTAAACTAACTTGTAACCGGAAGTCGTCACTAGGAGGCTGCCGGTAGTTGTAGTTTTTCTCTCTGACTCTATAAATTGGTCCAGAGAGGTAACCCGATACTCTACACAGGTAGAGTATCCCACCCTCCCCCCTCCTCTAACCTAATAATAAAAGTGTGTGTGTAGTTTTTTTTTCTCTCCTGCAAATTAAAGTAACAGTGATGGCAGTGCAGGTAGTACATTGCACCTCCTGCGGTATGTATGAGGTGAGGGACACCAGTAGTGTTCATGCTGATTACACCTGCAGGAAGTGTGCACATTTGCAGCTCCTTGAGGATCGTGTTAAGGAGCTGGAGCTGTAATTAGAGGAGCTCAGGGTAATTCGAGAGGTTGAGGAGGATATAGGCAGGAGTAACAATGAGATTGTAACTCCTATAAGTGATAATTGGGTAACTATTAGGAGGAGGGGTAAGAAGCAATCGGGGAGACAATCCCCTGGGGCTGTTCCCCTCCAAAACAAATTTTCTGTCTTGGAGGCTACAGTTGAGGAAGAATCAACTGGAGCTGACCAAAGGGAGCAGGTCTCTGGGGGTGAGCCTGCTGAGAATGCTCAGGTGGGTGGGGGGAATAAGAGATTAGGCCTAGTTATAGGAGACTCCATAGTTAGAGGGACAGATATGAGGGTAAATAGTAATAAACAGGACTCAGGGCTGGTGTGTTGCCTCCCAGGGGCTGGGGTCCAGGATGTTGCAGATCGGGTTTTTAGGATTCTTAAGGGTGAGGGGAGTCAGCCCCAAGTCATTGTTCCTGTGGGGACACATGATGTAGGTAGGACAAGGGAAGGGGATATTAAACAGAAATTTATGGAGTTAGGGTGGAAGCTTAGGTCCATAACAGGCAGAGTGGTTATCTCTGGACTCTTGCCTGTGCCAAGGGATAGTTTAGAGATGAACAGAGAAAGGGATAGTTTTAACTCATGGCTGCGTGGATGGTGCAGGAGGGAGGGGTTCAGGTTCCTTAACAATTGGGACTCATTCTGGGATAGGTGGGACCTCTTCAAGAGAGATGGTCTACACCTGAACCAGAGGGGAACTAATATCTTGGGGGGAAAATTTGCTAAGGCTATGCAGGGGGCTTTAAACTGATTCGGAGGGGGGTGGGATCCTAATTAGTTGGGGTGCTAAGAGGGATGAGAGTAAGGGGGTCATAGAGGAAAGCTGTAAAACACAGCAGCGTACGGGTCGGGTAGGGCATGGTTTGAAATGCGTATACTTTAATGTAAGGAGTATTGGCAATAAGGGGGAGGAACTTGCAGCTTGGACCAGTACCTGGAACTTCGATGTTGTGGCCATTTCAGAGACTGGGGTAGAGCAGGGACAGGAATGGATGTTGCAGGTTCCGGGGTACAAATGCTTTAGTCGGAGTAGAGAAGGGGGTAGAAGGGTGGGAGGAGTGGCGTTACTGGTCAAAGACTGTATCACGGTGATCGAAAAGAAGTTTGATGAGGACTTGTCTGTTGAGGTAGTATGGGCTGAGATTAGAAACAGGAGAGGAGAGGTCACCCTGTTGGAAGTCTTTTACAGACCTCCTAATAGTTCTAGAGAGGTTGAGGAAAGGATTGCAAAGTCAATTCTGATTAGGAGTGAAAGTAGTAGGGTATTGTGATGGGGGACTTTAACTTTGCTAATATTGATTGGAATAGCTATAGCTCTAGCTCGTTAGAGGGGTCAGTTTTCGTACAGAGTGTGCAGGAAGGTTTTTTGACTCAGTATGTAGAGAGGCCAACTAGAGGTGAGGTTACATTGGATTTGGTGCTGGCAATGAGCCAGACCAGGTGTTAGGCTTGGAAGTTAGTGAACATTTTGGTGATAGTGACCACAATTCGGTTACGTTCACCTTAGTGATGGACAGGGATAGGCCTGAGGCTGGGGGCGGTAGTTATAGCTGGGGGAAGGGTAATTATGAGGCCATCAGGAGAGAATTAGGGTGCATAGATTGGACTAGGGAACTACAGGGACTGGGAACATCTGGAATGTAGTGCTTATTCAAGGAGCAGCTGCTGCGAGTCCTTGATAAGTATGTCCCTGTCAGGCAGGGAGGAAATGGACGAGTAAGAGAGCCTTGGTGTACGAAAAGAATTGATTTGCTGGTTAAGAAGAAAAAGGAGGCTTATGTCAGGATGAGGCTTGAAGGCTCAGGTAGTGCAATGGATAGCTATAGATTAGCTAGGAAGGAGGTAAAAAGTGAATTGAGGAGAGCTAAGAGGGGACACGAGAAGATGTTGGCTGATAGGATTAAGGAGAATCCTAAAGATTTCTTTCGATATGTTAAGAATAGAAGATTGGTTAGGGCAAGATTAGGGCCAGTCATAGACAGCAGTGGGAAGTTGTGCGTGGAGCCTGAAGAGATTGGTGAGGCACTGAATAAATATTTCTCTTCGGTATTCACGCAGGGTGCTGGAAATGTAGCTGTGGAGAGCACTGAGGTACAGGGTTGCAAATTGGGGAATATTGTAGTAGATAGGGAGGATGTGTTAGAAATTCTCGAGGGTTTGAAGTTGGATAAGTCCCCTGTGCCGGACGGGATTTACCCTAGGATTCTCTGGGAGGCAAGAGAGGAGATTGCAGAGCCTCTGGCTCTGATCTTCAGGTCCTCGTTGGTTACGGGTGTGGTTCCGGAGGACTGGAGGATAGCGAATTTGGTCCCATTGTTTAAGAAGGGGAAGAGAGACCTTCCAGGGAATTATAGGCCAGTGAGTCTTACTTCTGTTGTGGGCAAGGTATTGGAGAGAATTATTAGGGATAGGATTTTTAGTTATTTAGAGAGAAATGAATTGATTGGGGATAGTCAGCATGGTTTCGTGAAGGGTAGGTCATGCCTTACTAACCTCATTGAGTTTTTTGAAAAAGTGACCAGAGAGGTGGATGGGGGTAAGGCGGTTAATGTAGTATATATGGACTTTAGTAAGGCTTTTGATAAGGTGGCCCATGGAAGACTTCTACAGAAAATGCAGATGTGTGGAATAGAGGGTGATTTAGCTAATTGGATTCGAAATTGGCTGGCAGATAGAAGACAGAGGGTGGTGGTTGATGGGAGATATTCATCGTGGAGTTCGGTGACGAGTGGTGTGCCTCAGGGGTCTGTTTTGGGGCCCCTGCTGTTTGTAATTTTTATAAAGGATCTGGATGAGGGTATTGAGGGATGGATCAGTAAATTTGCAGATGATACTAAAGTTGGTGGTGTGGTAGATAGTGAAGAGGGGTGTTTTAGTTTACAGAGTGACTTGGACAAGTTGCAGAGCTGGGCCGAGAGGTGGCAAATGGAGTTTTATGTGGAAAAGTGTGAGGTAATGCACTTTGGCAGGAACAATAAATGTGTAGAGTATAGGGCTAATGGTAGGGCTCTTAATAGTTTTGAGGAACAGAAGGATCTTGGTGTATGTGTCAATAGATCCCTGAAAGTAGGCAGTCAAGTGGATAAAGTTGTTAAGAAGGCTTATGGATTCTTAGCTTTTATTGGTAGGGGGATTGAATTTAGGAGCCGCAGCATCATGTTGCAGCTGTACAAAACTCTAGTGCGGCCGCACTTGGAGTATTGTGTGCCGTTCTGGTCGCCACATTATAAGAAAGATGTGGAGGCATTGGAGAGGGTACAGAGGAGGTTTACTAGGATGTTGCCTGGTATGGAGGGCAGGTCCTATGAAGAGAGGTTGAAGGATTTGAGTTTGTTTTCGTTAGAAAGGAGGCGGTTAAGAGGGGATCTTATTGAAGCATATAAGATGATTAGAGGTTTAGATAGGGTGGACAGTGATAGCCTTTTTCCTAGATGGAGAAAGCTAGCACGAGGGGACACAGCTTTAAATTAAGGGGTATGAGTTATAGGACGGATATCAGAGGTAGGTTCTTTACTCAAAGAGTGATTAGGGAGTGGAATGCCCTGCCTGCAGCTGTTTTAGATGCGCCAAGTTTGGTGGCGTTTAAGAGGTTAATTGATAAGTATATGGAAGAGAAGGGAATGGTTAGTTTGGAGGGGCATTGCTTTTTATTTTGGTCGGCACAACATCGAAGGCCGAAGGGCCTGTTCTGTGCTGTATTGTTCTATGTTCTATGTTCTATGTTTTTACAACAATCAGTGATAATTTCCTGGTCACCATTACTGAGGCTAGCTTTTTATTCCAGATTTATTGATTGAATTTAAATTTCACCAGCTACTGTGGTCGGATTTGAACCCACATCCATAGTGCATTAGCCTGGGCCTCTGAATTACTCATCCAGTGATGTTACCACTGGGTTGCTGGGCCCCTTTCTTGCAGAAATAGTTGCCGTAAGTTTGTGTCTGGTCTGAATGTTAGTGAATGGAGGAGTGACTGAATGGGTAAGAGGTGAGGTGAGTGGGGTGGTAATGGGTTGATGGGTGATTGGGTAGATAGATAAGTGAATAAATAGATAGCTGGGTGAGATGGTGGGTAGGAGAAATGAGTGAGTTGATAGATGGGTCAAGATGTAATTGGGTGGTTGGGGATAGTCAGGTTGGGTTAACTCGGGGGGGGTATATTTTGTTATGGTCGACAGGGTGTTGTGTAGCCGGGTGGTTGGAGAGGTGTTACTAATAGATCAGTTATGTAGTTTCTTAGATGTTTGGCTAGATTTTAATCTGAGTAACATTCCCCGAGTAACTGCTCAGGAGAGAACTCTTGAGAAGCTGGTGATGAGTCGCTATCTTGATTGGCTGCAGTCCTGAGTTGAAAGTTCTTCGATTGGGACTGGTGAGTGGTGGGTACCAAGTAACTATCCAAAGTCTCTGCTTCTGAATCAGTGTTAGAGACATTAGCAGAGGATTCCATGGCGCTGGAGAACTGCTCATTAGAAATTGCCCATTTCCATGGAGGGCTGCATTTCAGGATTTTCACAGAGTCTGGATGCCCACTTTCAGTCATATGCTCAGTCTCCATTGACCTGGAGATGAGAGTATTTTGCCCAGGTATCTCAACCTTTCAAAATTTTGGATATATTCATTCATGGTTGTTGGATCAAATACGTGGAACTCCTAGCCAGAGCACTTCCAACTTATGGACTGCATTGGATGAAGATTAGTTCACCCCCCAATCTCTGAACGATGATTAAGGATGGAAAATAAATGTTGGTCTAATCAATGACACTCCCATCTTCAGAATGATTAAAAAAATGACAGTACCATTTGGATCCAGTGGCTGTGGGCGACATGGCAGCACAGTAGTTAGCATTGCACAACACCAGGGACCCAGGTTTGATTCCCGCCTTGGGTCACAATCTGTGCAGAGTCTGCATGCTGTATCCATGTCTGCATTGGTTTTCTCTGGTACTCCGGTTTCCTCCCATTGTCCAAAAGATGTGCTGGTTAACTGCATTGGCCATGCTAAATTTTCCCTCAGTGTATCCAAACACTGGGCAACTCAGGAATTTTCATAATAAATCATTGTAGTCTACTTGTGACATTAATAAATAGTCTTTTAAAAAAAACTGTGGAGTATTGCTAGTAAATAGAGCTGGATTTTCCTGTTGGCATCCCAAATGGAACACCAGGGCCATATGTGGATCCCAGGCCCACACTTATTGACAATGCATCTGGTAATGCAATTTTACATGAAGTGGGCTCCTAACTGACTGTCCCATCATTCACTGTCTAATTAAGGGTGGTGAATGAAGCTACGCAGGTAGAGGCTTGCTGGCAGATAGTGCAGAACTTGAATCCCCAGCTGGAATGATATGAGGACATCTGAAAATAGAGATGCTCTCAGAAGGCTGCTGAAATTTTAGAATTAGTGAAGGTCTGTAGTTGTCAGGGCAATCAGTGTAGAGGTGAAACACTTTCTCAGGAAGGGTTTTGGCTATGGTTGAGGCCTCTTCATACTTGTTGCTCATTCATTGAGCTGATGAGCTTTCCCCACCTTGTCAGCAGGTGACCTCCTGCAATGGCCTCTTAGCTCAGTGGTGAGGTGGGGTGAGGAGGGCGGCAGGCACGTTTTTCACCAGGAAAATACTCCTCCCAACTACAGCTTAATTTGGCCTAATTACCCAGGTCTATGGAACGGGTTATCAAATCTCCACAGCAGAACATCCTTGGGAAAGTTGCCAGGGGATGGGACAGTCTCAAATATTAATCAATCTGAAACTCTCTGAATTTTCCCAATTCTCCCCTTTCCATCTCTGAAGCTACCTCTGCCTTCACAGCAAAATTCAGACCTATGAGTCTTGAATGAGTTGCATAGTTCCAGAGCGAGTCATGATACTGAAGAGAAAAAGGAGGTTGTGAATTTTTGAAATTTTTTATCCCAGAGAGTTCTGGATGCTCTATCATTGAGTATATTCAAGACTGAAGTTTGAGAGAATCAGTAGGTATGGGAGGAGGTGGACGAAAAGTGGAATTCTTTATTCATTTGCCAGACATGGATATCACTGACTGTCCAGCATTTATTGCCCATCGCTAGGTGCCCTTGAGCTGAGTGCTTGCTAGGCCATTTCAGAAGTCAAGAGGCAACTACACTGCAATGGCTCTGGAGTCACATGTAGGCCAGACCACCAGATTTCCTTCCCTAAGGGACATTAGTAAGTTAAATGGATTTATCCAACAATTGACAATGGTTTCATGGTCATCAGTGGATTCTTAATTCTAGGATTTTTTTTATTGAATTGAAATTCCACCATCTGCCACGGTGGGATTCAAACATGGGTCCCAAGAACATTAGCTGAGTTTCTGGTTAATAATTCAGTGATGAAGCCACTAGGTTGAGGTGAAGGATCAACCATGATGGCCAAGCAGTCCCAAGGGGTCATATAGCCACTCCTGTTCCCCTTTGTTAAGTTCCTGGGTCGAATTCAAAATAATGGAAATGTATGGGGAGCCATTCAGAATCTCAGAAAGGAAAAAGGTAGGAGGAGCCTCAATGATACACAGCAGAACCTTTCTCATAAAGACCAGCTAAAAGCCAGCAGTGGAGCTTCATGTAATAGACATCTTGTCGGAAAATAGCAGGTCAGCTGCCCATGACCTTCTACCCATTGAGACCAATGAACTAAGAATCACAGGCTTTGTACTCATTGCTTAAGCATAAGCTACTTGCTGCTGTGCAAGATCTGACCTGTGACCTATTAATGCAGTGAATTCTTTCCAGCACTGATTGAGCCAAAGCATTTTCTGTTTCTATTTTAGACTTCCAACACTCAGCGATAGATCCCGCTTATGTGCAACAGAGCAAGATCAGCTGAAAGAGGTCGGAATTCCAACATTTGTTGTCATCGGAGGGTGTAGGACACAAGAAATGATACTCTCCATTGTGTACTAATACATGAGACAATAATAACTCAAACCAAATCAAATCAAAAGAGTCGCGAGAGATGCAGAAGAGGCTGTTGATTGACAATCACCAAACTCACACTATGATACCCAGTCAAGGTCTACCCCATTGTGCATTATTCCGTCAAGAAAACAAAAGCTTGAACACATCAGAGGGTTTCATAATGACTATCAGCTTCATCAGGTTGTTCAATTTAAACTGCTTTATTGCTGGATATATATTTTTATTTAGGGGCAGCCACACATTTTCTTCATATCATGGAGGAGTAATTCGCATGTTTGAATTTCGAGTAGCTGGAGCTTGAGGGTTGCCATATAATTTCTGGATGAAGTTGTAGGCATGGCAACTGTCTTAGCCATGCACTTAAATCAATTGCCATCAACATCTTACAGGGTGAGACAGAGACTGAAGGTGGACAATTCTTCGGAACTGTCCAGCTCCATTCAGCAGGCAAATAATGCATATTCTTAAAAAGTAATAGGGAGGTGAATTTGTTGAAGATGCCAAAAAAAGGTTGATAATAAAGAGCTGCTCCTTTTACATCATGCCCAAATTCCTTTATACTGCCTGAATTTCTTCATATTTGAGTCAATGCTACAAAGAAACCAGGTGGGATTTTCAAATTCACTGCAAATTAATTTATTCCTTGTGGTTCCTGCATCACAGATAGGAAAAATTCTTACCCATCTCTGTCTGTATTTATTCAGATATCATCTATTGTTCTATCTATTTAAGCTTATTTATTAGTGTTACAAGAGGCTTACATTAACATTGCGGTGAAGTTACTGTGAAAATCCCCGAGTTGCCACACTCTGCACCTGTTCAGGTACACTGTGGGATGAATTTAGCATGGCCAATGCGTGTAACCAGCACATCTTTCGGACTTTGGGAGGAAATCGTAGCACCCAGAGGAAACCCATGCAGACATGGGGAGAAGGTGCAGACTCCACATAGACAGTGACCCAAACTGGGAATCAAACCCAGCTCCCTAGCACTGTGAGGGAGCATTGTGCCACTATGCTGTCGTCAGTCTACCTAGCTGTATTTATTTAAATATCATCTGTCTGTCTATCTATTTATCTACGATTAGCTATTCCTATTCATCTTTCTGCGTCTTTATTTTCAATGAACATAATATCTCCCTTCCTATTTTCATCCAGTTGTTGTCAATTCATTTAAAGGTATGATATGGTCTGAGAGTGTTTCGTGTTGCTCATTGCTTAGATGCTCTCACAGACTGACTTGGCACAAAAAAAAAGAAATAATTTGATTTGCCAGACTCCTGTGCGCTGGTCACTAAGGAGACAGACATCTGTGCTTATAAACAGGATCACTGCTGAACCACTAAAGACAGGGTGGAAAAGAAAATCAGCAGTTCATTGTAAAAAGGGATCTTATTTATGTGACAATCCAGTTTGACGAGTTGTCTGTATGATGACCGTCCTCCATCTGCACACTATTAGGTGTCACAGAAGTGGAAATAATGAGAAACATCATTTCCATTGCAAAGCGGCTGTCTCTTTTTTTGTTTCTTTCAAAATAAAGCACTCCCATGACTTCATCACCTGGGACAGTTATCCCTGATGTCTTTACCAAATAAAAAAATCTGAGGCATCTCGCATTCCAAATGGTGCCAGCTATATAATAATTCAGGCATTGATACCCTGACACATCCAGCTGTGCATTACAATCTGGGAAAGGATGCAATCGTTCAAAGTGATGAGGTATTTGATAAGAAATATTGTTGACGTTTGCATCTGGATTCCAGATCATCGAAGACAACTGTGCAAAGGATGAAATCACTTACTGTCCTGTAGAAAAAAATCAAATATAATACCTCATCTTGACGCCCATAACTTCAGGTGGTATGATTACTTTTCTCCAGTTAATTGTGTCACTGACCCAACACTCCAGGCGTGCTATGGAAACACAGACATGGCTGTACAAAAAACATCAAGTTATCAGATACTGTGAGCAGGCATAGCTTCACTGCTTTCATTTAAATCATCACTTATTTTAATGAAAGATTGATTATTTCCAAAATAAGCTTCACTGGTTTTAAATTTTTTTATGCATTATGCAGGAAGCAGATTACAGCCTTAAAAATTATGGAGGTCAAATATATTTATGTTACAGACACTTATTCATTAGAGGCAAAAATTACATTTTGCCGATGATCTGAAACATCAAACTTCCAGAAATATCTTCATTTCTTCATACTCCTGTAACTTATGTACGCCTCCGACAGGATTAGACAGGGTAGATTCAGGAAGTATGTTCCCAGTTGTCCGGGAATCCAGAACTAGGGCTCATAGTTTGAGGATAAGGGGTAAACCTTTCAGGGTTGGGATGAGGAGAAATTTCTTCACCCAAGAATGGCAAATTCTGGAAATTTTGCTTCCACAGAAAGTAGTTGAGGCCAAAATATTATGTGATTTCAAGAGGAAGGCGGTGCAGTATTCATATAATGATAGGGCATTGGGGAGAATTATAGAACAAAGAGATCTAGGAGTATAGGTTCATAACTCCTTGAAAGCGGAGTGTCAGATGGACAGGGTGCTGGACAAGGTATTCAACTTGCTTGCTTTCATTGGTTAGAACATTGAATACAGGTGTTGGAAAGTCTTGTTGAAGTTGTACAAGGCATTAGTAAGGCCGCACTAATGGTCACCCTATTATAGAAAGGATATTATTATACTAGAAAGAGTGCAGAAAAGATTTACCAGGATGCTACCGGAACTTGATAGTTTGAGTTATGAGAGGCTGGATAGACAAGGACATTTTTCCCTGGAGCATGGGAGGCTTAAGAGTGAATTTATAGAGGTCTTTAAAATAATGAGGGGTATAGATCAATTAGTCAACATCTTTTCCCAAAGGTAGGGGATTCTAAAACTAGAGGGCATAGGTTTAAGATGAGAGGGAAGAGATACAAAAGTGTCCAGAGGGGCAGTTTTTTCACACAGAAGATGATGAGTGTCTGGAATGAGCTGTCAGAGGTAGTAGTAAAGGTGGGTACAATTTTATCTTTTATAAAACATTTAGAAAGTTACATGGGTAAGATTGGTAGAGAGGGATATGGGCAAATGGTGGCAACTGGGATTAGTTTATTGGTAAAAATGGACAGAATGGACAAGTTGGGCAGAGGATCTGTTTCTATGCTGTAAACCTCTATGATTGTCAGAAATTAGATATAGCTCTTGGGGTTAAAGGGATCAAGGGATATGGGAGGAAGAGGGGAATCAGGATATTGAATTTGAGGATCAGCCATGATCAAAAGGAACTGTGGAGCAGGCTCGAAGGGCCAAATGACCTGCTCCTCGTCCTGTTTTCTATGTTTCAATGTAAAATGAAATCACTGTAATCATGGTCTCGTGGGGCTGAAATGATTCTCTCAAATGGGGAAGGAATTTTCTAGATATTCCTTCCTGAAACTGGTCACAGATTCCGATCTCACCTGCATTAATCTCTGCCAAGATTAAGCCTTGTCTTGGGAGAATGGTGTTTGAACCATGGAACCATAGAACATTACAGCTCGGAAACAGGCCTTTTGGCCCTTCTTGGCTGTACTGAACCATTTTTCTGCCTAGTCCTACTTACCTGCACCTGGACCATATCCCTCCACATCTCTCTCATCCATATATCTGTCCAAGATTTTCTTAAATGTTAAAAGTGAGCTCAAATTTACCACTTCAGCTGGGGCAGCTGAGGAACACTTGAGATTAAGTGCTCCTCAGCATTCCAAAGTACTTACCGCACATGAGCAGGCCATTTGGTCCAGCAGGTGCATGCTGGTGATTATAGAACAAAGAACAAAGAACAACACAGCACGGGAAACAGGCCCTTCGGCCAACGAGCCTGCACCGCCATTTTAACGTTCCCGCTTCCACCATGATCCTTGTCTATGTTTATGGAAATCTGCATTGGAACCAAATTGGGGAGATAATTTAAGGACAATTTGTTTCACCAATCAGCCTAAGAACACATCTTTGGGATGTGGGAGGAAACTGGAGCACCTGGAGAAAACCCACACAAGCAAGGGAGCATGTGCAAACTCCCACAGATACCGGCACAAATTCCTGTATCTGCACAGCAACAGCGATAGTCACTGAGCTGTCGTGTTGCCCATCAACTGGTCCAGTTCAAGAGTACACTAATGACATGAAGCAATAGGCTGTTCTCGAAAAATCCAAGAGCAGTTCTCTCACGACCCATCATGTGTATGCTCCTTGTTGGACAACAAGGCGGACCGAAGTACCTGTAGGATAAAAGAGAAATACATCGTCAACATGCACAGCTTATACAATTCCCAGGGACTTCCCAAGGCTCATAATCCCAAATCTCTATATCCCTCCATTCCTATTCCATTCATGTGCCTATCTAAGTATCTCTTAAATAACTTCAGGGTGCCTGCCTCCACCACCTTACTTGGCAGTGCGTTCCATACCCCCAAAACCCTCTGTGTGAAAAACCACCCTCTTACATCCAAATTATACCTTGCCCCCCTCATCCTAAACCCATGGCCCCTCGTGATATTTGATTCCAACCCAGGAAAAAACTTACCACTGTTTACTCTATCTATACCCTGCATAATCTTGTACACCTCTATTAGATCTCCTGTCAGACTCCGTATTTCTAAAGAAAACAGCCCCAATTTACCTAACCTTTCCTACTAACCCAGTCGTTCCATACCAGGCAGCATCCTGCTAAACCTCTTCTGCACCTCCTCTTTCCACGGTCTCCACATCCTTCCAATAGTAAGGCGACCAGAACTGGATGCAGTATTCCAAATAAGGTCTAACTAACGTTTTATACAACTGCAACATTAAACCCCAGTTCTTGTATTCTATACCCCCTCCTATAAAGGCTAGCATACCATATGCTTTCTTCACAACCTTCCCCACCTGTTCTGCCACCTTCAGAGACTTGTTCACCTGTACCCCCAGGTCCTTCTGCGTTTCTATACTCTTAATAGGTCTACCCTTTATCATATACCTCCCCCCTACATTCTTTCTCCCGAAATGCATCACCTCGCGTTTATCAGGATTAAATTTCATCTGCCATCTATCTGCGCGATCTACCAGCCTATCGATTTCATTATGCTCAACATGACCCTCCATTCGTACTTTGGCATTTGGCTGGAATGCCTAAGATCTCAGCTCTCATCGGCTTCCATGTCACAGATTCTCAGCAAATACCATGTTAGTTTAAACTGATGTTCCCACTAAAATTTGCTTAAAACACGAGTTGCTGATATTATCTTGATTTGTATTCAAATTTAGGCAACAAAGATAAGTACTGTAATAAAAAACAGAAAAAGCTGGATAAACTCAGCAGGTCTGGCAGGCTCTGTGGGGAGAGAAACACAGTTAACTTTACAAGTTTACAAAAATCTGAGATACAAATACGAAAGTCTGAGATCACGTACCAACCGACTAAAGAACAATTACTTCCCTGCTGCTGTCTGACTTTTGAATGGACATGCCTCACACCAAGTTGATCTTTCTCTCTGCCTTAGCTATGACTGCAACACTACATTCTGCGCTCTCTTGTTTCCTTCCCTATGAATGATATGTTTTTTTCCGAAGAGCACGCAAGAAATACTTTTCCCTGTATGTTAAATAAGTCAAATCAAAGTTTGCATGATTCTTTTTCGAAACTGTGCCAAAGAAGTTATATGGACTCAAAACATTAACTGTGTTTCTCTCGCTAGAGGTGCTGCCAGACCTGCTGAGTGTATCCAGCTTTCTTTGTCTTTATCTCAGAATTCCAGCATCAGTTGTAGTTTGCTTTTATTTTGTTCAGAGCTATTCTTCCCAATTATCCAGATTTAATAGAGTTCAACTGAGCAAATGAAAAATAAAAGCACAAAATGGATTGCGTCGGGTAAACTTATTCTGAAGGCCACTTTGTGAGATCTCCACAGCCTCGGCTCTGGTTTAGTCTTCCCTGGTAAATTGCACTTTCATGTATTGACCATATTTTTATCAGCTACAATCGTAGAATCTACAGTGCAGAAGGAGGCCATTTGGCCCATCAAGCCTGCACTGACAACAATCCCACCTCGGCCCTGTCCTATCCCTGTATTCCCACAGATTTGCCCTTCTAATTCCCCCTAACATATAGGGGCAATTTATCATGGCCTGTGCGCATATTTGGACTATGAGAGGAAACTGGAGTACCTGGAGGAAACTCACACAGACACAGAGAGAGCATGCAAACTCCACACAAACATTCAACCTGAGACTGGAATTGAACCTGGAATTGAACCTGGGTCCCTGTCAAAATGTCACTGGGGTCCTAATGACTCAATTTGTACGTATAACGAGACTTTTAATGAGTTCAGCTGACACCTTGGCCTAAAATTAGGATCCGGGTAAGATGGGGTACAGGCAGCAATCAGAAAACAGCTACTTGAACCATGCAAACAGTACTGAGCAGGGAGGACTAAAATTTCTCCATCCTAAAATCTTAAAATCCCTACAGTGCAGAAGGAGGCATTCAACCCTTTCAAGTTTATACCAACAGTCAGAGTATCTTACCCCAGCTCTCTCCCCCACTCTTTCCTGGCAACCCCACACATTTACCATGGCTAATCCATCTAATCTACACATCTTTGGACAGGTTACTATCTGATACTGTTCCTGTGAATCCTATCAGGATGCTGCACCATATCAGTACTACATAAATATATGTTGCAATTTATTCTTGCCCTCTGGGCAATGGATAAAACAGAAAACTATTGCAGTTTGTTATAGTTGCCCTTTTAAATGGTACATTCATCAATAATAAAACACGCAAGGCTCGGTTGTGGCTGCCCATGAATATTTATTTCCAACATTATGTTCTTGTAGCAGTTTACAGCCCAAACACACTTCATGTTGCATTTTGAGCTGAACACAGTTGAGATGACATGACAAGAAACATTAAAAGTAAGAAAATGACATTGAATAATTAACATGGTCAGACGACCCGACGTAGAGAAATAAAATGAGAAGTATTTTAGCTTAAGTAATCTGATCTAAACAGATGATAGATTTCACAGAATCTTGGCATTCCTACAGTGCAGAAGGAAGCCATTCAGCCCTTCAAGGCTGCACCGACAACAATCCCACCCAAGCCCCATTCCCCTAACACTAAGGGGCAATATAGCATGTCCATCAAAATAACCTGCACATCTTTAGAAATTTGACTGAATAAAATACCTTTTCCACAGCTCATAATTCATTTTAATGTGCAGTGCTGAAGTTTACGAAACGGTTGCAGAAATAGATGGAGCGGCATGGTGGCACAATGGTTAACACTGTTGCCTCACAGTGCTAGGGATCAGGGTTCAATTCCAGCCTTGGGTCAGTGTCTGTGTGAGTTTGCACATTCTCCCTGTGTCTACGTGGGTTTCCTCAGTGCTCCGGTTTCCTCCCACACTCCAAAGCTGTGCACGTTAGGTGAATTAGGTGATAAATTACCCCTTTGGAAATTAGTATGGTAAATGTGTGTGGTTATGGAGATAGGGCCTGGATGGAATTGTTGTCACTGCAAACTCATTGGGCCAAATGGTCTCCTTGGAGTGATAGGGGTTTGCAGCAAGGAAACAGGCCTTTCAACTCAACTTGTCCATGTTGCCCTTTTTTTTAAATCCCTGAGGTTGTCCCAATTGCCTGCATTTGGCTCCTTCTGCATTGTCCAGATTCTTTCATTCTAACGGTATTAAGGTTGAGTTTGGTTTGCATATATCTCACTTCTCTTCTCAAATGCAATAACTCTGGAGCATGGTTTTCCCAGCTACTACCCGTTCTGCAAAACTTCTCCCGAAAAGGCAAGTGTGAATTTAACTCATTGGTGTCAATAGTCTGACTGTGGGGTCATCAGAACAGTGGTAGACCTGTCCTCACCCAACATCCTTACTGGTATTTGAGTTGATCTTTCACAAGGTTCCTCCTTTCACAAGGAGGAACCTTGGCAACATTTCCTTTCCCTTAGTCCTGAGATACTGAGGAGAAATGTTGCAGTTCTGTTGCCAATCTAACAATTCATCAGTATCCATTAACAGTTCAGGTAATGAATTCAAACTATCTAGTGTTTTGAAAAGCAGCTGATATCTAAAACATTGTTCAAATTATTTGATGGTTGGTTAGTATTTTTCATTTGAGTAATCCTGTGAATGGACATCATCAGCCATGTAGAACCCCATGGCAGAAATTAAAGGCAACTAACATTTAAAAATCAGTGAAATTCCCCCAGAAGACCAATCAGACAACTGATAATGAGTCAAATAAGAAAACATTAAAACCGATGACCAAAAGTTTATTTAAGCATAAGCTTTGAGGAACACTGAAAGCATTCTTTCTGGTTAACTCACAGTTTGGTATGGCTCCTGTTTTGTCCAAGATGGCAAGGAACTACAAAAGGTTGTGAATGTAGCCCAGTCTATCACGCAAACCAGCCTTCCATCCATTGAACGAAACAAAGAACAAAGAACAGCACAGTACAGGAAACATGCCCTTCGGCCCTACAAGCCCGTGCCACCCATTTTAACACTCAGTGAGTGTCTTAATAAAGTCTTTTGTCGATCGTCGACATTTTTGTCTACCTCTAGTGGAGTCCACAATAAAGGGGGTGCAAATTTAGGGAATTATATGTGTGCCAGATTAAGGGAAATGCAACTCGGACAATTTATTGACACCAATCAGTCTAAAATGCACGTTTTTGGGATGTGAGAGGAAACTAGAGCAACCGGAGAAAACTCATGGAAGCACCGGGAGAATGTGCAAACTTCCATAGACGTTGATCCAAGCCGGAGATCTGACCAGGATCCCTGTAACTGCACAGCAGACAGTGATAGTCACTGAGTTGTCGTGTTGCCCGTCAGATGGTCCAGTTTAAGTGGACACTAATGACATGAAGCACTAGGCAACTCTCAAAGCAACATCCAAGAGCAACCCTCACGTGACCCACTGCATGTATGCCCCTTGTTGGCCAATGAGGCAGACCGAATTGCCTGTGGGTGTAAAAAGGAGACATCAATAAACATCAATAGATATACAACTGGCTATACGGACATTAATGGAAGACATTGACTCTGTCTATACTTCCGTTGCCTTGGCAAAGCAGCCAGCATAATTAAGGATCCCATGTAACTCGGACATTCTCTCTTCCACTTCTTCTGTCAGGTAAAAGATACAAAAATCTGAAGTCATGTACCAACTGACTCAAGAACAGCTACTTTCCTGCTTCTGTCAGACTTTTGAATAGTCCTACTTCGCACCAAGTTGCTCTTTCTCTACATCCTAGCTATGACTGTAACACTACATTCTGCACTCTCTTCTTCTCTATGAATTGTACGTTTTTTCTATGTAGCATGCAATAAACAATACTTTTCACTGTATATAATTAATACATGTGACAATAATAAATCAAAGCAAATCAAGTCAGATTATATTAAAGGAAGAGTTAGTTAGGTTGAGTGGTTCAGGGAAGGGATTTCAGGACTTAAGGCTTAGATGGCCAATAGCACAACTCTCAACAGAGAACTGAAGTGATTTGGTGAGTCGAAGGGTGGGGGTGGTGGTGTAGAGGCCACACATCACAAAAGATGGAATTGGAGGACTGCAGAGACATCAGAGGGTTATAGGACCTGAGATATGGTGGGGCATCAGGAAGAAATGATTAGGTTAAACTTGGATTTGAACAGGAACAGACTTGAAGGCTGAATTGCCTCTAGCTGTTCATAATTCTTACATTCTCCTTACAGCTTGGAGTCTGTAAGAAAAACTGAGTGAATGAAGAATGTCCAGAGTTTTGGGGTTCTGAGGAAAGTGGAAAACAGAGATTATGGCTGGAATTTTACTGGCATGCCTGCTAATGATTCCTATGGTGGGTGGGATGGTAAAATTCACCTCTATATCACAACAGCAAACTGCACATACATCACACATTGCATATAATAAAACTTTTTAGATGCTCCACAGATTCAATACGAAAGTAACATAAGGGGATATTAGAGTCATGTGACAAAATGCTGGTCAAAGAACATCTTAAAGGAGATGAGAAAGGCCAAAAAGTGGAGAGGAAGGAACTCCAAAGTTTAAGACCTTGGCAGGCTGAAGGTACAGCCACCAATGGAGTGATTCTCGCTGAGTTTCTCTCTCTGAGATGCACTATAGAAGACATTCTTTCCAATTGTTTCACAGCTTGGTATGGCTCCTGCTCTGCCCAAGACTGCAAGAAACTACGAAAGGTCATGAACGAAGCCCAGGCCATCATTCAAACCATCCTCCCATTCAGTGACTCTGTCTACACTTCCTGCAGTCTTGGAAAAGCAGCTAGCATGATGAAGAATCTCACATATCCCAGACATTCTCTCTTCCACCTGCTTCCATTGGAAAAAAGATACAAAAGTCTGAGACCATGTACCAACTGACTCAAGGACAGCTTCTTCCCTGCTACCAACAGACTTTTGAATGGACCTATCATATATTAAGTGATCTTTCTCTACGGCCTATCTATGACTGTAACACTACATTCTGCACCCTCTTCTTTCCTTCTCCCCTATGTAATGGTATGCTTTGTCTGCATTGAGTGCAAGAAATAATACTGTTCACTGTATACTAATACCTGTGACAATAATAAACCAAATCAAATCAAAGATTAAAATGGAGATGTGCAACAATTGGAGGAACATAGGTATCTTAGAGGTTGGAAGAGGTTGCAGAGATAAGGAAATGTGAGGCTATGGAGGGACTGGGAAACAAGAATGCAAATTTCAAACTCCAGGTGTTACTTAGCCAATGTAGGTCAATGAATAAGCAGAAGAATCAATGGCTGAATGAAACTTAATGTGGTTTAAGATATGAGCAGCAGAGTTTGAGCTTTTGGAGGGTGTTAGAAGAACATTGACAAAGTTTGGGGCAGTACGGTGGCACAATGGTTAGCACTGCTGTCTCATAACTCCGAGGACCTGGGTTCAATTTCCGGTTTGGGTCACTGTTTGTGTGGATTTTGCACATTCTCCCCGTGTCTGCACAGGTTTCTTCTGGGTGCTCCTGGTTTCTTCCCACATTCCAAAGTTGTGCAGATTAGGTTGATTAGCCATGCTGAATTATCCCTTAATGTCTGGAGGAATTGTTAGGGTACATGTATGGGGATAGTGCTGGGTGTGATTAGTGCAGACTCATTGGGCCGAATGACCTCCTTCTGCACTGTTGGGATTCTATGGGGGTAACAAAGACTTGAGATTTCAGAAGCTGATACACTGAAGCAAGAACAAGTTAGGTTATATTATTTTTCATATGCTCATCCAAATAATTTTTGCAGATTGTAAGGTTTTCACTTCCATTACCTTCCCAGGCAACACATTCCAGATTCTCACCACCCTCTGAGTTAAAAAATGTTTTCTCAAATGCCCTCTGAATCTCCTGCCCCTTAACCTAAAACTACACCCACTTGTAATTGACAAGGGGAATTAGCTGCTGCCTGTTCACCTTATCCATACCCCTTTAGAGTTATGATGGATAAATCCTATCCCGGACACTGGGGATTTTAAAATAATATCACTGGTATTTTTTTCCCATCCACCAATAAGGCAGAGTGTCGCTTTAATGCATCTTCTAAAAGCCAGCATCCCTAACAGTGTAGCATTCCCTCGGTACTTCACAGGAAGTGTAAGCCTGGATTTTCACCCTCAGATCTCTGGAGTGAGTGAGATGAAGGCACAGATCCTCAGCAGGGATGGAGGGAAGGAGAGGTGTGGGAGTGTGGGTAGGGAGAAAGGTGGTTAATATTGTCAAGGGACCAAAGATATAAATCTGATAAAGGGAAAACACAGTGGATGCTGGAATCGGAATCAAAACCAGAATATGCTGGAAAACCTCAGCAGGGTCTGACAGCACCCGCGGAGAGAGGATAGAGCCAACAGATGGGATTTTTACGATCGTGTTTGCTCCAAAACACAGTGGCATAGTGGTCAGCATTGCTGCCTCACGGCACCAGGGTCCCGAGTTCAATTCCCGGCTTGGGTCACTGTCTGTGTGGAGTTTGCACATTCTTCTCATGTTTGCGCATGTTTCCTCCGGATGCTCCGGTTTCCTTCCATAGTCCAAAGATGTGCGGGTTAGGTAGTTGGGCCATGTTAAATAGTATCAGGGCTAGCAGGGTAAATAAGTGGGGTTACGTGGATATTGCTTGGGTGCGATTGTAGTCGGTGCCAAGCTGAATAGTCTCATTCTGCACTGTAGGGAGTCTACGATTCTCTTGTCTGAAACAGGAAAATCCCACATGAGGTCAACAGACTTTTGCATGGTCTGATTCCCGTGGCGGGTGGGACAGGAAAATTCGCACCAATGTTTCGAGTCAGGATGACCCTTTGTCAGTGCGGCATAGTGACGCAGTGATTAGCGCTGCTGCCTCACAGCTCCAGGGACCTGGGTTCGATTCTCGGCTTGGGTCACTGTCTATGTGGAGTTTGCACATTCTCCCCCTGTCCACGTGGGTTTCCTCTGTGTGCTCCGGTCTCCTCCCATAGTCCAAAGATGTGTGGGTTGGATTGATTGCCCTATTAAATTGCCCGTTAATGTTCTGGGATGTGTAGGTTAGAAGAATCACCGGGGTAATTGTGTAGGGATAGGGGCTAGGCGAGATTGCGGTAGGTGCAGACTTGATGGGCCGAACGGCCTCCTTCTGCATTGTGGGGTTTCAGTGGTCACCGCTGTAAATCTGGGAACCATCGCCCTTCTGAATTACAAAGCTGCGTTTTCAAATCAAAACCAATTTCGATTTTCATCTCAGAATTACACAATTTTCAGCATTTTTTTTTAATTTTTAAAATTAGTTTTGTAACACAGTAATTGGAAGATATTAAACACACATCCCTGTGTCTTAAACTTTATAATAGAGGTGAGCACATTCTCTCCATCCCATCCCCGCGTGTTATATTCGCTGCAATACGACAAGTCTGGCTGTCTGCGCCAGCGCTGTGGCTTGGGTTGATTTGCAGCTCAGGTCTGGCAGTGTGGACTGGCACTGTCTGCTGGAGAGACAGATAGAGAGAGTATCCTCTCAGCGCAGTACTTCTCATCAGCCAGACAAGCTCCAGCATCCCTGTCCCCCATGGCTAACGACGGGGTGGATAAGAGCGAGGAGACGGAGCATATGATCGAGAAAGATGCGGCCAGGGAGCGCGGCAGTGCGCTGGGGGACACCAAGGAGATCCGAGCCGTCCTCCTCTCCGGATTTGGGGGTTTAAACAAACTCAGGGTGGCGAAGAAAGCGATGCCCGAACCCCAGGAGGGGGAGGTGAAAATCCGAGTCAAGGCCTGGTTAAGTAGCAGCTTTCACACTCATCTGCAATAACTTCATTCTGTAGACAGGCAGCATCCCATAGATTGAGCATCCACATACTGTGTGTGCTTATAGACAGCCAACATTCTATACAATTTACTATCCATATAATGTGTGTGCTTACAGACAGCAATATTCAATACAATTCAATATTGTATATGTATATATAGACAGCCAGCATCCTATACAATTTACTATCCACATAACTGCGTGTTGTTATAGACAGCCAGTCTTCTATACATTTACCCCCCATACATTGTGCGCTAATGGACAGCCAACGTCCTATATATTTACCATCCTTATACTGTGTATGCTTATAGACATCCAGCATCCTACACATTTACCATCTGTATGTGTGTGCTAATAGCTATTATTCCATTCCATTTAATACTATACATATGCATATAGACAGCCAGTATCCTATACATTTACAATCTGAATATTTTGTGCGCCAATAGTCATAATTCTATACAATTTAATATTGCATATTGCATATAGACAACCAGCATTATGTACATTACATCTGTATACTGTATACTTAAACAATTTGTATCCTATACATTTCCCATCTGTATACTGTATATTTATAGACAGTCACTATCCCATAAAATTCAATATTATATCATATAGACAGTCAGCATCCTATATAATAGTCATCCATATATTATGTGTGCTTATACTCAACTATTATCCTATAGATTCAATGTCCATGTGTTGTATACATGCACATAGACAGTAAGCATTCTATGCGTTCACCATCCATCTACTGTCTGTGTGTCTATAGACAGGAGCTATCGAGAGGCGGCTAATATCCTAAATATAAAGCACCTATATATTGTGTCAGTATATATACCAAGCAGTATCCTGTTCACTGGCCAGCTATATACAATGCGCATGCTTATAGACAGCAGCATATTACACATTGACCATCTACACGCTTATAGGTAAGTAACATCCTATACATTCATTCATGTTCTGTGCTTATATTCAGCCTGCATCCTATACATTTACTGACTAAATACTGTGTATGTGTTAATAAAGGGCAGCCCAGTATCCGAAACACTGACCATGTACATCTGAGTGAGCGCTTGTAGAAAGTCGGCATCCTTTTCAATTTAACATCTGTATTCTCTGAGCTCATTGACAGCAGACATTCTATACGTTTATCGTCTGAAAACTGTCTGAGTTTATAGAAGGGGAACCGACATCCCAAACAATTGCCGTCTATATATGTGCAGTTACAGACAGCTCATATAATATTGTATAGTCCATATACAACCAACATCCTATACATTTTTCACTGTGTTTAACACCCATTTATCAATGTTCCTGCCTTGCTGCATAATACAGCAATGCGATGTTCACATCTACCACTCTCGGTATATTAATGAAAAGTTGCATAAAAGATGTACTAATAGACAATAACTGTTCTATACAATCCAATATTGTATATGCGCATATAGACAGCCAGCATCCTATACATTTACCATCTGTATTCTCTTGATAAATATGTAATTATTTGCATATAAAATTATTAAAAGTCTACGGGATAAATTATAGTAAATATTTTACAGGCTCGGTCCACTTGTAGAAAGATGTAATTTTCTACAGAAGGCATTTTATTTACGGTGCCTTCTTCTTAATAGCAAATACTATCGAGTTTCTAATTATCTCGTTTGCTGCTGTACATTTTTTCCCTCTAGTTAGCGGACGTGGTTTTCTCTCTCTCTCTCACGCTGTGTTTTATTTTTGTAATCCGCCTTTGATGACTAATGGATTTATTAATTCAGATCCCAGATCAATCCCGCGTCAGGAATATCAGCCCCGGACCATTCTCTGACATGTCCATTCATTCAGCCCCTCTGGGAACAAACGGGTGGGACAGAGAGAGAGAGAGAGGAGAGATCAGTCTAGTATTGGTGGCTTCACGCTGCTGGACTGTGCTAATGACATTGGATTCTGTTCGGATCTGCAAGGTCTAACTTGCTTACCCACTGTTGCGGGTTCAATTGATGGGAGATCCGCCCGTGGTATCTCGCTGGCCAGTGAATAGGATACTGTATATGCTCTGAAATTGAGGGTTACCTGTTGCAACAGTTTGAGAAGCAGCCGGGAAACAGGGACAGCGGAGGAAGACAACGAGCGAATGAATGGAGCTGCAGTGACAAGTGAAGGCTAAAGTGATTCATCCCCTCTCTGTACTTTGAACTAGGAATAGCATTGCGGTGTGCAGAGAGAGATTGAAGAGTGAGCGGGGGTGGTTTGGGGGGAGGTTGGGGGGGGTGGTATTGGGGAGTGAGGGGAATTAGACAGTGAGGGGGGGGATTGGAGAGTGAGGGGGTTTGGAGAATGAGGGGGGATTGGGGAGTAAGAGGGATTGGGGACTGAGGAGGGGATTGAGTGGAATTAGGGAACGAGGAAGGGATTGGGAAGTGAAGGGGGATTGGGGAGAGAAGAGGGATTGGGAGAGTGAGGGAGAATTAGAGGTGAGGGAGAATTGGGGGGATTGGGAAGTGGGGGGAATGGGGAATGAGGGGGGATTGTGGAGTGAGGAGAGATTGTAGAGTGAAGAATTGAGGCTGAGGGGATTGAGGAGTGAGAGAGGATTGGGGAGTGAGGGGGATTGGGGAGTGAGAGGAGATTGGGGAGTGAGGGGGCTTGGGAATGAGGAGGGAATGGGGGTGAAGGGGGATTGGGAATGAGGGAGGATTGTGGAGTGAGGGGGATTGTGGAGTGAGGGGGGATTGGGGGATGGGAGTGTTGGGGGGGAGAATGGGGGGGAGAAGGGAATTGTGGAGTGAGGGGATATTTGAGTCTTTTTGCTTGCAAGATGCAGAGTGCGTGTGATGCTGATGTGCAGATTTGGAGGATTGGCCAGAGTAAATTGCCCCTTAGCGTCCAAAGCTATGTAGATTTGGGAAATTAGTGGAAAAGGTATGTGGGGGTCATGGGGATAGGATAGGGGGAGTGTGTGCCTGGGTTAGATGCTCTATCAGAGAGTCAGCACAGACTCGATGGGAAAATAGCTATCTCCTGCACTGTTGGGATTCTACATTTGCGGAATGTTTGATTTTGATTTGCTGTAAGAATGGGATAGATGAAATATGCCAAATTTCAGATACAGCTTGTCCAATCAGCCATTGATCCAACTGGAAATGCATCTTTTATACCGCTATTAATCACATAGGGAGCTAAATAAGCACACTAGATATGATCTTTGGACACCAGCAAATCAAAAGTTCTGTAAAGCTGATATCTAACAGACATTTCGTATAACTTTCACACAGCCTCTGCCCCAGAACGCTAACTGCAGACTAAAGAGGCAGGTTTTAAGCAGGCAGGTGTTGGAGAGGGAGATGGTGAGGGAGGTAAAGGAGGTTGGTTCTGGAGAGGGAGGTGGCAAGGTAGGTTAAGAAGATTGGTGTTGGAGAGAGAGGTGGAGAGGGAGGTTAAAGAGGCTGGTGTTGTATAGAGAATTGCAGAGGTTCAGGGAGGGTTTCAAGAACTTAGGGCCTTGGCAGCTGAACTGCAGCCATTTGAGTGATTTAAATTGGGGATCAATTGCAAAAACCGAATTCTCCAGTCACTTACGCCCCACCCCCACTGCCAGCGAGAATGGGGAATTCGGTCCGAATCTCCATTCACTGCAGCAGGACCGGAGAATCCCAGCTGCCAGTGAGGCTGGACAATCCATCCCAGAGAATTTTCAAAGAGCCGTGAAGCAGGAGGCAATCACAGTGATAGAGAAAGGGCAAGGGCACTTGGTGGCTTCGAAAACCAGGATAAGAATTGTAAAACCAAAATGTTGTTTGACTGGGATCTGGTTAGTTCAGTGAGCGCAGGGGTGATAGGGAATGGGACTTGCTGTGAGTTCAGGCACGGACAATCTCAAATTTACAGAGGGTAGAATGAAGGAAATCAGCCAAGGATGCAACAGAACAAGTCCAGAGATAACAAAGACATGGCTGAAGAATACAGCAAATGAATGGAGACAGGGGCAAAGAGATCTGAACCATCCTCTATTTTAAGAAATTCATTCCTTTATTCTTGTGATTATCAGACCTTCCCTGAAACATTATTCTGACTGGTAGAATTAATCAATTACAATCATTTTTGCAGACCTCTTATCAGGTTATCTCTTAACCCTTTCAACGCCAGCAGAAAACTTTTATTTCTCTTTCGAGCTGTAATGTGATAATCCATCTGATTGAATCTACCCTGTGCCTTTCCCATTGCTTGTTGAAATTGTTCCCATAATGGATTAGCCTGAGGGCAGGAGACACCATTACTGGAGCAAAGGGAATAGACAGTTGCACGATCTAAGTACCGTATTTTGTTCTTAAAGGAGTAATATTATTACATTTTAAACATTGCATTCAGTCTGACAAACAGCAATTTAAAAATAAATGGACTCTATTCTGTGGGCTTCTACACTGATACATGGTTTTACCTGTAGTGACAGGTTAATTCTTTTCTATCTGTGGCTGTAACACATGTAGTCAGGGCAGGCTGCAATAGAGTGCAAGTATGGAGCTACAGCATGCCAAGAAAGAACATAGGTAGAGGAGGAGGCCATTCAGCCCCTCAAATTTATTCTGTATTCAATTAGATCATGACTGCTCTTTACCTCATCTCCCATTACTCACCTTGCTTTATCCTTTGATAACATTAGCAAAGTGAAATCAACCTGTTTGGGAGTCCTGAAAGGCCCACAGCCATTTTGAGAAAGAGGGTTCCATATTGTTAGTGCTCATTTGCAAAGGAAGCAAGGGTCATAGTTTGAGGATAAGGGGTAAACCTTTTAAGGCTGAGGTGAGGAGAAATTTCTCTACCCAGTAAGTAGTAAATGTGTGGAATTCACTACCACGGAATGTAATTGAGGCCAAAACATGATATGATTTCAAGAAGAAATTAGATATAGCTCTTGGGGCTAAAGGGACCAGGGATATGGTGGGGGAAGCAGGATCAGGATATTGAATTTGATGATCAGCCATGATCATGATGAATGGTGGAGCAGGTTCAAAGGGCTTCTCGTTTCTATGTAAATGTTTCCTGATTTATTCCTGAAGGGCCAAGCTATAATTTAAGACATCGCTCACTGCAATCGAATCACACAGCTCACGCTTCCCTGAACCCTAGTGCTCTTTTTACAGAAACATTAGAATTACATTTAGACCTCTCGCCCCACAAGCCTATCCCATCATTCAGTTGGGATAGCTGTTCTGCACTAGAACTCCACCTATCCCTTTTAGTTCCATATTCCCTCATAGCTTTAGTGAATACAACTATCAGTTTTAACACCTTCATTTGAGTTTTAGACTCAACAGTTTTTGTGGGACAGAATTCCACATTCCCATGTCTCATTGTTCCCATCATTAAACTGCATTGCTATGCAATGGCAACAACAATATTTTGCATTTATATAGCACCTTTAATGGCATAGAATGTCTCCTCTTGCCTCACAGCACCAGGAATCTGGGGTTCAATTCCCAGCTTGGGTCATTGTCTGTGTGGGGTCTGCACATTCCCTCCACGTCTGCGTGGGTTTCCTCCAGGTACTTTGGTTTCCTCCCACAATCCGAAAGATGGGCCGATTGGGTGCGTTGCCGTGCTTAACTCTCCCTCAGTGTCCTTGAGCAGGTACTGGACTATGGCGACTAAGGGATTTTCATGGTAACTTCATTGCGGTGTTAATGTAAGCTTGCTTGTGACATTAATAAATAAACTTCAAACTTGTCAAACAGAATTTGACACTGAGCTGTACAAGGAGGCATTAGGTTCGATGATCAAGAGCTTGGTCAATGAGATAGGTTTGAAGGAGAGGGGTGGGAAAAGTTTAAGGAAGGAATTCTAAAACTAATTGCATGAGAAGCCCAAACTCAGTCAGGTACTGTAAAGTAAAGGGAAGGGACAAAATCTTGAAGTTTTAATATCACAATCCAGTGGAATTCTGATGCCATGTAATATAGAACAGAAGTTTCCACATGTTCCTACCTATTGTAGTGCTGATCTAGGCCACATGGGGGGCTGTCATTTGCCTTGTCGGACGCAAGAAACAAACAAGAGGGGAATAAAAACAGAATACTGCTGAAAACCCGAAATGAGAGAGGAAAGTGCTGAAAATTCTCTGCAGGCCTGCCAGCATCGGTAGAGAGAGAAACAGAATTAGCATTTCGAGTAGAATATGACCATTCTTCAAGTGTTAGGGGCTGGACACAGAAAGCAGTACTGAGGAAGTCTGTCCTCCTCAGAGGCTGAACACGATCACATGACAGTTTTTCAAAACAGGGTGGGGAATTGGGCCTGATGTCTTAGCTCCTCAGCCAGTACCATTCAAAACAGAGGATCTGCTGTTGAGCGAGTTTGCTGTGGGCAAATTGGCTGCTCTATTTTCGACACTGACTACATTTAACAATTCTTCATTGGCTATGAAATTCTTTGAGACATCCACTCAATATGAAAGGCTATGTATCAATGCAGTTCTTTCTTATTTAAAACAAAGCAGTTTTAACACTTTAAATGGACTCAACATCTATCATGGAGAAATTTAGAGTTATAGAGTCATAGAGATAGATATACAGCAGGGAAACAAGACTTTTGACCCAACTTATCCATGCCAACCACATTTGCTAAACTTATCTATTCCCATTTGCCTGCATTTGGCCCACATCTGTATAAACCTTTCCCATATAGCTTCCTGTATGAATATATTTTAAATGTTGTAATTGTATCCGCCTTCCCCACTTCTTAGAACGGTGGAAAATTTACAGCTCAGAAACAGGCCTTTTGGCCCTCCTTGTCTGTGCCGAACCATTTTTTACCTAGTCCCTGCACTGACCTGCACTTGGACCATATCCTTCCACACCCCTCTCATCCGTCCAAGTTTTTCTTACGTGTTAAAAGTGACCCTGCATATACCACTTTACCTGGCAGCTCATTCCGCTCTCCCACCACTCTCTGCGAAAAGAGCGCCCCCCCTAATATTCCCTTTAAACTTTTCTCATTTCATCCTTAACCTATGCCTCTGTTCTTTTTTCTCCCCTAGCCTCAGTCGAAAAAGCCTGCGTGAATTCACTCTACCTATACCCATTAAAATCTTATATACCTCTATCAAATCTCCCTTCATTCTTCTACGCTTCTTCTGGCAGCTCATTTCATATCCGCACTCTCTGTGTGAAAAAGTTGCCAATAATGCCCTTTTAAATGTTTCTCCTCTCACCTTAAACCTATGCCCTCTAGAGCAACACAGCACGGGAAACAGGCCCTTCGGCCCAACGAGCCCGCGCCGCCGTCATAACTATATAGTAACAATTCCATTATCCTATTCTAATTTTAGGTTATTCCTAATATGGAAGAGTCTCAATGTAGGGACAATTTGTTTCCCAATCAGCCTAAGAGCGAATTTTTGGATGTGGGAGGAAACCGGAGCGCCCGGAGAAAACCCATGCAACCATGGGGAGAACGCACAAACTCCCGCAGACACCGGCCCAATTCCAAGTGTCTGCACAGCAACAGCGATAGTCACTGAGCTGTCATGGTGCCCTTCAGATGGTCCAGGTAAAGCACTCATTTATGACATGAAGCACCAGGCAACCCATGAATCAACATCCAAGAGCTGTCCTCGCACCACCTGCCGAATGCATGCTCCTTGTTGGTCAAGTTGGACCGAATTACCTGTGGAAAAAAAGCCATAGTTAAACAGTCCTACTATATCCCTCTATCTGCATACCGCTCATGTGGCTGTCCAAGAGACCCTTAAACAGCCTTAGCGTGCCTGTTCCCACACTAGTTTTAGATTCCTTTATCCCAGGCAAATGACCTTGGCTATTTATCTTATCAATGCTCCTTATGATTGTATAAACCTTTATAGGTCACCCCTCATTCTCCTATGTTCCAAGGCAAAAAGCTCCAGCCTCTCTTTATAGTTCAAATCTTCCAGTTCCAGTAACATCCTTGTAAATCTTTTTTGCCTCCTTTCCATTTTAATAATAATTTAAACTTTTACTACCCTTATCAGTTTCATCAGAACCATCCTGTTTAATTAAATACCGATACAGGCCGTTGCCACACTTGATCCTTATTAGGCCGTGTATGTAATAAGTCTTCAGAAGTCCCTTTACCAAAATCCTTTTATTTACAATTCCAACAGCAGTACACGAGTGCTATCAGTCAGCAGTCTACCTTTGAAAGTGCCAGAGGAACTGACTGTCCTGGTTAAAGCCAAAGAAAAGACTCCCTGATTCTCCCATCTCCTTAGTCATGGACTTCATAGTCCAGTAGGCCAGCCTCAGTGGCCTGATTGAAGTAATCACAGTCCCAGTGCTGCTGACAGCTTTGAGGATACTCTCTCAGGTTCTGTTTCCTGACACTGTATTTCCAATCGATCTTCTCTTCATTCTAATAGCCAGTTATGACTCTCTCATTTCTCTGACTGTAGCTCCATCTTGAACCTCCCTTGGCATGTTGATAAGGGACATTTAGTCTGAACATGACCCCTTCATCTCCTGTAACCCGTGCTTGCTTTGCAACCTCTCCCTCCTCTGTTGCATCCTTGGTAGAAAATTCTTTTCGCATTTCCAAGCAAAGCATGTGCAACAACCTTCCTCAATCCCTCCCCTTGTTATTTTAGTCTCCCCCTAAGCCACCCAGTTCAAAAGCTTCATTAAAAAATAACTATTGCTTAGATTTTGCTTTCAGTCACTTCCCTCTAACCTTTCTCCTGACACAACTTGATATCTGCCTTCCTCTTTTCTTTTCTATTCCCATGGAGACATTTTGTTGCATTAAGGACTAAAGTTTCAAGTTGTTCTCTCTGTAGATGCTGTCAGACCTGTGTTCAGCTGAATTCTGATTTTGACAAGATGCTTACATTTAAAATGGTGACCTTTCCTTCTAACAGCTGGTGCCGGGCCTGTTGTGTATTTCCAGCATTCTGCAATTCAATTCATACATTAATAAGCAGTTTGGCTCCAGATGTTAGCATTTTAATGATTTCTGCCCTGCCAACCAGATCCGAGCATCATTGATTCATTGAAAAATGCATGTGGCAATACCCGTACGTGATTCAATCCACCACTTTAAAAATTAGATTCCTTTCACACTTAACCTTAGGACATCTTATTTGTTGGGGTAGGTAGACTGACACAATAAATAATGGAAACATGTTTTACAGGATCAACAGAAAGCCTTAAAACTAGCTGAGCTTGCAGACAAGATGCCAGTCAATGGCAGTTTTTCTAATTGTAATTTGGAAAGGTTAGCTTTCTGGTTTTCGAAGGGAAGGCAATATGAAATTAGGCTAGAACAGTCTTTCCATTGAATGGAGGCCTGTCTCACCATTCATTAAGGTGATGGCTAATCTGCAACATAATTCCATGCATGGAATTTTCTGGCCACACTTGTCCCCAAAATTGGATTCTCCCGCCCAAGGTCAACACATAGTCAGCATCCCCCTTTCTGCTACGATTCCAGTGGCAGGTGGGACAGGGAAGTCCCTTTTCTCCCCATATGCCTGTTTTTATTCCATTGCCTTGAATAGAAATTTAGGGGTGGCACGGTGGCACAGTGGTTAGCACTGCTGCTTCACAGCTTCAGGGACCCAGGTTTGATTCCCGGCTTGGGTCACTGTCTGTGTAGAGTTTGTACACTCTCCCTGTGTCTGCATGGGTTTCCCATGGATGCTCTGCTTTCCTCCCACAGTCCAAAAGATTGCTGGTTGGATGCATTAATCAGGCTAAATTCTCCCTCAGTTTACCCAACAGGCACTGGAATGTGGCGACTTTGGGATTTTCACAGTAACTTTATTGCAATTAATGTTATCCTACTCATGACAATAATAAATAAACTTTAAGTTTATCAACCTCAGATTTCAAAATAACTCTTGGCTGAACATTGATTGCAATTTTCAGACAAGATTTCTAAGTCTTTCCTACCTTTTGTGTGTGGTAGTATTTCCTAACTTTACACTTCAGGGGTCTGACTCATTTTATTTTAGGCTAGGCTAGTCCTACACTCACCAACCAGCAGGAATAGATTTTAGTTAATATCTTAGTTCTCCCTGTTGCCCGGGACAACTGAAGGATAATTTTTCTACTTTATTCAATTCCCCTCACAATAAATAAAAGCAATATATATTAGCTTTCCTAATTACTTGAAACCCCTAACCAAATCATCCTGCAGCCAGCCAAATTCCAGAGAACATTAACATTAATTGATTGATCTCTCTGCATAATGTAACCCTTGGTGTCTGGGTTAATATACACCACACTCTCTCCAAGCCTTTATACTCTTCACAAGGTGTGGTGCTCAGAACTGCTCATTGTGCTCTAGGTGTGGTTGCAGAGGTGGCAGTGATATAATGATGACATCACTGGACTAATAATCCATTGCCCAGTGTTCTGGAGAAGGTTTCAAATCCCACAGTGGCAGTTGGTGAAAATAAAATTCAATGAATTTTAATTGAATTCGAGATCCAGGTTTCATTTGGCCTTGGGTGACTGTGTGAAGTTTGCATATTCTCCTCGTGTATGCGTGGGTTTCCCCTGAGTGCTCCGGTTTTCTTCCACACTCCAAAGATGTGTAGATAAGGTAGATTGACCTTGATCAGGGTTATGGGGGATTAGACTTAGTTATGATGCTCTTTAGGAGAGTCAGTGCAGACCTGATGGACTGAATAACTTCTGCACAGTAGGGATTCTATTCGATTCATTCATTCATTCATCCATTAAGTCTGGAATTGAAAACAAGTCCCAATAATGGTCATGACAACTATCATCCGTTGTTGAAAAAATCCATCTGGTTCATTTGGGGAGGGAAATCTGCATCCTTATCTGGAATGACCTACATCTGAATCCAGAGCAACTGCAATGAGGCTTCATTAAAAAGCTTTACAATGACAATCAATGCTGGCTCTACCACCAATGCTCACGTCCTGTGAAAGAAAGACCATGAATAGCTGCACGTAACTTCCTTCATCTTGCATTCTAATCCTCTAGATATACAGCTAGTTCCTTCATAGATTCATAGAAGCTTGCAGCGTGGAAACAGTCTCTTTGGCCCAACTTATCCACGCCACCCAGTTTTTTACCACCAAGTTGTCTGTATTTGGCCTATATCCCTCCATCCCATTTCAGCTATTTAACTGTCTAAATGCTTTTTATAAGACAAAATTGTACCCACCTCTATTATTGTCCCTGGTATCTCGTTCCAGACACTCACCAACTTCTGTGTGAAAATATTACCCCCATAGACCCTTTTGTATCTCTCCCCTCTCATTTTAAACCTATGCCCTTTAATTTCAAACTCCCCTACCTTTGGGAAAAGATATTTACTATCTAGCTGATCCGTACCCCTCATTATTTTATAGACTTTCACTGTGTGTAATGAGAGCAACAGATTCTCATTCGAAGCATGGGATTGGTGGATTATTTTGTGGCTGGATTAAGTTCAAGGTGAAATACTTTGAGAATGGGAGTGAGAAATCTGGCCGAACCCCTGACGTGGACTTTGATAATCTGGCATCTGAGCAAAACAATCCGAAGCATTCCGCGATGTCTGTCCGGTTCATGGATGGAGCCTGGAAATTTCGCCCTGTCACTGCAAATGAGGTTCCTCCCAAGAACAAATAAAATGAAACTTGGCACAATAGTAGCCTGTGTCTCAATACAGAGTGATCCTGGCTACACAAACATTGCCTTTGCTCCGTCCTTGCTGCCTGTACACTTTATTGCCAGCTCATTCCAGCAATATAACAATACACACTTGGGGGTCATTAGGACTCAGCTCTTGTCTAAGTTGTATTTAATTGCTTTGGGCTTTCAGGAAGTAGAACATGTTTCTGGAGAGACAAACTGCACTCTATGTTAGGCACACAGCAAAAAACACTTAGTTGGAATTCTCAATCATTTCTTTTTTTGGACAGCTTTAAATATGGTGAAGGGTTTCTGTGGAAACCAACTAACCAGAGGAAAAATGAGAAGCACGGTGAGTCCTTTTGCACCATTCCAACAACAGACAATAATGTTGTCCTCATTCTCTCATCAGTGTCACTAAATAACAGTGTCAGTACAACTGAATTATGGGCAGCTTTGTGGAAATCCAACTGTTGTGTGCAACTCATGAATGATCCTTGGAATTCACTCCAATTTGTACCATTTTGCTCTGAACCCATTCCATTGATGGCTCTTTCTCAGGAGATTGCCATTTTACTGCTCAAGCTGGTTTATTGTCTTGCCTGCTTTGAGCAAAGCACTGGCTGTTAGCGGGTGTGAGACGTGGGCTTATATCTCTTCTTTCCTTCTGCCGGGAGGGCCAATCTCTCAATCCACATTCATGCATAATTATTTTGCTATTTCCAAATTCACTCCAAAGTATAAAAGAATCAGTGGAGTTTCTGAGGATCCAGTTTATTTACGGAACCTTGTCCCACTGAATATGCTTCCATGTTGTAAGCGTGGCACCATTCTGGCCGAGCTAAAGAACCTGGCAGCAGAGCATTCTACTGCAATGTATGGTAATGCTTGTGTTTTGTACCTTTCACCCCTTTTGCTCTGACCATGACCTTTACGTCTCCTGCTCCCTTCACTTCATCACTGGAGTCAGTATTTTCAACCCTTATTTCTGAATAGAATGGAATTCTCTTTCTGAATCCTATTGTCGCGTTATACAAGAAGAAACAGGAATTGACCATTTCAACCCCACCATCCTGTTCCCCTTTTCAGTCAAGTTTTGACCGTTCTGCACTTGAATTCCATTGATCTGTCCTTGCACAATATTCCTCGGATATCCTTACCAAATAAAAACCTGTTGATCCCAATCCTGGAAGGATACACAGAGGTTTGACTAAAAGAATTCTAGATCCCCATGATCTCTTGATGTGAGCATAATGCAATTCTGCAATGGTCTGGCTCTGATGTTGCCTCCTTGTTCTGGACTCCTCCTAACAGAGAAAATATTTTCTTATTATCTACTATACCAAACCTCTTCCTTCCTTCCTTCTTTCCTTCGTTCCTTCTTCTTCCATTCTTCCTCTCCCTGTCACACTCCCTCTCCCCCCTTCCCTTCCTTCTGTCTTTCCCTGTCTTTCTTTTTTTGCTTTGTCTCTGTCTATCTATCTGTCTACCTGTCCATCCGTCTGTCTGTCTGTCTGCTGGTTGGTTGGTCAGTCATTGGTTGGTTTATCTATCTATCTATCAGTCTTTTGATCTATCTGTCTGTCTCTCTATCTACCTTCAAAGGCTATCTCAAGGCCTATCACATGGACTGTTGGAGATCATTTCCCTAAATCTCCTCCTGTTAGTATTTGTCATCTATTGTTCTTCTGTTTCAGGACAGAATTCTCTGTCTTGAAGACATTGCTTCCATTACAGCGCCATGCGTTACGGCTAGTGAAGAACTTCCTAAAGGCTGCAAGCAAATGGTTTGTGTAACTCACATTTTGTGGAATTATGCAGAGGAATTTCCAATTGTAAGTGCTCCCTGTAGTGTTAATGGATAGTCGAGCAAAGCAGTGGTGGGAATTGACTGCTTCAGCAGGAAGGCAATCTTAATTACATCACAACTGTTAGAGATGAGACTGCATCTTTGTCGGCATTAAAAATAGGCTACCAGACTCATCAAACAACTAGGAACAAAACACTCAGAAACTTATACTTTATTTCCTTGGGTATTGTTAACGCGCTTCATTATTTATGAGCTAGTATATTTAGACTGGAATGCAAGCACACAGAGAATAATGGCTATCTCAAGTGAATTAGAGAGTGGTGGGTCTAATTGAAAAGGCTTGTCTGAAATTGTCAAGAGAAGTTACTGTTGGTGATATTATCTTATAAATGTCTTGTACTCAATACCCCTGCCTTGCAAAGGAGAGGGCTGATAGTTGTGTTACAGCGAGAGAAAGTGCTTTGAATCAATTAATCACTGGCTGAGGTTAATTGATGTTCTTGTGTCAATTAGAGTCATTTGCCTGTGTTTTACCAACTTGCCCAACCAAAGCTCATAAGAGTGCCATTCTGTGGGCCCCGCCCAATTCCACTGTGGGCATGAAGGTAAAATTCTGGCCATAGAGTCTTACAGCACAAAAAGAATCCCCTCGGCCCATTGTATGTGCAGCGTCTATCAAGCACCTATCTATTCTATCTCATTTTCCAGCACTTGGTCCGTAGCCTTGTTATGTTATGGCATTTCAGATGCTAACCTAAATGCTTATTAAATGTTGTAAGAGTTTCTGCTTCTACCACCCTTTCAGGCAGTGAGTTCCAGATTCCCATCACTCTCTGGGTGAGAATGTTTTTCCTCAAATCCTCTCTAAGTCTCCTGCTCCTTATCTTAAATCTATGCGCTCTGGTTATTGACCCCTCCACAAATGGGAAAAACTCTTTCCTACCTTCTCCATCTCTGTCCCTCATAATTTTGTACACCTCAGCCAGGGCCCCCTCAGCCATCTTTCCTCTTAGAACAACAACATCAGCCTAGCCAATCTCTTTTTGTAGCTGAAGAACTCCAGCCCAGGCAGCCTCAGGGTGAATCTCCTTTGCTCCCTCTGTAGTGCAATCACATCCTTCCTAATATGAATAAATCATATTACTTAAAATAGTTCACCAAACTACATTTTCTTGTCCTTTTGCCAGGGATTATCAGTTTTCATAGAATCATAGAATCCTACAATGCAGAAGGAGGCCATTCAGCCCATCGAGTCTGCACCAACCATAATCCCAATGAGGCTCTATCCTCATAACCCCATTCATTTACCCTAGCGAGTCCCCCCAACCCTAAGGGGCAATTTAGCTTGGCCAATCCACCTAACCTGCACATCTTTGGACTGTGGGAGGAAACCAGAGCACCTGGAGGAAATCCACGCAGACAAGTATATTCTTTCTCAGCTTGTGTTTGAAGTCCCAAATCTCTGTGTGTATCCACATCTCCCGGCTTCTCATCGTTCAATCTCTGCGTCATAATAAGACATCAAACTGCATTTTCCACTGTTTTTTGCACTAAAATAATCGCTGTCCCACTGAAAGCTTTTTGTTGCATCCATACCATTTACTATGTCACCTAACTTAATCAAGTCATTCATATGTACGACTTTCTTTTCTGTCTACAGGAGATCCATATTTGGTCAATTGCTGCACTTCTGACTTGATCATTTCTTTTTTCCAGTGGCTTGAATTTCATAGACTTGATGGTTCGGCAAGGCAACATAGAAAACCCACCAAAAACACCGCTGGTTCCTGGTTTCGAGTGCTCCGGGATTGTGGAAGGTCTGGGAGACAATGCAAAAGGGTTTGAGGTTGGTATTGTCTTCTCTGCTTCATCAATATTACTACCACTGTCCTCTACATTTACCTCACTTTCTCCAAAATTCCTTCTTCACGTTTCCTCACTTAGTCAAAATTCACCATTCCGGGGCGGGATTTTCCAACCCTTCCTGCCGATGGGATCTTTCGACCTTGCTAAAAGTAACTCCCCACTGTTTTCTCAATGGCAAAGTCAACGAGCAATGTAAGTGGCCATTGACTTCAATGGGACTGAAAAATCCCAGTCTATGCTGAGCCACCTCTACTGCTGGAAAACCACTGGCATGGTGTGGAAAATCCAAGCCACCATTTTCTATTCAAACTACTCTTTTCCATGATCTGAAAACTGTGGAATTTCTGATTCTTTTTTCAATTTTCCTGGAAAATTTAAACTTTAAGTTTGATGTCATGCAACTTCTGTGTGTTTTGACTGATCTCATCTTGTCTTCCATTCTTCTATCAAATTTAGTGCTGTCCTGAAGTATCTGTGCTGGGGGCACTGTGTGACAACGCAATGGCACAATGGTTAGCACTGTTGCCTCACAGTGCCAGGGATCCGAATTCAATTCCAGTTTTCAGTGACTGTCTATGTGGAGTCTGTACCTTTTCCCCATGTCTGCATGGGTGTCCTCTGGGTGCTCCAGTTTCCTCCCACTGTTCAAAGATGAACAGGTTGGATAGATTGGTCATGCTAAATTGCCCCGTGGTTTCCAAGACATGTAGGGGCAAGTGCATGGGGTTATGAGAATAGGGTGTGGGTGGGTCTGTGTAAGATGCTCTTACAGAAATATATAAGATTATGAAGGGAATAGATGGTATCGAAGTAGGGAAGTTGTTTCCACTGGCGACTGAAAATAGAATTAGGGGGCATGGCCTCAAAATAAGGGGGAGCAGATTTAGGACAGAGTTGAGGGGGAACACAAGGAGTTGTGAGTCTGTGGAAGTTCTTGTCCAATGAAGCAGTTGAAGCTACCTCATTGAATTTTTTTAAGAAAAGGATACATTTTTGAACAGTAAAGGAATTAAGGGTTATGGTGAGTGCATGGATAAGTGGAGCTGAGTCCATGAAAAGATCAGCCATGATCTTATTGAATGGCCTTGCAGATTTGAGGGGCCAGATGGTCTACTCCTGCTCCTAGTTCATATGCTCTTATGTTCTCGAGTTCTTTTAGAGAATTTGTGTGGACTTGATGGGCTGGTGGCACAGTGGTCAGCACTGCTGCTTCACAGCACCGGAGACCTGGGTTCGATTCCTGGCTTGGGTCATTGTCTGAGTGGAATTTACACATTTTCCCCTGTATCTGTGTGGGTTTCCTCCGACAGTGCAAAGGTGTACAGGTTAGGTGGATCAGCCATGTTAAATTGCTCCTTAGTCTTAGGACGACTAACTAGGTTAAATACATGGGGTTGTGCAGATAGGCCCTGGGTGGGATTGTGGTTGGCACAGACCCGATGGGCCAAATGGCCTCCTTTTGCATTGCAGCGATTCTGTGATTCTATGAATGTGGGCACCAATTTTCCATCTTGATCTCTCAGCACACTATGTATGATATTCTGCTCAGATGCTGAACGTGATTGTAACTTATTGTGTAACGAAAAACTGGTTGTCAAGTCAGAGTTACAGGGCCTGTGGGCAGTGCCCCTGTAACTCTGCAGACAGCCTTTACTTTTGGTGAAATTTGGATTTACAAAAATGGAGTTGTTATCCAAACTTTGTTGTCTCATGCGCTCTTCATATCTATTACTGAACTCGCTAAAAATGTGTGCAGAGTGAAGATGAAACTAAGTTAGAATGTTCTGTGACTGAATGAGCTGCCATTGATTTTATGGCTATCTGCAGAGATGATGTTGCTGGGGAAGATTTTGCCTCTTTCAGCTAAGGTTATAAATAACTCCCGGAGCTGAGGAAGATTGATGTGGTCCATCATGGCTGTGCAAACTCACCCCTCTTGAATTTACCCTGAATGACTTGCCCTAGGTGACTCTTGACACCTAAACAAGAATGGAGAAAGCCTCTTCCAAGCCTCACAATATCTTTATGCTGATGAACATGAAGGCACTTCATTTGGAATGCAATCTCCACTGATAGTTTAGCTACACTTTACATTGTTCCATTTAATCATTCAACTGAGATGTTCTCGATTTTGGTGAAGGAGAACTTAATGTATTCGCATGACAGTCTTATTTTAGTGAACTGCAGTTGTAAGTGGTGCTGTGAAGCTATGTGAAATTTAACGCAACAACCTACAAACATCTGCTGTCACCAAAGAAATAATGTTTTGTGTCTTCCAAGCTATGAGATGCTGAACAGAGAATGAATATTGATGTCACGAAAGGTATATAAGTTGGAGGAATTTTCATCTTGGAAGCTTTGTATAGAATTTAACATAGGAGCATGAGTAAATCATGAAGCCTACTCCATCAGTCAGTAAGATCTACATCTACATGAACATCTACATCAACTCCACTTTCTTGTCCTTGCCTCATCTCTTGTGTTTCCCAAAGTGCCTCATAACTGATCAATCCCAAATTTGAATACACCCATTGCATGAAATTCCATAGCCCACTGGGGGAGAGAAAAATCCAAAGATTCACAATCTTCTCAAAGAAGAAATTTCTCCTAAAATTTGTTTATTAGCATCACAAGTAGGCTTACATTAACATCGCAATGAAGTTACTGTGAAAATCCCCTCGTCGCCACACTCCAGCTCCTGTTTGCGTACATAGCACATAGAACACTACAGCACAAACAGGCCCTTCGGCCCACACGTTGTGTCAAACACTGAGGGTGAATTTAGCATGGCTGATTCACCTAACCAGTACCTCTTCTGAACTGTGGGGGGAAACTGGAACACTCAGAGGAAACCCACGCAGACACAGGGAGAATATGTAGAGTCCACACAGACAGTGATCCAGGCTGGGAATCGAATCCTGGCCCTGGCACTGTGAGGTACCAATACTAACCACTGTGCCACCATGTCATCCATGTCACCTCAGTCTGAAATTTCCAACCATTTACCTTGATATCATGTTCCGAAAGCTCTGGACATCCATCCAGGAAAAGCAGCCTCACTGCATCTCTATATAATGGTATAGCATTATTGTCGCTGGACTTGTAATCCAGAGACCCAGGATAATGTTCTGGGAACTTGGATTCAAATCCTGCCATGGCAGATGGTGAAATTTGAATACAATAAAAAATATCTGGAATTAAAAATCTAATGATGGCCATGAAACCATTGTCAATTGTCTTAAAAGCCCATCTGGTTCATCAATGTTCTTTAGGGAAGGAAATCTGCTATCCTTACCTGGTCTGGCCTAGATGTGATTCCAGGCCCCCAACAATGTGGTTGACTCTTAACTGCCCTCATGCATTGGCCAAACCAGTGTCACCCACATCCCCCGAATGAATAAAATGAAAATATCTAGGTCAATGTGATCATCTTTTCTTTTTTTTCCAAAAAATATACTTTATTTATAAATCTGCAAGAACATTATAATCATTCTAAAATGACTATCACCCAAAAAGCAATAATATTCAGGCTCTTCACACACGTATCAAATGATATTTTGAAATGCTTCAGTACAGTCAAGGAGATGTTTCAAACATTTAACTATGATCTTACAAATGTTATGAACATTTTTCATTCTTCGAAACTCCAGAGGATATAGACCCAATCAACTCAATACTCCTCAACCCACTCATCACAGGTGTTAGTTTACTGAACCTTCACCTTGTAAAGCAAGTGTAGCCTCCCTTGAGATAAAGGGTCTAAAACCGTACACAATACAAGAGTCTCTCCAAAGCATGACTTCCTTATTCTTACACTGCAACACCCAGGATAATAAAGGCTAATTTACCATTTGCCTTCATCTTTGCCTTCAGATATCCGCTATTGCACATTTTAATGAATGGCAACTTTAATGCTGTTAAGGAATCGGGTCTGATCTATGTTTTGACCAGTTGGAACTTCCTTAGGAATCTGAAAATTATTCTTGGCATGACCTATAGTTTTCCCAAAATGAAAGGTTAGTCGTATTTCTGAAAGACTGGACTTATCAGGATCTTTAGTCCAGTTACAATGAGATAAAAAAAATTGAGGCCTTTAATATTATCTTATAATACATTAGGAATGATTAAATTTTTTCAAATTATTGACAAATCAAAATTACTGAAAAGAGACATGTTGTCAAAGCTTTGCACCTTCGACTTAACAGGACAAAATTGCTAGAATACCAATTCTAAAGGAATAATGCTGTGTAAGGTAAGATTGCTGATTGGCAATTGAACTTTGATCGATAGCCATGGCAATAGAAAACATAAAGCCCACGCCACACTCAGCAATTTTTCCCACCTACCCCTGCTAAGCCACTTTAAGGCCTTCCCACTTTATTATTCCTGATCCAGCCCCACTGAGGGTCCCTTTAGTCAGGGACTTTTCTACCCCCACTTTCCCCCCAACCTTAGTCCACTGATGCTCTTGCCCTCATGGGCTATTTGGTCTGAAGGATTTGACCATCCCTGTTTTAGAATGCAGGTCAACGAGTGTAGCTGATCAGGAAGCAATAATTGCACTAAGAGAAACATTGCATGTCTCACAAAAAAATTGTCAAACTGTTTCCTAATCTCCTTAAACTGTCATGTTTTTCAACAACACAGCTGCACACTTCAATATTGCAGCTAAGCCATCTAAATATTTGTATGAAAAGTGTAGTCTGACATGCAGCTCATTGTTTGATGAGCAAATTAAAAAGAGCATCTTGAATTTATAGAATCATAGAGTGATTGAGTCATCAAAGTTTGCAGTGTGGAAACAGGTCCTTTGGCCCAACCTTGTCCATGCCATCCTTTTCTTCAACTACCATGCTAGCCCCAATTGCCCACATTTGGCCCATATCCCTCTATACCCATCTTACCCATGTAACTATTACATAATAAATTAAAATAGTTTTTAAAAGACAAAATTGTACTCACCTTTACTACTACCTTTGGCAGCTTATTACAGATACCCACCTCCCTCTGTGTGAAAAAATTAATACACTGTATTAACACATTCAAACACCATTTGCCAGAGTGGAGCAAATTGATTCTGAGCTACAGAAGAATATTTTGGGCTGGGTTATAGTCTCCTATCTCTCCCCTAGGTCAAGTTGGAAGGTGGCAGTGTGCCCATAGAAGTGGGCACCATGGGTGCTGTAATTGCTGCTTACCTGTCTGTTCTACCATAGCTGAATTGTTACTCTGATGGAGGAGTTAATTACAGCTCAGTGAGCCTGCCATTTGCAGTAGGGAAATGGTTGGAAAAAGTTCTAAGGGACAGATTGTAACCTCCAGTTGGAGAAGCAAGGATTAATCAAGAATAGTCAATATGGCTTTGTCAAGGGAAATCAATCACGTCTAACAAAATTAGCTGAATTTTTCGAGGAGGTGATGAGGTTTGTAGATGAGAGCAGTGCCGTCGATGCAGTCTCCATGGACCTCAGGCAGGCTTTTGACAAGCATGGGAGACTGGCCAAGAATGTAAGAGCTTATGAAATTCAGGGTAAATTGGCAAATTCAGTTCAAAATTGGCAGGAGGCAGAGGGTGATGGTGGAAGGCTGTCATTATGATTGGATGCCTCTGTCCAATGGAATACTGCAAAGATCAGTGTTGGGTCCCTTGTTGTATGTAATGTACATTGATGATCTAGATGTGGAAAACAGAGGTATAATCAGGAAGTTTGCAGAATTGGTAGTGTGATAAATAGCGTGGAGAAAAGCCTTAGATTATAGGATGATTTGGACAGGTTGGTCAGTCGAGTGGAATGGAATTTAACCCTATAAAATTATTTCATAGCTTTAACTTCTTATGAGTTCACACTTTAGTCTATTCTTTTCCTTTTGTGTCCACATCCTTCTTATTCTATGAAAACCAGCACTGATCAGCAAAATTGAAGTGAGCAGAGACAGTGGTGTAGTGGTAATGTTACTGGACTAGTAATCTCGAGTCCCAGGCTAATGTTGTGGGGGACATGGTTCAAATCCCAACACAGCAGCTGCTGGAATTGAAATTAATGGAATAAACATGGACTATAAAGCTCGCCTCCATTGTAATGACCATGATAGCTATCAAAACCCAACTGCTTCATTGCTACCCTTTAGGAAGGAAATATGTCATCCTGACCCAGTCTAGCCTACTTGTGGGCTGAAAACATACCAGAATGAAACTCTCTGTTCGCCTCGGGAAGGATTTTATGATCTCACTCGAGCAAGGCCATAAAATCCTGCTCGTGATTCCAGACTCACAGTCTGATTGACTCTTAATGGCCCTCTGTTAGCTACCAGTTCAGTGGCAATTAGGAATTGGTAACCAAATCTTGGCCTTGCCAGCGATGTTCACATCTGATGAAAGAATATAAAAATATTGAGATCTAACCAAGATTCAATGTGATTTCTCTGCTTTACCATTCTATCTCTCTGAAAGTGATCTTGAGTGCTTTGCTTGTTTTTATATGCCCTTATTAACCTGAATTATTACTTTTAGTAATTTGTGCACTTATACCCACCAGATTTCTCTGCTCTTGTAAATGCCTGAACATTGACTTTACAAGGAACTTTTCTGCCTGCCAAAGTGTACTATCTCATATATGTCTGTACTGAAGTTCCAATAAAATGTCCACTCTGACAGTTTACCACCATTCTGCAATTTTCCCCAATCTGAAAGAATAATTTCCAAATTGTGAATACTTTGGAAGATTATATACAATATTCTCATCTACCTTCTTTAAAACCAGGGCATTAATATCACTTGGTGCTGAGAATTTGTCACTCTTCTGAGTCATTATGTTATTCCGGAGTGTGATGGAACACTTGCCTGGAATCAAGGAGTTTGATTCCAGGACAAAGCAGACAATTTGATCGGCACTCCTCATATAAACATTCACTCCCTCCTCCACTGAGGGTGTCACATGTAATTTGGTTGTCATGCTTCTGAATTCAGTTTCCACTCCAGGACTTGGGCACAAAAATCAAAGCTGACCCTTGAATACACTGCTGAGGGAAAGCCATTTGTCAGTGGTGCCATCTTTCAGATCAGATTAAACCAAGACCTCAAATGCCTACTTGCATGAATGTAAAAGATCCCACCCTTCACCACTGACGCTCAGTAGCAGCCATGTTTACCATCTACAAGAAGCACTGCTGGAACTCACCAAGGCTCCTTAGGCAGCACCTTACAAACCTGCGGTCACTACCATCCAGAAAGATAAGGACATTAGGTACCTAGGAATACCTGCAAGTCCTTGCAAGTTCCCCTCCCCTCACCAGCCTGACTGGGAAACGTAGCACCATTCCTTCACTGACGTTTGCTCAAAATCCCGAAATGCCCTCCCCTCAACGGCATTGTTGGTGTAGTTATACCTTGGAGACTGCAACAGTTCACCATCATCTTCTCAAATGCAACTAGAGATGGGCATTGAATGCTGGGTATCCAGAGAAGTCCGCATCCCTTGAATGAACCAAAAAAAATGTTGTTATTTTGCTCACGTTAATTCTGGTAAGTTTGTGGTTCAATCTTAGCTTCTCCCTGATTTAGACTAGTTATTTTTATTCATTCATGGGACATGGGCATTGCTGGCTGGCCAGCATTTATTGCCCATCTCTAGGTACTCAAGGGTAGTTGAGACTCAAACACATTGCTATGGCTCTGGAGTCATATATAGCTCAGACCAGGTAAGGATGGCAGATTTCTTTCCCTAAAGAACCTTCCCTAAAGATGGGTTTTTCCGACAATTACTTTGGTTTCATGGTCAACAGTAGCAGACGTTCCAGACATTTTTTTATTGAATTCAAATTTTACCACCTGCTGCGGAAGGATTTGAACCCAGATCATTAGATGAGTTTCTGGATGAATAGTCTAGCAATAATGCCATCACCTCCCCCTTGTTTAACAAAATAGGGGAGGTGATGATCTAGTGATATTATTGCTAGACTATTAATCCAGAGACTTAGCTAATGTTCTAGGCATCCAGATTCGAAACCAGCCACAGCAGATGGTGGAATTTAGATTCAATAAAAGGAAATCTGGAATTAAGTGTCCAATGGTGACCATGAAACTGTTATTGACCTTCGGAAAAAGCCATCTGGTTCACTAACATCCTTTAGAGAAGGAAATCTGCTGTCCTTACCTGGCCTGGCCTACACGTGATTTCAGATCCACAGCAATGTGGTTGACCCTCAGCTGCCCTTGGGAAACTAGGGATATGCAATAAATGTTGGCCAGCCAGCGATGCCCAAAAGAAAAATCACATATCATTGCTGTCAGCTATGTTCCGTTGGTTATTTTACTATTTTTCATCGTTGCAGATTGGAGACAGAGTCATGGCGTTTGTCAATTACAGTGCTTGGGGCGAAGTGGTCTGCACACCAGTGGAGTTTGTGTACAATGTCCCGGACGGAATGGGATTTGCGGAGGCTGCAGCATTTCCCATGAACTTTGTGACTGCCTACATGATGCTGTTCGAGGTGGCAAACCTGCGAGAAGGGATGTCGGTGCTGCTGCATTCGGCCGGCGGAGGAGTGGTAATTATATTCCAGAGTCATTGCTTTCCCTGCTAGCTCCTGATATTGTTCACTCATTATTACTATCGTGTTAATGTTGGTGGGAGTGTAAAAATGACATGAATCAATACCACAAACACCCTCCCCCCTCCCACCCTGCAACTGGACACAAGTCGCTCAACATCTAAGTTACCCACTCTGAGGCAGACAGGTTTGGAAGAAACCACAATTGACCTCAGAATCCCTTAAAATCAATGTATGCACACAAACAAATTTTCACCTTTATTGCCTCCAGGCAGAGACAGGGAGCATACATCAGGAATTCAAACAAGGTGGCTCGGCGGCACAGTGGTTATCACTGCTGCCTCACAGCATGAGGGACCCAGGTTTAAACCTGTTTGCACTTTCTCCCCGTGTCTGCATGGGTTTTCTTTAGCTGCTCCGGTTTCCTCCCACAATCCAAAGATGTGCGGGTTAGATGGATTGACCATGCTTAATTAACCCTAGTGTCAGGGGGATTAGCAGGGTAAATATGAAGGGTTATGGGAATTATGCCTGAGTGGGATCGTGATTGATGCAGACTCAATGAGCTGAATGACCTCCTTCTAAACTACAGGGTTTCTTTGATTCATATGCTACCCTAGTAGTATTCCCTAGTAATTTGTAATCCCTAGTTTTACCTGCGCCAACTTTAATGGACATAAAATTGTGTACACAATAAATCAGCTAAGGGATCTGAAACCCTAATCAGCATTTTTTACAGGGAGAACTACTAGCTAACCTCCTCTCTGATTGTGTTATTCATGAATGATGCTGGGGTAATGGGACTCTGGTTAGATGTGATACTGAGAAAAGTAGGAAAGGTTTTCTTTGTGCAGAGAAGATTAAGGAAAGATTCAACAGAGGCATTCAAAACGATGAGTGAATAAATAAACAACAACAATTTCCCTCGGCAGATGAACCTGGTAAACAGAAGACACAAATTTCAAATAACTGACAGGAAAAAGAAAGAGATGATATGGAATCTTTCACACTGCAGGCTGCTATGATCTGCCATTTCTTGCGTGAAAGGGCAGTGGGAATAACTTTCAAAAGGGAATTGGATAAATATTTGAACAGGAAAAGGAAAGAACAGTTGGAGTGGCTCCATTTGGCTCATTCCTTCAAATAGCCGGCATGAGCATGATGGCCGAATAGCCTCTTTCTGTGCTTATGAGTCTGTGGACTTTGCATTTACAACCCTCGGCATGGAAAGTCTGTGTTTGCATTTAGTTAGCATGCCATCCTTTTGCACCAAGCCCAAGGTTCAAACTAGACCAGATTAATGGAATATCATTTTTTTCTGTTGATTGCTGATGAAGGTTTCATGTAAATTGAACTGGGTTATATTAGCTCCAAGTAGGCTACCATTCGCAGAGCTGTTCAAAGTCTGGGAGTAAATTGTCAGTCTGGATGGAATGCTCTATCAGAGAGTCGGTGCTGACTCATTGGGTTGCTGGCCTCCTTTTGCACTGTAGGTATTCTGTGGTTCTGACTCAGAGAGAATAACTGATAAAGTAACTGAGTACACCACACTGTACCATTGAAGTCTTCTGATGTTGTGACTGCCGCGTGTTAATGGGGACACAGAGAAGGGAGTTTGACTCTGCTTTGTGCTGGATATGAACTGGGAGTGTGACACTGGATGACTGATGTGCATAGAGATTCTACTTGCCTGCACTGATAGCTTTTCATGAGCAGTGGTTAATAAATACATAAAAATAAAATCCTGTACTTGAGTAATAGATTCATGGATTTTTCAGGAAAGGGACCCCTCATAAAAGGTGGTGGGTAGAGGGCATAGGGGGTGGGGTATGGGAAGATAATCTTATGAAAAAAATTCAAAGTCCAAGAAAAGCGTGAAAATGGGTACGTTTCTGACCTATTTTTGGGTGATTTCCAAATCTGCTACCTCATGTATTTAGAGCGGAAAAATACCCTCAAAATCTGTTCCTCTCCTGTAAGTGACAGGGCTTAAATCACCAGAAAGTTGGCTGAGAACAACAGAGGGTGCCATTGCGCATGTGCAGGCCTCTCTGCTCTGGGCAGTAGAAAGACCTGTGACACATCCTCTGCTCCTTTCAGCTGACCTCCATGGCCTAAACACCACATCTGCCCAGTGACCAAGGGCATCTGCGGTCTATCACAAGCCATACCCTGCCCTGACAAATTAAGCTCCGCGACCTTCACCCCACACCCCTGATGGAACAAATTGCCCCCTCCTTCTCCTAACGATTGCAACTGCAAAGTGCACAACAGTTCCCTCTCCATCCCCCTCCCTGCCCAATCAGTCAGTCTCATCCCCTCAATAGGCCACTCCCTCCTCTCCCCCAAGGCCTTGCACTCTTGGCACTGCTCTGTGCCTGATGGACAGTACCAAGATGGCACTGCCAGGCAAGTTCTGCTGAAAGGCACCCACCCTTGCCTCCAACCTCCTGGGAGGAACTTCAATGGTGTCAATTCTACCAGTGACATCTGGTCTAGTGATGACTAGTCCTTGTTGCTGGGAACCAGTTGTGATTCCATCCAGAGAGAACCTCCCTGGCAAGGCCACGAAGACCAGTAAGCCTGGGAGACTGATCCCACACTCACTAATTTCATTTAAATCTGATTTAAATAATTTATTCAGCCTCGTGTTGGAAATAGGCAGGAGGGTGATTGGTTAGATATCCGATAAGATTGCTAGAGGTGAGAAACTGGGCGCAAATCTGATATCTCAGCTCTCGTGGAATCTTACTGGCTCACCCTATCTATCGACCGGGGTGGGGGGACATGATGGTAAGATTGCCTCTAGGGTGGGGAGGTAGATGATGAGTCTGCTTCTGCGCTGGGAGTTCTACTTGTGGTAATTTCGCAATCATTGGCCACAAGTTGTCCATCTGGGGAGAAGGTTCTTCTGGGGCCAGGCAGATCAGCTTTATTATTGCCACCTACTGCCTGGCTCCCATTATAATGATGAGTTTTCTACTTCGGTAACCTATGAGTTGGATTGGGACTTCCGCACAGTCAACAGACTTCCAACAATCTTGTGAGTAAATTGATCGCTGCTTGTAAACTGTTAGTTAGTCCCATAACTCCATAGCTGATCAGAATAGAAAGAACATCTCAAAGTTAATTGTGATATAGTTCAAGTGAGAGATTGTGAGTCGTTTATTTTCCTTACATGAGAATATGTGGCACTAACCTGCAAATCTACAGGATCCCCCAAGTCTTCAAGGAGTGGCAGAGTAACGTTATGTTCAACTTTGGTTTAGGCTTTACACATCAAATTATTTAGTCAAACAGTAGGTTCACAAGGCAACAAGTAGCTTTATTGTGATATAGAAAAAATTATAGTGATAGACTGTAGTTTGGGATGGAGCTAACAGCAACCCTAGACCCTGGGTCAAAGCAATGGGTGGGGAAGCATCTACAGGTAGACCCTTCAGATTCGCTGGCCTGGGAGGAGTCCATTTATCAGCCTCAGAATGTTCCTGGAGATCTATCCTCATTCCCAGGAGGTCAGTCTTCCTCCCTCAATAGTGGGTCAGTGATATTGGACACCTTTTCAATATGGTATCCAATTAGAATAACAGGCTATGTGAAAGAAATTGCAAAGGGTTGTGAACGAAGCCCACTCCATCACGCAATACAATCTTCCATCTATTGACTCTGTCTACATTTCTCCTTTCCTTGAAAAAACAGCATAATCAAGGATCCCACGTACCCTGAACATTCTCTCTTCCATCTTCTTCTATCAAGAAAAAGGTACATAAGTCTGATGTCATTTACCAATCGACCCAGAACAACTTCTTCCCTGCTATTATCAGGCTTTTGAATTGACCTACCTTATACTAAGTTGATCTTTCTCCACACCCTAGCTATGACTGTAACACTACATTCTGCATCCTCCTTTCCTTCTCTGTAAACGGTATGCTTTTTCTGTATAGCAGGCAAGAAACAATACTTTTCACTGCATACTAAAACATGCGACAATAATAAATCAAATCAAATCAAATCCAGGCATGCCCATCACGGAATATAGTGAAATACCCCTGGGTGCAGAATTAATGATGATTTCTATATTTTCTTGCTGACCTTCACAGCTGGAAATATTCCATGTTCCTGCCTCCCTGACATGAGAATTAGTCTCAGGGAGAATTATGCCCAACATGCCACTTGAAAGGAAGTTAGAATGAAGAAACGTAAAAGGATGGGAAAAAGGATTGGGGGAAAGCAATTAAAATAAATGGCTTCAGTTAGAGAGCTAGCACTGATATGATGGGTGTAATGACCTTACTGCTGTGACGTTGGTAGTGGACATTTCATGAATGGGAGCCAGTCCAGGTTCATTAAGCCCATTATATGGTGATCTGCTAATTTGAATAAAATTAAGGACAATCATGATCTAAGTGTGAAATATCTTTGCAAACTCTGAACATCACTGGTGTCTGGTGGGAGAGTTGGAGGGGCAGTTTTTACATACATCCTCACATTTCATATGGTTTCAGGTTAACAGCCTGATCTCAGTAGTCCACAGTGCAGGTGATGGATCGCAAAGTTCCAGTGGTGCTGAATATCACACTATCAGATTCTTTGTGTGATCGAGCTATTGTACTCACTGAGCATCCAGGAAGGGTCGTTGCTCTGTGGGTGTCTTTATTTTACTTCACTTTGACATGGCCTGACAAAACCAAATGCTTCTCTGTGCTTGTTTGTTTATCCTCCTTGTCTTTATCCTTTTGTATTGTGTGTTTTAATTATAGTTTGGCTCGAGTGTGCTTTATTTTTGAGCCTTGTCTCTCGTGCAGCCACAAGTTCAGCTTTCCCCTCTTCATGCCATATTGTTACTGTACATAGCTTCCAAGCACTGAGGCAAGGATATTTTAGGAATCTCCAAACTTTGTTTTTTTTTGATTTGACTTATTATTGTCACATGTATTGGGATGCAGTGGAAGGCGTTGTTTCTTGTGTGCAATACAGACAAAGCAGACCATTCATAGAATATAAAGAGGAGAAGGAAAGGAGAGGATGCAGAATAGAACATAGAACATAGAACAATACAGCACAGAACAGGCCCTTCGGCCTTCGATGTTGTGCCGACCAAAATAAAAAGCAATGCCCCTCCTAACTAAACCATTCCCTTCTCATCCATATACTTATCAACTAACCTCTTAAACGCCACCAAACTTGGCGCATCTACAACAGCTGCAGGCAGGGCATTCCACTCCCTAATCACTCTTTGAGTAAAGAACCTACCTCTGATATCCGTCCTATAACTCATACCCCTTAATTTAAAGCTGTGTCCCCTCGTGCTAGCTTTCTCCATCCTAGGAAAAAGGCTATCACTGTCCACCCTATCCAAACCTCTAATCATCTTATATGCTTCAATAAGATCCCCCCTTAGCCGCCTCCTTTCTAACGAAAACAACCTCAAATCCTTCAACCTCTCTTCATAGGACCTGCCCTCCATACCAGGCAACATCCTAGTAAACCTCTTCTGTACCCTCTCCAATGCCTCCACATCTTTCTTATAATGTGGCGAATATAGGGTTACAGTCAAAGCTACGGTGTAGAGAAAGATCAACTTAATACAAGTAAGTCCATTCAAAAGTTTGATGGTAGCAGGGAAGAAACCGTTCTTGAGTTGGGTGGTATGTGCATTCAGAAGAAGAAGGTGGAAGAAATTATGTCAGGGGTGTGTGGTATCCTTGATTATGCTAGGTACTTTTCTGAGGCAGTGGGAAGTATAGACAGTGTCAATGAGTGGGAGGCTGGTTTGCGTGATGGACTGGGCTATGTTCACAACTCTATGTAGTTTCTTGCGGTCTTGGTCAGAGCAGGAGCCATACCGAGCAGTGACACAATCAGAAAGGATACTTTCTGTGGTGCATCTGTAAAAATTGGTGAGAGTCATTTAGTGGACGTGCCAAACTTTCTTAGCCTTCTGAAAAAGTAGAGACATTTATGGGTTTTCTTGACTACAGAGTCGGTGCAGAGGGACCAGGACAGGTATAGGTGACATGGACGTTTAGAAACTTGAAGCTCTCGACCATTTCCACCTCATCCCCGCCGATGTAGACAGGGGCATGTCCTCCACTATGTTTGCTGAAGTTGATGACTATCTCCTTCATTTTACTGACATTGAGAGAGAGAGACTATTGTTAGTTAGGAGTATAATGTCTCATTCTGGGCACCAAATTTTAGATGAGATGGCATCAGAGAGAGTGCAGGAAAGGTTAATAAGCATGGTTCCAGAACAAGGGAACACAGATATTGGGTAGATTGGAAAAAACTGGGGCTGTACTTATTGGAGGAGAGTTGAGAGGAGATTTGGTAGAGGTGTTCAAGGGAATCAGGGGTCTATTCAGAATAGATAGAGAGAAGTGTTTGCATCGATGGACTAGTTGAGAACCAGAGGACACCAGTTTAAGGTGATTGACAGAAGAATCAAGGGAGACATGAGAGAACACTTTTTTCGAGTTAACGTGGGGAAATGCTCGTATAGTGATGATGTCACTGAACTGGCAATCAGGATGCCAAGGCCAATGCTCTGGGAACATGAGTTCAAATCCCACGTGGCAGCTAAAGTCGGTTAGTAACTCTGAACTTGCAAAGTTTGTCTCAGTAATGATGACTATGAAACTTGTCATTAGAAACCCATCTGGTTGTGCCAGCTTAGGGAAGAAATCTGTCATCCTTATCCAATCTGGGCTGCATGTAACTCCAGACCTAACAACTATGTGGTTGATTTTTAATTGCCCTCTGAAATGGTTGAGCAGCTGAATGGCATAATGGTTAACAGTGCCAGGGTATCACGTTCAATTCCAGTCTCGAGTCACTGTCTGTGTGGAGTTTGCACGTTCTCCCTGTGTCTGCATAGATTTCCTCCAAATGCTCTGGTTTCCTCCTACAGTCCAAAGATGTGCATGTTAGGTAGATTGGCCATGCTAAATTGACCCTAATGTCAGGGGGATTAGCAGGGTAAATGTGTGGGGCTGCGGAAATAGGGCCTGGGATTGTGGTTGTTACGGGCTCGATGGGTCAATAGCCTCCTTCTGGACTGTAGGGATTCTTTGATCCTATAAAGTCACTGAGATCAAGGACAATTAGGGATGGGTAATAAATGCTGACTTTGGAGTGACACCCACATCCCATGAAAGAATAAATTAATAGTTAAGCAGCAAGTGGTTAGGATTCTGCTGGCACTGCCAGAGGGTTTGGTGGAGGTAGGTTCAATTGATGCTTTCAAAAATAGGCTTGTGTAATAATCTGAATTAAAGGAACATTGCAGGATAACAGAGGAAAGGGTAGAAGGTCCACTCTTGTAGAGAATTGGCAATGGACATGTTGGGCCAAATGAGCTTCATCTGTGCTTCTCTGATACCACTATTCCATCCTCCACACATCGCAGTTTCTTCATAAACAGAGAATATCAGTGTTGTTTGCCCACACTATTCACCAACCACCCCTCCAGTGAAGGTGTCAAATCAGGCTGACATATTATAGATACTTTCAAATGTCAACTCTCAAATGGAATCTATGAGAGACTTGTTTTAATCCGGTAATTTCAAAGCAGCTGTTCTGCATTATAACAGGGCAAGTGAACTCCACCGATCAAAGGGCTTTGAATCACTTTGATTGCTACCTTTCTGTCTTCCTCTGAGATCTTCCTTAAACACAACCTCTTTGAGCAAAGTGTTGGCTAAGTGTCCTAACATGTTTTTATGGGGCATTAGGGAGAGGCAATGGCCTAATGGTATTGTCACTAGATTATTAATCCAGAAACTCAACTGATGTTCTGGGGACCCGGGTTCGAATCCCACCACGGCAGATGGTGGAGTCTGAAATCAATAAGTAAAAACCTGGCATTAGGATTGTTGGAAAAACACATCTGTTTTACTAATGTTCTGCAGGGAAGGAAATCTGCCGTCCTTACCTCGTCTGGCCAACATATGACCCCAGAGCCACAGCAATGAGGATGACCCTCAACTACTCTCCAAGTGCAGCTAGGGATGGGCAATAAATGCTGGCTTGCCAGCAACGTCTCATGAACTAATTTTAAAAAGTGCCATAGTTTGACGTCACCGGGATGCTTGACCACATTTAAGACACTGTATGAAGGCACATTTAAAAAAAATTGCATTGCAGATGATGGGCAAGATTAGTGTCCCCTGAGATTGGAAGATGCCACCTCTTGTCAACAAGGTTTCCCATTCAAGCATCTTTTGCTGCTGTTTAAGTTTATTTATAGTCATAAGTAGGCTTACGTTAACACTGCAATGAAGTTACTGTGAAAATCCCCTAGTCGCCATACTTTGGCACCTGTTCGGGTACACTGAGAGAGAATTTATCATGGCCAATCCATCTAATCAGCACGCCTTTCAGACTGTGGGAGGAAACTGGGGCACCCAGAGAAAACCCACACAGACATGGGGAGAATATGCAGACTCCACATAGACAGTGATCCAAACTAGGAACTGAACTCGGGTCCCTGGTGCTGTGAGGCAGCATTGTTAACTACTGTGTCACTGTGCTGTTCCATGGCAGATGATGGAGCTTAGCTGTCGGTGGATCCCTCAGGAGAGAATGGTTGGAAAATTCCAACTAATGAGTGCATTTGTAAAGGCATTTTAGAGGTTATTTATTTGTTAGTAGTAGGCTTACATTAATATTGCAATGAAGTTACTGTGAAATTCCTCTAGCTGCCTCACTCTGGCGCTTGTTTGGGTCAATGCACCTAACCAGCACGTCTTTCAGATTGTGGGAAGAAACCGGAACGCCGGGAGAAAACCCATGCAGACACAGGGAGAACGTGCAGACTCCAGATAGGCAGTGACCCAAGCTGGGAATCGAACCTGGGTCCCTGGCACTGAGAGGCAGCAGTGCTAACCACAGTATCACCCATTTATGGCAGAGGGTTGCAGCGCTGAAGGAGGTAACAGAAATATGTCAAAAACACAATAGTATGGATGTTTGCAGTCTGGAATTAAGAACAGAAAATACCGGAAACATTTAGCAGATCCAGGTAGCATCTGCTGAGATGAAACCGGAATGAACGGGCCCAATCCAAAACCCACCTGTTCGCATCGTATTCACATCCTGCCTGACATTTCATCAGCCCTATCTAAGATTCTGATTGGCTGGCCTGTTAAAATTAATTGCAGTAATGGGTATTTAGAATCAAGGGTGAATTTTAAATCCCTGAAGAATTTAATAAGCCACATTAAAACTTGACATCTCCAAATGCTTAGTGAGGTCAGGAAAAGACTGGGCCTTAATAACCTCATTAAATTTGAATCACTAAAGCTTGGCATCTCAGTGCCTAGTTACAGAAAATTTAACCTTTCATTACTCGCAATGTGTCTAAATAGTCATCGAGAAGGAGAGCTCCTTACCTTGAATGCCTTGAAACCACAGAATGTTAATTTTCAATTTGATTTAGTTCTCCTTTTTAAGGAGTTTTCTCCCCTTGCCTCCTCTCCACAGTGTTTGAAAATCATGTGGATACTGAAATGAAACCAGAACAGGGATTTGTATTCCAGGTTTATTAATTGAAGTTAAATTCCATCAGCTGCGGTGGTAGAATTTTAACCCCTGTCCCTTCAAGTGTTTTCCTGGGCCTCTGGATAACTGGTGCAGTGATCCACTGCACTGCCATTGTTCCCATCGCCCCCTTCACTCTCCCCCCACTCCACATCCCACCTCACCCTTCCTTGCCCGAGTGCAGCGAGCACAGCAGAGTCCAGGGATAGACATTGGAAATCTTTCTGATAGGGGATAGGATGAATGAGTTCAGAGAGAGGAAAAGAGGAAGGGGTAGAGGATAAACTGATGAGGTTGCAGGGGGAGAATAGGAGTAGGAGGTAGTAGAGGACTTGAGAGAACAAAAAGCAAGAGTAGGCAGTGAGAGAAGTGTTAGGTTAAGAATCAAAGAGTCACCATCATAGAAACCCTACAGTGCAGAAGAAGGCCATTTGGCCCATCAAATTTGCACCACCAACAATCCCAACTAGGCTTTATCCCCAAAAACCCCACACATTAACCCCTTTAACCTACACATTCCAGGAACTGAGGAGCAGTTTTGCATGGCCAATTAACCTGACCCGCACATCTTTGACTGTGGGAAGAAACCGGAGGAAATTCACGTAGACACAGGGAGAATGTGCGAACTTCACACAGTCGGCCGAAGCTGGAATAGAACCTGGGGTCCTTGCGCTGTGAGGCAGCAGTGCCACCACGCCGCCCAAGAACTGGGTTAGGAAGAGAAGATACGAGATGAATTGGGAGAGAGGGTCAGGAGGTGAGATAGAGAGAAAAACGAAATGAGATTGAGGTAGACAAAGAGAAAAAGGGAGGACAGGTGACGTATTCAGAGAAGTACACAGGATGAGATAGAGAGAGAGACAAACTGGGACTGAGGGAAAAATCGAGAGAAGTTGATGTATTCAGAGGGACAAGTAATGAGATTAGACAGAGACCAAGGGATGAGGTTAAAGATATACACACACACACACACACACATACACACATATACAGGAATTGGGTTAAAGAGAGAATGGAATGAGGTTAAAAAGAGAGAAGGGTCAAATATGAGTAGCAAGACAGAAATTAAATAACAAGCTGGGGAAAGAGCTCAAGGAGCATGCAAGTTGCAGATTATTTGGAACAGGTTCCTTCCTCTGAAAAATGCATCAGAAACATAATTACATCTAGTTACTGTAGTATTGTACCTTTGTGGGAAGAATAGCCTAGGCTTCTGGCTGTAGAGTCTAGATCACTATGATTGTGAAGTTTTGATAGGATTGTATCAAGACAATGATAAAGCAAATGATGCCTCGGAGCCAGTATAATATAGAAAATTCTCGATGAACTCATACAAAATCCAAGGTATTTATTTCATTGCCACACTCTGGCACCTGTTTGGGTACATTGAGGGAGAATTTAGCATGGCCAATGCACCTAACCAATATGTCTTTCAGACTGTGGGAGGAAATAGGAGCACCCGGAGGAAATATGCACAGACATGAGGAGAACATTTCAGACTCCATACAGATAGTGACTCAAGCTGGGAATTGAATCCAGGTCCCTGAAGCTGTGAGGCAGCAGTGCTAAGCACCGTGCCACCATTTATTCTATATTCATAGGATGTGAATGTTGCTGGCAAATTTTTGGCCACAGTTCACTGCCCCTTGAGAAACCACTGAGGCTTCCTCTTGAACGGCTGTGTGTGATTGGGTGTCAAGGAGGGATTTCTGCGATTTTGACCAGGCAATTACCCTAGTGCCAATTACTCGAATTTGGGATATTCCCATATGAATCATCCAAACCAATTTGACTTCTTGATAGTAGATACAAATACTAATGCACCAGTGGAAACCATGCTTGAGTGAGAAGTCTTGTGTGAAGTCTTTGTTGTCTTGACAACTTCTATTGCTAAATAGTTATAAAAAAATTCTAGTAAAAGTTTCAGTGGAATGAGAGCTAGACATATATCTGGTGTACTGCCTTTCCCTGACTGGGACAAAAATGATACTGTATTAATATTAAGGCAGAAGTTTGAATTTGATCCTCTAATGTAAAGACAAGCATTCAATCCCTCCACCACCAATGCTTACTAGCAGCAGTGTGCATAATCTATAAGATGCACTGAACCAAAGATCCTTAGACAGCACCTTCCAAGGTCATGACCATTTCCTTTTAGAAGGACAAGGGTAGCAGATACATGGAAACACCACCACCTGCAAGATCCCCTACGAGCCACGCGGCATCCTAAGTTGGAACATAGCATTGTTCCTTCGCAGTGGCTGGGTCAAAATCCTGGAATTCCCTTCCTCATTGTGAGTCAACCCATAGCATATAGGCTGCAGCGATTCAAGAAGGCAGCTCACCACCATCTTCTCAAGGGCAATTAGGGATGGGCAACAAATGCTGACCAGCCAGCGACACCCATGGTCCCACAAGTAAATAAAAAGAAATGTTTGCTGTCTTCATTCGGTTTTGAGTGTCACTGCACTGGTTACAGTGAATAGCAAGGCTCAAAACTTAGCAATGAAATGTTTTTGAAGTTAATTCCCCTAAGGCCTATATTAAGTGCATGTGCTGATATGTTTGCATTGATTCCTGTCTGCTAAAAATGTGTTAAGCCGATGCTAAAATAACTAATATGGAATCTGCATAGATGACATGAATTCAATAAATAAATTTTGAATTGAAAGCTTGCCTCAGCAATGATGACCATGAATTCATTGTCAAGTGCTGTAAAAGCCCATCTGGTTCACTAATGCCCTTTCCTTAAGGAAATCTGCTGTCCTTACCTGGCCTGGCCTACATGTGGTCCCAAACCCTCAGCAATGTGGTTGAATTCTGAAATGCCCGAGCAAGCCACTCAGTTTAAGGATCTTTGGGGACGAGCAACAACTCTTGGCCTTGCCAGTGATGTCCACCTTCCATGAAAAAACACACTTTAAAAAATTTATTGAAGCAGGAAATTCATTATCAAATCAGGAGCAGAAAAATAAATTCAGTTTCAATTTATTTATAAGTGTCTTAATAGATTTGCATTAACACTGCAATGAAGCTACTGTGAAAATCCCCGAGTTATCACACTCCGGCACCTGTTGGGGGTACACCGAGGGAGAATTTAGCACAGCCAATCCACCTAACCAGCATGTCTTTCAAACTGTGGGAGGAACCGGAGCACTCGGAGGAAACCACGCAGACATGGGCAGAATGTGCAAACTCTGCACAAACAGTGACACAAGCCAGGAATCAAACCTAGATCCCTGGCGCTGTGAGGCAGCAATGCTAATCACTATGCCACTTATTGCTAATAAAGAGAAGGAAGAGAAAGTTGGGATATAGAGAGAGAGGGAGAGCGAAAGTCGAAAAGAAAATGAAAAATGATTTTTCTTTAAAGTTTAAATTTCTTTCAAGTAAAACCAACTTCAAGAGTATTTATTGGCTGGAAAGCATGTTGAGTTGATGGATAGTCAAGAAAAGTGCTATGTAAATGCAAATCCCTCTTTCCAATTGGCTTTCATCAGCCTTTTAAGCCTAGCATTCCAGATCACAAAGCCATAATTCACTGCATCAAAAAAGCAGATTTATATTCCCCTTCCAGATTTATCGACAATAATTTTAAATTGGTGCTCTTTGGCTACTGACCCCCCCACCAGTGGAAACAGCTTTTCCGTATCTGCTACATCAGAACCTTTCATAATTCTCATCGAATGGGTCATAAATCGCTTTAGTGTGGCAATAAAAATACTGTCGACTATCAGTTAGACTTGCCCTTTTCTGTTTTATTACACTGATATTTGGTCCTGCAAACTGCCAAAGATAGAAACTGATCAGGTCAAAACCAGAGCAACAGGACAACTGAGACGTGAATGAATAGGGCAAGCACTGTAACCAATCACATCGCGTCCCTGAGCAGTAACCAGGACAAGTACTGAGAACAAAGCGGTGAATTCACTAGCAAATCAGGAGCAGAAAAAGAAATAAAGAGGAGAAAAGAAAGATTGGATGGAGTGAGAGAGGAAGAAAAAGACAAGAAAAGGAAATGGAGAACAATTTTCCTTTTAAATGTTAAATTTCTTTGAATGGACAACACCAATTAAAATCTGAAGGAATGAGATCCCACACTTGCAATAGTTAATTTTCAATTGCATTAGTTAAAAGAGTAATTGTGTTACTAATTACCAGCCCTAATTGCCAGAGGTGATTTACTCTACCATGTTAGTGCAGTAAAGTCACACCATTCAATGCATTTCAATGGAGAGGCAGGCAGCAAGATGCAGTTTTTGCAAAGCTAACTCTGAAGTAGCTTTGGCATTTGGGATGGGATTGTCCAGCCGGGCTTATCCCAAGGCAATTGGGTGATTCTCTGAAAATAAAGATTTAGAGGGTTACAGGGTTGCAGGAGATGGAGCTAAATGTGTTGCTCTTTCAAAGAGCTGGTGCAGACATGATGGGCCAAATGGTCTCCTTTTGTGCTGCAACAGGTCCAGGATCCTGAGAACAGAAAAGAGTTCCATATTTTAAGGTATTTCAGCTACTGAGGCACACAATGTGATCTGATAGAGGAGAGGAAGAAGGCATAAAGTGCAGCAAAGAGCACCTGAACCAAATGATGTGTTTGTGTGCTGTAGACTGGATTTAACTCTATACAATTATGGGTCTTAATGATGCTGAAAAAAAAATAATGTCTTTATCTTTGCACAGAGCATCAATATGTTAATATTTCTCTCCCCAAACTGAAACGTCTTTGATTTGGCTTTTTGCTTTGATGTATGTATTCAGCGCTGAGAATACAGAGAGTACCTTTTGACAGACCTTTTGAAATAATTGAACATTTTCTCCACAGTGAGAATAATCGAGCCTGGTTGGATCAGAACAACAAAGAATATTCAGGATAAAACAAAGAAACATGAAGGCTGGAATCTGAAAGTAAAAAAGAGAATTAAAAAAAAACTTGTTTCAAATGTTAGACAAATACATGTGGAGAGACAATGGCTAAGCTAATGTTATGTATGAGGATCAGGACTTGTTATCTCTGCAATAATGTGTTTATGAAGGCAGAAACAGAATCAGTATTAAATACCCCTCTTCAGGCGGTGCTTTTCTGTCTGGCATCATTTGTGGGATGAAGCTGGTGCAACAATTGAAGTCAATTGTGAAGATTAGCCACCATTGTCAAGTAGGGAGATGTGGCAACTTGTTTATCCTCTGCAATATCACAGAACCAGCTATGTGATAAATGGCTGAATAGCCTGGGTGGGATTCTCTGGCCTCCTGGCTGTGTGTTTTTCCGTGGCAACCAGATTCTCTGTTCCTGGCACTGTCGTTGGGATTTCCATGCCATCGCAAAACCTGTGCACCCCCCATCGTGGGTATGCTGCCGTCAGGACTGGAGAATCCCACTGGTGCAAATGGGCAGAGAATTCCACAGGATCAGAGATAAATCTTGGCCAGAATACTGGGGACAACTCCCCTCCCCCAGCCAACCCCATCCTTCCTCCAATGGAGACATGGATTCTTTCCTAGTCTCCAGAGAGAGCTAGTTTAGCACCTCACCTGAATGACAGCTGCTGTCATCTGGATTCCATCCGAACTCCACTCCCCCACCCCACCTCCCCATCTGCCCCCACCTCCCACGGTTAGTGCAGGCTTGGAGGGCCAAAGGGCCTGTTCCTGTGCAGTCATTTTCTTTGTTCTTTGTTCATGGCAGGTTGTCCTGGCTGATGAACGACACAAAACGCCACTGGACCCGCCCTTGGCCAATGATAAGCCATCCCTGCCATTGGAAAACCTGTAATGGTTGGTGGGGGGGAGAGGGATGGTGGGGAATGGATAATCCCAACCTGTGTCTTTGATGGTGCCACACTCTGTTAGTACTGTCGAGGTGTGTCAGCATAGATTTTGCTTTTGGGTTATTGGAATGAGATGTAAGTGGATTTTCCAGCAGATGTCACAAGTTGAAGATCCCAGCAAGGCCTTGCCAGGGTAATTCTATTTCTGGCCAAGGCAAAGAGTGTGATGACAACTGAGCTGCTGAACTGGGCACAGATTAAAACCAAAACTAATCACCTGTTACTAATCTTGTGGCACGGGTGTGTGGCAACTATTGAGCTCTTCTCCAAGGTTAAAATCATGTTTGCGGGAGTGTCTGTACATCTGCTTGTCACAAACATTGTCATATGTTCAAACTAAAGGCTGATTTGAATGTGATTGATACAGGGTCAAGCTGTCGCCCAACTCTGTTCCACCATTCCAGATGTGACTGTCTTTGGAACGGCCTCCTCCTACAAACATGAAGCGATCAAGGATTCCATCACCCACCTCATCGATAGGAATGCTGATTATGTACAGGATGTCAGAAGGTAAGACACATTGTGATAAGCAGTATGAAAAGCATGCTACTCAATCCTTAATGTCTTTGCCAGTAGGGTAAATGGTGCAGTGCTGAAGTATCTAAAGAGCAGAAATGTTACAGCTTCAATTCATGGTCATTGTTCAGCTGGTTGGTCGCTACTGGAATGATTCAGCTGGGCCTGCAAAAAAGAGTGCGATTTTTCAGCTGTGCTTTCCCTAAAATTGGAAAATCCTGCCCGAGGTCAACAGAGCTTTCCATGTTCTGCCCCCTCGCCCACTGTGATTCCAACGGCAGACGGAACAGGAAGATTCACCCCATGTTGTCTTGCTGCCATTAGACGGGAAAGGGAAACTGTTGACTGAGTTTTCACTTCTGGATCATGGCCCAGTGAAAGCACCCCTTGCACTGCCTGCCCCTCCCATCTGGACCCAGCTGCTTTCCCCCACTGCTTCCAAAGACAGCTGTGTATACAAATGTTGGGTTAAGTGGGGCTGTGATGCCTCCCAACTTCAAACAGCACGCACTCACTCAATGATCAGCCTCAAACATGAGGAAGTGATATGGAAAGGAGGTTTCCTCTTGCCAGAGAACCTAGAACTAGTGGTCATTTAAAAATAAAAATGGGTTGTCTACTTAAGATGAAGGTGAAGAGAATTATTTCTCTCACAAGGTCATCAGTTCCTGGAATCTTTTCCTCAAAAGGCAGTGGAAGCAGAAACTTTGAGTAATTTTAATGCAGAATTTGATAGATCCTGAATAAAAAGGGGTGATTGGGGTAAGGAGGGAACGTGGGGTTGAAGTTACAAGCGAATCAACCATGTTCTTACTAAATGTTGGAACAGGTTCAAGGAGTCACGTGGCCTTACTTCTACTCCTTATTTGTGTGTTCGTAAAGAAGGACATATTTAAGTGAATAAAGAACTTGGCCCAAGAAATTCCAGAACATGGGACCTAAATAGCTAAAAGCCTGATCACCAATGAAGGAGTGAAGGAAGACTGAACATGAGACCTGAATGGAGACACAAAGAGATCTCAGAGGGTTGCAGAGATGGAGGAAGTGACATAAGCCATAAAAGGATTTGGAACTGAGGATGAGAACGTTAAATTTAAGGCACTGGTGCGTGGGGAATCAATGTAGTCAGAGGCTGGGTTGATGAGTGAGTTAGACATTTTGGGTTATTTTACTGACAGGAAAGTTTTAGATAAACCAACAATTAATGATGGTGGAAGGTAGAGAAACAACCAGGGGATATTTGGAATTATTGAGTCTGATTGTCACAAAAGATGAATGAGTTTTTATTGGAAAATGGGCTAAAGTAGGGACAGTGTTGGTTGTTAGTAGTGGGTTGGATGAAAGTCTTTCTGACGGAAAGAACACAGATTTGAAAATGCAGTTTGGTGTTAAGGTTGCAAAATCCCGCTGGCATTAAGGATTGGAAAATCCTGTCCATCGACTGAGAAAAGGATGGAATTAATGCCCAAATGAGTGAGCGAAAAAAAAAGTATCGAGAAGGTAATAGTTAACCTTACATCAGGATTGTTTTGTCTGAATGTTTTGCCTGAAGTTTTGAAGTCTGGCTTTGTGGTTTCATATACCCAGTAACAGAGCAATATTGCAAAGTACTTGCAGCTCAGAGGCAGGCTAACAAGCCTGTGTTCCAAATGGTACCTCCTTCCATTTTTCTTAATCTAACCACATCAACATGTCCTTCTATTTCCTTCTCCCTCTTGTGCTTAATTAGCTTCCTATTAAATATATCCATGCTATTTGCTTTAACTGCAGTAAAATATTTGTAAAATTCCTTGGCATCAGTCAGCTAGTAATGTAAAATAGGGTGGAGGCTATTGGCTGTCCTCATAGCTTGGCCTGAAATTCCCTTGCCCAACCCATAAATAGGAACATCACTGGCCACACATCCTCCACCTGAGACATGTGAATGGCAGGTAGCTGGAGATACCTGCACCTGAGTCACTGCTATTCCCTGGACACAGATGTTGCTAGGGTCCAGAATGGGACATCAGGGAGAAGGCCTAGTAAGAGCTTGCTTTTCCTTCAGTCTGGTATTCAATATCAAACTGCGGAAAGCTGTGACTGTCAGGCAGGGTTCTATATCTTTAGCATGCTTCTGCCTTTCAACATCCTCTTCTGTTCTACCAGTACCATCAGAAGAGCTCTTCCAGGGATGTTGCCAGGAATCTTACCTTTCTGATTAGCTCCATCTCAGAAAAGTGGGTCATGGAATGGAAAATGGGTGGAATTTGAAGTTTAGATGGAAGTTCCAAGTCTAAGTTTGTTTATTTGTGTCACAAGTAGGCTGACATTAACACTGCAATGAAGTACCTATGGAAATACCTGTCGCCACACTCTGATGCCTGTTTGGGTACACTGAGGGATATTTAAGCATGACCATTGCAGTTAACTGGCACAGTTTTGGACTGTGGGAGGAAGCTCACATGGGGAGAAGGTGCAGACTCCACTCAGACAGTGACCCAAGACAGAAATTGAAACTGGCACTGCTGCCTCACAGTGCCAGGGCCCAGAAACTGGGCCCTGGCACTGTGAGGCAGCAGTGCCAGTTTCCAGCTCTACTCAAGCTTCACATCATAAAGGAGAATCCTGACCTAAATCTCACTACCCAAGCCATCAGCAAAGACTGAAGCACCTCCCTGAATGGCTAATACAGATCTTCCATTCTCAGGCATACAGATGCTGCTTTAAGGATACCTCAATCCTACAATTTCAATGTTCTCAAAGAACTGAAGTGAAAGAACAAAGATAAATGCAATTCACTCTGCGTAATCAGGGAGGCAGATGTTGCAGGGCTGTGTGCTACAGTATTTCTTCCCCTCTGGGATCTTGCCTTTAACTCTAGTGAAGATGGATAGGTAAATTTTCTCTGATGTTTTCAGATTCTTTCCTGGAACAAATTAAAGCAATTTCAAAAGACTCCTTGTAGCATTAAACTGGTCTCAAATTGAACGTTATCTTGTGTTCGTTCAGGAATCTCACTTGGTAAGCGTTATCCTGGGTTAGTAATACATGAAAAAAAAGATATTGGATCATTGATTCATAATATAATCACCACAATATCACTTCAGGCTATTTGTGGGTCCCAAACAGCAGTGGAAGGCATCAACATTTCCTGTTAATTGAATTTACCGAAATGATTCAAACAGTAATTGGGTTGTGTTGCAACAATTTTAATAAGGCCAAGACGTGAGAGGAAACCTAAAGTGCGATGGTGTAAAATTTTCTCACTCTTTTCTTTGATCCTTCATTCCTTCACTCTGTTCTTTTCCTTCCTTCCTCATTTCCTTCCCTCTTGTTTCCTTCTATATCTCCTCTTCCTTCCTTTCTCCTTTTCTCCTGTTCTCCTCTCCTGGAGCCTTCCCCACTGTTTCTGCTTGCCCATCTCACTCCCCTCCTGAGCAGAATTCTCCCCATTTTGAGACTAAGGACAGAATTTTACCAGCACGTCTCTCCGAAGTACATACGATCCCAATGGAGGCCAACGGAGAATGCCATTCCCTGAGCCTTGTCCTCCCCCAGAATCGAGGCGAACGTGCTGGTAAAATTCCGGCTAAAGTGTCATGGCAGAGGGGGTGAGGGAGGACGGTTTCCCGTTGTGGGAGCTGACATGAACACAGGGCAAATCCTCCGGCCCCACTTCATGATAAGGAAACATTTTCTACTTCCTCTTTCAGAATTAGAGGGCACAGCCTCAAAATAAGGGGGGAGCAGTTTAGTACAGATTTAAGGAGGAACTTCTTCACTCAAAGGATGGTGAATCTCTGGAATTCTCTGCCCATTAAAGTGGTGGAGGCTACCTCGCTGAATATATTTATGTCACGGGTGGATAGATTTCTGATAGACAAGGGAATTAAGGGTTATGGGGAGAAAGCGGGAAAGTGGAATTGATCCACTTCAGATCAGCCATGATGTTATTGAATGGCGGAGCAGGCTCGAGGGGCTGGATGGCCTATTCCTGCTCCTATTTCTTATGTTCTTATGCTCTATCCAGCATGGATTTGTAAAGGGGAATGGTGAACTAACTTGATGGAGTTTTTGAGGAGGTAACAGAAAGGGTTGATGAGGGTAACAAAACCACAAGACTATAAAACATCGGAGCAAAATTAGGCCACTTGGCCCACAAATCTGCTCCACCATTCAATCATGGCTGATGTTTTTTCTCATCCCCATTCTCCTGTCTTTTCCCCATAACCCCGATCCCCTTATTAATCAAGAACCTATCTATCTCTGTTTTAATGATCTGCTTCCACAGCCTTCTGTAGCAAATAGTTCCACAGATTCACACTCTAGCTGAAGAAATTCCTCCTCATCTCTGTTTTAAAGGATCGTCCCTTTAGCCTGAAGTTGTGCCCTGTAGTTCTAGTTTTTCCTACTGGTGAAAACATTCTCTTTGTGTCCACTTTATCCAGGACTCGCAGTATCCCGTAAGTTTCAATTAGATCTCCCCTCATCCTTCTAAACTCCAGTAAGTACAGACCCAGAGTCTTCACAGATCATTCTTGTGAATCTCCTCTGGACCCTTTCTGAGGACAGCACATCCTTCCTTAGATACGGGGCCCAAAACTGCTCACAATATTCCAAATAGGGTCTGATCAGAGCTTTACACAGCCTCAGAAATACAACGCTGCTCTTGTATTCTAGCCCTCTCGACATGAATATTAACATCGCATATGTCTTCCTAATTGCCGACTGAATTTGCATGTTAACCTTAAGAGAATCTTGAATAATGGCTCCAAAGTCCCTTTGTGTTTCTGATTTCCTAAGGATTTTCTCATGGAGAAAATAGTCTGTGCCTTCATTCCTCCTTCCAAAATGCATAATCTCAAACTTTTTCACATTGTATTCTTTGCTCATTCCCCTAACTTGTCCAAGCCCTTCTGCAGCCCTTCTGCTTCCTCAATTCTACCTGTCCCTCTTCACATCTTTGTATCATCTGCAAACTTAGCAACAGTATCTTCAGTTCCTGTTGATTGGCACACCTGGACTTTCCGAAGGTACGCACTGTCACACAACAGATCTGTGAGAAAAGTTGAGCCTCATGGAATAAAAGGACAGTAGCAACATGGATACAAAATTTGCTGAATGATAGAAAGCAGAGAGTGATGGTCAATGAATGTTTTTCAGGCTAGAGGGAGGTTTGGTGTGGTATTCCGCAGGGTCAATATTGGGACCCTTGCTTTTCCTGATATATACCAATTGTCTGGACTTTGATAGGTGGGGGAAAATTCACAGTTTGTGGATAATACAAAACTTGAAAGTATTCTAAACTGTGAAGAGGACATGGATAACCTGGTGGCACAGTGGTTAGCACTGCTACCTCACAGAGACCCAGGCTCGATTGCAGCCTGGGGGTGACTGACAGTGTGGAGTTTGCACATTCTCCCTGTTTCTGCATGGGCTTCCTCCTGGTCTCTGGTTTCCTCCCATCATCCAAAGATGTGCAGCTTAGTTGGATTGACATACTAAATTGCCCCTTAGTGTCTAAAGATGTGTAGGTTAGGTGGATTAGCCATGATCAGCGCAGAAGTCACAAGGATAGGGTGGGGTTGTGGACCTCACTAGAGTGCTCTCTCAGAGTGTTGGTGCAGACTTGATGGGCTGAATGGCCACTGTTTGCACTGTATGGTCTCTATGGTTTCTGTGGACTGTGTGAAGTTTAATAAGGACACAGACAAGTTGGTGGATTGAACAGAAAGGTGGCAGATACTGTGCAGAAAAGCATGAGGTGATGCATTTTGATAGAAATCTGGTAGGATCCTTTTTCAGTTGGGACAAAGGTATGAAAGTCTGAGGTCATATACCAACTGACTCAAGAACAGCTTCTTCCCTGCTGCCATCAGACTTTTGAATGAACCTACCTTGCATTAAGTTGATCTTTCTCTACACCCTAGCTATGTAATACTGCACTTTCTCATTTCCTTATGTAATGGTATGCTTTGGCTGAAGAATTAAAGAAACAATACTTTTCAGTCTGTTTGTTCTCTCCCTTTGCTCTTGTGATTCTACAACAACTCCAAGAGTCAGCTGTAAAGGAACTGTGCTTTTATTGTACAAAATGAAAATTTACAATAACAACAAGCCTATGGTAAACACACCAGTTCCCAACTGAAACTAAAAGGATAATGCTTATGGGTCTTGCTTTATATAGGGTCAAGGTCTTGCTTTATACAGAACTCAGTCTACAAGTTCCACCTGGTTAGCTAATTAGCAATCTCCAGAGAGCTCATTTTCAATGAGCCCAACTGGGAGATTGATTAGTGATTCCCCAGTGCAGATCATGAGAGTTATCACAGATTCCCATTCAAAATCTTTGATCGGGGATGTGACACTGGAATATTTACCACACTGACTTGTGCACCCCATCTTTGGGTTGCTTCTATCTTGTGAGGGAGCCACAATTATGTAAGATAGTTGCTAATAAATTCAATAAGAAATTAATGAGACATTTGTTTATCCACAGAGTGGTGAGCATGGGAAACTTGAGTAGTTGAGAGAAACAGTATGGGTATGTTTAAGAACTAACCGGCTAACAACCTGAGGAAGAAATGAAATGGAGATTATGTTGGTAGGGTTGGATGAAGTAGAGTAGGAGTGGAGGGTAGCACTGCTGCTTCACAGCTCCAGGTACTCAGGTTCAGTTCTTGGCTTGGGTTACTGTCTAAGTAGAGATTGTACGTTCTTCCTGTGTCTGTGTGGGTTTCCTCCGGGTGCTCTGGTTTCCTCCTAAAGGTGTGTCCGTTTGGTGTATTGGCCATGCTAAATTCTCTCTCAGTATATTTGACCAAGTGCCAGATTGTGGTAACTAGGGGATTTTCACAGTATCTTCATTACTGTAGTTATGTAGTGTTAATGTAAGCCTAGTTATGATACTGATAACTAAACTTAGACTTAACTTAAGGAGGCGTTTGTGGAACGTGAACACTATCGCTGGTGCTAAGAGATGGTTACTGTGCAGTATCTCTGGGGAATTCTATGTCTATAAATAGGTTTTCTAATAAGGTCCATTTTTGTTTCCATTGCAGAATCTCTCCTGATGGAGTCGACATTGTCTTGGATTGCCTGTGTGGTGAAAACACTGGGAAAGGCTTGGGCTTATTGAAACCTCTCGGAACCTACATCCTGTATGGTAAGTGTGGGTTTCGGCCCCGGCTAACGCTTAAATTGAGCTTGTTTTTGAGAAGCACTCAAGTTAAAGTAATAAATGGTTTGTGTTATTGCATTTAATATTTGTGTTGTGCAAGTATGACAACCATGTATTCACCAATTTCTAGGCTCATCAAACATGGTTACCGGAGAAACCAAAAGCTTCTTCAGTTTTGCCAAGTCAGTAAGTAAAAATAAAAATTAATAGTCAAGTAGTAAGTTGTATATTAACTTGTGGTGGTATCATGAGTATATGTCTCTGTTATGTTTTGTGCCATTGCATTTTATTTTACAATTCCTAACCCACCCCACGCCTTTAAGATTTACTTCCATGCTGTAAAACGTGCCATTTAACTTTCAATAGGTAAAGCGTTTGAATGAAAGATTGTTGCCTGCACCAAAAGACCTAAAGAAGCCCCTAACTTTAATCATAAAACTGCTGGAATATATTGGGGAGTTCCTTTTTCCTGGGACATTTGGTTTTCACCAGTCATCAACTTATACACAGTGACTGTAAAGGCTTTAGCAATGTGGGTGGCATGGCAGCACAGTGGTTAGCACTGCTGCCTTGCAGTGCCAAGGACCTGGGTTCAGTTTCAGCCTTGGGTTATTGTCTATGCGGAGTCTGCATGTGCTCCCATGTTTGCGTCAGTTTTCTCTGGGTGCTCCGGTTTCCTTCCACAGGCCAAAGATGTGCAAGTTAGGTTGATTGGCCATGGCAAATTGACCCTACTGTTGGGAGATTAGCAGGGTAAATATGTGGGGTTACAGGGATAGGGCTGGATGGGATTTTGTTTGGTGCAAACTTGATGGGCTGAATGGCCTCTTTCTGCACTCTAAAGTTTCTATGGTTACAGTAAAAAAAATTGAGGATATCTTATATTTTTGTAATATTAGTCTAAACAACAAAAGTAAATGCAGTTTACATTTGAAAATCATAAAATCCCTATAGAAGGAGACTGTTCGACCCATTAAGCCTCCACCAACCAACAACAGTCCCACCAGGCACTATTTCTATAACCCCACATATTTACCCTGCTAGTTCTTCTGACACAAAGGGACAGTTTAGCACGGCTAGTGCATCTAACCTGCGCGGCTTTTTGGTCTGTGGGAGAGAACCAGAGTACCTGGAGGAAATTCACGCAAACACAGAACCTGCAACCTCCACACAGACACTGACCCAAGGCTAGAATTGAACCCAGATCCTTGGTGCTGTGAGGCAGCAGTGCTAACTATACTGTGCCACTGTGCTGCCGCAGTATCTATATTCTGAAGATTACGCAGCTTTTGTCAGCACAGAAACAGGCCTTTTGGTCCAAGTAGTCTATTCTGTTATGTTCCTCCTGGTTGTTTTTATTAGGCAGAAAAACTCAATCTACTCATGCTCACAAAACTCAAAGCAAGATTCTGTGATTCGGCAGCACTTTTTGAAAAATCCTAAGTGTGCTAATAGTTACATTAATTAGTTGAGCTCTTAATGTGGCTCATTTGCACTTGTTAGAAGCAACACACATTCATACACAGGCACCCTAACATTGTGCCTTTTTTTGAATTAGCTGGGAGCTTGGAGAGCCTAAGGTTCTCCTTTGCTTCCTCCATTTCAGAACCTCAGCCAATCAGAGCTGACTTGCCAACCAGTCAGCCCCCACCATTGTTCCAGTTGTATAAATTGTTGTGATCCTTTGAAATTTGGTATTCTTGCATTTGTCCCGATGAGTGTGAGAAGAAGAACTTTGGCAACATCATAGTATAGCAGAATTGTTACAGTGCAGAAGAAGGCTATTTGGACAATTCTTTCTACACTGGCTATCCGAATGAGTAATACACCTGATGCCATTCCATATCTTCTCCTCAACCTGCCAAATTCACATACTGCACCAACAAGCATTTGTTAGAGGAGGCTAGTGGCATTATCACTCAACTATTAATGCAAAAACTTAGCTAATATTCTGGGGATGCGGGTTCAAATCCCACCAGAGCAGATGGAGGAATTTGAATTCAATAATAAAAAAATCTGAAGTTAAGAATCTACTGATGACCATGAAACCATTATCGGTTATCAGGAAAAAATCCATCTGGTTCACTAATGCCCTTTAGGGAAGGTAATCTACTGTCCTTACCCTGTTTGGCCTACATGCAACTCCAGAGCCACAGCAATGTGGTTGACTCTCAACTGCCCTCAGAAATGGCCAAACAAGACATTTAGTTCAAGGGCAACTAGGGATGGGCAATAAATGCTGGTGTTGCCAGCAATGCCTATGTTCCATGAATGATTTAAAAAAAGATTATACTTGTTAAAATAAAGGCCTGAATTCTCCGGCTGGTCACACCAGCACGATTGTTTGGTTCTGTCAGTGGTGCACCCCTTGCTATGTGTTTCCCGGCAGCATGAGGTGGTTTCAATGGGAATTCCCACTGACAGCGGCAAGACCAGAAGATCCCACCACCAACGAACTGCAGTCTGCCACTGGTGACTGAAAGAAACACTGAGGGGAGGCCAATAAATCCTGCCCCAAATGCATGGTCTCCAGGACAGGCATGCTTGAGGATGGATATACCAGGAAATGCAGACGTCTCCACTTTCAAGCAATCCATCTTGTTGTATTTAGACTTTGTTATTATAGTTTATTTATTCATGTCACAAGCATTAACACTGCAGTGAGGTTATTGTGAAAATCCAGTAATCACCACACTCTGGTGCTTGTTTGGGTACACTGAGGGAGAATTTAGCTTGGCCAATGCACCTAACCAGCACGTCTTTCAGATTGTGGGAGGAAACCGGAGCACCTGGAGAAAACCCACACAGACACAGGGAGAATCTGCAGACTCCATACAGACAGTGACTCAAACCAGGAATCAAACCTGGGTCCCTGGTGCTGTGAGGCAGCAGTGCTAACCACTGTGTCTCCCAGGTTTTTACATATTTACCCTGGTTTTATTTTGTCATTTATATTTAAATTGAAAAACATGAACCAATTTGTGAAGAAGGGAAATAGAACAGGCAATTTTCATATTATTTTGGAAAAGAGTTGACACAAAGAAGTGTGTCAAAAATGTGACAGCAGGATGTGAGTGTGGACACAAAGATAGATAAGTATGTGAGGGAGAAAGGAACAGAAGTTATAGTCAGAGTGGCACAGTGACAGAGTGGTTAACACTGCTGCTTTACAGCACCAAGGACCCAAGTTCAAATCCAGTCTTGGATGACTATCTCTATGGAGTTTGTACACCCTTCTCATATCTGTGTGAGTTTCCTCCCATTCCCTCCCACAGTCTAAAGGTGAGCAGGTAAGGTGGAGTGGCCATGCTAAATTGCCTCTAGTGTCCAAAGATGTGTAGGTTAGGTGAATTAGCCATGGTAAGTGTGTAGGGTTACAAGGGTAGGACAGAGGGTAGGGAAGTGTAGGATGCTCTTTTGGAAAGTCAGTGCAAACTCAAAGGGCCTAAAGGTCTTTTTCTGCACTGTTGGGATTCTATAATTCTTTCAAAGACGATGGGAGGCCAGATATCAATATCAATATCAATAATGAGTTGCTGGACCAAATGATCTATTTCTGTGCTATTTTTAAATAACATGCTGCTTGTTTTTTTTATATATTCATTCATGGGACATGGGCGTTGCTGGCTAGCCAACATTTATTGCCCGTCCTTAGTTGCTTGAGGACAATTGAAAGTCAACCACATTGTTGTAGCTCTGGAGTCACATGTGGGCTAGATCAAGTGAGGATGGCAGATTTCCTTCCCTAAAGGACATTCGTGAACCAGATGGGTTTTTCCAACAACTAACAGTCGTTCCCTGGTCATCAGTAGATTTGTAATTCCACCATCTGCCTCAGCGGGATTTGAATCTGCATCCCCAGAACATTAGCTGAGCTTTTGGAATAATAGTCCAGTGGTAATATCACTAGGTCATCGCCTCCCCCAGTGGAAACGATGCTCAAGGCCAAGTTCACCTCATAGAGTAGATGCATCCTGACACCCTGCACCATGTTAAATTAAATCCACATATCCTGTGGCCCAATTTACATACCAAGAATTTTCAAATCTGATTTAATAACTTTCAAAATAAACACAATACCACTGAAAATATCAGTTTTTTTTTCTTTTTAGCCGAATGTGTAGAAGTCATTCAATGACCCATGTTGTACTTGTTCATCATTAATTCAAAACACTGCTGTAACTCTTTAGATTTTAGCCATTTGTAATCATTAAATCATTGTCCATGTTATACCTCATAACTCAAGACATTCAGGTGAAAGTAGAAAGGTGGTTTCAAAATCAGTTTAACTAGGGTGAACATTTATTTCCTCCTCTTTACAGTGGTGGCAGGTTGAGAAGGTTAACCCCATAAAACTCTATGAAGAGAACAAAGTCATTGCTGGATTCTCACTGCTTAACCTCCTCTTCAAACAAGGCCGGGCTGCCCAGGTCAAAGCAGTGATGGATAAGCTCGTATTGTTATACAACCAGAAGAAGATCAAACCCTTGGTAGATTCGCTATGGGCTCTGGAGGAGGTAAGGACATTGTCTTCTGTTTAGATCCGGCAGTGGCATGGCGAACTGCAAGACCAGCCCTGTGTGCAAAACCTTCTGGTAGTGAGTTCAATATCTTACATTGACCAGGACAGCTTAGCCCAGTGTTTCTGTTAGCTTGCTCAATTTGCCTGAAATAAGCCATATCCAGCATAAAGGACAACAACATCTTAAACCCAAATTATGTTGCAACTAAATCAACTCTACATGATTTTTAATATTGGTTTGAAAGCATCGTACTGTACTAGGAACCAAAGTTGCGCGTGAAACTACCTGTGTGCGCCAATCAGACTAATAATGCCAAGTTTCCAATGATTTCACCTGTTTGGAACAACAGGTGAATAAAGCACTTCTTGGCACAAAAACTCTTGCCAGAATTTTACTGCTTCACCTGCCCAAGGCTTGTAAGATCCTGCCCGAGGCTAATGGAGAATGCCGTTCTGTGAGCCTCACCTAGCCTGATTCTGGGGCGGACAAGAGCAGTAAAATTCCAGCCACTAAGAGCTTTGTTTGAAAAGATTTTGGGAGGGAATTTCTTGCTCCTGATCTGAGCTCTGATACACATAATTGGCAATAACGCAATAGGAATATACAGAACAACAGCCCACATTACATTTTGCTGGATTCTCTTTCCTTTAGCTGATGAATCTACCAAGAAATATCACTGATCAGATCTTTCTTTGGGCTAGACTGACCTAATGGCCTGCCTGAGAAGGATAGCACTACTACACAGAGAATTAAATGAATCTAGGTTTTGTGCCGATGGCATTTCTTACAGAATGAAAAGCCAGCAATACTATTTTTAGTCTGGGTTGACATTGTGAACTGCCAGTATTCTAAAGTATTGCAATTTGGAACACTAAATTATTGGTTGAATTTACATTATACGTTTACTGACATTATTTAAGGACTATAGGTTGGGGTGAATTCCCTGGAGTGAAGAAAATTGAATAGTAAGTGTTGATTAGTGAATTTACACGTTGACAAATGAAAAGTCATGACATGAAGATGCAAAGTCTCCGTTTTTGTTTTCAAGATATCAGCACAATCGAAAGTAATTCATTTTAATGCAAAATGCTTTGAAATACTGAGGTTTATGTTTCCAAAGCACTCTTCTTGATCTCAGAAGATTCCAGAGCGCGTTGCAGCCAGTGAAACAATATTGAAGCAAAAACAGAAAATGCGGGATAAACTCAGCTGCTGGAATTTTACCTCCTCACCCATCTGAGACTTGTAAGATCCCACCTGAGGTCAATGGAGAAAGCTGTTCTGTGAATCTTGCCCGCCCCCGATTCCATTGGCGGTAAAATTCCAGCCAGCAGGTCTGGCCACATTTGTGGTGAGAGAAACAGGGTTAACGTTTCAAATCCCCCATCTTGCCCTCATGCCTCCATATCCATCCATGGCCTGCTGTGATGACATAAGAAGTCTGACAACATCAGGTTTAAATCCAACCAATTTATTTGAGAGTAAACCCACAAGCTTTCGACCTTATGGTCTTCGTCAGGTGAATGAGGTGTTCTGGTCTCCAACAGCACACATTGTAAACAGTCTGTGCTGGTACTGTGTTTACCCCAGTCCAACACCAGCATTTCTACATCATGGCTCCAGTGATGCCCAACATAAACTGGAGAACCAGCGTCTCCTGATCAGTTGCGGTGCACCTTCTGCACTCAACGTTGAGTTCAACAACTTTAGACTGTGAACTTCCCCTCCATCATCCTTTTTTTGTTTGTTTTTTTCCTTTGTTTGTCTTAACACACAGCAGGGGCAATCTTATTTGCTCGTCGTGCCAGCTGATTGGTGTGGTGAGCTGGTAAGATTGGATGATAGAACATAAAACATAGGACATAGAACGTTACAGCGCAGTACAGGCCCTTCGGCCCTCACTGGTTCTACCGGTTGGCGCAACAATCTGATGACCCTCTAAAGTAAACTATTCCAATGTTATATATGCCTATCCATTGACCATTTGAATGCCCTTAAAGTTGGCAAGTCCACAATTGCTGCAGGCAGGGCATTCCATGCCCTTACTACCCTCTGGTAAAGAACCTACCTCTGACATCCGTTCTATAACTACCACTCCTTAATTTAAAGCTATGTCCCCTCGTTGTTAGCCATCACCATCCGAGGAAAAAGAATCTCACTGTCCAGCTATCTAACTCTCTGATCAAATTTGTATTCCTCAATTAGGTCACCTCTTAACCTTCTTTCTAACAAAAATAACCTCAAGTCTCTCAGCCTTTCCTCATAAGACCTTCCCACCATACCAGGCAACATCCTGGTAAACCTCCTCTGCACCCTTTCCAATGCCTCCACATCTTTCTTATAATGCGGTGACCAGAACTGTAGCAATACTCCAAGTGCAGCTGCACCAGAGTTTTGTACAGTCGCAACATGACCTCACGGCTCTGAAATTCAATCCGTCTATCAATGAAAGCTAACACACTGTACACCTTCTTAACAACCTTATCAACCTGAGAGGTAAAAAACCTGTTTGTGCCTAGTTTCTTGCCTCTTGTGATAATACCAGCCCCGTTTTGTTGGCATAATTGGTCTCGGACCCGTAATATTTATGAACTTATATAAGACATGAGTTTAACCTCAGCTGGAGACCTGGGTGTTGCTCCTCATTGATACAACGCCCAAAATCTGACAGTGTTTGCTCCGTTGCCAGCTGGGGTCTTCCTTCTGGAGTGTTGGCCACATGGTTGTCGTTGGCAGCTTTGGCCATTGCACTTCTGACCCCATGATCTTAGAATCATAGAATCCCTAAGTTCAGAAGGAGGCCATTCAGTCCATCAAATCTCTACTAACCACAATCCTACCCAAGTCTTATTCCCATAACCCTCACATATTTAGCTGCTAATATCCCTGACACTAAAGGGCAATTTAGCATGGCCAATCCATCTAACCCACACATCTTTGGACTGTGGGATTTTAATATCACTACTGAGTCCCGAATGCAATTGCCCAGACTCACTTGCCTGAATGACTTCTCCTGTGGAGACCCCAAACAAAACCCCAAACAAAATCCCCATTAACAAGAATCCCCATTAACAAGAATCCCCATTAACAAGAATCCCCATTAACAAGAATCCCCACCAATGGGGACCTTAAGTGATGGCTTCTCTGATTGCACTTCAAAAGAATAATCCAGACTCGAAACATCAGCTCTGTTCGTTCCCCACAGAAGTTACCAGACCTGCTGAATGTTTCCAGTATTTTCTATTGTCGTTTCAGGTTCCACTTTCCGCATCATTTTTTTGTTTCTTATTGTTTCAAAATTGATCCCTTGAATGAGAAAAGAAATGGAAATGTTTGCCCCTGATGCAAAAAGACGGACAAGCATGTCCTGGAGGTTTAAAATTAATCCCCAGTTTTATGCATGGCAAGGATGGATGGAGAGATGGAAGTCCATTCATTATGTTAACAATCTGCTGTTTGGAATTTTAATTTACCATGACAAGCAATTTGGAGGTTGCCTGTGGGTCCTTAATGAACAAGACAAATCAGATTGTATTTCTGACAGGAAGGTATTAGATCAGTTTTAGTCTAGAATAGCCTATCTCCCCAACAGTATATGGAATGAATGTTGTTTAAATGTACTATATATTGAATTTGTGTTGGTGATATTTTAAGTGAGGTAGGATGGACAGATCCTAAGTTATACTGTCAGCTGCACTCTGCTCTCTGGTCAAGGAAATGAAGCTTTTTATAAAGTGTTGGCTTTGCACAGCAATATATTAAAAAACACAGTTAAATGTTGAAGTGTATAACAACTTACATTTTCAAAGTAAACCAAGAGCTCTTAACTAACATTAGGATGAATAGAAATAATATTTCCAATGGTTGCAATTTGAACAGTTAAATAGTGTGAGGATGTTTCAAGTTTTGTGAGCGGGTAACTTGAGCGACTGCTACAGCTTCGGGAAAAGTTTGATGGCATTTCCACTGATCTCTCACTTAAAATTGTGTGTTCTCAGTGAGAATATTGGTAATAATTGTAGAATGGTCATAGCACTGTTGAAGGCCATTTGACCCGTTGTATCTGTGCTAGTTCTTTGAAAGAGCAATTCACCAAGAGCCACCCTCCCCATCCTCACCTTCTCCCCATTACCCTGAACATTCTTCCTTGTCAGAAATCAATCCAATTCGCTCTTGAATTCTTCAATTAGACCTGCCATCTTCATATTCTAAGGCAATGCAACACAGATTCTAAGCACTTGCTACATAAAAGAAATTTCCTCATGTTGCCTTAAATCTGTTTATTCTGATTCCACTACTGGGAATAGTTTATCCCTATCTGCTCAGAGTATGAAGATGGCAAGTCTAACTGAAGAATTCAAGAGTGAATTGGATTGATTTCTGACAAGGAAGAATGTGCAGGGTAATAGGGAGAAGATAGGGATGGGGGGGGTGGGGGGCGCGGGTGGCTCTTGGTGAATTGCCGTTTCAAAGAACTAGCACAGATACAATGGGCCAAATGGCCTTCAATAATGCTGTAACTATTCAAGATTTTGAATATCTCTATCAAACCTCCTCTCAGCCTTCTCCAAGAAGAATAATCCCAACTTCTCCAGTCTATCTATGTAACTTTGTTTCTCATCCCTGGAATCATTCATCCGGATAAATACACGAATAGAATGGGAATAGAAAAGCATGGGGTCTGGAAGGATTTTACTTCCAACGGGCAGTATTGTTGGTGAAGGCTTGGTGGGCAGGAGGGCTTGTTCCTGTGCTGTAATTTTCTTTGTTCATTTGCATGATTTTTTTTTTCTCTCTACTCACTCCAAAGTCTTCACATCCTTCTGAAACTATGGCCACTACAACAATATTCTAGCTGAGCCCGAACCAGTGTTTTATACAAGTTTAGCAAAACCTCCTTGCTCTTGTACTATGTACCCCTACTGATAAATTCCAGAATGCCATGCACTTTATTAAGCTCTCCCTCAACCAGTTCAGCCATGTTTAATGATTTGTACATATGTACACTGAGGTTCCTTTGCTCCTTCATCCCTTTTAGATTTATAACCTTTGTTTTATGTTGTCTCTCCTTGTTCTTCTGAATAAAATGAGTCACGTTAATACATTCCGCATTGAATTTCATCTGCCATTCGTCCACTGACTTCATAGAATCCTTACAGCAGAGAAGGAGGCCATTCAGCCCATTCATAGAACTCTACAGGGCAGAAAGAGGCCCTACCGCCCATCGAGTCTGCACCGAACACAGTCCCACCTAGGCCCTACCCCCACATCCCTACATATAATATCCACTAATCCCCTCTAACCTACATGTCTCAGGACACTAAAGTGCAATTTTTTTTTTGGTATGGCCAATTAATCTAACCCACGCATCTTTGGACTGTGGGAGGAAACCCACAGGAAATCCATGCAGGCACAAGGAGAATATGCAAACTCCACACAAACAGTGACCTGAGTCGGGAATCGAACCCAGATCCCTAGAGCTGTGAAGCAGCAGTTCTAATCATTGTGCTACTGTGCTGTGAGTCTGCACCAACCAAATCCCACCCAGGCCCTCTTCCTGAAATCTTATATTTTTCCCCTGCTAATCTCCTGACATTAGGGTCGATTTACCATGGCCAATCAACCTAACGTGCACATCTTTGGACTGTGGGAGGAAATACCCAGAGGAAACCCGCACAGCCCTTGGGAGGACATGCAAACTCCACACAATCAGTGACCTGAGGCCAGAATGGAACCCGGGTCCCTGGCGCTCTGAGGGAGCAGTGCTAACCACTGTGCTGCCTTAACTTGTCCATGTACTTCTGTAATTCTACACTGTCCTCCTCACAGTTCAATAGTCAAACCTGCACATTCCCCTCTGAATGACATACCATCCTGAGATAGAAATATATTGTTGCCCCCTCCATTGTTTCTGGAACAAAATCCTGGAACTCCCTTTCTCACACCACTATGGATGTACTTACACCACATAGAGTGCAGCAGTTCAAGAAAGCGGCTGATCACTACATTCCCAAGAGCTATTAGGGGTGGGCAGTAACGGTGCTGATCCAGCCAGTGACTCCCATGTCCTTAGAAAGATTTTGCTTTTTACGTTTATTCTTTCATTGCTGTTTCTGACATGTTAGCCAGTCAAGTGAGATCAACGCGTAAGCTGCTTCTACAAGTGAGGTTACTTTCTCTTGAGTTATGGGGTCAAGTTGAGATGTGGGTCAAATCTGAAGTAACCTGATGGAGTGGAATGTGCCTTGTGCTGACAAGTTAGCTGATACTGAATGGGTGGATGCTCCATAATTGACCATGATTCAGGGAGGTCACAAGACTGGGTGATGTGGGAACTAATCTGGCGCTTCTCTATATTTACTCAGGGTTGGGAGGGGGGCAGGGGGAAAGGGGTTAAAGGTCCCTTATTAAAAACATTGAGGCTTACAGTTCAGATGGAAACAATTCAGTCCATTGTGTTTGCCTGCCTCTGCAAGAGGGTTGCCCTGCATCATTGATGGAGCAGCACAGTGGCTAATGCTGCTGCCTCACAGCATCAGGGACCTGGATTTAATTCCTGGCTTGGGTCATTCTCTGTGTGAAGCTTGCATGCCTGTGTGGGTTTCTTTCGGGTGCTCTGGTTTCCTCCAAAGATGTGCAGGTTAGGTGGATTGGCCGTGCCAAAATGTCCCTTAGTAGTCAAGGGGACTAGTTAGGGTAAATGATGGCATTGTGGGAATAGGGCCTGGGTGGGATTGTGGCCAGTGCAGACTCGATGGGCCAAATGGCCTCTTTCCTTACTGTAGGATTCTATGATGATGTGGGGAGAATTTGAAGCGGGTACTTGAGCCAGCATTATACAGGAATCGGAGCTGGCGGGGAGCAGACAATGGAAACGTTGGTTGACCTTGGGCAAGATTTTTATAGTTTTGGGACAAATGAAGCCTTAAAATCCTGCCCTTGGTATGAAAGTGTGAGGATGATTACATGCTGTCCATCAATACTTCACAACCAAGGGAATCATAGAATCCCAACAGTGCAGAAGGAGGCCATTCAGCCCTGCAGGAATTCTATGATTTTGTTCAAAGAATATTGAGCAATATTTTCAGAGTGAAGTAATGCCATGTTGGATTGTAGAATAATTGAAAGAAATTGACAGATGTGAGTAATCAAAAACTTTGTAAGACCCTTGTCAGACCCCACTTAGAGTACTGTGCACAATTCTGGTCGCCTTGCTACAGGAAGGATGTGGAAGCTATTGAGAGGGTGCAGAGGAGATTTACAAGGATGTTGCCTGGATTCGGAGCATGCCTTATGAAGATAGGTTGAGGGAGCTAGATCTCTTCTTGGAGAAACAAAGGTTGAGAGGCAACCTGAGAGAGGTTTATAATATGTTGAGAGTATAGATAGGGTGGATTCTTGGAGGTTATTTCCCAGGGCTGAAATGGTCACTACGAGAGGACACAGGTTTAAGGTGCTGAGAAGCAGGAACAGAGGAGAGGTCAGAGATAAATTTTTCACTCGAGTGGTGAGTGAGTGGAATCGGCTGCCTTCGGTGGTGGTGGAGGCAAAATTGCTGGGGTCTTTTAAAAGACTTCTGGATAAGTACATGGGATTTAATGGGATTGAGGGTTATAGATAGGCCTGGTAGGTATGGATATCATCGGCACAACTTGTGGGTCTGTTTGTAGTGTAGTGTTCTATGTAATTCCATTATCTTTGTGTCAAGATGGTGGAAGGCAATCTAGGTAATCTTTCTTTCATTGAACAATTGCTAGATTTCCAAAAAAATCTCTGAAGGATTGATATTGTAATTCTAAACATTAAGAAAGGCAAGATGTATGACTGAATTAGTGTGGTATCAATCAATGATTTTAATTTTAAGAGAACAATTTAACATCATTCATCAAAACTGAAGGCAATAAATGAGAGAAACGTTGAGCTCATGAAGGAGAGATCATGGCGACCATATTTGTTGGAACGCTTAGGTGAGAGGAGAGTTGTTTAGAAGAAAACTAATTCATTTATGTATCTTAATTCCCATAAAACCTTTACCAATTTCCTCACAAAAGACTTAAGACAGACAAAGAGTTATTGGACCAAGGGTGAATATATTAATTAGATCGATGTAACAGCAGAAGACAAAGGTTGTTATAAATGCAATTTATATTTGAGCTGCAGGCAACTGTAACTAATGAACTGCAACAGGATCAGCCCTGTGATTTTCAACATTCATAATATTTATCAGTGATCTTGACAGGGGAGTTGTAATTGTCTCTTTCCGATAACAGAGAGGTCTGTGCGTTGAGGCGAGTTCCGGAAAGGGCATTCTAATTGTGTTTGCAGGGATCTTATGCCATTACTCATAATATGTATAGGCCAGCCTATTCCTGCTATCTAAAGATAAATAGATGCTAATATTGTGATCAGAATTAGCATTAAGATTTAGAGCAAATTGCTGGAATATTTTTGCCTTCACTACCAGTAGCAACAAGGATGATTTTGACTTGAATGTCCCAGTGCATCTGTTGAGGGAGGTGGGGAGAGTGATGGGGTTTGAGGAGAATGGCCTCAGAGAAACCAAACAAATCTCCTGATATTGGGCCTCAGGCAACATAAGCATCAAACTGGTATGGTCTGGCCTGATTCTGAAGAGTCAACTGAGATTTGGATACTTCTAAGATTGCCACAAACCTCAGGTAAGGAACTACCAGAGATGGGGTTGAATAGAAATACTCTAACACATCTCAACACTAACAGCACTGGTTAATATAAAGCCTTTGATGCCCGTCCATTAAGGGGAAGACATCCAATGCCTGAACCAGATTTTATTTCTGGTTTTCCCTCCATACTCTGGAACAACTGCTGCTAGCCTGAGCTTGAGGCTGGGTAGGAAAGGACACTGAGGTGAAAATTAGGGAAGCAACAGTGCAGTAGTATTGTCATTGGACTCGTAATTCAGAAAGCTAGGGTAATGCTCTGAGGACTTGGTTTCAAATCCCACCATGGCAGATTGAATTCAAATTTTACTATCAAAGTCTGTCATTGAAAATCTACTGATGACCATGAATTGATTGTCGTAAAAATCCATCTGGTTCACTAATGTCCTTTAAGGGAAGGAAATCTGCCGTTCTTTGCCTGGTCTAGCCTGCATGTGACTCCACACCTACAGAAATGTGATTAAGGCTCAAGTGCCCTCTGAAAGGGGAGCTAGGGATGGGCAATAAATACCACCCAGCCAATAATGCTCACGTCCCATAAAATGTTTAATTAAAAAAATTGGCCACTTAAGGGTTTCAGTTGGAATGAGGGCTGGCTGGCCAATTGAGGCCTTGCCTGCCCCAATGTGAAATGACGGAGAGGAAGAATTGAAAGACATCATATCACTTGGCTGACACGGTGACATGGTGGTTAGCACTGAGGCCTTGCAGTGCCAGGGATCTGGGTTCAATTCTGGCCTCAGGTCACTATCTGTCTGGAGTCTGCATGTTCTCCCCATGTCTGTGTGGGTTTCCTCCGGTGCTACAGTTTTCAGTGTAAAGATATGTGGGCTAGGTTGGTTAGGCATACTAAATTGCTCCTTAATGAGAAGAGGATTATCGGGATAAATGTGGGGGTTTATGAGGATAGGGCCTGGATTGGATTGTGTAGACTCGATGGGGTGAATGCCCTCATTTTGTACTGGTTCTACTTAAATGGAAAGAAACTGCAGAATACTACAATAAGGAGGGACCTGTGACATTGTTCATGAACAAGATAGGAGAGTGGCCTATCCCTGCTCCTCTTTCTTACCATCTTGCTGCTTACTCTGCCTCACTTCAGCTCTGCTTTGAAATGAAGTATTTTTTTCCACAAGCCATGGGAAGCTGTTAGTGTCAATCCAAGAAGGAGGATCCCTACAAGTGGCAGCATCTAGTGGGATCCAAATAACTGCAGCAAGGTCCCCCTCATCACTTTTCACCATCAGTGGAAACAATCAGCATTCATTTTTTGCCAGCGGATCAGGAATTAGTGTCTGATTAAAAGAATGTAATAAGAGAAACACAGCTGCTGAGGAGAGATACAGCTGCACGATGCCCTGATAAAGTTCAATATTTGAAGTTCATGGATGTTCTTTTACCAGAGTGTGCAGAGACAAGGGCAGCCTGGCAAGCTGACACAGCACAAAAAAGGCAGGTCATAACTCGGGGATATATAGTTCGGATATCAAGTTCAACCGGAGTGAAATTAAACCAGTGGTGAAGACAGTAAGAATAAAGATATTTCTCAAAGGTGTTATATGCAAAGATTATTCTTTTTTGTTAATTTACAGTCAGTCTCCCATGGCACTGCTCTTTGTAAGCTTTAGTCTAATCTTGTCTGATTTATACTCCTGTGAGGAGCTTTTTGCGATGTGTCAGGCGAGAAATCCGGACATGTTGACTGCGATAGGGCTAAATGCCCACAGCAGTGGATTATCATACAGGTTCCCTGTTGGTGTTAGCAGCTTTTATCAGGTAGGATTCTCTGACCTGGTGGACACTCATTTATTCATATTGGGAAAACCGCTGGCCATCCCCCCCCTGTTCTGAGACCTAGCTGCCATTTTTGAATGGCGATTCAATCTTCTCTTTTTGCTGGCCTCCCCACACAAAAATATAAATGGTGCCACCCCATACTGATCAGGGAAGCAATACTGAACCCTCACCAAAGAGGTGCATCCTCCCCATCCCACCTTCAAATCTTTTATTCATTTGTGGGACTTGGATATTGCTGGCTGATCGGCATATATTGCCCATCCTTAGGTGCCCTTGTTCAGAGGACAGTTGAGAATCAATCACGTTGCTGTGGAGTCGCATGTTGGCCAGATCGAGTAAGGATGGCAGATTTCCTCCCCCAAAGGACATTAGTGAACCAGATGTGTTTTCCCGATAATCGACAATGGTTTCATGGTCATAAATTTTTAATTCCAGATATCTTTTCTTGAATTCAAATTCAAATTCCACCATCTGCCTTGGTAAGATTCGAACCTCAGAGCATCAGCTGAGTTTCTGGATTAATTGTCGACAATAATACTATTGGGCCATCGCCTCCCCCCACCCCCGTAACCCCTTGCCCAGAGACTTCTGAATGAGTACATGGGATTTATTAGGATTGAAGGTTATAGATAGGCCTGGTAGGTAGGGATATGATCAACGCAATTTATGGGCTGGAGGGCCTGTTTGTGCTGTAGTTTTTCTATGTTTTCTATGAGCTTGGTTCGGTGATGTTTATAAGTGGCAAATACTTTTGCATGTGATGCGAGGTGAACTCCAATGGCAGCACAGCAGCAGAAGCCCTGGGGAAATTCTCTCCTGTGGCCTTGCTAGTTTAATTCAGTGTTTTATCTCACACCCCCTTTCCTGCCCTGCGCTGGTTTTTATGGATTGTTATTCCAGCGTACCATCTTCCCCGGCTCAGTCGATAACCAGATCTGTCTCTGTCGATGCTCTTAAGCACATTTTCTTCCCAGCAGATGGGGAGTTCACTGACCTTCATTTATTGGCTCTGTCTACTCTCTCAACTCTTGTCCCAAAAGGTTGTGATAAGGAACTCACAGTGGACTAAGGAGATAACAATCAGCTATCAAAACACAATGAGAGAGCATTTTGAATTTCCCAAAGCATTAACTGGCAAGAAATCTAATTTTTCAGACTTGAAGAATTCAGTAAAAATAAGTGTTTGTCCTCTGAGAGATAATATAAACTGATGATAAACTTCTATTATAGGGTAGAGTCCTAGTTGTAGAATTTGTAGGTAGCTTACACACCACAGCACAATAAATATGATAGAATCTTACACACAGAACCATTAAAATAGGTATTTTATGAATAGAAGATCTTTTTATTAATAAGAGAGACTAGGATCTGAGGGCACAGCCTCAGGGTAAATGGGATGACACTTCAGAACTGAGATGAGGAGGAATTTCTTTAGCCAGAGGTTGGTGAATCTGTGGAATTCATTGCTAGAGAAGGCTATGAATGCCGGGTCATTGAGAATATTTGAGACTGAGATAGATGGGTTCTTGATCCCTGAAAGTAGGCAGTCAAGTCGAGAAGGTTGTTAAGAAGGCATATGGAGTCTTAGCTTTTATTGGTAGGGGGATTGAATTTCGAGCCGCAACGTCATGTTGCAACTGTACAAAACTCTAGTGCGGCCGCACTTGGAGTATTGTGTGCAGTTCTGGTCCCCACATTATAAGAAAGATGTGGAGGCATTGGAGAGGGTACAGAGGAGGTTTACCAGGATGTTGCCTGGTATGGAGGGCAGGTCTTATGAAGAGAGGCTGAGGGATTTGAGGTTGTTTTCGTTAGAAAGGAGGCGGCTAAGAGGGGACCTTATCGAAACATATAAGATGATTAGAGGTTTAGATAGGGTGGACAGTGATAGCCTTTTTCCTAGGATGGAGAAAGCTAGCACGAGGGGACACAGCTTTAAATTAAGGGGTGATTGTTATAGGACGGATATCAGAGGTAGGTTCTTTACCCAAAGGGTGGTTCGGGAGTGGAATGCCCTGCCTGCAGCAGTTGTAGATGCGCCAAGTTTGGTGGCGTTTAAGAGGTTAGTTGATAAATATATGGAAGAGAAGGGGATGGTTTAGTTTGGAGGGGCATTGCTTTTTATATTGGTCGGCGCAACATCGAAGGCCGAAGGGCCTGTTCTGTGCTGTAGTGTTCTATGTTCTTGATTTCAAAAGGAATCAAAGGTTATGCAGAAAAGTTGGGAGAATGGGGTTGAGAAACTTATCCATCATGATTGAATAGAACATTACAGCGCAGTACAGGCCTTTCGGCCCTTGATGATTCCACTGGTTGGTGTAACAATGTAATGACTCTCTAATGTAAAGTATGGCAAAGCAGACTCAATAGACCAATAGCCTAATTCTGCTCCTATATCATATGGTCTTATTAGCTTCAGCTTGTCATTCCTGTCAGTTCGTTGAAAGAGCTATCCAAATGGTCCCAATCCCTGCTCTTTCCTGCAAAATGTTTCCTTGTTATACATCCAGTTGCATTTTATTAATAACTATTTAATCTGCTTCCATCATTGAGAGCACATTCCAAATCATATTAAGGTGCTTGTGAAATAGATTCCCCACAACACCCCCACTGGTATTCTTTTTTACTTAATATCTTAAACCTTTTCTCTGATTATCAACCAGCAGACAGCATTTTTTTGTATGTACCCTATCCATATCGTGACGAGGCTGTAGAAATAATTCCAGTTTTAGTCCTTGTTCCACCTTCATTCCTGTCCTTTGAGCGAAGATGGAATAAGTGACCTTCTGGGTTTTAGATCAGTCAAATCCCGTGCTCAGCAATTTCATCAGCACACAGGCATCATGAATAATGAGTTTAAAATCCTCCCCTTAATCCTCTTTGCTGAACTGGAGGGTTTTGATTCCGAAAGAATCCTGATGAATGAAATTGTAGAAGAAAAGCCAGGGGAGGGGGGGTGGTGTTAACTGGTATTTTTGACAGGATTTCCACTGAAAGTTTAATTAAAGGTCTATAATTAATGTGCCAGTCTTTTTATTCTCCACCAGTCTACAGTCCAGATGGTCTCTCTTCAAGAAATTGCAAATGTTTTTCGCGATTCTGGGAATTGCTGCCCAGTGATGTTCGACTGCTCCTATTTGACAGATTTGAAATCTTGGTGGCAAATCGGAAGAGTTTCCTTTTGTTTTTATTCATTTATGGAATATCGCTATCTGCCCAGCATTTATTGCCCATCCCTAGTTGCCCTTGAAACTGGTTGGCTAGGCCATTTCAGAGGGCAGTTGAGAGTCACCCACATCACTGTGGCTCTGGATTCAGATGTAGGCCAGACCAGGTAAGGATGGCAGATTTCCTTCCCTAAAGGGACATTAGTGAACCAGATGGGTTTTCCTGACAATTGACAATGGTTTCATGGTAGATTCTTAATCCCAGATATTTTCTATTAAGTTAAAATTTCACCACCAGGATTCTAATCCTGGTACCCAGAACATTAGCTGAGTTTCTGGATTAATAGTCTAATGGTAATACCACTTGTTAAATTAAACAAAGCCTTGCCATTTAAGATGAGGAGGTAGGATGGAATTCCACATTCCTTTCCTTCTGCTGCATTTTTCCTGCATCTCCCCTCATTTTCCCATTAATATCCGGGCCTCTCTTATCTCTGTCTCTCGCTCCCTCGTAAGCAGGCAGGAAGGAGGAGATGTAAATCCCTCTCTCTCTTCCAATAGTAATGCTACATTACAAACCAATCAAGAAAGGAGAACCTCCTTTCCAGAACCCCTCTCCACAATCAATCAGACTGAGTTGGTTCAGGACTGAGACAGTGTTAGTCACATCATTGGAGAGTCACAGCCTTCGTTGCAAAGCCCTTGGTGTGGAGGTGAGGGGGAGGAATTGAGAATTAGGCAGCTTTTAGGCCTAGGCTGATCACAGCTGCCTCCTCGATGGTTGAAATAAAATACTGTCAGGTCACATTTGCAAATCTTCAGCTCCATTTCATTTTATGGAAGAAGCGTTAAGCCAAGGTGCTGCTCTGTTTGCTGATGAACATAAAGGGCGGAATTTTTGGGTCCTGTTGACTTTTTAATGGCCCTCCAAATTTTCCGATTCTATCCACAATGATGCTGGGTCTTGTCAGGTCCGGAATATTCTGCCCAACGTATCACGTGGTCACTATTTCAAAAAGGAGTAAGGGAATTTAACAGAGAAAAGTGTGAGGTAACACATTTCAGGAGGTCAAACAGTTACAGAGAATGCATAATGAATGGGAACATACTAAGAATCATAGAATCCCTATAGTGCAGAAGTAGGCCATTTGGCCCCTCAAGTCTGCATTGATTACAATCCCACTCAGGTCTTATTCCCACAACCTCACATATTTACTCTGCTAATCTCCCTGACATTAAGGTAAATTTAGCATGGCCAATCCATACATCTTTGGATTATGGGAGAAAACTGGAGTACCCGGAGGAAACTCACACAGACACATGGAGTACGTGCGAACTCCACACAGTGACCTGAGGCTGGAATTGAACCTGGATCCCTGGCGCTGTGAGGCAGCAGTGCTAACCACTGTGCCATCCCAGAAGAAGTTTAGTTGAAGTGAGAGCTCTTGGTGCACAAGTATGCAGGTCACTAAAGGCAGCAGTTCAAGTAGACAAGGTCGTAAAGAGGGTCGATAAAAGGTTGTCCTTTACTGGCAGAGATATAAACTATAAATGTAAGGATATAATGTTGGAATTGTATAAAACGCTGGTGAGGCCACAACTGGAGTATTGTATGCAGTTCTAGTCACCACATTACAGGAATGGTGTAATGGAGAGAGTGCAGGGGAGGTTTATATTAATGTTGCTAGGACTTGAAAAATGTAGCTATGAGGAGAGATTGAATGGGTTGGGGTTATTTTCCTTGCAACAAAGAAGGCTAAGGGATGATTTGATAGAGGTGTACACAGTTATTGGGGAAAGAGGTAGAGTGGACAGGATAAAATTGTTTCCCTATGGTTTCAATTATTTCTGTAAGCTGGTAAACATTTATCACTCAGTCAATGCGTCTGAAAGCAATAGATTACCTGATCATTACTTTAATATTATTTGTGAATCTTGCTGTGTTCAATTTAGCTGTCACAAATCCTACATTTGAATAGTTCTTCAAACTTGAATGACGCACTGAGGTTGTGCAACGTGCTATAGAAAAACAAGTCGCCTTTCGTGTTTAATTAGCTAGGGGATCGAAAGAATGGCTGCTGGAAGTCGCCAGCAAACGCGTCAACAATACAATCTCCTCATTACTGCATCAAGCATTTGGCTAACGCTTGAATTAGAATTGAGCTGGGATCAAGATTTCTGTGAACCCTGCATAGAATCATTCGATTGGCACATTTCTTTCCAAAGTGCACAACCTGTTGAAATGACAAAAAAAAAAGCAGAAATTTCTTAATTAAAGTAGACTTACTTGATTACTTTATTAAAACAAGGAACTGTTAATGTCACATGGTGTGGGTCTGGGAGTCAATCAATTGTAGCCAGTGTATCAGGCATTCATTAGGGGAATTTGAAAGCTGCACTGAAGGTTTCTTGAGAATAAAAAGATTTCAGTAAAGAAGTTTCAGGATGTGGATCAGAATAATGCTGGAATGGGTCTACAGTGGGAGTAATTGAACTAGAAGATTGAGTGACATGGATAGTCAGACGTTCTTTTCTAGGGTAGAAAGGGAGAGCATTAGGGGACACATAAGTTTAAGGTGTGCTGGTAAAGTTTAGGGGAGATGTGCGAGGCATGTTTTTTTTGCACAGAGGGTGCCGAATGCCTGGAATACATTGACCAGGAAAGTAGTCGGAGTAGGTATTATAGTGACATTTAATAGGCATCTAGACAAATATATGAATAGTGGGAGAATGGAAGGATACAGACTCTAAGTGCATTTAATTTTAGGCAAGCATCATGATTGGCACAGGCTTGGAGGGCTGAAGGGCCTGTTCCTGTACTGTACTTTTTTTTTGTTCTTTACACTAGAATATGCCTACCCTTTTTAAAAGCTTGAGCAGTATCTGTGTCCTTCCTGGGTTAACACTACTGCCTTACAGTGCCAGGAACCTGGGATTGATTCCCAGCATGGGTCACTGTGCAAAGTCTGCATGTTCTTTCTGTGTGAGCGTTGATCTCCTGTGGGTGCTCCAGTTTCCTCTCACAGTCCACAAGATATGCTGGTTAGGTGCATTAGCCGTGCTAAATTCTCCCTCAGTGTACTGGAGTATGGCGACCAGGGGATTTTCACAGTAACTTCATTGCAGTGTTAATGTAAGAACGTAAGAATTAGGAGCAGGAGTAAGACATCTGGTCTCTTGAGCCAGCTCCACCATTCAATAAAATCATGGCTGATTTTTTTTTTGTAGATTCTGCTCCACTGACCATGTGCTCTTAATTCCTTTAATGTTTAAAATGTATCTATCCTTGCCTTAAAAAATGTTCAATGAGGTAGCCTCAACTGCTTCACAGGACAGGGAATTCCACAGATTCACAATCTTTGTGTGAAAAAATTCCTCCTCAACTCAGTCCTAAATCTGCTTCTCCTTATTTTGAGGCATGCCCCCTAGTTCTAGTTTCACCTGCCAGTGGAAACAACTTCCCTGCTTTTATCTTATTTATTCCCTTCATAATCTCATGTGTTTCTATAAGATCGCCTCTCAGTCTTCTGAATTCCAATGAGTGTAACCCCTGTCTACTCAGTCTCACCTCGCAAGCCAACTTGTGACAGTAATAAATAAACTTTAAACTTGAAGGGCTACCCAATTGCAGCATCACATTTAACTTTAAATTTTATGGGTAGCTTTCTCTCATCCTGTCCATGGTGGGTTCGGTATTGAGTGAGTGTGGAGAATCCAGCTGGAGATTTTTGCTTTTGGTTTCCTGACGTCCTGCACAGTCTCCTGGCCATAGGTCGGCTGGTGAGAATGAAGTGACTGTGTTGGACGGGTGTATAATTGTGGCGCCAGGATCTTTGAACCTGTCAGCTGACAACAGGCAGACAAATCACCTAACCAGCCAGGTGATTCAGGGAGATAGAGCTTCATTAATTATGCAGAAGCTACTAAGTGTGGAATTAGAGGTTTGCAATTTTGAAACAGGCTCTTTGGCCCAACTTGTCCACCTCAATTGACCATGAGGCTCTGCCATTCTGGCCAGCGGGAACACTGTGGCTGGAACCTTCTGGCTTTGTTAAGGGGAGGTCGTGCCTTACGAATCTAGTGGAATTTTTTGAAGAGGTGACAAAAATGGTTGATGAAGGACAAGCTGTTGATGTCGTCTACATGGATTTCAGTAAGGCGTTTGACAAGGTTCCCCATGGTAGGCTGATAGAAAAGGTGAAGGCGCGTGGGATACAGGGCCAGGTATGTACATAGAACATAGAACAATACAGCACAGAACAGGCCCTTCGGCCTTCGATGTTGTGCCGACCAAAATAAAAAGCAATGCCCCTCCAAACTAAACCATTCCCGTCTCTTCCATATACTTATCAACTAACCTCTTAAACGCCACCAAACTTGGCGCATCTACAACAGCTGCAGGCAGGGCATTCACTCCCTAATCACTCTTTGAGTAAAGAACCTACCTCTGATATCCGTCCTATAACTCATACCCTTTAATTTAAAGCTGTGTCCCCTCGTGCTAGCTTTCTCCATCCTAGGAAAAAGGCTATCACTGTCCACCCTAAATGTAGATGGGTTGAGAACTGGCTTGGGAGGAGGAGACAGCGGGTATTAGTGGAAGGCTCTTTTTCCAACTGGAGGTCAGTCACTAGTGGTGTGCCACAGGGCTCAGTACTAGGACCTCTTCTATTTGTGATTTATATCAATGACTTGGAAGAGGGGGTAGGTGGTGTGATCAGCAAATTTGCTGATGACACTAAGATACTTGGATTGGCGGGGACTGAGGAGCAGTGCCAGGCAATACAACAGGACATTGATAGGCTGGTAGATTTGGGCAGATAGATGGCAAATGGAATTTAATCCGGATAAATGCGAGGTGATGCATTTTGGCCGGAATACTGTAGAGGGAAGTTATAGGATAAAAGGTAAAACTATCCGGAGTATAGAGACGCAGAGAGACCTGGGGGTGCAGGTTCACAAGTCTCTGAAGGTGGCAGTACAGGTGGGAAAGGTGATAAAGAAAGCGTATGGTATGTTAGCCTTCATAGGAAGGGGTATAGAATACAAGAGTAGGAGTGTGATGTTGCAAGTGTATAGAACGTTGGTTAGGCCTCACTTGGAGTACTGCGTCCAGTTCTGGTCGCCGTACTACCGGAAGGATGTGGAGGCCCTGGAGAGACTGCAGAGGAGATTTACCAGGATGCTGCCTGGTATGGAAGGACTGTCTTACGAGGAAAGGTTGAACGTACTGGGGGTTGTTTTCCCTTGAAAGACGTCGGCTGAGAGGGGATCTATTAGAGGTATATAAGATTATGAGGGGTATAGATAGAGTAAATGGTGGTAAGCTTTTTCCACCATTAGATTTGGATAGAACGAGGGGTCACGGCCTTAGGGTGAGGGGGGGCTATGTATAAGACTAATATTAGAGGGCATTTTTTCACACAAAGGGTAGTGGGGGTGTGGAATGCACTACCGAGTAAGGTGGTGGGAGAAGGCACGCTAGGGTTGTTTAAGGGTCTCTTGGACAGCCACATGAGCGGTCTGCAGATAGAGGGATATATGAGGACTGTTTAAATACTTTAATTGTTTCCACGGGCTATTCGGTCCACCTTGTTGACCAACAAGGTGCATGCATTCGGCAGGTCGTGCGGGGGCTGCTCCTGGAGGTTACTTCAGGAGTGGCCTAGTGCTTCACATTGTTAGTGTATGCTTAAACTGGACCATCAGATGGGCAACATGACAGCTCAGAGACTATCGCTGTTGTTGTGCAGACACATGGATTTGGGCCTGTGTCTGCGGGAGTTTGCGCGTTCTCCCCGTGGTTGCGTGGGTTTTCTCCGGGTGCTCCGGTTTCCTCCCACATCCCAAAAAATGTGCTCTTAGGCTGATTGGGTAACAAATTGTCCCTATATTGGTCTCTATATGTCATTAAGACGTTAGGATGGCGGCGCGGGCTCGTTGGGCCGAAGGGCCTGTTTCCCGTGCTGTGTTGTTCTTTGTTCTTTGATTTGATTCTCAGCTTGAGTCATTGTAATTACTTTTGTCTGAGGCATCACAGACACACAAATGTTCAGCCATTTTAGTTCTTTGACCAATTTGATTATTTTACAGATAGCAATGAACATATCTTTTATAAAACAAAAAGATACAGGGTGAGGTCTTTGTCACAATGTGAAAATGTGAATTTGCTCACTTTGGCAGAACACGTAGAAAAGTGAAAATGTAAACTCTGCCATATAGAGGGACCTGACTGTCTTGTTTCATGAGTAATAGAAAGTTGGTATGTAGTTGGAATATAAAAATCAGGAAGTTTTTTTACAGCTGGGCAAGAGCCGAGATGCAACCAGATTCAGAGTACTGTACAATTTTGGTATTCCTTTTAAGAAAGAATACAATTGCATTAGATGCAGTGCAGAGAAGCATAAGAACACAAGAACTTAAGAAATAGAAGCAGGAGTAGGCCATACAGCCCCTCGAGCCTGCCCTGCCATTCAATAAGATCATGGCTGATCTGTAGTGGTTCAGTACCACTTTCCTGCTTTCTCTCCGTAACCCTTAATTCCCTTGTCAATTAAAAATCTATCCACTCTTGACTTGAACATATTCAGCGAGGAAGCCTCCACCACCTCATCAGGCAGAGAATTCCAAAGATTCACCACCCCTTGCGTGAAGAAACTCCTCTGCAACTCCGATCTGAACCTCCCCTCCCCTAATCTTGAGGCTGTGCCCTCTAGTCCTGCTATCTTTGTTAAGCGGGAAGAGTCTCTCAACCTCTACCCTATCCATCCCCTTCATTATCTTATTCGTCTCTATAAGATCCCCTCTCAGCCTTCTAAACTCCAAAGAGTACAAACCTAACCCATTCAGTTTCTCCTCATAATCCAATGCCCTCATCTCCGATATCAGCCTAATAAACCTTCTCTGCACCCCCTCCAAGGCTAATATATCCTTCCTCAAATGCGGCGACCAAAACTGCACACAGTACTCCAGCTGCGGCCTCACCAGCACCCTATACAGCTGCAACAGAACCTTCCTACTTTTATATTCTATCCCCCTCGCTATAAAGGCCAACGTTGCATTCGCCTTCTTAATCACCTGCTGCACCTGCAGACTGTGTTTTTGCGATTTGTACACAAGGACCCCCAGGTCCCTCTGCACCGTCGCATGCTGCAGCTTTTCTCCATTTAAATAATAATCCTTCCTACCATTATTTCTACCAAAGTGGATAACCTCACATTTGCTAACATTATACTCCATCTGCCAGCTCCTCGCCCACTCACTCAACCTATCCAGATCCCTCTACAGGCTTTCCACACCTTCCACGCAATTTGCTTTTCCACTCATCTTCGTGTCATCAGCAAATTTCGTCACCCTCCACTCAGCCCCTTCCTCCAGATCTTCTATGTAAATGGTAAACAGTTGAGGCCATAGCACCGAACTCTGGGGCACTCCACTAGTCACGAGCTGCCAATCAGAATAGCACCCATTAATACCTACCCTCTGCTTCCTATTAGACAACGAATCCTCTATCCAGTCTAACACCCTACCCCTGACTCCCTGCACCTTAACCTTCTGCAGCAATCTTTTGTGAGGCACCTTATCAAACGCTTTTTGGAAATCCAAAAACACCACATCCGCCGGTTCCCCTCTGTCTACCACACTAGTTCACTTCCTCATAGAACTCCAATAAATTCATCAAGCATGACTTCCCCTTAATGAATCCATGCTGCATTTGCCTGATCAAACCGTTCGTATCCAGGTGCCTCGTTATTTCTGCTTTGACAACAGTTTCATATATAGATTCCTAGGATCTTATGAGGACAGACTGGACAATTTGGGACGATATAGAGTCCTGAGGGGACTTGATGGGGTCTGATGAAAGGATGTTCCCCCTTATGGGAGAGATTAGAACTGGGGTTACTGATTAAAAATAAGGGTGTCCCATTTAAAATGGTGATGAGAAGAATTTTTTTTTCTCTGAGGGTTATTAAACTGTGGAATTCTCTTCCCCAGTGAGCAGTGGAGGCTGGACCAGTGGATTTTTTTTTACAGCTGGGTTAGATAGACAGTTGACTGCCCAAGGGAGTCAAGGGGTATAGCATGGCGGGGAACAACCTTCGGCCTAAGGACCACATGTAGCCTTCTAGGGTGTTTAGTGCGGTCCATGAGACAAAATGTTAATTGTTGCCCACGCACAGAGGTGCCACATTCTGCTGGTTTCCATTCACATAATATTTTTCCGACTGGTATAGAATGATTTTTTTAAAAAGTTTATTTATTATTGTCATAAGTGGGCTTACATTAACATTGCAATGAAGTTACTGTGAAAATCATCTAGTCGCCACACTCCATGCCTGTTTGGGTGCACTGAGGGAGAATGTAGCATGGCCAATGCACCTAACCAGCATGTCTTTTGGACTGAGAAGAAACCCACACTGACATGGGGAGAATGTGCAGACTCAGCACAGACAGTGACCCAAGCCAGGAATCGAACCTGGGTCCCTGGAGTTGTGAGGCAGCAGTGCTAACCACTGTGATGCCATGCTGTCCAATAGGCATGATGTAAAGCAAGGGCACCTGATGTGAGGTGCGTGCTGGTCACACACAACATCCACTATGAAAACCGAGCAATCCATCTACCACTGAATGATACTTGACTATTTCAGTAACTGATATAGAAGAGCGTCCAAAGAAGGTGAGAAAATAATTCAAGGAATTCTTTAATGCGCAATTTTCTCTAAGGCTGCTTGCCACTATGTCGCAGTGATTAATCTTCAATCACTGAAAATTCCAGTTTGATCTGGGAGGGAGGGAAACCCTGTAGCAATCTTGTGGTTTCATGGAGTGCCACGTATTGCTAATGAGCTATCAGTGTGTGAGATCAGAATGCGACTGTGCAGACTGTACATCACATCCAGCCCTCGGCTGTGGAAACTCAGCCATTGAAAGCTTAACAATCTGTGCTGTTTGCCATTGGGACAATCATTTTCTCATCTTCATTCTTGGTCATTGTTGGAATACTGTGGGCCTGTCAGTTTGTAAAGGGCTGCACTGTTGCCACATTGGTGAACACACCCTCAATCAGCAGTCCAATAATTTGTAGGGAAGGCGATGGTCTAGTGGTATTATCACTGGACTATTAATCCAGAAACTCAGCTAATATTCTGGGGACCTGGGTTTGAATCCTGCCATGACAGGTGAATCGTTGAATCATGGAAACCCTACAATACAGAAGGAGGCTATTTGGCCCATCGAGTCTGCACTGATAACAATCTCTCCCTATCCCCAGCACCCCACGTATTTACCCCGCTAATCCCACTAATATACGCATCCTAGACCACTATTTAGCATGGCCGATCAACCTAAACGCACATCTGTGGGAGGAAACCCATGCAGACATGGGGAGTATGTGCAAACTCCCCAAAGACAATGACCCAAGCAGGGAATCAAACTCAGGTCCCTGGAGCTGTGAGGCAGCAGTGCTAACCACTATGCTACAATGCCACATGTGGGATGGTGGGATTTGAATTCAATAAAAAGAAGATATCTGGAATTAAGAATCTACTGATGACCATGAAATCAGTGTTGAGTGTCCAAAAAACCCATCTAGTTGATTAATGTCCTTTAGGGAAGGAAATCTGCTGTGCTTACCTGGTCTGGCTACATGTGGCTCCAAAGCCACAGCAAATTGTTGTCTCTTAACTGCCCTCTACGGGCAACTAATGATGGGCAATAAATGCTGGCCAACCAGTGATGCCTGTGTTGCATGAATGAATAAAGTAAAATTAAGATTTATTTGAATTAATGGACATTTGGATTTAAACATCGCAGAATTACATGTCTGTTCAGTTGTATTACTTTTTCTTAATCACAATCTACTTGAACTCAATGTAACCCACACAAAAGATCACAGATCTTCACACTCACATTACACTCAATGCAATTCATTGTAACGTAGAAAATAGGAGCAGGAGTAGGCCATTTGGCCCATTGAGCTTGCTCTGCTATTCACCATGATTGTGGCTTATCCTCTATCTCAATGCCATACTACCATGCTCTACATACCCCTGTAAGCCTTTAGTTTCTGTCTTACTTGTGGCATTGAGACTCCTTGTTACACACCTTTAAAGCCAATGAATAGAAGTTTGGGTCTCATTGGTACAAGCAATGAGTGTTTGTAGAGCAATTTGATTCTATATTTGGGCTCTTGCCTTTCGGATAGTAAAGGCTAGGATAGACGTAGAGAAGTGTTTGCTTGGATAGATGTAGAGAAGATGTTTTGTCTTCTGCGGGAATCCAATCCGAACAGCCATATTCACTACTAGGACCGGTGAGAAATTCAGGAGAAACCCCTTCACTCCAAGTGCTAAGAACATGGAACTCTTCCTACCATATGAAGTGGATGAGGTGACAACCATAGACGAACGTAAGTGGAAACGAGATAAACCTGTGAGGGGAGAAGGAATGGAATGATTTGCTGATAGACTATGATAAAATAGAGTGGAAGGGGTGGAGCGTAAAAGATTTCATACAGCAGATAGGCCTAAAGACTTGCTCCTGTGCTGTAAATTTATGGAATTCTTTATTTCCCTCTCAGCATTTTCCAACATGTACACATATTTGGGAAAATTAACCAGATAGTAAGGAGGAGCAAACACGAGATGCCAGCGTTGGACTGGGGTAAACACAGTAAACTACAGGATTGTCTACAGGATCATAGGGAATATGGAAGCTAATTGTACTGCACTTCACTGTGGACCTAGCTAAGAACTGATGGCAAGGTTACTTGTATGCCTCAGCATCCCCCTTATCGATGCATGTGTCCATTGAGCTGTCAGAGAAGTGAAAATGTTAGTGTGACAAACACAAAAGCAAATTTACGCAAGAGAGGAATCTTGGTGTTTATCTTGTCTGGGCTGGTAAAGCAAATCTGACAGAACAACAGCTGTCTGTGAAGCACTCTATCCATTTTCATTTCTCTATCAGGCACCGTATTATCACCATTATATGCCACTGATTAATACATCGTTTCCCCCCAGGTTAACATCTGAACCAAGGCTTGCTCTAGCTTAAATATCTTATTGCAAAAGACGTGTGAAAGTAAGAGCTAGCAAATTCCCTTGACTCAGTGAGCCAATTCCCATGTGGTTTGTGAGTGGGTTGTATGTAAATCTCCTTCTGCTTGCTCTCACCCTTTTGGGAGGTTCTTGGGCAATTTCCAGTAGTGGTGACAATGAGTATAGGAGCTTGGGAGCTTACCTTTTCTATCAAGTCAATGTAACATTTAGCAGTGCAGTCTAAATAAAATTGCTCATAAAGACAAGATAATGTGAAACATGGGGGGCGCGGAGCAGATGAACTAAATAACATGGATAGAATAAATTAAGTAACATTGGATTTACCTGACATTCCCACTTCTCCAAAGGTTGCCACACCATCCTTAGAGTGTCAGTACATCCTGCAAACCAGTTCAAGTCCTACTGTTGGTAAAGAAAGTGTCCTCGGAATCATTCTGGAAGTTTTTCCTTGCGAGACTAAGCAAGTTTTAATTTTGCCTCACCTAAAACAACAGCTATGGATGGCACAGTGGTTAGCACTGCTGCCTCACAGTGCCAGGAACCTGGGTTCAATTCCAGCCTCGGGTGACTGTCTGTATGAAGTTTGCACATTCTCTCTGTGTCTATGTGTGTTCCCTCCAGGTGCTCTTACCTCCTATACTCAAAAAATGTGTGGGTTAAATTGATTGGCCATGGTAAATTAATACTCGTGCCAGTGGGATGAGCAGGATAAATGTGTGGAGCTATGGGAATAAGGACTGAGTAGGAGTGGGGTCGACGCAGACTCGGTGGGCTGAATGGCCGCCTTCTGCATAGTAGGGATTCTATAATTTAATGTCCCATCTGAAACAAAATCAATTTTAAATCCCATGTGAAACAAAATTGACTCAGGAAGCTCTTGATTGATTAACTAAATTGTCAGAAAAGATTGTAACTTATGACAATGTTCCGTATCTGAGGGAAATAACAAGCTTCATTTCTCTTTGAACCAGACTAACTTATTCACTTCAACTGCCAAAAATAATTATTCATAACTCTGACACACAGTATTTCCCGATAAGAATTTCCTCGTTCCTATAGCCAAAGGTATATTTCCTGTGACACTGTAATATACCCATAGCTGTGGCATAGAGGTTATGGCACAGAAGCAAGCGATTCAGCCCAAAATGCTAGAAAAATCGAGCAGGTTTGGTAGTATCTATGGAGAGAAAAGCAGAGTTAATGTTTCAAGTCCACTCTTGACTCTTTTGCAGATCTGAAGAGAAGGAATAATGTGTTGGATTTTATACTGGGGTGCAAAAGGCAGAGTATCCTGACTTTGTGACTCTCATATAAATTTAAGTCCTTTGTTAGGTTGTAACTGGTGACAACTTTGTATTGGATGTAATGTGACCAATGGTAATAAGGTGTAATGGTCAGCTGACCCAGTAAACCATGGGACCAATTATAGAATGATGTGATGATCAGCTGACTCACTATAAATAAGAACCTGTTGGGAATTGTGGGGAACTTGGATTGGCCAGAGTGAGGCCCCAAGTTTGGAGTAATGAAGTTTATTTATTAAACATTTCCTTTGATTTTAAAAGTTGGAGTAAGTTTTGTTATACCCTTATTGTTTGCATTAGAAGATTTCCTTCTGAAGCAACACACCACTTTGGAAATAGCTAAAATTGTTAAATTAGTTGTAATTTGAATTCATATATGAATCTATAGTGTTAGATATCCAATGATTTTGTGAATGACTTTGTACTTTGCTTTAATTTAGGGCTAAAGGGGTCAAAGGATACGGGGGAAGGGGGGAATCAGGATATTGAATTTAATGATTAGGCATGATCAAAGTTAATGCCAGAACAGGCTCAAAGGGCCAAATAGCCTACTCCTGCTTCTAGTTTCTATGTTTATGATGCAATCGCAACCCTTCAGTTGGATAACAAACTGAAATGGCATTGTGTACCCAAGCAGGCAGAGCAATGAAATAAGTACTAGGTGATTGTGAAATACCATTCTTGCATTAATCTTTAAGAGCAGCAGAAAGCCTAGCGATGGCTTCAGTAGTGCTGGGCCAGTCATTTTATGTGATTCCGATTCAGTAACAATATATTATAACATTTGTTTCCGAGGCAAAGTTGATTGCCTGTTCCTCGCTGACTTGAGGCATATGTAGTGTGAGATTGGAGTCAGATACATAGGGCAGAGGGAATCAGGGGTGACAAATCCCTTCCCTGGAGACCATGAATGAATAGGTTGATTTTTTTTTTAAGCAGAAGCCAGCAGCTTTCAATGTTGTGTCAGCTGACAAATTATCATATTTATTTAACTTCCTTTTGCAACTTGCCATGTTGGATCTTGAAGCTGTTGATCACTGCCCGGTGGCAATATCGAAATAAATACAACCATAACAGCAACAAAACAACTTCAGTGTTTCAAGAATAGCATTAAATCTATTTAATTAAAATCAAATACCAGGCACTCTTCCAAAATAATTGTAACATAGCACTGAAAGCGGCCATTTAGTTTTAGTTTATTTATTAGTGTCACAAGTAAACTTACATTAACATTGCAATGAAGTTGTGTGAAAATTTCCTCGTCTTCACACTCTGTTGCCTGTTTGGGCACACAGAGAATTTAGCATGACCATGCACCTAACCAGTACATCTTTTGGACTGTGGGATTAAACTGGAGCACCCGGAAGAAACCCAAGCAGACACGAGAAGAATGTGCAAACTCCACACAGACAGTGATCCAAGTCGGGAATCAAATCCAGGTCCCTGGTGCTGAGAGGCAGCAGTGCTAACCACTGCTCATTGAAGAAATTTCCAATTGGCCACATTCCTTGTAGATTTTCTCAGAAGCTTACAGATTTGATTTCAAACTCTTCCTGTTCAGTTTGGAGATGACCAAGTTATGAACAACAGATTTTCATTGGTTAACAACCCACTTCATGTGAGCTGCCATGAGACAGACCATCTTGACTTGGAAACTTTGCCAAAGTTCTGGAGCATTCTGTTGAAGACAATGTTTGGTAACCTTGGCCAATGAATGGGCTGCATAGTGACCCTCCTCAATCTCAAGGAGCCACAAGATTGAAATGGGGCTTGTTCACTAACCGTGACACCATGAAGAAGATTAAATACATTTAATATACGCCAAATATTTCATAGAAAATGCTTAATCATTCACGTATTAAAAGAATTATCATCAACTTCAAGAGGTTAAAAATAAAATAAATATTTATATTTGGACACAGGGAGGGCACAGCTCTTGCTGTCAATGTTGTGAGCAATCAGCTCGCCCCTCATTTCACTTGTCCTCGCTTTCCTACCTTCAGTCATACAGGTAGGAAAAAGGCTATGTGAATAGAAACCAGTGAAATAGATTCATAGAATCATAGACTTCTCCAATGCAGAAAGAAGCCATTCAGCCCATCAAGTCTGCACTAACCACAATCCCACCCAGACTCTATCCCATAACCCCATGCACTTATCTTAGCTAGTCCCCCTGACACTCGGGGGCAATTTAGCATGGCCAATCCACCTAACCCACACATCTTTGGATTCTGGGAGGAAACCAGAGCAGCTGGAAGAAACCCACACAGACATGAGGAGACTCCACACAGACAGTGGCCCAAGCCAAGAATCAAACCTGGATCCCTGGTGCCATGAAGCAGCAGTATTAACCATTGTGGAAATGTGGCAAACTTGCATGTGGGCAATAGTCAACAAAACATCTTGAGGGCTGAATTCTGAAGGTCTAGTGGCCCCAGGGCCACACGTTGTCCATCACTGGTCTAAGAGCACTATGAATATACCTTCAGTGTACCATTGCAATGGTTCAAGAAGGTGACTCATTGGGTGACTCTCGAGGATAATTAGGGATGTGTAATAAATGCTGCCTTGCCAACAACACTCACATCCCATGAATAAATAAATAAACAAAATCAATATTCTTAATTCTCCAATGTTCTGTATTTATCTTGAGCACCAATGGATTTCCTTTGAGATTGCTCATGTTGATCTTTCTATCAGATGTGCATTTAATATCTAGCCTGTTATCTAATGCTCATGTTTGGATATTTAAGTACAGATCAAGGGATGAAGTGAGATGCTCACAGATTTCATTGCAAGTCCAGAAGCTCAAGTGCCAATTCCTATCATTAAATTGTAAAAACCATTCCAGAAAAGTGAAATTGAACATACAGAGCATGTCAATGAGATGGTGCAGGCTGAGCATCTCCCTGAGCTGAATGACGTATCGAGAATCTGACAGGGAAGAGTGATCAATTCCACAGCTCCAAGCGTCGGAAATGGAAGATTGCTTCATGCTAATCGTTGTTACAGAATACACAAAAGCCTCTTGAACTTTTGTCTGATCACCAAATGTCTACACTGAAGAATCTTTAAAACACAGAAGGTTCAAACATTTGGCGAGTGTTGTCCATTTTCCCATAGATCAAGTCAAACAGGAATGTGAAGCTGTTCCTAATGTGGTTTTTGAAGGACCTACCATTCGCCGCCCTCTCCCTCCTCATCCAAAACCCCTGTAACCACTCTCACACATTGAAGTTGCTGAATACAAGAATACTGTTCCATGAAGGTTAGTAAGCTATTTGGCTGTGGAAGGCATCATGAAATTCTTTATCTTGCCTTGACACGTTATCCCCACAAATGGTAGAGGGTGATGCAGTACACTGGGGAGTGGTAGATCACAAACAGGACTTGACTGTAATGTACCAGGTGAGTAATTCAGAGGCCCAGGCTAATGCTTTGGGATCATTGGTACAAATTCTACTGTGGTAGTTGGTAGAATTTATATTTGGTTAATAAAATCTGGAGTTATAAAGCTAGTTGCTGTTTCAGTGACCGTGGAACTATCATAGATCTTCACAGGGAAGAAGATCTGCTAATCTTACCTAGTCCATCCTACATGTAACTTCAGATCCATAACAATGTGGTTTGCCCCGGAAATGACACAGTAAGCTGCTCACTTCAAGGACAATGAGGGAACTAGGCCCCATCTTCACATTGAGGATACCCTGCATTGTGTTGTATGACACTACCACTGTGCTAAAAGAGAGAGATTACGAACAAATCTAGTAACTCAAGACTGAGCGTCCATGAGATGCTGTGGGCTATCAACAGCAGCGATCTGTACTCAACCATGTTCTGCAACCTCAGCATATGCCCCACTCTACTATTACCAGCCAGGGGATTGACCCTGGTTCAATGAGCCCCTCTTAGGAGTAGTACCAGGTCTCCCTAAAAATGAGGTGTCAACCTAGTGAAGCTACAGCACAGGACTATTTGTATTCTAACCAACATAAGTAGCAAGTGACAGACAGAGGTAAGCAATTCTAATCCCAGTAGATCAGATCTAAGCTCCGCAGTCTTGTCACATCCAGTCCTAAATGGTGGTGGACATTTAAACAGCTCCTGGAGGAGGAGGCTCCACAAATATATCCATCCTCAATGATGGAGAGGCCCAGCACATCAGTGCAAAAGATGAGGCTGAAGCCTTTGCAACAATCTTCAACCAGAAGTACTAAGTGAATGATCCATCTTGGCCTCCCCCAGAGGTCTCCATCATCACAGATGCCAGTCTTCTGCCAATTTGCTTCACTCCATGTAATATCAAGAAACAGCTGAAAGCACTGGATACTGCAAAGGCCGTGGGCCTGGCAACATTCCATCAATAGTACTAAAGACTTGTGCTCCAGAACTTGCCGCTTCCCGAGCCAAGCTGTTTCAGTACAGCTACAGCAATGGTACCCATCCAGCAATGTGTCAACTTTCTCAGTAATACCCTGTACACTATTACCATAGCAGTCTAACAGTAGTGTTGTTAATAACATATTAGCAGCACGTTGGCATAGTGTTAGTACTGCTGCCTCACCGTGCTAGGGACTCGTGCTCAATTCTGGCCTTAGGTGGCTAAATGTGTGGAGTTTGCATGGGTTTCCTCCAGGTGTTCCTGTTTCCTCTCACAGTCCAAAGATATGCAGGTTGGATAAATTGGCGTTTAGTGTCCCCGGGTGTCTAGGTTAGGTGATGTAGACATGGGAACTGTGCGGGCCTATGGGAATAATGCGGGAACTGGGCCTTTCTCGGAGCCAGTGCAGATTGAATGGGCCAAATAGCCACTTACTGTAAGGATGCTAAAGGTTGTGTAAAAGTCAAGGCCAGAATTCTCCGACCTCACCTGTGCCTAGGATTCTCCGGTTCTGCTGGAGTGCTTTAGCTGAGTGCTAATTCTCCATTCTCACTGGCAGCAGTATGCTGTTCTATCGCAGAGTTGGTGCAGACTTGAAAGGCCAAATGACTTCTACACTGTAAATATTACTGTGGATTTGAAACATGTTGGCTACTTTGGACATCTGAATATATTTCTATCTTTTCACTTGTCCATTTTAAAAAGGCTCTGCTGCTTTCCAGAAATGTCTGGCCTTCATAGGACATAGAATCACCATAGTGCAGAAGGAAAACAACAAGCAAAAACAACCCCATTTAATCCACTTAAATAACAATAAAGAGCATTCCCAGTCAAGCTGGCAACAATGATATCGCTGGAGCTGTGAAAGCTGCAGAAATCATAATTTTCAAAATAAGATCTTTTTATTTTGTTACAGCAGCTATTCAGCCTATAAATAAAGAAACAACTCTCTGGGGTATCTTACCCAAGTCCTCTGCTCTGCCTTGTTCCCATAACCTTACATATTTACCATAAGTAAGCCATTTAACCTATATACCTTGGGACACTAAGGGTCAATTCAGTGTGGCCAAGCCACCCTAATCTGCACGTCTTTGGACTATGGGAGGAAACCTACGCAGAAACGGAGAGAACGTGCAAACTCCACACAAATAGTGAACGAAGGCTGGATTCGAACCCAGGTCCCTGGCACTGTGAGGCAGTAGTGCTAACCACTGTGCTGCCGGGCCACCTTAAGGAACTGCAAATAGCTGTTTGTACCTCATTAAAATGTAATTATCTCCGTGATGAGATTCTGTGCAACTGTTAACGAGTAGGAGAAGCAATTGCTCACTGCTTGAGTTTTTTGATGTGACCAACAAATTGAATCTAGTATAAATTATGGGCTAGATGACTGAGCAACTCACAAGGGTCTGACTTCCAGCAACAAAAGACTACTTGCCATAATGGAATAATATCTGTTGCAACCTCAGGACATCCCAGTGTGCCGTACAGCCAGTCAAGTACTTCTGAAAATTTTGTTATGTAAAACGCAGCAGCCATTTTGTGACCTAGCAAAATCCCACGATCAGCACTGAGAGAACAACAAGGTGTTTGATATTTGGTATTGGTATTTGATTTGATTTATTGTCACATGTATTCACATACAGTGAAAAGTATAGTTTCTTGCGCGCTATACAGACAAAGCATACCATTCATAGAGAAGGAAAGGAGAGAGTGCAGAATGTAATGTTTAGTCATAGCTAGGAGAACGATCAACTTAATGCAAGGTAAGTCCATTCAAAAGTTTGACAGCAGCAGGGAAGAAGCTGATTTTGAATCGCTTGGTATGTGACCTCAGACTTTTGTATCTTTTTCCTGATTTTATCATGGCCAATGCACCTAACCAGTACATCTTTTGGACTGAGGGGGGGAAACCGAACACCCAGAGGAAACCTACACGGACATGGGGAGAACATGCAGATTGCACACATATAGTGACCCAAACCCGGAATTGGACCTGGGTCCCTGGTGCTGTGAAGCAGCAGTGCTAACCACTGTGACACCATGCCATCCAGGATAGTGGGAGATCTCTTCAAATTCAGATCTTTTGTGAGTCAGGGCATTTGCGTAAGGTCACATCTGAAAGACTACATTCCTGACAATGCAGGGATAGCCCCACTCCATGAAGCAGAGGCTTTTTAAATGGGAAAGTGAAAGGCTGGCACTTTAATAAGTGCCCAAAGTAGCCAACGTGCTTAATACATTAGCAGCACCACCAGTATTAATGGCTCCAACAATAATAGAGAATGGATAGCACTATATTCCCAGAGCTACCTGCAAGAAACCAGGATTGAGATATAGATGGAACTATAACTGTATGATAGATTGTGAACTACACTTATCGAATAACCATCCAAAAATCCACTCACATTGGCAAATGGCTGCGGTCATTTAGTGGGTAGCAGCTTGGCCTCTCGAATCAGAAGGTTGCGAGTTCAGGACACGAGTACAGAAATCAAGATTGATACCTCAAGTTCACTATGGTGGGAGTGCTGCACTGTCAGAGGTACTGTCTTTCAGATGAGGAATCAAGATGAGATTCCACCAGGTGGATGGATATGAATGATCCCACAGAACTCTTTTGAGAAAGATTGAGGGAGTTATAGACAGCGTTCGCACCTATATTTATTCCTTCAGTAGTACACTGTGCAGAGCAGGCCTAGAATTGTCCTGGAGTGGGTTTGAATTTCTAACCTTGTATCTGAGAGTGACACCCATTGATGCACAGCTGACAGGAGGGAAAGTTTCAGGGAGTATATTTTGGAAAACGGTGGGCATGCAGCCTCATGTTCCTCATTCTAATTAATGTCTGGAATATATACTATTGTGTGCTCACAGTCTCTCTGAGTCATGCAGAATCACTCGTTCAGTTTAGTACATGTAAATTAGCCTCAGTGATTCACAGTTAAACCTTCAGCCTTATGCTCCTATCAGTTGAAATTAACACTAATATTCATCAATATAACTACTCTCAAGTTAAAAGTTTATTTACTAGTCACAAGTAGGCTTACATTAACACTGCAATGAAGTTACCGTGAAAATCCCGTCGTTGCCACATCCTGGCACCTGCTGAGAGAAAATTTAGCATGGTCAATCAACCTAACCCATACATCTTTGGACTGTGGGAGCAAACTGGAGCACGTGACACGCTGACACAGGGAGAACATGCCGACTCCGCACAGACAGTGACCCAAGCGAGAATTGAACCCGGGTCCTTGGCGCTGAGGCAGCAATGCTAATCACTCTGCCACCGTGCTGTTATCTGCAATGCATGTTCATAAGAAAATGAGTTGTCTACCTCTGATGTTAGTACATGTGAATAAGGAGGGAAGTAGACATAAGCCTCTGAGCCTCCTCCACCATTCAATTCAAGTATTATCTCAGCCCTACTTTCCTACCCAACTCCCGAATTCCTTGATTCCTTGGGATATCAAAAATCAAGCTTTCCCAACTCTAAGCACATTCAGCAATGTAGCATCCAAAGCCCTCTGAGATATTGAATTCCAAAGATTCACAGTCCTCCATTAGAAGAAATTTCTCTTCCCCTCTGGCTCGGTGGCACAGTGGTTAGACTGCTTCTCACAGTGCCAGGGACCCAGGTTCGACTCCTGGCTTGAGTCACTGTCTGTGTGGAGCTTGCACATTCTCCCCATGTCTGCCTACATTTCCTCTGGGTGCTCTGATTTCCTCCCAAAGTCCAAAGATGAATGGGTTAGGCTGCTTGCCATGCTAAATTGCCCCTTAAAGTCAGGGAGATTGGCAGAGTAAATACAGGGGGTTGTAGGGATAGGACCTGGATGGTATTGAGGTTGATGCAGATTCAATGGGTCAAATGGCCTCTTTCTGCACTGTCGGGATTTTTTTGATTCTAAATGATCAGCCTCTTATCCTGAGATTGTGCCCCAAATTCTAGGTTCCTCAGCCGGACAAAACAGTCTTTCAGAATCAAGCCCTTTCAGAACCAGCTATATTTCAATGAGTTCATCCTTCATTGTTCTGATTCCAGAGTGTGCAGGCCGACATACACATCAGACAACTCTCTCACCCAAGGACCAATCTGGGGCATCTTTACTATACTCGCTCCAACCTAAATATATCCTTCTTTGGATAAGGGGACCAAAACTCCAAACAGTACTTCAGGTATGGTCTCACCAAATTCCTGAACAATTGGAGCAAAGCTTCTTTGTTCTCATTCTCTAGTTCCCTGAAAATGCATCATACCATTCACCATCCTAAATGCTTGCTGTTCCTGAATGCTATCCTTTAATGTTCTTTTCATGGACACCCGAATTTCTCTGACCATCATCACTGAAAAATTTCACATTTTTTAAAAAATATTCTGCTTTTCTATTCCCATTACCAAAGTGAATAAGTTTATCCTTCCTGAGATTATACTCTATCTGCCACCTGTTATGCATTCATTTAACATGTCCAAATCACTTTGAACTCTCTGTTCTTATCACAGTTTGCCATCTCACCTAGTTTTGTATGATCAGCAAGCTTGGATGTCACTCTCAATCTCTTTATTAATGTCTTTAATACAAATTGTAAAGAACCTTAACACCGATCATTGTGGCGTTCCATTAGTTATAGCCTGCCAACATGAAAACACCCTATTTATCTCTTGACTCTATCTCCTGTTAATCAATCTTCCAACCATGCTGTGATACAACACCCAACTCCATGAACCCTTATCTCATGTATTAATCTTTAAGGTGATATCTTATTGAAACCTTTTTGGAAGTTCCAGTACACCACATCATCATAGAATCCTATAGTGTAGAAGAAGACCATTCGATCCACTGAGTCTGCACTGACCACCCAGGTCCTATTCCCATAACCCCATGTATTTACCTAGCTAGTCCTCCTGACACTCAGGGGCAATTTAGCATGGCCAATCCACCTAACCCACGCATCTTTGGACTGTGGGGTGAAACAGGAGCGCACGGAGATAACCTATGCAGATATGGGGAGAACATGCAAACTCCACATCAACAGTGACCCAAGCTGGGAATTGAATCTGGGTCCCTGGCACTGTGAGACAGTAGTGCTAACCACTGTGCTGCCAATTGGGTCCCCCAACCCTATTAGCTATATCTTCAAAATAATAAATTTATCAAATGTAAATTCCTTTTTGTAAAATCATGTTGACACTATCTGATCATCTGATGTATGGCAGCACTTTGAAAGAAATGTTGAATTCTTTGCCTAAAAACACCCGCATGAATAAAATTCTAAGTTGTAGCAATAAAATTTAGTTGATAATTGACATAATGCTCAAGAAATTACAAGCTCCCTGACTGATACTTTGAATTACTGAAATTTAACATTCATATGTTAAATATGAGATAGAGTAAATGGTGATAAGCTTTTTCCACCATTAGAAAAGGATAGAACGAGGGGTCACGGCCTTAGGGTGAGGGGGGCTATGTATAAGACGAATATTAGAGGCCAGTTTTTCACACAAAGGGTAGTGGGGGTGTGGAATGCACTGCCGAGTAAGGTGGTGGGAGCAAGCACACTAGGGTTGTTTAAGGGTCTCTTGAACAGCCACATGAGCGGTCTGCAGATAGAGGGATATAGTAGGACTGTTTGTTTCCACAGGATGTTCTGTCCACCTTGTTGACCAACAAGGGCATGCATGCGACAGATCGTGCGAGAGCTGCTCTTGGATGTTGCTTCAGGAGTGGCCTAGTGCTTCAAGTCGTTAGTGTATGCTTAAACTGGACCATCTGATGGGCACCATGACAGCTCAGTGACTATCGCTGTTGCTGTGCAGACACATGGATTTGGGCCTGTGTCTGCGGGAGTTTGCGCGTTCTCCCTGTGGTTGCGTGGGTTTTCTCCGGGTGCTCCGGTTTCCTCCCACATCCCAAAAATGTGCTCTTAGGCTGATTGGGTAACAAATTGGTCCCTATATGTCATTAAGACGTTAGGACGGCGGCGCGGGCCCGTTGGGCCGAAGGGCCTGTTTGCGGTGCTGTGTTGCTCTTTGTTCTTTGTTATAACAGAGAGATTAGCAATTAATATTAGAGTGGTTATTAAACATTAAGCCATCTGACTTAGAGAATCATTTAGTTCATACAATCATTGTGTAACAGTGTGCAGAGGTATAGAACTCTCTTGTGAACTTTGAATTTACCCAGCCTACTCAAAGAGAAAGGTAAATCAACCAAGATTAATGAAAAAAGTTAAGGATTACATCAGATCAAAGGAAGTGGCTTCCAAAAATGCCAGAATAAGTGTTAAACGCAAGGATTGGGAGCAATTTAGAATCTAACAAGGGATTCCCAAGACACTGATAAAGAAAGGGAAAAGGGAACATGAATGCAAATTAACAAAGAGCATTAAGGCTTCTTTAGATATGTGAAAAGGAGAAGATTTACTCTGTCAAATGTGAGCCATTACAGGTGGAGACAGGAGAATTTGTAATGGGGAAAAGTGAAATGGCAGAGAAGCTAAACATTTACTTTGCGACTGTCATTAATAAATATGGTGAATAGTTGGGGCCTCGGCACAGATTTTTTGTGGATGCCGTTCCCATCTAATTTGATCAAAAAGATTTCAATTCTTGTAGAACCCTGTCATGACCCTGTCAGCCAAAAATTCTGAGGCGGGATCACTGTTGTGGAAACATAGCAGCCAATCTGTGCACAACATGCTCCCACAAACAACTGACTATATTCATTAATGACTTAAGTTTAAAATAAAGACAGGCCATTCAGGTGCAATATTGAGAAGCATTTTCTTCATGTATAAGATGGGAGAAGGGTGAAACTCCTGCCCACTGAACTAATGGTATCTGACTGAGATTCTCTGGTCTCACATGCTCCCCTACCGCTGCCAGCAAGAACAGAGAATTTGCCACTCAACCAAATCTCCCTTCACGCAAAGGGACAGGATAATCCCAGCCGGGGGTGAGGCGGCGAATCCTGGCTACTGTTTCAATTAGTAATTTAAAATCTAAGCTCAATCGGTTTTTCTCGATAAGGGTTTTAATGGATGTGGAGTCCAGGTCAGGTGGATGGAGTTAAGATATAGATCAGTCATTATCTTGGATGTTGGAACAGTTTCAAGGAACTGAACGGCTAAGTCTTGTTGCTATGTTCCTCATTGCACAGAAAACTGGGTTCAATGCTAATGTGCCAGTCCTTGAATCCACAGTTTTTTTTACCTTGTCCTTGGACGCAGTTAGAATCCAGAATGTCTACTTTGATAAACAAATAATTAACTTTTTAAAAATTCATTTTACGGGATGTGGGCTTTGTCTATTTTGTCTACTCCGAATTGCCCCACACTGATATGGAAGTTCCTCGTGTAACTCTTTCTGCACTTCCCGCTGCCTCATAGAACATAGAACATAGAACAATACAGCACAGAACAGGCCCTTCGGCCTTCGATGTTGTGCCGACCAAAATAAAAAGCAATGCCCCTCCTAACTAAACCATTCCCTTCTCATCCATATACTTATCAACTAACCTCTTAAACGCCACCAAACTTGGCGCATCTACAACAGCTGCAGGCAGGGCATTCCACTCCCTAATCACTCTTTGAGTAAAGAACCTACCTCTGATATCCGTCCTATAACTCATACCCCTTAATTTAAAGTTGTGTCCCCTCGTGCTAGCTTTCTCCATCCTAGGAAAAAGGCTATCACTGGCAATCATAAAAGCAGCCAGCATAATTAAGGACCCTCTTCCCCGGGCATTCTTTCTTCCACCTTCTCCCATTGAGGAAAGATATACAGAGGTGTGAGGTCACGTACCAATTGACTCAAGAACAACTTCTTCCCTGATGCTGTCAGACTTTTGAACGGACTTACCTTGCATTAAATTGATCTTTCATTACACCTTAGCTATGACTGTGACACTACATTCTATAACCTCTCCTTTCCTTCTCCCTATGTACTCTATGAATGGTATTTTTTGTCTCTTTAGCACCACAGTGGGGCAGCATAGTGACCCAGTGGTTAGCACTCTTGCCCCACAGCATCAGGGTCTTGGGTTTAATTCTGATTTTGGATCACTCTTTGCGTGTGTTTCTGCTGGGTACTTCGGTTCTCCCCACAGTCCAAACGTGTGTGGGTTATCATGGATTGGACATGATAAGTTGCTCCTTAGTGTCGGGGGGTTAACATTGTAAATATGTGGAGTACCATGGATAGGTTCTGGGTGAGATTGTTGTCGATGCAGGCTCAATGGACTGAATAATCTTCTTCTGCACCACAGGGATTTTCTGATTTCATGAAAAAAAACAATATTTTTCACTGTATCCCAATACATTTACTTACTGGCTTGGCCAGATTTATTGCCCAGCCCTAAGGACAGTTGAGAATCAACCACATTGCTATGTCTCTGGAGTCATATGTAGGCCAGACCAGTTAAGGACAGCAGATTTCCTTTCCTAAAGAACACTAGTGAATCATATGGGTTTTTGCGACAATGGTTTCATGGTAATCAGTAGGTTTTTAATTCCAGATATTTTTTATTGAATTCAAATTCCACCATCTGCCATGGAGGGATTTGAACCCGGGTCCCCAGAACAGTAACTAAATGTCTGGATTAATCTTCTAGCGATAATACCATGAGATGATCACCTCCCCATGACCATAATAACAAAAATCACAAACTGCTTCGATCTCCTCACTCTGATGGCATGGTAAATCAATGATTCTATAATAGACAAAAAAAAAGTAAAACTGATTGGCTTTCTATACTTTCTCAATCAGACTGAATTGTATTGGTCCAGTTGCCTTGATCTCATTGGGTGGCAGTGAGCTGCTGAGTTAAGAAAATCAGGTGGAATAAATCAGGAAATTAACAAATGGGCAACAGTTTAAATGAATTCCAATGTGTGTGCTTGTTGCTTATAAAGCAGCGTGCTAAAGCTCGGTGGAAACAGAATTCTGAAGCTTTTTTTTTGCCTGCCAATGTTTCTCCACAGTCACTGTTCTCTCAGGTAACAGCACATTACTCCAGATGTTGGATTCGGAAACAAAACTGCTGGAAAATCTCAGCAGGTCCGATAGTGGCTGTAGAGAGAGAATAGAACCAATGTTTCGAGATTGGATGACCCTTTGTCAGAGTTCTAATCTCTCCCCACAGTTCCTGTCAGTCCTGTTGAGAATTTCCAACCTTTTTCTACTTCTGTACATGAGCTATTTTCATTGGCCCAGATCCATCAATCATTCCTGTCAGTGGGGCCTCGCTACAATAACTTGTATTTATATAGTGTCAGACAGTCACTCGAGGCAAGAATTGAACCTGATGCTCTGGTGTTGTGAGGCAGCAGTGCCAGCCACTGTGCCACCAGAGTTGGTATTGTTCTTGCAATTTCAAACTGCTCTTCATTGATCTAATGATCTGTATGGAATGTTAAATATTTTCATCCACTGATCTTTATTTATTATCCGTGGGCAAAAACATACATTTCCCTGTCACTGGCTTTGTAGGCAGGTGGGGATTGGCAATAAGTTTCTCAGATAGTCTTCCCACTGGGCTTCTTCAAGCCCTGACCTCTCTGCAATTTTACAATGAGGCTGAGGCTGGCCCACTCGCTATTGCCCCAGTTGACACCCTTAAGTGATCAATTATTGACCATCAGAAACAGGAAAGGAGAGGTCACCCTGTTGGGAGTCTTTTATAGACATCCAAAAAGTTCTAGAGAGGTAGAGGAAAGGATTGCAAAGTCGAACTTGGACAGGAGTGAAAGTAATAGGGTAATTGTTATGGGGGACTTTAACTTTACTAATATTGATTGGAATAGTTATAGCTCTAGCATGTTAGAGGGGTCAGTTTTTGTACAAAGTGTGCAGGAAGGTTTTTTGACTCAGTATGTAGATAGGCCAACTAGAGGTGAGGCTACATTGGATTTGGTGCTAGGCAATGAGCCAGACCAGGTGTTAGGCTTGGAAGTTGGTGAACATTTTGATGATAGTGACCACAATTCGGTTACGTTCACCTTAGTGATGGATAGAGATAAGCCTGAAGCTAGGGGCAGTAGTTATAGCTGGGGGAATGGTAATTATGAGGCCATAAGGAGGGAATTAGGGTGCATAGGTTGGACTAGGAAACTACAGGGACTGGGAATATCTGAAATGTGGAGCTTATTCAAGGAGCAGCTACTGCGAGTCCTTGAGAAGTATGTCCCTGTCAGGCAAGGCGGAAATAGTCGAGTAAGGGAACCATGGTGTACTAAAAAAGTTAATTCGCTGGATAAAAGGAAAAAGGAGGCTTATGTCAGGATGAGGCTTGAAGGCTCAGTTAGTCCAATGGATAGCTATAGATTAGCCAGGAGGGAGCTAAAGAGTGAGTTGAGGAGAGCTAACAGAGGACACGAGAAGACTTTGGCTGATAGGATCAAGGAGAATCCTAAAGCTTTCTTTAGATATGTTAAGAATAGAAGATTGGTTAGGGCAAGATTAGGGCCAGTCATAGACAGCAGTGGGAAGTTGTGCGTGGAGCCTGAAGAGATTGGAGAGGCACTGAATAAATATTTCTCTTCGGTATTCACGCAGGGAGATGTAAATGTAGTTGTGGAGAACACTGAGGTACAGGGTTGCAAAATGGAAAGTATTGAAGTAGATAGGGAGGATGTGCTAGATATTCTCGAGGGTTTGAAGTTGGATAAGTCCCCTGGGCCGGAAGGGATTTACCCTAGGATTCTCTGGGAGGCAAGAGAGGAGATTGCAGAGCCTCTGGCTCTGATCTTCAGGTCGTCGTTGGTTACGGGTATAGTTCCGGAAGACTGGAGGATAGCGAATGTGGTCCCATTGTTCAAGAAGGGGAAGAGAGACCTTCCAGGGAATTATAGGCCGGTGAGTCTTACTTCTGTTGTGGGCAAAGTATTGGAGAGAATTATTAGGGATAGGATTTATAGTTATTTAGAGAGAAATGAATTGATTGGGGATAGTCAGCATGGTTTTGTGAAGGGTAGGTCATGCCTTACTAATCTTATTGAGTTTTTTGAAAAAGTGACCAAAGAGGTGGATGGGGGTAAGGCAGTTGATGTGGTATATATGGACTTTAGTAAGGCGTTCGATAAGGTGGCCCATGGAAGGCTTCTGCAGAAAATGCAGATGTATGGGATTGAGGGTGATTTAGCTAATTGGATTAGGAATTGGCTAGCAGATAGAAGACAGAAGGTGGTGGTTGATGGAAGATATTCATCGTGGAGTTTGGTTACAAGTGGTGTACCTCAGGGGTCTGTTTTGGGGCCCCTGCTGTTTGTAATTTTTATAAATGATCTGGATGAGGGTATTAAGGATGGATTAGTAAATTTGCAGATGACACTAAAGTCGGTGGAGTGGTAGATAGTGAAGAGGGGTGTTATAGTTTGCAGAGAGACTTGGACAAGTTGCAGAGATGGGCCGAGAGGTGGCAAATGGAGTTTAATGTGGAAAAGTGTGAGGTAATGCACTTTGGCAGGAATAATAAATGTGTAGAGTATAGGGCTAATGGTAGGATTCTTAATAGTGTTGATGAACAGAGGGATCTTGGTGTATTTGTGCATAGATCCCTGAAAGTAGGCAGTCAAGTCGATAAGGTTGTTAAGAAGGCATATGGAGCCTTAGCTTTTATTGGTAGGGGGATTGAATTTCGGAGCCGCAACGTCATGTTGCAACTGTACAAAACTCTAGTGCGGCTGCACTTGGAGTATTGTGTGCAGTTCTGGTCCCCACATTATAAGAAAGATGTGGAGGCATTGGAGAGGGTACAGAGGAGGTTTACCAGGATGTTGCCTGGTATGGAGGGCAGGTCTTATGAAGAGAGGCTGAGGGATTTGAGGTTGTTTTCGTTAGAAAGAAGGCGGCTAAGAGGGGACCTTATTGAAACATATAAGATGATTAGAGGTTTAGATAGGGTGGACAGTGATAGCCTTTTTCATAGGATGGAGAAAGCTAGCACGAGGGGACATAGCTTTAAATTAAGGGGTGGTGGTTTTAGGACGGATGTCAGAGGTAGGTTCTTTACCCAGAGGGTGGTAAGGGTACGGAATGCCCTGCCTGCGTCAGTTGTAGATGCGCCAAGTTTGGTGGCGTTTAAGAGGTTAGTAGATAAATTTATGGACGAAAAGGGAATGGTTTAGGTTTGAGGGTCATTGCTTTTTCCTAATTGGTCGGCGCAACATCGAAGGCTGAAGGGCCTGTTCTGCGCTGTAATGTTCTATGTTCTATCTCTGTTTGATTCCCAATTTTCAGGCAGATGAGAGACATGCAAGATCAGAGGAAAGTCCAAAAGGCAATGCTGTTCAGGCCCAATGTGGTGGTTGACCTACTTCCAACATCAGGGAATTCTCACCAGAAAAAAATGGAAGGCCCTGCAGGTTCTCTCCCCACTTTGCAGCCTCTCCACCAACACTCTAATCCTTAAGTTCCCCTTCCTGATCTTGGACCCCTCCTGAACAAAAGCTCTTGGGACTGCTTGCAGTCCCAGAGCCGTTCACTGCAATCTCTGGCACTGCAGTGAATAGAGAACTGCCATTCTGGTTGGCTGTTGGCTCTCTGACGTGGGTCTTTCTTCCAAATGAAGTGCAGAAATCTCAGCTCCTGCTAATTGATGCTTGCTGGAGAATTAAATGGCTGCAGCGCAGACAATATTGGCGGGGACTTTTTCACCACAAACTCCTCGGATGGTGGGAAGGGAAACTCCATCATCCTAAAAACCCGAGCCCAGCTTTCTGTGGCACCCAACAGAGTGGATACAGCGTAGCATCTTAGGTGGGTAATTTGGTGCCAGTGTTAGCCATCAACAAGAACTGGATCATAGGTGCAAAATGACATAACAGTTGGGCAATGTCCACAATGGGTGAGAACTTCATTGTAAAAAGATTCATGTGTATGACGCGAGAGGAAGGAAGGGAGATGTGCAGGGAAAGTTTTTCACACAGAGGGTGGTGGCTGCCTGGAATGTGCTACCAGTGGAAGTGGTAGAAGTAGTCAAAGTTCAAGGTGTATCTTGATAGAGTCATGATTAGGAAGCGAACAGAGAGATAGAAACCTTGTACCGACAGAGGCTTGGTGGGCTGAAGCATTTGTTCCTGCACTGTATTATTCTTTGTTCTTATCTTTAAATCCCACTGAGTTAATAAATTTTCAGCAACAACTGGGAAGTTAGAACTTAGCATGAACTGATGAACTTCTACTAAGTGACACTGTCCTGAGTAAAATGCTGATGCAGTCTGAGTGTCACATCTTTCCACCTTCCCCTGTGCGCAAGAGGAATGAAAAAAGACATTTTAAAATATTACTCAGTGTGTTGACTCATGCAGTAAAAACTTGTTATTTATAAATGATATTCTGTCAGCTCTCTTCTTCCTCCCTGTCTCGTCACAACCTTTCCTCGTATTTTATTAGTAAGCACAGTGTCAGCTCCGACACAGTTGGCCGCATGTTGATCTCTGAGTCAGATCGATGTCAACTCATAATCCCACTCCAGGGACTTCAACACAAAATCTAAACTGACAATCCAGAACAGTACCAAAGAAGTGCTACAGTGTTGGCGATGCTGTTTAATCAGGGCCCTGTCTATAGGTTGATAAAATAATGAGGGGCACAGATAAGATAGATAATCAACGTCTTTTCCCAAAGGTCGGAGAGTCTAAAACTAGAAGACACAGCATTAAGGTGAGAGGGGAGAGATACAAAAGGGTCAAGGGGGCAATTTTTTCACTCAGAGTGGTGATTGTCTGGAACGAGCTGCCAGAGGCAATAGTAGAGGCAGGTACAACTGTATCTTTTAAGAAAGCATTTAGACAGTTATCATGGGTAAGATGGGGTATAGAGGGATATGGCCAAGTGCAGGTAATTGGGACTAGCTTAGTGGTTAAAAACTGGGCAGCATGGACAAATTGGGCCGAAGGGCCTGTTTCTATACTGTAAACCCCTCAAACTCTATGACTCTGTCTTTATTTTTTTATTTGATTGTGGGGCATAGGCATTGCTGGCCAGCATTTATTGCCCATCCCTTGTTGTCCTTGAGAAGGTGGTGGTGAGCTGCCTTCTTGAATCGCTGCAGTCCATATGCTGTGGGTTGATCCACAATGCTGTTAGGGGAATAATTCCAGGATTTTGACACAGTGACCGCCAGTGAACAGTGACGTATTTCTAAGTCCGAGTGGTGAGTGGCTTGGAGGGGAACTAGCAGGTGGTTGTGTTTCCATGTATCTGCTGCTCCTGTCCTTCTAGACAGAAGTGGTTGTGGCTCTAGATGGTGTTGCTTTGGGAAACTTTGGTGAAGGATCTTTGCTTCTACATTGCTTGTAAAAGATCATGGCTGGAAATTTTGCATTCTGTCCACCATGGGAATCGTAGCGGACGACATAGGAAATGTTGCAGACAGTAAAGATCCTTTGAACTTGGGCAGGAATTTCCAGTGTGGGGAAATCACCACCACCCCCCCCCCTCCCCCTTATTGTCCACTGGCATTGTTTTGAAAAATGCCCAAGAAGTAGTTTTTGGTGTCTTGGCCAACATTTATCCCTCGACCAACATCCAAGAACAGATTATGTTTTGATCGTATTGTTGTATGTGGGCCCTTGCAATCTGCAAATTGGCTTCTGTGATTCTTCCATTCTAACAGTGACAAAAATACTGGCTGAAAAGCGCATGAGGATATGCAGACTCCATACAGTGACCCAAGCTGGGAACTGAATCTGGGTCCCTGTTGCAGTGCTAACTACGATGCCAATGAGAACCTCCCTCCCTCTGGACTGTATACTACTGTCCCATGTTAGGGATTGGATCAGAAACTCCAAAGTGTGTCTTCAAGTTAGCCTGGACCAGAACTTTAACTTTTGATTTTGGCATTAGGGTAAGCATAAGTTCTTTCGCACCAGGTATGATGCATGTGACCTACCAGGAATCTTCTATCAAACCAAAATTTATTTAACAACACAGAATATAACAAAATAATTAGCATAATGTTTCAATTAAAATACTTAAACATGACACAGTATGATTCTTAATAGCTAACTATCTCTACTATTCCAATTTAGCAGTACTCCCCCATTGGTAAAAATTCCTTCTTTGAATTAGTTAGCATCAAAAGTAGATACGCTCACGTAGATTCTAGATTTTGAGCCTTTTAACACTTCTCCAGACAGCAGTTTCCAGAGAAGAAAGCACCGAACTTCAGAGATAGAAACCTAGTCTCTGGCAGTTTCCAGTCTCTGGACTTCAGGGACGGAAAGGGCTACCTCTGTCTTTCTGTCTTCAGCTTCCAAAATTGTAACTTATCGAAGCAAAAGACTTGGTTCCTGGTAGATTCCAGTCTCCAACTTCAGAGAGGGAGAAGTGGAAACGTTTAAGCTTGAGTTCTCTGTGTAAGTCTTGCTCCAGTCCATCTCCTGATATGACTGTCAATCAATCTAGTCAAGTCTTATTCTGCAAGATCCCAGGGAAAATCATTCAACACAGCAGAACATCATTAATTCAGATTAAAACAAACATTTTAGCAATTAGGAACAATTATGCTGCTGCAGTAACAATACAAATTGTCATATATAGACTTAGTGATACTGAAAAAATGGAAGAGGCCACTAAAAACATCCTGCACAGAAACATGACCTATATAATCCTTTTTCATAGCGAACATACATGGAAAATATTTATTTCTATACCTTTGCCTTTTGGTGCCATGCACAGATTGCCATATTAATTCCTAATGGAACCTCTTTCTTTAGTTACCCTCTTGCTCTTAATATATTTACAAAAAACCTTGGAATTTCCATTTATTTAACTCAACAGTATTTTTTTCATGCCCCCTCTTTACTCTCCTAATTTATTTTTTAAGTACCTCCTGCACTTTCTATACTCTTCTAGGGTATCCATTGTTTTGAGCCTTTGGTATCTACCATAAGCCTCTCTCCTGTTCCTGGTAAGGTTATGTTGCTCTGTTCCTGGTATTCTTCTGTGAAAGTGTGCCCTGGAAAACTGCATTTGGTGTTTATTGGACAATCCTGATGCCCCTCTCTTCTTAGGGCTTCCACTCTTTATCTGGATGGATGGTGTGTTGATATAGGCTCTGATTTGTTCTAGTCTATCCTAGTGGAGTTTCCCTTCTTTTGTTGGGAGGAGGAGGATTGTATCTCTCCCTGAAATGCCTTGTTGATGGGTGCCTTGATGATTCTTCTTCCCTCTTGTCAGTAGGGTTTCCTTGGAGGACAGCAGTTTAAATTTTTGGGTAATAGGGATTCTAATTGGTGCCTGTGATTTGGTTATCATCATAGAATCATTAGAACCCCACAGTGCAGAAAGAGGCTCTTCGGCCCATTGAGTCTGCACTGACCACAATCCCAACCAGGCCCCACTTCCATATCCCCACACACTTTATCCACTAATCCCTCGAACGTACACATCTCAGGACACTAAGGGGCAATTTTTTTTTTTCACATGGCCAATCAACCTAACCCGCATATCTTTGGACTGTGGGAGGAAACCCGTGCAGCCATGAGGAGAATGTGCAAACTCCACACAGACAGCGACCCGAGCCGGGAATCAAACCCAGGTCCTTGGAGCTGTGAAGCAGCATGCTAACCACTGTGCTACCATAGTTAGTGTGGAGTGTGGTTTGCAGTGTTGAGAGCCTGGGCAAGATGTACTAGTCCTTGACTCCTGTACATGAGAGTCTGTACTGCAATGTTATAGCCTATACAGGGGATACCCTGATGCTCCCCATTTCCTGTATAATCCTTTTATTGCCTGGAGGTCCTGGGATGCTAAATTAAGCTCTTGGATATTACCCATATCGGATTCCATATAATTTGTAACCCTGTCTATATTATCCTGTACAGGAGGGTATGCACCATGGGGCCTCATGCTCATGATGTTATCCTGTTATGCTGAGATCTCCCACTATTTCTGATACCCTTTCTTTATCCGTATGAGAGGAAATGCAAACTGCAATGATCGCAAAGATGGATAATTAGCATCATCTGTCTGAATATTCACAGGTCTAATCTGTATGTTGATGGGAACAATGATTACTCTAGACGGTACTAGATTGTGGGGATTTATTATGTTTCATGGCAAATGTAAAACGAAAACTTTCAATGAAATTATTCTTTCAAAAAAAAACAACCTGCCTTGTTGAACAAAACGCAGAAGACTGACTGTATTTTTCTGCAATTAATGACCTCCTAATGAGATCTCAGGAATACAGGGCTGTTCTGAGAATGAAATATCATTACTGGAGAAAAATGGGCTTTGTCCTTTTTCAGTGAAATGAATTTCACACTTTAATTATTCTTTGATTGATTGTATTATTCCTACTCATTCTAACCTTGATGCCGTCTTTCAGCGAAGCCCTCTGCATTTAACTTGGTTTCTCAAACTCAAATTGAAGATTTTAAGCAAGTCACTTGACAGCTGGTTTAATGACCATTAAAATTTTGATAGGCTAGTGGTTTAATCCGAGGAATTTTATTCTGTGTAGCTGCGTAGTTATTGGGGCGCTTCCACTGATGGCCGTTCATACTGGCAGGATTTTCTGATCCTGCTGCAGTGAACTGACTGCTGTTTACCTATTTTAGGTGCGTATCTCCTTTCAATTGGATCGATAATATGATCAGACATGAGCTGTGTGGGCAAACACAGGGTAAGGAATCGATGAATACGGCTTCCCAAACTCCAATGTGTTCTAGGGGAGCTAGACTAACTCTCTCCATTTTGACAAAATTGGATCCAGGGGCAATACTACAGCATCATCAGTAAGACTTGATGTATGGAATAAAATGAAAAAAGTGGCTTGAACCGGAATTTGGCAATATCCAACATTAAAGAAAAGTATGTTATGCCCAGAATCCTAAAATTCCTGCAGTGCAGAAGGAGACCATTCTGTCCATTGAATTTGCACTGACATAATCCCACCCAAGCCTGATTCCCATAACCCCAAGTATTTACCACATTGATCCCCTGACAGTAAGGGGCAATTTATCATGGCCAATCAACCTAACCCACACATCTTTGTATATTCTCCCCATGTCTGTGTGGGTTTCTTCCAGATGCAGTGGGAGGAAACTGGAGCACCTGGAGGAAACCCACACAGACATGGGGAGAATGTACAAACTCCACACAGACGGTCACCCGAGGCTAGAATTGAACCTGGTTGCCTAGCGCTGTGAGGTAGTTAAGCTGTTTTAAATGAGAGGGTTATTGCTTCAATATCACTCTAACTGGCCATCACTGAGGGGAAGCATGCCTCCATTAAAGCAAAACAGGAAGTTGACAATTGGGCAGACTTTGAATACTTGTGAAGAGGTGCATTTGGAAGCAAGCTAATACTAAGCTGGGAACATCTCCCAGGCATCAAGCCCCGATAATAAAATGGCCAAATGTGATCAGTGTCCAGCTCTCTTGCAGCCAGAAGATGCAGAAAGAATGAAGACTGAGAAAAGACTGAAATATTGAAATGTTTCAAATGTCTTAGCAAATGTTTAAGTAAATAAATAATATGCATTGCTGTGTGCAGAGTTGCTTTCTTCTAATTGATAGGCAACTCTAGGAGGTGGGACCTCTCCCTGAAGGTGAATAGAAAACCTGTTTCATACTAATTAAAGAACTTGTCTCCCCAACAATTAAAGTGGGGCTAAAAGTAACGGGTTTACTCTTGACCTTTATGCTAGGATGCAGTTAGCCTGCCCTTAGCAAATAAACTAAGCTTGGATTCACCATTGTAATATAGGAATAACAAGAACCAATTTACACACAGCAAACTCCCACAAACAGCAATGTGATAGGAACATAGGAATTAAAAGCAGAAATAGGCAATTCAGCCCTTCAAGCTTGTTTTCCCTTCAATCTGTTGGATTATCGATGTTTTGCTACAATTGCATAGGGCGTTGGTGAGGCCACAACTGGAGTATTGTGTGCAGTTTTGGTGTCCTTATCTGAGGAACAATGCCCTTACTATAAATGGAGTACAACAAAAGTTTATCAGGCTGATTCCTGGAATGGCGGGTCTGTCATATGAGGAGAGACTAAGTCAGTTAGGATTATATTCATTGGAGTTTAGAAGAGTGAGAGGGGATCTCACAGAAGATTATAAAATTCTAACAGGGTTAGACAGGATAGATTCAGAAACAATGGGCCCAATTTTACCATCATGTTGCGCCAGTTGTTGAGCATGGAAATGTGGTAAGTCAGGCATGAGGTGAATAGTACGATCCGTGCCTGTCTCCGCGCCAGTTTCCCCTTTACCACGGCCCGTAAATGGTCCCGATCGGGACTGCACCCGAAATGGGCGTGGCATCCATTTAAATGTATTTGCATGCATTTAAATTGATTTAATGAGCTCCAATCTTTCCCCTTTATCACTGCATGCGCCCATCCAGAATCATCGCAAAACAGATATGCTCCATAAAAGTCCGATTCAGGCACTCCAGTTAGTGAAGAGGTAAGTGTCCAGCTTCTGATGGTCCTCTGCTTGGGATCGATGAAGAGGAGGTCGGGGGGTGATTTGCTGCCATTCTGCCTGTAATCAGTTGGGGGGAAGGGGAGGAGCCTGCAATCAGTCTGGGTGGTGGGGCTTGAGGGGGATAAGGGGTCAGTATTGTTGGTTGGGGTGGGGGAATGTCTTTGGGACCAGGGAGAGGCATTATCTGTCCTGGGAGGCATGTGGCAGGAGAACAGGGTTCTATCATTTCTTTCTCTGTGCGTGTGCAGTTGGAAGCACCGACTAGAGCTGCAGGATTTTGAGCCCACAGGTTTGCGCAATGCGATTGGGAATTGCTGATATCTTTTCAGGCAGAGTGCATAAGGCCTGAGAACAGGTCTAAATGTCAGATCTGAAACACTCCCAGTTTCAAGTCCACCCAGGACTTAGAACCAAAATGGTAAAATAGGACCCAATGTTCCTAGTGATGGGGGAGTCAGGAACTCAGGGTCATAGTTTGAGAATAAGGGGTAAACCTATTGGAACTGAAATGAGGAGAATTGTCTTTACCCAGCCGGTGGTAAATGTGTGGAATTCACTACAACAGAAAGTAATTGAAGCCAAAATATTTTCTGATTCAAAGAGAAACTAAATATAGCTCTTGGGGCTAAAGGGATGAAGGGACATGGTGGGGGGGAAAGGGGATCAGGATATTGAATTTAGTGATCAGCCATGATCATCATGAATGGCAGAGCAGGCTCAAAGGGCCGAATGGCCTACTCCTGCTTCTAGTTTCAGTGACAGAGATATTAAGCATCACGAGAGGGTGGGAGAAAGTAGACAGGCAGAAACTGTTCCCACTCGTGAAAGGGTCAAGGACGAGAGGACACAGATTTAAAGTGATTAGCAAAAGAAGCAGATGTGACGTGAGGAAACACTTTTTCGCACAGTGAGTGGTTTGGCTCTGCAATGCAATGTCTGGAAGATGGTGGAGGCAGGAATAGTGGAGGCACTGAGGAGGGAATTAGATATTTACTTGAATCAAAACAATGTGTAGAGGTACAGAGAAAGGGCAGGGGAATGAGACTGAGCCATAAAGTTCATTTGGGGACCATTGCAGACATGATGGGCAAAATGGCCGCCTCCTGTGTCATCACCAATTCTGTGACATGGCTAAGCAAAATCACTCAATTATGCAGAGCAAACAAGGATGGAGGATAAATGCCCACTTTTCCTGAGAATTTTAAATTTAGCAGGGATCAAGTAACCTGGGATCGGAAGGACAAGGGCTTGTACTGTGGAAATGATCATAAAATCATAGTATCCCTACTGTGCAGAAGGAGACAATTTGGTTCATTGAATCTGCACTGATTACAATCCCATCCAGGCCCTATTCCCATAACCCCACATTGCTAACCCCCTGGACACTGAGGGGTAATTTAGCATGGCCAATCAATCTATCTTTGGACTGTGGGAGGAAAACAGAAAACCTGGAGAAAACCCATGCAGACACGGAGAGAACATGCAAACTCCACACAAACAGTGACCTGAGGCCAGAATTGAAGCCAGATCCCTGGTGTTGAGGCAGCAGTGCTAACCACCAGCTCCATCTCTGATGGTGAAAAAACTCTCAAATCATCAGTACATAATAATAAACCATAGGAACGCAGAAAAATGACCATATGGGAAAGGTGTAACTTTTTACGATCGGACAATAAGATGGAGCTGATGTTATGGTTAATTAAAAATCCTTACAAAGGGTGGTGACATTTACTAGTGGAGAGATGCTAACAACAGAATGTTTTCAGAAACTGGAAAATACACCATTGGAAAATTGCAGTGTTCCATAAAAATCCTACCACGCACAGTGTGTGACATTTCACCATGAAAAACCTTGAGATTCTAATTATACACCACTGAAGGAGAATGATCATAAATGTGCTGTCATTTTTGTCTTGTGAGTGCAGACTGCTTATAACCATGATACAGAACTTACTGCAGAGTCCATTGAGTACGATGGGTGCCCTGAGACTAGATGGAGATTTCAGGAAGTGGTTTCTCCTGTTAACGTTCACGGTCATCACTGAGCTGTGACCTTCACCTCCCAGTGGGAATGAAAGGAAAACTGCAAATGCTCACAACTGTGAATTAGATGCTGAAGGTACACAGTGGGCCTGCAGGTATTTGATAAAAGAAGCAGTGCAGCTTATACCTTCACGATGTAATGATCTGGAGGAAGGGGTTGAGTGTACGGTAACAAAATTTGCTGATGTCATGGAGATGAGTGGAAAAGCAAATTGCATGGAAGGCGTGGAAAGTCTGCAGAGGGACCTAGGTAGGCCGAGTGAGTGGATAAGGACCTGGCAGATGGAGTATAATGTTAGCAAGTGTGAGATTATCCACTTTGGTAGAAATAATAATAGGAGGGATTATTATTTAAAGGGCGTAAAGTTGCAGCATGCTACAGTGCAGAGGACCTGGGGTTCTTTGTTCATGAATCGCAAAAAACCCAGTTTGTAGTGCAGCAGGTGATCAAGAAGGCGAATGGAATACTGGCCTTTATAGTGAGGGGGATAGAATATAAAAGCAGGGAGGTCTTGCTGTAACATTACAAGGTACTGGTGAGATTGGAGTACTATGTGCAGTTTTGGTCTCCGCATTTGCGAAAGGATATATTGGCCTTGTAAGAAGTACAGAGAAGGTTCACCAGGCTGATTCCCGAGATGACGGGGGTTAGCTTATGAACAGAGATTAAATAGACTAGGTCTGTACTCGTTAGAGTTTAGAAGGCTGAGGGGGGATCTTATAGAGACTTGCAAGATAATGAAGGGGCTAGATAGGATAGCGGCAGAGAAATTCTTCCTGCTTAGAAAGGATAGCAGAACTAGAAGGCATAGCCTCAAAATAAGGTGGGAAAGGCAGTTTAGAACAGAGTTGAGGAGGAACTTCATTCAAAAAGTGACGAATCTCTGGAATTCTCTGCTCATTGAAGTGGTGGAGGCTATCTTGCTGAATATATTTAAGTCACAGGTAGATAGATTTCTGATAGAGAAGGGAATTAAGAGTTATGGGGAGAAAGCAGGAAAGTGGAACTGATCCACTTCAGATCAGCCGTGATCTTATTGAATGGCAGGGCAAGATGGCCTACTCCTGCTCCTATTTCTTGTGTTCTTATGTGTTTTATGTTCTTATGTTCAGGTTGAGAAATCTTTTTCATTAGATTTTTTGATTTGATTTATTATTGTCACATGCATTGGAATACAGTGAAAAATATTGTTTCTTGTTCGCTGTACAGATAAAACATACTATTCATAGAGTACATAGGGGAGAAGAAGAGTGTAGGATACAGAATGTAATGTTACAGTTATAGCTAAGATGTGGAGATGCCAGCATTGGACTGGGATGGGATTGGTAAGAAGTCTCACAACACCAGATTAAAGTTTAACAGGTTTATTTGGAATCACGAGCTTTTGGAGTGCTGCTCTTTCGTCATCTATCTACCTCTCCACTCACCTGATGATGAAGTAGTGCTCTGAAAACTTGTGATTCCAAATAGACTGTGGAACTTTAACAGAGAGTTGTGAGACTTCTTACTGAGTTATAGCTAAGGTGTGGAGAAAGGTCAACTTAATACAAGGTATTCAAAATCTGATTTCAAAAATCTGATGACAGCAGGGAAGAACCTGTTCTTGGGTCAGTTGTTACATGATTTCAGACTTTTGTATCTTTTTTCCTGACAGAGAGTTTAAAGTATATTTATTAGTGTTACAATTAGACTTGCATTAGCACTGTAATGAAGTTACTATGAAGATCCCCCAGTCGCAACACTCCAGTGCCTGTTTCGGTACCCTGAGGGAGAATTTAGCATGGCCAGTGCACCTAACCAGCATGTCTTTTGAACTGAGGGAAGAAACTGGAGCACCCAGAGGAAACCTGTACAAACATGGGAAGAAGGTGGAAAAAAGTATTCCCTGGTTGTGTGGGGTCTTTGATTGTGCTGACTGATACCCATGTCCCATGAATGAATAATAAAAGTCATTTCTGGATTTTGGAATTTTCTGATTCATCCCACATGTGTGAATTGGAAAACTCCATAGATATAAATATTTGCCTGAGAAATTGAAGATTATAAAGCTTCAAAGAAATGTATATTTTTGCAAATCATGTAACTCGCCTGTTTGTGCTCTGAGTACTACCCAAAACAGTGACGTGATATGTCCATGGGCTGCTTGGGTCTATTCACAAAACTTCTGGACAATCGGTGTTTCTGAATGATAGATTTCTGGACTGGATATCAGCATGAACAAGCATGAATCATCAGTCTCTTTTGACGAGATCGCAAGGATGGCAGGTTAGCAGAAGTGGGAGTGATGGTGTGTAATATCCTAATTAGATGACACACTTCCTCATTAGTATAAGGTTAGTTTCCCCACCTGTCACGCAGGAGATCGAGTTCAATTACCCGATGGGGCGCTACACACTTTCCTGAGTGTGTCTGGAGAAGTGACGCAGTGACACAGTGTTTAGCACTGCTGCCTCACGGTGCCAGGAAACCAGGTTTGAATCCCAGCTTGGGTCGCTGTTTGTGTAAGGTTTGCACATTCTTCCCGTGTCTGCGTGAGTTTCTTCCGGGTGCTCCAGTTCCCTCCCACAGGCCAAAGAGGGTCAGATGCATTGGCCATGCTAAATTGCCCTTTAGTGACCTGGATGCATTGGTTAGAGGCATTAGTGGGGTAAATATGTAGGGACAAGGCCTAGTTGGGATTGTTTTCAGTGCAGTCTCAATGGGCTGAATGGCCTCGTTCTGCACTGCAGGGATTTTATCATTTTATCCCAAAGTTGAAAGGAAGGCAAATTATTGAGAGAGTAACCCTTCCTGTACTGGTAGGTGCAGATTATCTTTCTAACGTGCACATTGAGTAATAGCAGTGGGCTGCACTGTTATAACACACTAGGGGTGAGTCTTCAACCTTGCCACACCGTTAGCAGATTGTATTGCTCCCAGGAAATAGCACGTGGACTTGAACCATTTAGCACCCGCCACCAAATAGTTTGCAGCCTCCTAGCTCCTTCCAGTTGACCCAAATCAGATCACACCCAGAAAGGGCACAAGGCTAATATACTTATTTAAAGAAGTATGCATCACCCGTTCAACTCCGAGTGCACACCTTTGGGTGCAGTGCTATAAGGGCGAAGGTCACCAACTGGTCTCCACCAGCGGAAACCTGGCACGATGGTCACATTGGGAGGCTTGAAAGCTACTGAAGCCACCTTGTGGTCAGGGCCATTGTTGGATGGTGCCCACCTGGTGGAGCCTCCCTGGTACAAAGGCAGAGGCCCCACTTGACACAGGCAATGCCCATCGAGCACCCCAGCAGTGGTCATCAGCCACTCCGGCAGTACCAGATGGGCACCAGCAGTGTCAAAGGGGTGGGTCCTGAATGTGGGCTATGACGAGGGAGGAAGCTTCAAAAACTTCATTGGCTTTGAAACATCCAGAGATTGTGAAAGGTGCAACATAAATGCAATTCCTATACCTGCAAATGACAAGGTAAAAGTGATCTGATCATCTGTTTGCTTGTGATGCTGGCTAAGAGATCAATATTGGCACAACATAGAGATATAGTGAACTTCCCTTTAAAATGTTACTATTGGATCGTTTTTCATTACTTCAGAGGACAGACATGTCCTCAGTTTAATGTCACTTTCTGAAGGATAGCTGGCTATGATGTTAATATTTTGCAGCCCTTGTTGTAATTAAGGAGAGCATTAGACTGAGGTGATGGATCTCGAGGTAACAATAATGATACAGAAATCCTTCCATCTTCACAGTGTCTGGGGCAAAAGCAGCTGCGACTTGATCTGTCTGCCAGATGATGAATAAATTAAATATGTTATGTGGAACGTATTTGTGCTGTGATTGCGGTCAGCAAATTTAATAACATTTCAGATGACTCCCAGATTGAAGGTGGATGCTGATGACTCACCAATGAGGCCCATGCTCTTGCTGCAAATGTCTGCAATTTTTATCCACCCCTTAACTTGCTCTTCAGAAGGTGAGTTGCCCAGTTGAACTGCAGTGGTCCAGTCCATGGGGTGGCACGGTGGTTGGCACTGCTGCCTCACAGTGCCAGGGACCCTGTTCAATTCCCGTCTTGGTCACTGTCTATGTGGAGTTTACACCGGTGTCTGTGCGGGTTTCCCCCGGGTGCTCTAGTTTCTCTCTCAGTCCAAACGTGTGTGGATGAGGTAGATTGGCCATGCTCAATTGTCCATTAGTGTCAGAGGGATTAGCAGACTAAATACGTGGGGTTACACTGATAGGGCCTGGCTGGGAACATTGTCGGTGCTCAATGGGGTGAATAGCATTCTTCTGCACCGAAGTGATTCTATGATTTATGTTTCTATGGTATAGGTACAGTCACAGTGCTTTCTTTCTGTAGCAATTTGATACAACTAGGTGATATGCTGGGTAATTTCAGAGGGTCATTCAGAGGCAACCATGTCACTGTAGATCTGGTGTCGCACATAAATCAGCTCGGGGAAGAATGGCAGCTTGTTTTCAATGACAATCTAATAGTTTCGTGTTGATTATTAATGGGACTAGCATTTTATTCCAGGTTTATTAATTAGCTGCATTTCTGTATCCAGGAAGGACAGCTACTTGAGGGTGAGGTTCTGGAGGAAAGATCTTGCAGATGGAGGTATTGATTGGCTTGTTCATGTATAGAATCATAGAATCCCTGCAGTGCAGAAGGAAGCCATTTGGCCCATCGAGGCACTAATTCTCTGACAAAGCATCCCACCAGGTCCTATCCCCAAACCTCAAGTATTTACCCTACTATTTGCCCTAACTTACACATCATAGAAATCATAGAATCTCTGCAATGCAGAAGGAGGCCATTCAGCCCATCAAATCTGCACCAACACAATCCCACCTGGGCTCTATCCCCGGCACCGCACATACTTACCCTGCTGATGCCTCTAACTTACGCATCCCGGGACACCAAGGGGCAATGTGGCACCTATTCTACACATCTTTGGACTGTAGGGAGGAATCGGAAGGAAACGCACATGTACGTGGGGGAGAATGTGCAGAGTTTGCACGGTCACCCAAGGTCGGAATCGAACCTGGATCCTTGGTGCAGTGAAGCAACAGTGCTAACCATTATACTACCATGCCACCCCTACTACAAAGCGCACTTGGCAGTGGTGAACCCACTCCCCCACAGAGACCGAAGCTTTAATCCAGCGCTTTGGCCACAATACCACATACTCCTGAAGATTTCATCACATGACGACCATCTCAGCCTTTCTTTCCACATCGCTGTGGCCAATAAGCTAAATGTGCAAAGGAAAGTTGCAAAAATGCACAATCCTCCTTAATCCTTTGCAACAGGAGATTAATCCTGGAGACACCAGGGTTAACTCTGGGATGATTGGCAACCCTATTAGGAGACAAAGAGAGAAAATAGGAAGGAACTAAAGCTGATTTCTTTTTTTCACGAGCTTTTTTTAAAAATATCTCTAATCACATTTTTTTTAATGCAACTGCTTCCCAGCTCCCATCGAGTACACAGTGTGACATCCCAACGCTTCACAATTTCAGAGTAACTGGCTGGGTGTGACGTCAGCAGCATGGCGTTTGTGGTTGCTAGGTTACGAGGTGTTTTTCAGACGAGGGGTAACGTGTCCTGTTTGCAGATTGTTTGACCCGAAAGCCTCTTGTCTTCCTCCTGCTCGATAGTCAGGAGAGAGAGAGAGAGACAGCAAGTTGTTGAAGCCTCATCAATCACTCTGGCCTTTTGTTTCCCAGTCCTCCTCCATCACCGTGACACAGCAATCACAGGCAGACTTTTCACTCACATTTATGGCCCTCACTCTTGAGCTGGAAGGGGGAGTGCCACGTGGCGGAGATTCATATTTAATAAAGCGAACTCGAGCTCCAGCCGCTAGTTCAATCTTTTGTCAGTTCGGTTGCGAGGCAAATAGAAGTACTTCAAAGTTGACCGTTTGCCATCCACTTGAAGTGACCATTATTTCCCCCACGAGAGTTCTTTGCCCCTCGTGCACCATCATTTCATGATGTTAAGTTACTGGCTTTGTGAGCTTTGCAGTCTATTTTCTTTATGCCTTGGGAGAATCAGGATTAGTCAATAGAGCATTCAAACTCTTTATTCTGTCTTGTTTGGTTTTGGGAGGTGATTGATGAGGCAGTAAGATGAACAGGCATTTGCAACTCACTCATGGATCAGAATGTTCCTATCCCACCCACCACTTCAATCGCAGTGGTAGGGGGGTGGGGTGGTGGGGGATAGTATGACCAAGCAAAGGTGAGTTGACCTCAGACGGGATTTTCCAGTTTTGGGGCAACACAGCTGGAAAATCCCATCCATGGTGGCACAGTGGTTAGCACTGCTGCCTCACAGTGCCAGGGACACGGGTTCAAATCCAGTCTTGGGTCACTGTCTGTGTGATATTCACATAGAGGAGATGGCCTCCCAAGATGGGCACAGTGTGGGAGTGCAGAGGAGACGGGAGGGTTCCTACTTCATGGGGAGGGTCTAGCCCCTTTTTCTTTATCTTTAGAAGGTTTTTAAAGGTCCCCTCAAGATGAATCTCTCTCTCTCTCTTTCTCACATATGCTCTCTCACGCTCTCTCTCTCCCTCCACCCCCCTGCCCTCACCCACCTATCACAGGGTGAGATCATCTCTGACTGACCACCCAGTTTCAGGAGCTCATTCACCATTCCTCAGTTGAACAGACAGCCTGCTACCTGACCCATGATTTACCCGGCAATGGCCAGCTACCGATATGGTTCAGTGTTCAGGTGACCCCAGAGGTTTCCTCGGCATCATCAGGGCGGCATCGTGGCACAGAGGGACCCCCAGGCCCCCACCAATCTCCCTTCCCCACCCTGGGTCAGCCCTGACCACTGACCACTGCCCACCTCCAGCTCAAATTCCAGCTCAAATCTTTTCTTGTTAAATTTACTTTAAATGAGTTTTTATTTGTAATTCCGAGTGATCTCAAAATGCAGGCTGATTAAAAAGCCTACTTTTACAATGTTCTTCTTTTGTACATAGATGAAACTCAATGCACTAACACCACAGTGGCTCCATGACTACTGTTTCCACGGCACCTGAGATTTCTCTGACATAGATTGAAGTGGCCATTGTGCACCTTCCTAACACAAAGGTATCGACGGGTCCCTGTGTAAATTCTGACCACCCAATTGTAAGGTCAATGGGCTTCTCTTTATCTCGTGGTTTACGTCAGATTTTGTGAAACGTTACACAGAATTTACAGCAGCAAAACAGGAGATTTGATCTCTCAGACCTGGGATGGTGTGTTTGCTCCAGGCGTGCCTCTTCACACTATGTTCCATCAAACCTATCTCTAATTAAAATTAGCATTTAAATGAATGTTTTCACTCTTGAATGATTGAATGAGACGTCAGGCTTTTGTCCTTTTATATTATAAGCCTTCTCCCTATGCACCCGTGTACATGCTACTCTCGTAATTTGAAGCATTAGAACATCTCTGCTTTCATTTAACTGGTTTCGGGGAAAACATACAAACCTTGAAAGTCAATTTATTAGTGTCACAAGTAGGCTTACATTAACACTGCAATGAAGTTACTGTGAAAATCTCCTAGTTGCCATACACCAGTGCCTGTTCGGGTACACTAAGGGAGAATTTAGCACAGCCAATGTGCCCACTGCTGCTATAGATGGGACCATTAGATCTATCAGCAGGGAGCAGCGCACCACTTCCTGTTGCCAAGCCGAGGCATAAAAAAATGTTCAAAGCTTCTTTCCTGAGGAGAAAGGCCCTTCAGAACCTAACGACAGGTTTTACATTGATTACAATGGGAAAATCCTGTCTGTTTAATGTTGTTTCACGTAAAGTTGCACTTTTTCAGGGACGTAACCCCAACGTATTTTCTGTAGTCTGCTAAAACGAGGGCCCAGGTATTTATGGAAGAGAAGGTGGTGATTGTCGGAATCTGAAAGAGATGATTGAGATGAGATGAACAGCTGAGTGTTTAATTCTTCCTTCACGACAGCAACTGTAGCAGACCAGGCGAGACCAGAAAATTCCACCCTGTGTGCCTGAAATAAGAAGATAAGGGAGCGTCCAAGAAACTGGGAATACAATAAGATGGGATCATCCCCAAGTAAAATCCATTCTCATTCACTTGTCCTGCGTTCTCTCTGCCTTCCCGTCACTTATTACTTTAGTAGATAGCTTGATAATGTGGTCCTTTGGTAAATGTATAGGTCACGTCGCATATTGACAGAGGTGAGTTTTTAGAAAGCATTCTTTGTGGTTAGAACAAAGAACAAAACAGCACGGGAAACAGGCCCTTTGGCACAATGAGCCCATGCCGCCACCTCGATGTTCCCACTTCTACCCATGATCCCTATTTATGTTTATAGATCTACGCATTGGAACCAACTTTGAGACAATTTAGGGAGAATTTGTTCTGCCAATCAGCCTAAGAGCACATCTTTGGGATGTGGGAGGAAACCGGAGCACCCGGAGAAAACTCACGCAAACATAGGGAGAATGAGCAAACTCCCACAGACACAGGCTCAAATCCATGTATCTACACGGCACAGCAATACTGATCTCAGTGAAATACTGATTTAACTTGATCTCAGCTTGGCAAGACTATCATGTGAGGGGTAGCACAATAGCACAGTGGTTAGCACTGCTGTCTCTCAGCACCGGGAACCCGGGTTTGATTCCCGTCTTGAGTTACTGTCTGTGTAGAGTTTACACGTTCTCCCCGTGTCTGTGTGGATTTCCTCTGGGTGCTCCGGTTTCCTCCCACATTCTGAAGGACGTGCTGGTTATGCGCAATGACTGCGGACAGTGACAACTAGGGGAATTTCACAGTCATTTCACTGCAGTGTTAATGTAAGCCGTACTTGTGACCAATAAATAAACCTTACTCACCTTTCCTTACTTACTATTCAGAACGACTCAACGTGTTAAGGAAAGGAATCAGACCTCTCTGCAGACAAGCAGGTTCACTTTATGAGGTATTCTTCATCTGCTTGTGGGCAAGGAGGAACAAGGGGGCAAAATAGGAAAAGAAGTAGGAGTAGACCATTCTGCTATTCAATAACTTTATGGCTAATCTTTGCCCATATCTTTGCTTTCCTGTCCTACCCTCATAACCAGTGGTTTCCTTGAATGCCTAAAAACCAATTGACTTCTGTCTTGATTATAGTCACTGAGCATCGACAGTGTCAAACGGCTGAACCCTTTGAGTGGAATAATATTCATCCCAGTGCTAAATAGCAGATTTCTCATCTTGTGTCTGTGAGCTTGTGTACTACCTTTCCAGCCAGGAAAACAGCCTCTCAGGCCCTCCTAAGAAATGTTCTACATTTCAATCAGCTTACTTAGCTTCACATAACATGGAGACAATCTTACCATTTCGTGCCGCTCGCAATCAGTCTGGGAGGATGGAGCGGTGCTGATTGACTGCAGATTACCGCGGCAATGGGGTGTTATCAGTCTGAAGGCTGGTTTTCGGTAGGGGGTGGAGATAGTGGGAGATTTCTGTGCTCTCAGAGCATAGAAATCTGCATATACATCATTGTGCCCTCTGCTGCTATCAGCCAGCTTTTGGGCAATGTTAGCCCCCACTCCACTCCCCCAGTTGGTGGATTCCTATTTTTCCAAGATTGTTTTAGCTGAGTCAGGTAGGATTAGATCTCCAAGTTGCCCAAAAAAAGGCATGAATTTCTCTAGTTTTCATGTTCATTTGGGACTTTGAAAGCTTTTAGTAAGCACCCCCATAAGCCCATTTCTTTTAATGTTCATCTGAGATCGTGAAGACATCTTGAGCCTCCTCTGACCCTGTCAGCTCCCATCCTTGCTGGTGACCACCTTCCTGACTTCCCTCTGAATTACCTCCTGAATGTTGGGGACTGTTACTTCTGGATCCTACTGGTGACCCTCTTCCCCATTGAAATCCAGCTCCTTCTGGCCATGCAGGTCTTTTTTTCAGTAAGTGTCTGAGCACCACGATTTAGATTTTTCAACACACAAAGGTTCAAATTGCCACCCGATCAGGAGTTCCACTTATCAGTCACTGTGCTGTAAAGTGCCTGAGGTGGAACATAAATACTGACACTACTTGAGATGATTACCTTTGCCGTTTGAAGCAAAGGCACTAATTGGTTGGTTTGCATCAGTCTTTGGAGTTATACAGCAGGCATCCAAATCGCTTGGAGCCAAGTGTAATTACATTTAAATGAGAAGGTATCAGATTGTTCCAAACTCTTCATGACTTCTGCTTGTAATTGTATCTCACACCAGCAGTTCACTCTCCAATACAGAGATGTGAAGCAAATTTTATGATGGCTCAATTCAGCTATGTGCACAATAGGATGTCTTGTTAACTGGAAACACAAGTTGGAGAAAGAGCACCATGCTTTGCTTGTGTCTGGTGAAATGTCACTTCAGTTGCGAAGATTTTCTGTGTGAAGCGTATCACATTGAAATGCATCTTCACTTGACTTCCCTTAATACCACAGAATCGTAGGGTGGGATTTCATTGGCAGTGCTCATGCAAATTCCCACCCGAAGTCAATGGACATTTCCATTGCCTGCCCCTCATCCACTGCTATTTCGTGTCAGTTACAATTATCATAGAACCTCTGTAGTGCAGAAAGAGGCCCATCAAGCCTGTACAGGCAACAATCCCATCTAGGCTCTATCCCTATAAACCCACATATATATCCTGCTGGTCCTCCTGACACTAAGAGGCAAATTAGCATGGCCAATCCACCTAACCTGCACACCTTTAGACTGTGGAAGGAAACCGGAGCACTCAGAGGAAACCCACACAGACACAAGGAGAATGTGCAAACTCCACACAAACAGTGACCCAAGGCAGGAATGGAACACGGGTCCCTGACAGCAGTGTTGACCACTGTGCCACCCATATGTGATTGAAGTTAAATTGTTTCTGGTTCCAACATTTTATTTTGGCAAAATTAATTTCTCTTTCCTTGATGGAAAGTTGAGTTTCTTAAAGTGTGATTGAGCTTTGATCATCATCCTTTCTATCGTGCTGATTTGGCACATGGACTTTCCAGATATTAACAGAGTCTGGAATTAGAAACAAAGGTTGTCTCTCACTATGAGCATGGTGACACCTTTCCACTGGATGAAGATTAGTTTAGGTTTGCTTGATTCAGAACTTCTCGCACCTAATTTATGGGTTTAAAACAGATGCACCGAGGCCCCATTTATGAACGAATTCTTTGTAACCCCAGAACAAATGTTCAACCCAGAATTGGGTGGGGCCATTTCTCAGATACCTCCAGCAGGTTTTAGGTCTTTGGGCTCGCTGTTGGAGAAAGTATTGTTCTGCCCTAATTTGTTTAGACATGAAAACCATAATCTAATCAAGCAGAGTCAGCATGGCTTCATGAAAGGGAAATCACATTTGACTAATTTATTTGAGTTTCAAGGAAGTCTCAACCAGAGGGGATAGAGGGAAACCAGTATGTTGTATTTGGACTTCCAGAAGGTATTTGACAGGATACCTCTCAAAAGGTTAAGCCATAAGATAAAAGCCAATAGTGTTGGAAATAATATATTGGTATGGGTAGAGATAGTACAGCTCTAAACCAAACCCCAACAATTACTATTTGGCATTAATGTGGGGATATGATGTTTCACTCCAGGCATGATTCTACTGACACACTGGGGAGCTTTTATTAAAAACAAATTTTATTTAATAACACAGTTTAACTAGAACAAATGAATTGGCTTAACATTTACCAATTGAACAATACTTAAACATGACAAGATACAGTTCTTAATTGCTAACCTATTCCTATGAGTTCCAATTCAAGGAGTATTCCTCTAAAAGACTTAAACCCCTTTCCAAAATCAATCAGCAAAACACAGGCTTACATGTTTATACTTAGATTGCCAGGCCTGGAACTCCCAGACAACCTCCAGACAGAGAGAAAGACAAGTCTTGCTTATTCCAAAACTAGGCAGGAACCGCTCGTTTTTAAAAAAATATGAAAGCGAAATTATATGTCTCCCTGCAAACTTAGTTCCTCCTGTTAAGTACATGACTCTGTCCCTGTCAATCAACCAAATCAAAACACTATTCTGAAACCCCAGGGGAAAACCAAATAAACACAAGTGCATTAACATTAACTCTGTTTAGCCAAACACACTATGAACTAAAATGAGTCATTATCCTGCAGTCTCAGCATGTTGTTTTTAGACAAATCGACTCCTTGTAACAAAACACTGCCTCTTACAAGAAACATGTTATGAATGTATCTCTTAAACGCAGAGTACCAACACAATGTCATGCTTTTAATGTGGTAAAGTGTCCCATCTTGCTTCTTGGAAGGGTTATTAAATAAATAAAATTGAATAAAAATTTGATTCCTACATGATGAAAAGAGACAATGGTATCAAAAATGCTGAATCTGTTGGAGGTAATATTAATCTTAACTGACCTATCAGATCTAACAGAGGTCCCATTTGCCCTTTCAAGTAGTTGTAAAAATCCCATGCTACTATTTCAAAGAAGAGACAGAGTCATCCCTGGTGTCCAAACCAATATTTATCCCTCAGTCAAAATTATAATAAACAGAATGATTTTTTTAAATTCATGGACGTGAGCATTGTTGGCAAGACCAGCATTTGTTGCTCATCCCTAATTGCCCTTGAACTAAGTGACTTGGTAGACGATTTCAGAGGAGCACTTAAGAGTCAACCACATTGCTATGGCTCTGGAGTCAGTTGTAGGTCAGACTTGGTAAGAATAGTAGATCTCCCCCCCTGAAGGACACTGGTGAAGCAGATGGGTTTTTCTGACATTCAACAATGGTTTCGCCATCGTTATTAATTCCAGGTTTTCATTGAAATGTCACCATCTGCTGTGGTGAGCTTCGAATCCAGGTCCACAGAGCATTACCCCAGTCTCTAGTCCAGTGTCAATACCACTACGCCAATGTTTCTCCATGGACCATTATTATGTTACTGTGCACAGATAAGCCACAATGATTCTGACAGAAAAGGAACAACCCTTCAAAAGTAGTTAGTTGACTGTTAAAGCACTTCCGAATGTTCTGAAGCCAAGAACTAAAGAAATGCAAGTCTTTCTACTGTCTTGGGTGCAATGTAGTTTAAGCTTATTGTTGTTAGAAGTAGCTTACATTAGTATTACACCGCAAGTGAAAATCCCTGAGTTCCCACACTTTGGGTATACTGAGGGAGAACTTAGCACGGCCAATGCACCTAACCCGCACATTTTTCAAACCGTGGGAAGAAACTCGAGCATCCAGATGAAATCCACATAGACAATGTGCAGACTCTGCACAGACAGTGACCCAAGCTGGGAATTGAACCCAGGTCCTTGCTGCTATGAGACAGCAGTGCTAACTACTGTGCTACCATGCTGTCCACGACATTACTAACCTCCAGATGAAGTGATTGCAAACCTCATAAAAGAACAATCCAGTTAACCACATTTACGGAGTAAAAAATGATTGAATGTGGGAATTGAAAATGACTGAAATAGGTTCTTGAGAAGCAGGACGATACCTATCATTTTTCTTTGGTCATGCAAATTTCCTTCGAACCAGGCCATATTTGCATAAATGGACAAACACAAAAATGCATCCTTAGCTGCAGACCAACTGGGGAAGATCCTTAGCAACACAAGTGTAAATGCAAAGCAAGTATTCAATGCTGTGCCAACAGCAATTTAATTTGCTGAACGTAATTCTGTCAGCGATTCTTTCATTTATAATTGTCTAAAGCAAAAACATAACACTCGGAATTGAGTTGCCTGAGAGACCTAAAAAGGAATGTGGATTTAGGAAGTTTGGCATCATCTACAGGATTAGAGAAATGGAGGGGTTCCTCTGAATGGTGGAGAAATATTCACTTAGTATGCAGCCAAGCTAATTCCCATATTGTTTTCTAAGAAGCCAATAGAATGAAGGAATTGTGCAATGATTTGCTGGCTCCCACAATAATGCTCAAACACAGCCTAAAGATCATTAGTGGCCTGTCACATGTCGGCTTAGTGCAAAATGGAGCATATTTGCCATTTAATCAGAAGGTTGTGATTTCAAATGTCATACCAGTACTTGGATACTTCATCAGTGCAGAGAGGACTGAGCTTCCAGAGTTGAAGTTAATGTAGGATTAAGTCTGTTGGTTTAGGTAGAGGTTAAAGATCAAGGATGCTACTCAAAAGGAGATCACAACTTCTGCTCGATGTTCCTCCCACAATGAATGCCACTGCCAAAGAATGGATCCACTCACCATTTCATTGCCATGTATCTCTCTCTGCTTTTAAGGAGCATTGATTTCCCTCCACCAGTTCCCCATCAAAAAAAAATCAAGTATTATTGTTGCACCATCACTTTTCAAACTTTTCCTTCACGCAAACACATCCACTTAAAGCTGTCAGTTGATTCTGGGCCAGATTGCCTTGTATGTTCTTTTTTATTTTCCATCCCATCTTGGGGTCAAAATGCTCCTTAAATGCAAACTCAGGTAATAGAGTGATGGAGCGCATTAAGATTCAACCACAGCAGAGAATGAAACGATTGAAGTCATGGGACAAATACATCAAAGAAAGGCAGCACAGTGGCACAGTGGTTGGCACTGCTGCCTCACAGTGTCAAGGACCTGTGTTCAATTACGGCCTGGGGTGACTGTCTGTGTGGAGTTTGTACATTCTCCCCGTGTCTGCGTGCGTTTCCTCTGGGTGCTCCGGTTTCCTCCCACAATCCAAAGATGTGCAGGTCAGGTTGACTGGCCAGGATAAATTGACTGTAGTGTCAGGGAGACTAGCAGGAATTCAATGATAGGGCCTGGGAGGGATTGTGGTTGGTGCAGACTCAGTGGAAAGAATGACATCCTTCAGCACTGTAGGGATTCTGTGGTTCCATAAAAGTTCAGCAGTTCACTGGAACTTTGATGGTAGATCCACTGAAATGCTGGAAAACATAGAACACTACAACACAAACGGGTCCTTCGGCCCACAAGTTGCGCTGATCATATCCCTACCTACCAGACCTATCTATAACCCTCAATCCTATTAAATCCCATGTACTCATCCAGAAGTCTCTTAAAAGACCCCGACGAGTTTGTCTCACCACCACCGACGGCAGCCGATTCCACTCACCCAGCACCCTCTAAATGAAAAGAATTGGTATAGTCAGAGATTGCACCATTTCCCCAGTGTTTCCACAGATTTGCTGTAGAGGTTACAATGTTATGATGATGGAGGGTATTGGGTGTGGCTGATAGAGCTCCTGTGGACATTCAGCTTCATTATTTATGAGCTACAGCACAGCTTCATCCAGCTTTGCAAAGCTGAATTGATGAATTAGCGAGTGGTATTCAGCAAGGAAAGGAAGAATTTTATCTGTAAAATAAGCAGCTCTTCATTATTTGAGGGTTGTATGGTGATATAGTGGTTAGCAATGCTGCCTCACAGTGCTTGGAACCCACACTCAATTCCAGCCTTGGGTGTCTTTGTGTGAAGTTTGTACATTCTCCCCATGCCTATGTGGGTTTCCTCTGGGTGCTCTTGTTTCCTCCCACAGTTCAAAAAACCGTGGTTAGGTGCTATTGGCCATGCTAAATTCTCCCGTGGTGTACCCGAATAGTGCTGGAGTGTGGCAACTAGAGGATTTTCACATTAACTTCATTACAGTATTAATGTAAGTCCACTTGTGACATTGATAAATAAACTTTAAGATAAGTAAAGGCAGCTAGGCAATACCAAATTTGGGGCCAAAAAGCCTACAGAGTTTAGACAGAAGGATAGACTCAGGGTTCTTGATGCAACCATTCTTGGCTAAGCCCAATAGAACTGGACTAAACGATGCTTCATGCTCCTGTGGGAATTAATTAGCTGCAGAGATTGCTGCAAACTCTCTTTTTGGCCTCCCATTGTACATGCCCATATTTACATATCAAACTTGCTTCATAGTCTGGCAACCTACAGCAGTCACACCAGGAAATTCCCTAATTGCGGCTTGGGAACAGTAGGTCAATTGTTCAGGTTAATGGGACTTTATTTTGTATTTAGCATGCACCGGGCACCACAGCAATTTATCTAATTGTAGGTGAAATAAACCTGTTTCTTAGCCACCCATTTGAATATGTTTCCCTTCTGACTAGAGTTGAGATAATTAAGCTGCTGAGTTGAAGCTTCATAATTAATGAATTAATCAGAGATCATCCCAACTTCATTTATTATTGTACAGTTACCTTGCTCATCAATTAAACCCTTTGCTTGAATATTGAGTCGGGCATTATGAGCAAGCACATGTGCACTCACACACACACATGCACACACATACACATGAATATACGCACACACGTATAGACACTCACCCATGCGTGCACCAGGGGTAAAGAACATAAGAACTGAGGCAGGAGTAGACCATCTGGCCCCTTGAGCCTGCTCCGTCATTCAATAAGATCATGGCTGATCTTTTCATAGACTCAGCTCCACTTGCCCGCTCGCTCACCATAACCCTTAATCCTTTATTGTTCCAAATTTATCTGTCTTTGCCTTTAAATGCAATAAAACAATGCAATTTTTGCATTATTGATGATTTCCCTAAGTAGGGTCTTCTTTGAACTTCTACCTGAGACTTCCTGCACTCACCATCACAAGGACCTGAAACCTTGTGCCCAAATATAGTTACAGCACCATGGCTTATTTTATTGTGAATTTTTCACACTGGTGTAAGTACACAGAGATGTATCCCTGGAGTTAGTACTCAGAACATTGCTCTTGTTGATATATATTTGTTAACAGTGAGACTACTGCGGGTGGGGGTGGGTAGCTCCAAAGAAGTTACATGAAAAGACAAACCACAGCAAGAATGGGGTTTATTGAACTGTATTCCTCGTACTCTAGTGCTCCACTGGCTGTAACGGTGGATTCGCAGGTCACCTGAACCGTCCTCTTAAAGGGGCTACACCCCACATACATAACAATATTAGTGATTTGATGGCACAGAGAAAATAATAACAGACATAAGGAGGCCCTCAACAGAAAAGTGAAATGAGCAAAGCCATGGAAGAATAAATTCAATGTAGCGAAAGAGGAAATTTTGGAAGAAAGTACGTTGGGAGCCAGTATCAACAATCTGATGCAATTATAAAGGCTTGCAGGAACAGAGAGACCACCAACGTACGTTATGATGTGACAGACCTGGATGCTAAGGCAGCTTTTGGAAGAATATGCATTGCAGTGGTAAGTCAAAAAATTGCACCTAATGGTCTCAACATGCGAAGGCTACAGCACAGAAGGCCATTTTGCCCGTCATGCCTTTGCAGTTAAGTTTAAGGTTTATATATTGGAAACACAAGTAGACTTACATTAACACTGCAGTGAAGTTATTGTGAAAATCCCCTAGTCACCACACTTCGGTGTCTGTTCGGATATACTGAGGGAGAGTTTAGCATGGCCAATGCACCTAAACGCCTTTCCAACTGTGGGTGGAAACCGATGCAGACACGGGGAGAATGTGCAGACTCCACATAGATAGTAACCCAAGCTGGGAATTGAACCTGGGTCCCCGGTGTTATGAGACAACAGTGCTAACCTGATAGAGGTTTATAAGATGTTGAGAAGTATAGATCGGGTGGATTCTCAAAAGCTATTTCCCGGGGGTGAAATGATCGCTACGAGAAGACACAGGTTTAAGGTGCTGGGGAGTAGGTACAGAGGAGATGTCAGGGGTAAGCTTTTCACTCAGAGTGTGGTGTGGAAGTGGAATTGGCTGCAGTCAGTGGTGATGGGGATGAATTCGTTAGGGTCCTTTAAGAGACTTTTGGATGCGTACATGAGATTTCATAGGATTGAGGGTTATAGGTAGGCCTGATAAGTAGGGATATGATCAGCACAACTTGTGGACCAAAGGGCCTGTTTGTGCTTGATTTTTCCTATGTTCTATGTTCTAACCACTGTGTCACTGTGCTGTCCCACTTGAGAGTGAAACCTTTGCAATCAGCTGATTGTTTAAGGGGATACTGCCATACTGGAAAGTGATCTTTCTAAAATTATTTAAACAGGCTGCAAGTAATCGAAATTCAGGCAGTTAAGGCATGCTTGGCAAAAATTAAGTGGTGTGCAAGTGTGAGACTTCTAATGAGTAAAACAGAGGCAGCTCTCCTGTTTCCATGAAGGTAAAGTGGAGGCAGAACAATCTCTGCATTGAAGAACAACATGAGGAATTTGGATCAAGCATGTACCACTTATCGAGTCTGCTCCCCCAGTCAATATGTTACAACCAGCTCCCAAACTGAGGTTCCCCAAATTTGTTAACCCAGACGAGATCCCTCAGGTGATAGGACCCTTTGTGGGAACTAACTCAGCACAAACCCCCAATTTGTTAACTTGCGGATGGGATATTCCCAAATTGTTTTGCCCCCTGGTAAGGGCAGGATGAGGGAGTTTTGTGATGCAGTTGGTTCATGTCCCTGCCTCTGAGCCTGAAGCTCCAGGATCGTGTCCCATTGCAGGACTTGATGACCAAGGAAGGCACATTCATAATGCAGCCAAACAAAATGGGAGTGTGTCAACCTACAAATCCCTCCAAGACCTGCCAATGGCTGCTGGGAAGAGTGGGAGAGACTCCTGGTCAGCCCTTGCTTGATATGGAGTAACACCCCTCAAGATATAAGCCTCTGATGACAGACTAGTAACCTGTTCCAGCAATTACGAGCTATGGAAACAAACAAAACTCTACCTTAATGCACTATTAGGTGCGGGAAGAGAATCAGATGGATGGATAGATGGAAGAGAGATGAACTGGCTCCCTTTTTTCTTCAATCCCCTCGTTTTGTTGCAACAAGATTAATTTTAAAAGGATCCCTTCCTTTACAGATACCCATTCCCATATTCATTTTTTAAAATGAACAAAATATAATCTGGTTTTATTAACAAAAAGAATGAGTTTATTAAGTATCAAACATAAAATTAATTAATTTAAAGCATGCATTATGTTTTTCCAGATTAGAAATGAGAATTGAGTTCTAAGTAATTAAGTAAGAAGAAGTGTACGAAACAGCCCTTGACTTGTCCCCGAGGTATTGGTGATAAGAACTCAGTAAGAATTTAGCAACACCAATTTTAAATCCAACCGATTTATTTGATAGTTACTATCAGTTCTTACTACCCCAGTCCAACGCTGGCATCTCTACATCGTGTTGATGATGAACATTGTAGAATTTGTGATTACAGTTGTGCTATCTTCGGCAGGTGAATATTCAGTCACTTTTGAGATTCCAGTGTTCTGCAGTTTGATTAAGAAACTGCCCTGCTTCCTTTTTAGCTGTGGCTTTGCTGATTTGGCTTAATTCAACATTGGGAAAGAGAGATGAGTACCTGCAAGGAGACCCTTTACCAAGGGTGTTTGCTGCCACCCAGATTTTCAGCTGTGCATGTTCTCATCTAGAATGCAATACGTACACAGCCAGTGAGCCACATATTACCAATGACAAGTGTTGAAATGTTGAAGACAAAAAAAAAACACTCCAAAATCTGCTTTGAAAATAATTACTATGTTCATAAGACTAGAAATGTGTTAATCAAACAGTGATAGTGTCAGTAACAATAACAAAGAACAGTACAGCACAGGAACAAGCCCTTTGGTCCACCAAACCTGCGCTGACCACATTGTCCTATCTGGGCCAAGCATTTGTATCTCTCTATTCCTTGTCTACTCATGCATCTATCCAATAAGTCTTCAATGTGTCTGCCATAACCATCCCACTTAGCAGTGCATTCCAGAGCCCCGCCACCCTCTGTGTAAAAAAACATCCCCTGCACATCTCCACTGAACCTTTCCTCCCTTATTTTGAACTTGTGTCCCCCTTGTAATTGTCATTTCTGCCCTGGGAAAAAGCTTCCAACTGTTCACCCTATCTATACCCTTCATAATTTTATAAATGTCGATTGGGTCACCCCCCAGCCTCAGTCTTTCCAGGGAGAACAATCTCAGTTTATTCAATCTTTTCTCATAGCTAATGCACTGCATATCAGGCAACATCCTGATAAACCTTTTCTGTACTTTTCCCAAAGTCTCCATGTCTCTTCAAAGCCTCCCCTTAAACAGCGACTTTATTCACTTTACGCCTCTTAATCTTGTTCAAACAAGCAGACGTTGATATAAGAGATTGCAAAGATTTATTATAACCTCATAAAGATATCAATCAAGCAGATCAAACACCCTGCTGCCAGTTATAGAAACTGACCCCTGTGTGTTAATCCATCAGTGAGTCTTGAAGCTTAGCCAAGCATTCACAATGAACTCATCAGGCAACAGGAACAGTTGGGCAGATATCTGATTCTTTACCAGAAACTTCTTATCCAAAGAGCAATGTGAATGTGGAACTTGTGACCAGAAGGAGTGGCTGAGGCAGTTAGTTTGAACGCAGTAAAAGACAAAGACAGATAAAATATCAGGGAGGACGAAATAGTGGATTACAATGATAGATTTAGATGAAGAAACATTGGAGGAGGTTTGAGTGATGCATAAACACCTGCATGGACTGGTCAGACTGAATGGCCTATTTCTCAGCTGTAAGTCCAGTGTACTATGTATGTTTTTCTTTGATGCAACTAATAATGTGACCTGCTCAGAAACCAAGAATAATATTGAGTACTTCTGTTATCGTGGAACATTAATGACCTTAGATGGTCCACCCATTACATCAATATTGAGCCTGTAGTAATGGACAGCATAATGGCACAGTGGTTAACACTGCTGCCTTACAGTGCCAAGGACCTGGGTTCCATTCCGGCCTTGGGTCACTGCCTCTATGGAGTTTACACATTCTCCCTATATCTTCCTCTGGGTGCTCCGGTTCTCTCCCGTAGTCCAGAGATCTGCGGGTTAGTTTGACTTGCTATGCTAAATTCACCCGAGTGTCAGGGGGATGAGCAAGTTAAATATGCAGGGCTACAGGAATAGGGCCTGGATGGGATTGTGGTTGGTGCAGATTCAATGGGCCAAATGGCCTCCTTCTGCACTGTAGGGATTCTATGATTTGCCTGCTACTGACCTGGAATTCATATGGAAGAATCATTATTGGCCTGCTATTCCTAAGATTCATTTGGGCTCTCTTCCTAAAGGAATTCATGACTCTATCTCTTATTTGCAGGTGAAGGAAGCCATGCAGAGGATTCATGACAGAGGGAACATAGGAAAACTTATACTGGATGTTGAAAAATCCCCAACTCCCTTGGTAAGTGATTCTTGACTCTTGAGATAGTGAAGGAAATATGCCTTACAGCACCCAGGAAGAAAATATTTACGTGCGTGTTTCGGGATCATGTTGCTGACAAGAGTGTTTGGTTCCACTTTTGATCTAATGTGGAGTTGGAGGCTGAAAGCTCATTTGATAAGGAAGCCTATAGAAAAATGTAAGTTTGGAGTTCTTCAATAAAGTTACCTGGGCAGTTCAAGGTTCGAATGCTGGTATGAATTAGCCTGTGGACCTCTGTGATTAATGTAGTTAAATGCAGCTTCGATTTCCAACCCTTCAAGAATGTCATGGAGTATCCAGTCCAGGCTTTGTAGATTCATCTCCACACAGTGGCATAAGCGACACAGGAGGAAAGAAAAGTCTTTGGAATATTGAAATGAATGGAGTTTTATTTTCATTTTCTTTGAGCATTTTATTGAAATCCTGGACCAGATCCCCAAATCTTTGGTACAATCTGATTAGGGACTAGTAAATTTTTTGTTAAAAGTGGTCAAGGTTTGATATCCAAGGTCCTTACTAAGAGAATAAAGATTCCATGATTTTTTAACTAACAAAATAAACTTTATGCAGTTCAAAAAGTAAAATAATTTACAATGGGTGGGATTTTACGACCTTGCTTATACGGAAACTATAAAATCCAGCCTGAGGTCATTGAATCTTCCCATGCTCCTCCCTTCACCCCCATTGATTCCCCCTGGCAGATGAGCCAGTAAAATTCTGGCCCACAGCTATTTTATACTCTAACATTCAGAATCAATGTTACATGCTTATCCCTTCATTTATGGGACATGGGCGTCACTGGACATGGCCAGTATTTATTGCCCATCTCGAGTTGCCCTTGAGAAAGCGGTAGTGAGCTGCCTTTTTGAATCGCTGCACTCCACATGCTGTGGGTTGACTCACATTGCCTTTAAGGAAGGAATTCCTAATTCCGAATAATAGATAAACTATGGTCAAACACACCATGCCGCACAGTAAATGGCAAATGTGACTCAGATGCTACAGATTTCTCTGCAACCCATCCAGATATCGGTATCCACGATCCATAATCTCATTAAAACTCTATCTCAGTCACGAGGGATTCCACACTTTCACTTTTAGAGGTCAAGTCTCTGAAATTCCTCACAGCCACTCCAACTCGGCCTGCCTCAACAACTGCTTAATTCCAGAGTTTCAATATCATCTCATTCCTGAGTCTGCAGTTCAGTAAAACTCAGGGAAAGCAGTCCAGCTGTTCAGCCACCTGGAGCAGAACATAACTGCTTTAAAGCGTTACCTTTTGATTTTGATCTGATTTGATTTGACTTATTGGTGTCATATGCATAATAACCTGCAGTGAAAAGTATTGTTTCTTGTGCGCTATACAGATAAAACATACCATTCATAAAAAAGGAAATGAGAGAATGCAGACTACAGTGTTACATCGTAGCTAGGGATGTAGAGAAAGATCAACTTAATACAAGATAATTCCATTCAAAAGTCTGACAGCAGCAGGGAAGAAGCTGTTCTTGAGTCGGTTGAAATGTGACCTCAGACTTTTGTGTCTTTTTCCTGAAGGAAGAAGATGGAAGAGAGAATGTCTGAGGTGTGGGGGTCCTTAATTGTGCTGGCTGCTTTGCCGAGGCAGTGGGAAGTGAAGACAAAGTCAATGGATGGGAGGCTGGTTTGCCTGATGGATTGGGCTACATTTATGAACTTTTGTAGTTCTTTGCAGTCTAGGGCAGAGCAGGAGCCATACCAAGCTGTGACACAATCAGAAAGAATGCTTTCTATGGTTGCCCTTGCCCCAACATTTGAAAGAAAATTGTTACCAATCTTTCACCACCTTTTCAGCTTGGCTTTACTACTGAGCCCTCATTACCTGTAGTCTGCCAACCCACATCTTCAGCACTAACAGCAGCGCTTGAGCTGAATGGAGCTTCTTCTCCTGTTCCTGACTCTCTCTTTCTGACTAAAACTGACTGATCTTTGACCTGACCTGAATGACCTATCAAAACACTTCAAGAGGGTCCCATCTTGGTTACTAGGCAGCATCAGATGTATCAAGTATTGAAACATCCCGTATCTTGAATGTTACAGGCGCTGGCTTACAAAACACAAAAAAAAGGAATTGATTTCTTGACAACCTCCATTAAGTAACAATAAAACCATTGTAGATTGCAGGTAGCTGGGGAAGGGAACAGGCGAAGGCTGCTTGACGAACACTCCAGATTTGGGTGGCACAGTGGTTAGCACTGTTGCCTCAAGCGCCAGAGACCCAGGTTTGATTCCCAGTGTGGATCACTGAGTGGAGTCTGTGCATTCTCCCCATGTGTGCATGGGCTTCCTCTGGGTGCTCCAGCAACAATCCAAAGTTGTGCATCTTAAGTTAATTGGTTATTGCTAAGTTTTGCCCTTAGTGTCAAGAGGGAACAGCTAGGGTAAATACATGAGGTTATAGGGATAGGGCCTGGCTGGGACTGTGGTTGGTGCAGACTTGTGGGTCCAATGGCTTCTTTCTGCATGGTAAGGATTCTATGATCTAATCATCCAGTTGGGTAACCAAGAGTCTATTTGCCCCATAGTTATCCCTGGATTAGTCAGTGTGACTGTAGGGGACCAGTGGAGTGGGGTTGAGATGGATGGAGGGGAGTCATGAGAAGAAATCTCTATGTATGTATCTAACCAAGTGTCGGCAATAATAAATCTGGCGCAGACAAATATGTATTTTTTTTTTACGTAGAATTACATAGAATAAACAGTGGAAAAACTGGCTACTTGGCTCAATCTGCCCATGCTAGTATTTATGCTCCTCTGATCTTTACTTATCTTAATCTATCGTCATACCTATCTATTCCCTTCCTCCCTCACGTATTTGTCTAGCTTCCCCCTAAACACATCTGTGCTATTCACTTTTGCACTCCTGGGAGCAGAGAGTTCCCCATTCTCCCAGCAAAGCAATTTCTCCTGTGTTGCCTATTGGATTTTGTGGTGACTATGTTAAATTGACCGTCTCTGGTTCCATCTTTCCCAGAAGGTGAAGCATTCTTTCTCTATCCAAATTATCAAAACTGTTCATACTTTAGATTAGGTCACCCCTCAGCCTTTTCTTTTCAAGAGGAAAACAACCCAGCCTGTTGGCTCCCTCCTAATAAGGATGTCCTTACATTTCTGGTATCATTCCTATAAATCTCTCTTAGCCACTGTCAGGTTCCTCTTTATTTTTTTAATGATTGCACAATGAGAATTCTACATGGTATTCCGAGTGTGGTCTGAGATTTAGTACGACATTAGCATTAATTATTGAATTTTCAGTTTTAGCCCTCTGGAAATGAGAGTTCTTGGCTTACTTTCTAACAGCATTTTTAGCCTGCTGTGCTACTTTTAGTGATTTGTGTATTTGTACTTTATCTTGCTTCCCAGCCCAATTAGATTCTTATTTTAATAATAAATAAATTCATATTTTGTTTGGATCTCACAATTATCTGCTCTTTTTTTGCCGATTACGTGCCCATAGTGCAATCTAGTTGTATTCTTGCTATAGTCCTTCCTTTCTCCTCTCATTTTGTCTGTCACTGCCAGTCGATTATTTATCCTTTTTCTCCTCTTAACCTTCTTCTTTTTATCCTTTCTTCTCTTCTTGCTCTTCTGTTCTCCCTCCTTTAAAGATTCATTCGGGTAGCCATGACTTCAGTTATTTTGGCCTAAGTTCTGGAATTCCTTTCCTGAACCTCTACTGCCCTTTTCTCCATTCCGACACTGCTTAATTTTAGTCTCCTGTACGATTATTTCTTTGGATCATTGTAATTTTTTTTACTACATTGCTGTGAGGTGCCTTCCAATGCTCTGTATTTCCAGCTTTTCCCCATTTTATCTCAGGTTTACAGCACTTGGCTTTTCGAAGGAATACAGTGAAGGTTTACCAGGCTGATTCCAAAGATTGTGGGACTGATGTGTGAGGAGAGACTAATTAGGTTAAGATTGTTTTTGCTGGAGTTCAGTTGAATGAGGGAAAATCTCACAGAGACTTATAAAATTCTAACAAGACTACACAGGATAGATGCAGGGATGATATTCCCAATGGTGAGGCAGTCCAGAACCAGGGACATAGTCTGAGGATATAGGGTAGACAATTTAAGACAGAAGTGAGGAGACATTTCTACAACCAAAGAGAGGTGAGCTTGTGGAATTCATTACCATTGGAAATAGTTGATGTCAAAACATTGAATGTACTCAAGAAGCAGCTAGATATAGCACTGGGGCGAATGGGATCAAAGATGGGAAAAAGCAGGATTAGGCTTTTGAGTTGGATGGTCAGCTATGATTGTAATGAACAGGCTCGAAGGGTCAAATGGCCTCCTCTTGTTGTTATCTTCTATGTTTCTATCTTCAGACTGTGGGAGGGAACCAGAGCATCCAGAGGAAACCCACGCAGACATAGGGAGAATACGTAAACTCCACACAGGCAGTCACCCGAGATCTGAATTGAACCCAGGGTCTCTGGCACCATGAGGCTAACCAGTGTGCCACACTGCTGCCCTAATATCTTTCTTTCAAACTTCTAAGACAGGATTTTACAACCTCATTCATCCTGAAACTATAAAATCCCGCCCGTAGTCAATGACAATTTCCATTGTCTGCCCCTTACCACTCCAATTCCGTGACGGATGGTGTGGTAAAATTCCAGCACTAGAGTTTTTTTTTGCAATATTGCAAACAGTGAACTTTACCTGCCACAGTGAAGTAAATGCAGCACATCTGCAGTGAACAGATGATGTTAAATCTGATGGTTTCTAAACCTCTCCATCATTGGACTTTATCCCTTTCCTCATATCTGGGACTATTAAAGACCGATTTATTGAGCTTAATTGTGCTAATTAATCATACCCGGAATGGTAGGAGGCAAACTAGATGGACATCATACTTGTTAACATTTAGCAATTCCTGTGAATTCTGACTGGCTGCAATGGTAAATTGAAACCGGAAAAAAATCATTAGCTCCCAAGTTTTAAGTGCCTCACCAATCGATCTTAAGTTTCCACATCTTACACATTATTATTCATTGCTTCACTGCTGAGGAGTCAGAAGAAGAAATCTGCCTGGCTCACAAGGTGATCAGATGATGTGACTCACAACAGCAGCTGGTACCATTCTAACTAGAATTAGCCACTGAGCATCAACATTTTTCAAACAACTCGGGACACAGAGTTATAAATAGGTAAGACCACTTGATTGGGCTGTGGTCTGCTGGGATGTTAACACAGTGGCTGCTTTTCTGGAGAGTGCTAGCAGCAATTTATAATTGTAGCAGACATTTCATTTTTACTATCAGCTTCCCATTAGGTTTATTCTTAAAAAAATTCACATTTATGTAGAATCCCTACAGTGCAAAAAGAGGACATTCAGCCCATGGAGTTTGCACTGATTCTCCAACAGAACATCTTACCCAAGCACCCCCTTGCATTTATCCCATTAATCTCTCTAACCTGCACATCTTTGGACACTAAAAGGCAATTTAGCATGGCCAATCCACCTAGCCCACACTAGTACTGGAAGAAACCGGAGCACAAGGAGGAAACCCATGCAGACACAGGGAGAATGTGCAGACCCCATAGCATAATGTCCCTACTTTTCTACTCTATTCTTCCAGAAGTAAAGCTAATGCTTGTTTTATTTTCTATACAGGAGAGGTGATGGCCTAGTGGTACTATCATTGGACTATTAACTCAGCAATGTTTTGGGGACCCGGGTTCGAATCCTACCATGGCAGTTGGTGGAATTTGAATTCAATGAAAATCATTCAGAGTTAAGAATCTATTGACGACCATTGCCGGAAAAACCCATCTGATTCTCTAATGTCCTTTAGTGAAGGAAATCTGCCATCCTTATCTGGTCTGGCCTACATGTGATTCCAGAGACACAGCAATGTGGTTGACTCTCAACTGCCCTCAGCGATGGGCAATAAATGTTGGCTAGCTAGCGACACTCATGAGCCATGAATGAAGAAAAAACAATATGTAGTCCTGTTAATATGTGAGTGGTGTACTTGTACTCCAGGAACCCTTTGTCCCTTTATCACACTTACACTGGCACCTTCCTAATAATAAGCAGCCTGCCTATTTTTCTCATTAAAATATACAACCTTACATTTATCTATGTTGATGCCACAACAGTAATACAGACAGTTGCTCCGTATTTGGTGACCGACTAGGGCCAGGGGCCTAGGCTGGCCCCACTCACAATAATTAATGAGAATCTGCTACTTGTGATTGCACTGGAGGGGGTGCAGAGGAGATTCACCAGGATGCTGCAAGGGATGGAATATTTAAGTTATGAAGAGAGGTTTGATGGGCTTGGATTGTATTTGTGGAGCAGAGAAAACAGAGGAATGATCTAATTGAGGTTTACAGGGTTTTGAGGGACATGGGCAGTGTGGATAGGGGGCAGATATTGAATGGTCTCAAGGTGAGGGACAGGATGTTAAGGGGGGGATGTGAGGAAAAACTTTTTTACCCAAAGGGTGGTGATGGTCTGGAATACGCTGCCTTGGAGGTTGGCAGAGATGAGATGCCTCACATCCTTTAAAAAGTATCTAGATAAGCACTTGCACATCATAACATTCAGGGCTGTGGGTCAAGTGCTGATAAATTAAATCAGGTGGGAGGTCAGGTATTTCTTGATGCAGACTCGATGGGCTGAAGGGCCTCCTCTGCACTCTATAATTCTGTGATCACTTCTCATCTCAGTAGGTATGTAGATATGCACACACATGCACACACGCACAGATACATTCACACACGCACTCACATAATTATGATATTGCTCTCATTCAAAACCCATCAGAGCCGTACTGCTTACGGAGTCATCCATCTCCTCTTCATTGCTTCCAGATGGCGAATGACAGCACAGAGACCAGTGAAGCAGGGGAGGAAGAGGAAGATCACGAGGGAGACAATGGGAACAAGGAGCGTATGCCCTTCATCCAGTAGCTGCCTGGGCAAAGGGGAGAGTGGAGAGAAAGAATAAACCCACGTGTTTGAGTTTCCTTTTTTTTTGTCAGTCGCTGGAGCAGAGAACGATTTGAGGAAATCTCCCTGGTGCGCAAGTGAACAAATGCTGTCGTACTGTGCGTATTTGTGTCTGTCCGCAGTCAGCCAAGCTACAAGCTGTTTGAATCTTAGTGATCTGAACTGCTAAAGTGCCATATCCTTTTCAGTGCAGTATTATGACCCAACATTGTGTTAAGATCATTTGAAGAACAGATCCATTGTGTTATGCTTCTCCCTGTTTTTAGAGTGGGCACAGTCCTTCTGCGAACCTATTGCAATTTTCAGTACATCACCATGTGCCATTCAAGTACATTTTTTTCCCTGTCTCTTTGTTGATTTCTTGTGCATGGTTCTGTTAACCTGTTAGTGCCTGTATTCATTCCGATATACATCACTGACCAACAACCATCCAATAAGTCAACGTTAAATATTCAAGACGTGCATCTTTTACCAGAACAAGTGACAAGAACGGCTTCCGGATTTGCCTTACTGGGGGAAAGAAAAATGCATCGATCTATCTATCAGCTCAAAAGCCTAAATAATGTGAATGGAGATCTCAGTTTGTTTACTTGTCACATTGGTTGCATTAGTGCTTTTGTTATTTTGTGCCTATCAAACAATGTTTACATAAAAATATAAAAAAAATTAAAAAAAACCATTAGCAATTGATTACTTGTCAAGTGTTTATTTAATTATTTAGAAGGGGAATACAATAATTCAAGAATTAAAGCATGCAGTTACATCAGGCAATGAAGAGGCAAATGGTCTGTTGGCAAAAGTCTATTATTAACCACAAGTAGGTTTACATTAACAATGCAATGAAGTTACTGTGAAAATCTCCTAGTCGTCACACTCACTTACCTGTTTGATACACTGAAGGAGAATTTAGCATGGCTAATGCACCTAACCAGCACGTCTTTCAGACTGTGAGATGAAACCGGAGCACCTGGAGGAAATCTGCACAGACATGGGGAGAACGTGCAAACTCTACGCAGCCAATAACCCAACCCTGGTGCTGTGAGGCAGCAATGTTGATTTGAATAAAGTAGCAGAGATGTATTGCTGAGGTTTTATAAGATCTGGTCAGACCACATTTGGAATATTGTGAGCAGTTTTGGGCCCTGTATCTCAGGAAGAATGTGCTGGCCTTGGAGATGGTCCAGAGGAGGTGTATAGGAATGATCCCGTGAATGGAAATCTTGACGTGTGAGAAGTGTTTGAAGACTCTGGATCTGTACTAGATGAAGTTTAGAAGGATGAGGGCGGATCTTATTGAAATTTATAGATGATGAAAGGCCTGTATGGAGTGGATGTGGAGAAGATATTTCCATTAGTGAAAGAGACTGGTATCCGAAGGCACTGCCTCAGGTTAAAGGGACAATCCTTTACAGCTGAGATGAGAAGGAATTTCTTCAGCCAGCGAGTGGTGAATCGTGGAATTCTTTGCCACAGAAGGCTGAGGAGGTCAGGCCATTGAGTATGTTTAAGACAGAGATATGTAGGTTCTTAATTGGTAAAAGGATCAAAGGTTACAAGGAAAAAGAGGGAGAATGGGGTTGAGAAACTTATCGGCCAGGATCGAATGGCAGAGTAGATTTAATGGGCCAAATGCCCTACTTCTGCTTCTATATCTCATGGTCTTATAATGAGGAGGAAGAAATTAGCATTTAAACCCATTATGGTCATTGTATGTGCCACATCTTTCAGACTCAATGGATCAAATAGCCTAATTCTGCTCTTATATCTTACAATCTTATGCCTTACTGCAATTACATACAGCTTTGATGAGACTACACCAGGTATATTATGTGCAGTTTTGGTCTCCTTTTCCGGGGAAGGATGTTCTTGCTATAGAAGGAGTGCACTGAAAATTTAACAGGCTGATTCCTGGGATGGTGGGACTGACATTTGAGGAGAGATTGAGTCAGTTAGGATTATATTCACTGGATTTCAGAAAAATGAGGGGGATCTCATCAAAACCTCTAAAATTTGAACAGAACTAGATAGGATAGATGCAGGAAGAATGTTACCAATGGCGGGGGAGCCCAGAAATAAGGATCATAGTCTATGGATAATACAGGGTAAACCCTGTAATTCTTCATCCAAAGGGTGGTCAGCCTCTGGAATTCACTGCCACAGAAAATTCTGCCCAAGATCAATGGGCTTGGGCCCACTTATTCCCCTCCCCCACTTCCTGCCCACTATGATTCCCATGGGGGGGGGGGTAGGACAGAAAAACTCTCCCCCTGTACATTTTTAAGTAGTTAGATGTAGCTGGAGGGGATCAAAGAATAAGGAGGGGAAAGCGGAAATAGGTTACTCAGTTAGATGATTGGTCGTGATTAATCGTGGAGAAGTCTCAGAGGGCAAATGGTCTTATCGTTCTCCTATTTTCTATGAATCTTGATGCTCTATTAAGCCTGCTCCACACTGGAGGGGATGAAATTCTTGTGGTGTCTCCTTTAGGGAAGACCTGTTGAATTATAAGTCAGTTGGGCAGTTGAGAAGTCAGCAGTGGCATCCTACAAGACCAGGACTCCTACCCACTCAGCACTGCCAGCCAAAGTAAGGCTGATTGCTATTTCTCTCAGCAGTGCCACTAACAAGGTGGTGGCAGTTGCTTGAATGACACCCACCTATCATGAATCAACTCATGCCAGATATAATAAAGATGGGAGAGGATTCAGAGGGTGAGGCCAGGGGGCGAAGGGCAGAGGTGGGTGTTGGCAACAAGAACAAGGCTGTGGATGTCAATGGTATGCTCCTCCTCCCACTTCCCAGTGCCAGGCTTCAGGCATTGAGCACTCTTGACTGAGTTCCCCAACCCACTTCCCACCCTCCCCCCAGTCAATGTCCAGCCCAGTAGACCATAAGCAGTCTGCCCAGGTTTACCTGCCTGCTCCATAGCAACAGACCCACCACTGTGATTAATAAGGGTGGCAGTGGGCTGAAGGCTGATGAAGGCCCTTTGAGGTAAATACCCACTGATGTCCCTCAATGGGCCTTCATCAGAGTGGAGGCAAAAAGAGGAGGTGGAGGCCCTTACTCCATCCTGCCTGATTAACACAGCACAGGGAGGGCAGAAAATTCTGCCCCATGACAGCGTAAAAAATTGGAGGTATTGTAAAGTGTGAGGGAGATATTGATCAACTTAGAGAATGGTTCCAAAGATGAGAGATTTAGTATTGTGGATAGACTGGAGATGCTGGATTGTTTGAAAGGAGATTTGATTGAGTTGTTCAAAATCATGAAGAGCCTGAACAGAGTAGAGAAGTAAAAATTGTTCCCATTAGAGGAAGAGCTGCGAACGATAGCCCACCAATTTGTGGTCATTGGCAGATGAAGTGATGACACCATGAGGGAAAGTCATTGAGTGGTTAGGACCTGGAATGAAGGCAGATTCAATTGTGGCTTCCAAAACAGAATCGGATAATTAAATGCAGTGAAAACATCTTCAGGGCTGCAGGAAAAAGGCAGGTGAGTGAGACTCACGAAATCACTTTTGCAAAGAGCCAGCAATGAACATGAGTAGCTGAATGGCATCCTTCTGTTCTATAACCATTCTACAATGGCTAGAACACTTCCAAACTGTGTGACAAGACGTTTCTTCCCATTCTACTCAGTTCCCCCCTCTATCACCCATGTTTTTCCAATACAGTGATGACTTTATGGCTCCCAGTTTCACTCTTGGCTTGAAGTGGAAAACTTCATAAACATTGCTTCCAGTATTTGCCTTTCCATCTCCAGCTCTTCCTTGACATTAATGTCGAGGCTGGAATTTTCCAACCATTCACACCAGCCAGATTCCCTGGTTCCCTGACAGTAAACGGAGATTTGGCTCAGCGCCAATTTCTCCATCCACAGTTGCAGCAGCAGTGGGGTGTGAATAGGTGGGAAATTTTGCTGGCCTGCCTTTTGTCTGTAGCTGCAAAGATATTTTCTCTTCAAGTAATCACCAAATCCTCTTTTGGAAGCCATGAGAATTCCAGCCACAGGCTATCAGCTAAGATGGGGGAAGTGGTATTATCACTGGATTATTAATGCAGAAACACAGGTAATATCCTGGGGACCCAGGTTTGAATCCTGCTACCGTCATGAGTTTGAATTCAATAAAAATGACTTGGCATTAAGAATCTACTGATGAGCATAAAACCATGAGATAAAATGCTGGAAAATCTCAGCAGGCCTGGCAGCATTTGATCAGCATCCAAGCTTTGACAAAGGGTCATCTGGGTTCAAAACGTCAGCTCTTTTCTCTCTTCACAGATATGCTACCAGACCTGTTGAGATTTTCCAGCATTTTCTCTTTAGGTTTCAGATTCCAGCATCCACAGGAATGTGCTTTTATGTTAGCGTGAAACAATTATTGATTGTCGGAAAATCCTATCTGGTTCACTAATGTCCTTTAGGGAAGGAAATCTGCTGTCCTTACCTGGTTTGGCCTACATGTGACTCCAGGACCACAGCAATGTAGTTGACTCTCAGCTGCCCTCCAAGGGCAGCTAGGGATGGTCAATAAATGCTGGCCAGGCAGTGATATCCACATGTTGAATGAATTAAAAAAAAAATTCTAAACCACTTGACTACAATTCCTCACAATCCGAATCCATTTTCACACTTCTTCAATGAATCATCCACTGCCCTTTTCACTCGCTCCAATTCATCTGACTACCAAAAATATCTATACCTGCCTTCCCCTTTCAGCACCGGGAATGGATCTTTGTGATAAAGTAAAGTTTTATTTTAACGTTTACTTATTAGTATCACAAGTAAAGCTTACATTAACATTGCAATGAAGTTACTGTGAAATTCCCCTAGTTGCCATAATCCGGCGTCTGTTTGGGTCAATGCGCCTAACCAGCATGTCCTTCTGAATGTGGAAGGAAAATGGAGCACCTGGAGGAAACCCACATAGACACGAGGAGACTGTGCAAACTCCACACAGATAGTGACCCAAACCGGGAATTGAACCTGGGTTCCTGGCACTGTGATGCAGCACTGCTAATCACTGTGCCACAGTGCTGCCCACTCTCGTCCACTCCTCGGTCACACCTAGCGCTCACTCCTATGGAAGAGCAGAGGATGTATCACCTGCCCTTTTACTTTCTCTCACTGTTCCAGCTGCTAGACACTCTGTCCAATAAAACAGCAATTTATTGCGACTTCTTCCAATTAAGTACAGGTCGAATATCCTTTATTTGTAAACCAGAAAAGGGAACACATCCAAAAGCAACACTTTCATTGAATATCATTGATTTTAGTGTGGGAAGACCAGTTGTTTTTCTGCACTGTTTAACTTGTGATGTTTGTGATGAACATGTCAAAAAGAATCTTATTCCAGGTACTCTGTATTGATTATTTAGTGATACATCTCACTTTTGTCGCTGTTTTATTTACTTTAGATCAGAGCTAGCCTAGGCTGAGGTTATTGTGATATAAATTCATTACAGTGGATTCTGAAAACTGATCCGCAATCTGAAAAGCAATCGACCCAGATCGTTTCTAGAAAGGATATTGGATCTGTTTGCTGCATTTGCTGCTGACAATGTGGTCTCCTCTACCCTGGAGAATTGAATAAGCACTTGAGCACTCCTTTCTGTCATCAAACATGACCTCCAAGCATCCAGCCATCTGTCATTTTAATTCCCCCACTCTGACCTTGCTGCCGTAGAATAGAATCGGAGAATCTCGACAGTTAGAAGGAGGCCACTAAGCCCATTGTGTTTGTACCGACTCTCTGACAGAGCATCTTACCCAGGCCTTATCCCCACACATTTACCTTACCAATCTTCTGAACCCTCACAGCTTGAGACACTGAGGGGCAATTTAATATGGCCAATCAATCTAACCTGCACATTTTGGATTGTCGGAGGGAACCAGAAGAAACCCACACAGACATGGGGAGAACGTACAAACTCCGCACAGAGAGTTAGCCAAGCCCGGAATCGAGTCCAGTTCTCTGGAGCTGTGAGACAGCAGTGCTAACCACTGTGCCACCATGTCCTCAACACTTTCCGAGTATGAATGAAACTCAGTGTAAGTTCGAAGAACAACACTCAGCTTTAGGTTAAACACAGATTTCCAGACTCAACAATGTGTTCAACAATTTCAGGTCACAATCTCAATTTGCATTGTTCAGTGTAGGTCATCCTTTTCCTTTTCACATTTGCACCTCTTTGAGATACATTTTGAGTATTGTGCGGAGTTTTGATGCCCTTATCTGAGAAAAGATATCTTTGCTACAGAGGGAGTACAGCGAAGGTTTACCAGGTTGATTCCTGGGATAGCAGGTCTGTAACATGAGGAGAGATTAACTTGGTTAGCATTATATTCACTGGAGTTCAGAAGTGTGAGAGGGGATCTCATACAAACTTATAAAATTTTAACAGGGTTAGACAGGGTAGATTCAGAAAGAATGTTCCCAATGGTGGGGGAGTCCGGAAGAAGGGGTTAAAGTTTGAGAATAAGGGTTGAACTTTTTAGAACAGAGGTGAGGAGAAATTTCTTCACTCAGAGGGTGGTAAATGTGTGGAATTCACTACAACAGAAAGTAGATGAGGCCAAACTGTTGTGTGATTTCAAGAAGAAATTAGATATAGCTGTTGGGGTAAAGGGATTAATGGATATGGAAGGAAAGGGGGATTAGGATATTGAATTCGATGATCAGCCATGATCAAGGTGAATATGGGGCAGGCTCAAAGAGTCTAATCCTGCTTCTAGTTTCCATGTTTCTATGTAACACTGCAATCCCGATGTCTCCACAATGTGATACAGCTACTTTCTTAGAAGCAGTTCAGAGAAAGTTCACTCAACAGATATCTGGAATGGGAGCCAAAGAGTTATCTTCTGACCAAAGGTTGGACAGGTTCATTGGAGTTCATCATATACAGAGGCGATCTTATTGAGATATATAAATACTGAGAGGACCTGACAGGGTGGATGTTGAAAGGATAATCCCTTTTGTAAGAGAGACTACAATTGGGAGACATGGTTTAAAATAGGAGATGGGATTTTATGTCCTCACTCGAGAGAGACCAGAAATTCCCACCCAAGGTCAGCAGACATTTCCATCGTCTGCCCCTGGCCTGTTCCAATTCCATGGTGGGCGGAGTGGTAGAATTCCAGCAAAGGAGTCACCATTTGTGACAGAGAAGGTCTTGTGGTTCAGTGGATTAGCATTGCCAGCCTCTGAGACAGAAGCTCCAGGTTTGAATGTGGGCTGAAGCTACAATCAGATCATCCATGATCTCAATGAATTGCGGTACAGGCTCAAAAGGTCTTATGGCCTATTCCTGCTCCTAATTCAAGTGCTTGTATGTTTGCACAGAGGATGTCGCAAGTAGTGACGGTGCCAACATGTCAACTTTATTTTGGAATGAATTGTGAAGTGAATTTCAATCGAGCTTCCATTCCTCTGATGTTTTGAATGCACTTGTGACGAGAAAGATGACAGAGAAATCAAGGGGCTTAACAATAAGAAACAAAAATCTTAAAGAGATGGACCAGAGGTTTTTTTTTTGCTCCTGCTGAAGCCTATGATGTTTGGCACACTCACCTGTTCCTCCACTGGTGAACCCATGAGAGGGGTCAACTTTGGCAGGACTGAAAGATCTGACAGGCGTCAAAGTTCCACCCATTATCTGAAAATTGCATAACAGGGACATTTAGCCATCAAAACCTGCTTAGAAAATTTTTATTTGAGGAGGGAGAAAATCTATAAATCAACAACAACAATCTACTTTTAAACAATCCTTTCAACACAACGAAATGCCCTCGGACATTTTACAGAATCGTCAATTCAACATGGAGCCACATAAGGAGAAATCAAGACAGGTGACAAGGTGGTTTTAAGGAATACTTTTGTAAGCAATACTCAAGCTGGCAACCTCTGAGGTAAATTGGTTTGATATTGTGCATATTTACATAAACATCTCATCGTAGGATAGAAAATATATTAAATTTACAATGAAGCCAAATCCCAAGCTTAAAATTAATCACTGAAATATTATATTGTCACATACCCTCCTAAGGAAAGATTGTTTAATGTATTTTACTGAGACAGATTGAGCCAATGCATTTTGCCCCATTTTTGTTGGAAAGATATGCTTGGGAACCATAACATTTACTTCTTCATGCTAGTCTTAAAAATAAATCTGTGAGTGATTATACAGTTAAGAAAGTGAAGCAAGAAACCATCGTACAATCCTTACAGTGCAAAAGGAGGACACTCAGCCCATCGAGTTTGCACCAACAACAATCCTATCCCGGGATATAGTTTAGTTAGTTTGGTATATTTGTATGTTAAGAAAGATGCAATGGTTTCAGTTGTTTGTGAAGCTTGGTGTTTGGGAACCTGAACAATGACCACAGAAAAGCATAGCACAGGAATGGCCTTTTGGCCCTCCAAGCCTGTGCCCATCATGATGTTCTAACTAAATTGAAAAAACAACTTCTGCTCTTATTCGTTTTGTATCCCTCTATTCCTTCCCTATTCATGTACCCATACAGATGCCTCTTAAATGTTGCTAATTTGCCTGCTTTCACCATCTCCTCTGGCAGCGTGTTCCAGCATCCACCACTCTCTGTATGAAAAATATCCCTCGCACATCCCTTAAACTTCCACTTAAATATCCCTTAAACTTTCCGCCTCTCATCTTGAACATGTGTCACTTTGTAATTGACACTTCCACCTTTGGAAATAGCCTCTGACTACCTACTCTATTTATGCTGCTCAAAAGTTTATAGATCTCTATCAGATCTTCCCTCAGCCCCCGCTTATAGAAATATAATTTCTAGTGAGAAAAACTATTGTTTATTCCACTTCTCATAGCCAACACCCTCGAGACCATGTCATGAGCTGATGAACCTTTTTTGAACTCTCTCCAAAGCTCCCATGTCTTTCTAGTAGTGTGGCAACCAGAACTGCAAGCAATACTCCAAATGTGGCCTAATCAAGGTTTTATATAACTGCAACATGATTGCCTAACCCTTGTACTCAGTGCCTTGGCTGATAAGGCAAGAATACCATATGCCTTCTTAATCACTTTGGCCTTTTGCATTCCCACTTTTAGATAATTGTGGACCTGCACACACAGACCACTCTGACTGTTAAAGTTCTTAGGGATTCTGCCAGTTACTGCATAATTCACACCTAAATTTGATCTTTCAAAATGCATCACCGCATATTTGTCCAGATTAAATTTCATCTGCAATCTCTGTGCCCAAGCCTCCAATCTATCTATATCCTGTTGTTTCCCCTGACAATCTCCAGCACTATCAACAACTCCACCAAACTTTGTGTCATTTGCACATTTATTAATCAGGCACCTACATTTTCCTCCAGATCATTTATGTAAACTACAAACAACAGAGGGCCCAGCACTGATCACTCAGAACACCACTAGCTACAGATCTCAATTCTAAAAAACACCGACTGCTACTTTCTGTCTTTTATAACCAAACCGGTTCTGTATCCATCTAGTCAGCCCACTCTGAACCCCATCTGATTTTAGTTTTTGTACCAGTCTGCCATGTGGGACCTTATCAAATGCCAAGTCCATATAAACTACATCCACAGCCCTTACCTTATCAATTATTTTTGCCACCTTTTCAAAAAACTCAATCAAGTTGATGAGACATGATCTTCTCTGTACAAAACAATGCTGCCCACCACTGTCCATTTTCTTCTAAATGTGCAAATATTCTGTCCCTCTGTATCTTCTCTAAACGTTTTCTCACCATTGATGTCAGGCTCACCCAACTATAATTTCCTTGATTACCCCTGCTTCCTTTCTTACATGAGGGAACAACTTTGGCTATTCTCTAGTCCTCTGGAAAATCGCCTGTGGTTAAAAAAAGATATGATGATATCTATTAAGGCCCCAACTATTTCTCCCCTCAGTAACCTGGAATATATCTCATCTGGCCCTGGGGACTTGTCTACCTTAATACAATTTAGAAAACTCAACACTTCCTCATTTAATGTATTGACATTCTCTGGAGTGTTCTCACAGCTTTCCCTGACCTCAACATCTATCATGCCCTTCCCCTTGGTGAACACCGATACAAAATACCCATTAAGGATTTCACCCAATTCCTGTGGCTCCACATATAGCTTCCCTCCATTGTCCTTGAGTGGGCCCATTCTTTCTCTTCCTACCCTCTTGTTCCTAATATATGCATAAAAGGCCCTGGGAATTTCTTTGATCCTGTTTGCTGAAGACATTTCGTAGCCCCTCCTAATTCTGTGTTTAAGTTCCTTCTTACTTTCACTGTACTCTTCAGGAGCTTCATCAGTTTTTAGATGCCTACACCTATCATATGTTTCTTTTATCCTTTTGACTAAGCTTACAGTTTTGCTTGTCATCCATGGTTCCCGAATCTTGCCCTTTCTATCCTTCATTTTTGTGGGGACATCCCTGTCCTGCACTCAATCAATTGGTCTTCTACAGCCTCCCACATGCCAAACGGGGATCTGCCCTCAAAGAGCCACTCCCAATCCATATTGGTTATCAGTAGCAAATAATTAATTGGCCCTTTGGGATATGTTTGATCAGTGATTCCTGACTAAAATGTCAGGATCTTTGGTTTGGTTTGCAATGGAACATTTTTTCCTGAGATTTTACAACCTCTGAAGTTTAAGAGGCGGGTTATAAGGGATTAAAGGTTTAATGATTGTGAGGAGAAGGAAAGAAATCTTTACTATTGCCTTAGCAACAGTAGTCAAATCACGGACATGGAGAAAAAAAACAGTGAAGAAAATTTAATGAGTGTCACAGAAAGAGGGCAGGAATTTTAAGCTCTCTAATAAGAAAGACTTCAAGGCTTACAGGGACAGAAGGTGACTAAATAGTCATTTGCAGAACACAATAAACTGCTCAGTTTAGCAGAGGTGCAAATAGAAGACAGTTTGGTGAACTCATTCATTTGCAGACATGGGGAGAACATGTAAACTCTGCATAGACAGTCACTCAAGGCTGGAATCCAATCCGCATCCCTGGTGCAGTGAGGCAGTTGTGTTAACCTCTATGCCACCGTGAAGTCCATTACTTTCAGGCTGATTTTACGATCTTTGGGCCTTTTGCTAACATATTCCAGAGACTGAGAATATCATTCTCCATGACAGATGAGTGATCCTGTTTCTCTGAGAAATAAAAGACCCCAACAACAACTGCCTCAAAACATACATCAACCTCCTGAGTCAAATAACTTCCCCAAATTTCAAATACACATTTCACTTAAAATAAGATGGAGTTGGTCAAGAACATTGCCGTTTCTTAGCATCAACTCTTGTATAATAATTGCTCCTGCAAAGCACCTTATAGTTGACAATGTTAAATGCAAATTCTTGTTATAGTTGTCCACAGGAACAAAGAGTTAACTGGGCCTGGCCGCAAAGGGAGGAGGAAGCTTCGTTTATGTATTCCATCTGGTTGAACATATCCCGCAGGGCCAATCAATCACTTGCCACTGATAACCAGGAGAGAGGAACGTGCTGATGTGGGTAAAGGAAAACTCCATACTATGGACATCTGTCAGCCAAATGCCTTGCTCTATCAAGTGTGCTGGAGTCAAACAATAAGCTTACCTAACCTGTGCATTAATGCAAAGAGGGACCCCCATCGTTTCAATGCTTATCATGTCAATAGAAGTGATTAGAGAAAACTGTTTGTCATTGTATATTCAGGCACAATGGTGCACAACATTTTTCACTGAAGAGGCAGGACATTAGACTAGGTTGATGATTAATGAGACACACATAAAGAAGAGCAGCTGCTGTGTATCTGAGACAGCAGGAGTTATCTGTGTTCCATTTTCACGATAGGTCTGCGAGGGTCCTTCCCTCAGAAAGCCCAGTCAACATCGCGCCTCCAGCAATTCATCTCCCTATATTCTTCAGTAGCAAATCATCTGGGTGGCTCAAAGCTTAGAGGAAACTATGGCTTCCTGTGGTTCAGTAATAGGGTTGGATATCTGTAGAGGCCTCAGGGGCTAAAAGGTTATATTATTGTCTGCTGCGCTAACCGCCAACCCCCACCCTCACTCCACCAAAACGCAAATGGAACACTTTTGAACGTACTCAGAGACAAGTGCGTTCTGGTAAACTCAGAGGTAGTATGATCCCTCAGAGGACAAAAGTCCAGAGAAAAAAGTTATGTTTTTACCCAGAGTATGTTCAGTCTTCCGCAGCAAGAGAGACGTGCTGGTCCAACCCTCCCAATGCTGATCTGAAAAACAGACAAACAAGTTGCCTGATATTCCAAATGTTCACTCAAAGATAAAATTTCACTGATTCTTTATTTTTATGAACAGTTGTTTCGTAGATGTGACTCCAATAGTATTTTTCTGGCAGCAGTTACTCTGAGCTTGTGACATTGAGGACGAATTTTGAAAAAAAAAATCAGCCCTGTGGGTCTCAAAGGATTACTGCAGTTTCTAACTTTCTTGCTGAAATCATTTTTATGTTCATGATGTTCCAATATTTAATGAAATAGGGACAATATATTTAAACACTATCTCGACTGATGTTGCATTCACATAGCTCGAGTGGAGCTAACATGAAGCATCATGGGAAATTATCATGGTGGCACAGTGGTTAGCACTGCTGCCTCACAGCGCCAGGAACTCGAGTTCAATTCCCAGCTTGAGTCACTATGTAGAGCCTGCACGTTCTCCCTGTGTCTGTGTGGGTTTCTTCGGGGTGCTCCAGTTTCCTCCCACAATTTGAAATGCTTAAATGTATTGGCCATGCTAAATTCTCTCTCAGTGTATCCGAACAGGCATTGGAGTGTGGCAACTAGGGAATTTTCACAGTAACTTCATTTGTGTGTTAATGTAAGCCTTAATTGTGACCGATAAGTAAACTTTGCTGACTTTACTTTTTACATACTCAAAGAGTTCCAGCAAATTATTCAAGCATTATTTCCCTTTTGCAAATCCACACTAATTTTGTCTGATTATACCAGTGCTTTCCAAATATTGTGCTATTAATTTCTTGATAATGGTCCCTAGTAACTCCCCTATTCCTGGCATTCAGCTTACTGGTCTATAATTCCCACTTTTTTTGATACCTCCCTTTTCAGATTCTGGTTCTCAATTTCTCTACCTATCATTTATTCTCCTTGCTGCCTTTTTCTCGTGTTCTTGATTGCCCCACTCTCAATCCTTATGTAGGAACCCACAGCAAGTGGTCAAATTCAGTGGGACCTGAAGATCCTGCTGGCAGGAGGGGCCAAAAAATCCCACCCTAATTATAGAGGCTTCCGAGATAGAATGAGGCCATTTGTGCCATTATATTGGTACTGGCTCTTTGGAATAGCAGTTGTGTTTAGTCCCACAGCCCCAGTTTTGTCATTAACACTGCCACTCTTCGTGCTCAAATTTTGCCTTTTAAAGATAATTCTAGGATCAGCTTGCACTTCTTTCTGGGAAAAAATAGCCTTGTTCAGTCTTTGTTTCTTCCCTGAAATTAGTAACAATCGACAAATCGAGGCAATTAAATGATCAATATGTCCCTAAGCCTTTTTGGATGTGACAAGTGGATTATCCTGTGCCAGGAACTTGCTGATTATCCCAGCCTTATATTCCCATCTGCATCCCCACAATCACACAATGAAGTGACACAGAGAGAGTCTATTCAGTACATTGTGACCTTGCCAGCTCTTTGTTAGAGCTGTCCAATTAATCCCCCTTCCCCGCCTGCACTTTCCACATCACAATATCATTTTCTTCTCTCCATCACGTACATCCTTGTCGAGCTCTGCTATCTGTTTCTCTTGGCGGTAGGGGTCACTTACTTAAAGAGATCCATCTGCTTTGCCCTAACATAATCCTCAATCCCAATGTTCCTGTCGGAACATTCCATGACCCATTTTGAGCTTTATATTGATCATGGGATCAAATATCCCTTGGCACCACTGTAGACAACAATTTGCACTTAATGTCATTAGAACTGACAATATAAGCAAAAAATCTTACTTTCCCTGACCACTGCTCTTTCTGAACATCATATCACTTTCATCTTCAGTGACAGAATGGTCAGAACTACTGCTTCATAGCTTCAGAGTTCGGATCTGGCATTTGATGATCGTTTGGGTGGAATTCTCCCAAAAACTTTTGAAGTGTGGAGTAATTCACACTAATTTTTTCAGTGGGAGTTCAGACAAGATTCTCCCATACTCTGTGTACTGCAGAAGCCACCAGCATGAATATCATTAAGTTTCAGTGGGTGGGGCCTATCCCTGCTGGAGAGGCTGAAATCAGCGTGCTGAATGAGCCATTGCGCATGCACTGATCTGTCGGTGCTGAGACCAGCCCATACTGGTCTCCTGATTGCTGGCCAGCCCTACAACTCCCAAAATGATAGCTCTCCATGGCCCAATCACTGCCCCCCAACCATTCCTGGGCATAGCCCAGGAATGTGACAAACAAGCCAAAGATGGCTGAGGTTGTAAATTAATTCAATGGTGGAATGAAAAGAGAGAGAGAGAGAGACAATAGAACCGCACCCTGTTTCCAGAGAAAAATACCTACCACAAGTTAATCACTATCTCCCATGGAGATAATAGGACATAATTCTCATCTTAGTGAGAATGATCCTGTGAATCTGTGAGGCTGTGAATCTCACAAAGACTGGGATAAATCCAATTGCAAAGCTTGGTCTATGTGGACTAGCACTGTGGGTCTCAGACTGTTTATGACACAGAAGCAAACGCCACCCAGCAACAAACAGCCTTGGAAAAGTGTTTTGCAGGTACCTCTCTCCATCTGATTATTGAAGCAATGCCAAAGCTGAAAAGAAAACAAGGCAGTTTCCCAGCCAAACTGCAGAATATCGGGATCTTAAAAGCGAGTATTCATCTGCTGAAGCCAATGCTATTAGAATAATGAATCAGAACAGCCCCAGTGTTCAACACCAATTCCCCAGGAACTGTATCGGATACTTTTTCTTCACTTTAGTTTGGACTCAATTGCTAGTTCTAATCTGTGCAATGTATATGCTTGTATTACATTGTTCCTTGTGTTTGATAGCAAATAGATCACTCTTTACTTAACTCAGGAAAGCCTGGTTAAGTTGGCTCCTATTAAAATATAAATACTTGGCTAGGCAAGAGAGGGATATTTTTACTTACATTAATTTTTTTGCAACCAACAGATGGATGTTGGATAGAAAGGGGAGCCTATTCATCCCTCCTCAGCCGAGGCATAAACAATTTGAGAGTTTCTCCAGTTGGAGAGACCATATCTGGGCTAACAAATTTCAGAAATCGCATTAAGACATGGAAACTAGAAGAGGGGTACGCCATTTGGCCCTTTGAGATTGCTCTGCCATTCATTTTGATCATGGCTGATCATCAAATTCAAATCCTGATTTCACCTTCCCTCCATATCCCTGAGCTCCAAGAGCTACATCCAATTCCTTCTTGAAATCACACAATGTTTTGCCTCAACTACTTTCTATAGAATCATAGAATAGAATCATAAAATCCTACACCGCAGAAGGAGGCCCTTTGGCCCATCTGCACTGACCACAATTCCACACAGGACCTATCCCCGTAACCCCACTCATTTATCCTAGCTAGTCTCGCTCACGCTAAGGAACAGTTTAACATGGCTAATTTACCTAACTGACACATCTTTGTACTGTGGGAAGAAACCGGAACACCCAGAAGAAGCCCATGCAGACATGGGGAGAACATGCAGACTCCACACAGACAGTGATCCAAGCCGGGAATTGAATCCGGATCCTGATGCTGTGAGGCAACAGTGCTAACCACTGTGTCACCGTGCTGCCCTGTTATGCTGGTGAATTCCACAGATTTACATTTGCTGGATGAAGAAATTTTTCTTCATCTCTGTCCTAAAAGGTTTATGCCTTATCTTCAAACTATGACCCATAAGGACAGTTGTATCAGCGTGGAAATGTTACGTTGCCACTGCAACTTGGACTTCTTGAAGGGGCTGATTTTCTCAATTCGCTAAATGGCAAATGTGTGTTGGATTGGTGCCAACATCAAGACGTTTGGCACTTTTCCGTCTGCAATGGGTTTTGAGCCTGCTTCTTTTACCTGACAGCTGTGGAGGTCATAGCACTGTGGATCAGACACTGCTTCAGGCAGACTACTCAAGAAGAATTCAAATGAAGCTAAAGAATAATCAATCATTATTGGCATTCCAGTCTTAAGTGCCCCCTAAGCAAATGTATTGATATGTAAAGTGTTGCAGTCTAACTGAACAGATTATGAGTAAGTAATGAGCTGGGGGGTACCCAAGGGTGTTTACTACATGGGAGTACTGATTAAGGTCATAGAAATGGAGCCGTTCATTACAAAGCAGTCAGCAAGATTGATTCTGATCAATGTGAATGCCAGACCTATTAGAACATGTTTCATGCCTTACAAGAAACGATTATATAACTGAGACTACTTTAATGTAACTTAAAAAGAAATCAAAAATATATCTGAAGAGAAGAATATTAAAGAACACACCAGAGAAGAGTGGGAAAATGCAATGAGATTAGAAAAGGACTGTTAAACACTGAGAACAAACACATTAGCTGGAATTCCCTGGCCATTCACTCTTCAGTAAAGTTTTACAACACCAATTTTATTGGTGGTGAAAAATGGGGTAAACTTTACTGAGTTTACCCCAGTCCAACGCCAGCATCTCTACATCATTCACTCCTCCCCACTGTTGTCAGCATGTACGGAGGATTTGCCGCTCGGAGAGAACTTATTTGGGTTTACAAGTTTTGGAAATCTCATTGCGTCGTACAGTCAGAGAGTCATAGAGTCATGGTGGTTTACAGCATGGAAACAGGCCCTTCAGCCCAACTTGTCCAAGCCTCCTTTTGTTTTAAACACCTAAACTAATACCAATTGCCCACATTTGGTCCATATGCCTCTATACCCATCTTATCCATCTGACTGTCTAAATGCTTTTTAAAAGACAACATTGTACCCACCTCTACTACTATCTTTTGCAGCTTGTTCCAGACACTCACCAGCCTCTGAGTGAAAAAAATTGCCTCTCTGGATCCTTTTGTATTTCTCCCCTCTCACCTTAAACCTATGCTGTCTAGTTTTAGAGTATCTTTGGGAGAAGATACTGACTATCTCACTGACCTATGCCCCTCATTATTTTATAGACCTCTATAAGAACTTCCCTCAGTGTTCTAAGCTCGAGAAAAAAAGTGCCAGTCTATCCAGCCTCTCCCTCTATTGATGGACTCAATCCATCAAGTCCCAGTAACATTCTTGTAAATCTCTTCTGCACTCTTTCTAGTTTAATAATATCCTTTCCATAATAGGAGGACCAGAACTTATACAATGTCCCAAGTGTGGCCTTGACAATGTCTTGTATAACATTGTTCAACAAAACATCCCAACTCCTGTATTCAGTGTTCTGACCAACGAAACCAAGCATGCCAAATGCCTTCTTCACTACTCTGTCTACCCGTGATTCCACTTTCAAGGGGCTATGAACTCGTATCCTTAGATTTCTTTGCTCTGTAACTCTCCCCAACACCCTACCATTAACTGAGTAAGTCCTGTCCTGGTTCAACCTACCAAAATGCATTACCTTGTATTTATCTAAATTAACCTCCATCTGCCATTTGTCAGCCCACTGGCCCAATTGATCAAGATCCTGTTGCGATCCGAGATAACCTTCTTCACTATCCAATATGCCACTAATCTTGGTTTCATCTATAAACTTACAAACTATGCCTCCTATATTCTCACCCAAATCATTACTATAAATGACAAATAACAGTGGACCCAGCACCAATTCTGAGGCACATCACTGGTCACATGTCTCCGATTTGAAAAACAACCCTCTACAACCATCCTCTGTCTTCTGTCATCAAGCCAATTTTGTATCCATTTAGCTACCTCACCCTGGATCCTGAGACATAAAAACTAGAAGATGGGGTACGCCATTTGGCCCTTCGAGCCTGCTCTGCCATTGACTTTAATCATGCCTGATTATCAAATTCAATATCCTTATTCCATCTTCCCTTCCATATCTCTTGATCCCTTTAGCCCCAAGAGCTATACCTAATTCTTTTTTGAAATCACAAGACTGGACAATGCAAGCTGTGGGTGAAGTCAAAGAATCCAGCCTAATTGGTGGGATCCTGAGCTCCCATTTGCCATGTATGGGACCGGTAGTGTGGAATCAAATATCCAGCGGAATCCAGAAGTCACAATGCTGAGATTGTGACTTCTGATTGATGCCACACCTTGCTGATGGCTCTGGAGAGGGTGCAGAAGAGGATGCTGCCAGGATTCGAGGATATGAGCTATAAAGGGAGGTTGGACAAACTAGGGTTGTTTTCTCAGGAATAGCAGAGGCTGAGGGGTGACCCATAAAATTATGAGGGACACAGATAGGATTGACAGTCAGAATCTTTTTCCCAGAGTCGAAATACCTAATACTAGGAGACATGCACTTAAGGCGAGAGAAGGAAAGTTCAAAGGAGATGTGAGGGGTAAGTTTTTTTTCCACAAACAGAGATACGTGTCTGAAATTGCACTGCCAGGGATGGTTGTTCAGGCAGATACATTTAAGGAGCTTTTAGATAAGTAAATGAATATACAAGAAATAGAGGGATATGGACCAAAGGTGGGCAGAAGGGATTAGTTTAATTTGGTATTATGTTTGGCACAACATTGTGGGTCAAAGAGCCTGCTCCTGGGCTGTATTGTTCTATATTTTGTGTAAATGTAGGAAGAAACAAAGAGTTTGCAGGTAGCGCAAAAATTGGCCGCATGATAACTAGCAAGGAGGATAGTTGGAAAATGCAAGACAACCACAATGGACCAGTCAGGTGGGTAGAAAAATGAGGTGATGTGTTTGGGGAACTCAAACAGTCAAACAATTACGCCATAAATGGAAGGACATTGAGAGGTGAAAAGGAAGTGACAGACTTTGGAGGAATGTCGACATATCCCTGAAAGTAGCAGAACAAGTTGACAAGATAGTTAGAAAGTCATATTAAACCCTTTCAATTGTTAGCTGAGGTATTAAGCAGGGATTGTGGAGGGGGTAAATGCAGAAGAGTTTCTCTAGTCCAAAAGACACTAGTCTTTTTCAGCAATCATAAGAAATAAGAACTAGGAGCAGAAGTAGGTAATTCAGCCCCTGGAGCCTGCTCCACCATTCAATACAATCATAGCTGATCTCATCTTGGCCCCAACTCCACCTTCCTGCCCGTTTTCCATCACTCTTCAACCCATTACTATTTAAAAATCTGTCTATTTCCTCCTTAAATTTACTCAATGTCCCAGCATCCATTGCATTCAGGGATAGTGATTTTCACAGATTCATCCTTTCAGAGAGGTAAATTCTCCTCATCTCTCTTTTAAATCTGCCACTCCTTATCCTGAAACTATGGGACGAACTTTTCTGTCTTGTCCACCACGGCAATTGTAGTGGGCAAGGAACGGGTCATGCAAAGGTCCATTGACCCTAAACTCTTGTTCTACATTACCCCACGTCTATGTCTACCCTGATCACTCGCTGATGAGTATGATTATCCAACTACACAACTCCGATGTTTGATGATGGTGCGGCTATAGAGCAATCCCTCTTCCATAGCTGGCGGTAATGAAACAGGCAGGAGGTGAGGAAAGCTGAGATGATCAATCTTCAGCATTGACCAAGGCCAAGGAAAAGTCATTCAGTCTAACATTGGCTTCTTCAGCAAATACTCCTCTCTAATCGAATCCCATGCTCTTCCCAATTGTTCTCTATTACCTTTCTATTTCAAATATTTATTTTAATTTCAGTAAAATGCCATGACAACACTCAGCTTCTGAACTCATTTGCCGTAAAATATTCCAAACCCTCATAACCTGTAAAGAATTGCTCCTGATTCTTCCTTTGTCAGTTTAACTCTGTCTTTGAGCCTCACAACTAATGATGATTATCTTATTTTAAAGTAGATATTGAAACTGGAACCACTTTGAATGGCTCTGCCTTAAAGGTACTGAATGCATTTGTGTCATAGACATTGACAGTTCATTCTGCAAACCTAATTGATTCTGTCAGTCCCAGCCAGTTTCCCAGTTTAGAAAATCCACATTTCAAAAACAAGAAAAATAACAAAAGATTTGGTCGGCAATTTTGAATACTTTTCCCTCCTTATCAGATTATATTTGATTGAAATATGACAGGTTGAAATTTTTTCATTTTTCTTTCATATCCTCTTCATTTATTTACATTTCCTTTCTCTTTTCCTTTATTCCCTTCCTCCCCGTTTTCCTCCTCTCTTCCTCTTTATCCTCTCCCTTCCTCCATTTATCTGTCTCCCATTTTTTTCCCTTTCTCTCTCTGTCACTGCTATTAATCTTTTTCTCTCTCTCCCTCCCTTTCTCTCATTTTTCTCTCTTTCTCCTGTTATGTTGTCAAAGCTCAGAAATTAAATGAGTCCAAAGAGTTCCCATTTGTGAAGGGCAAGTTTACAGCAGAGACAAAAAGTCCCCTTTCTCCAATATTAATTTAACCACACTTAAGAACATGAGAACTAGAAAAAGGAGTAGGCCATTCAACCCCTTAAACCTGCTTCCCCATTCAATAACATCATGGCTGATCTCATCTCAGCCCCAACTCCATCCTTCTGCCCGTTCCCCATAATATTTCATTCAGCTACTAATTATGGGGAGGTGTAACATTATGGTATTTTCATTGGACTAGTATTTCAGAGAGGTAATATTCTGAGAATAATGCAATCTACTGTACATCAGAGAGACCAAATGCAGACTGGGTGACCGCTTTGAAAAACACCTTCGATCAGTCTGCAAGCAATACCCAGACTTTCCTGTCACCTGGCATTGCAATGCACCATCCTGCTCTCTTGTCAACATGACTATACTTGGCATGTTGCAATGTTCCAATGAAGCCTAACGCAAACTGGAGAAACAGAATCTCATCTTCTGATTGGGTAGTTTACAACCTTTTGGACTGAACATTGCATTCAAAAACTTCAGAGCATGCACTCTCTCTTTCTCCTTAACCTCATTTCCATTTGTTTTAGATTATTTCATTTCTTTCTATTTCATTAATCTATTTTTACCACTTTATATTCTTATTATTGAGTCATAGAGTCATAGAGGTTTACAGCATGGAAACAAGCCCTTCGACCCAACTTGTCCAGTTTTCACCACTAAACTAATCCCAATTGTCTCCATTTGGCCTTTATCTCTTTATACTCATGTAACTGTCTAAATGCCTTTTAAAAGACAAAATTATACTACCTTCTACTACTACCTCTGACAGCTGACTCTAGACACTCATCACCCTGTGAGTATAAGAATTGCCCCTCTGGACACTTTCGTATCTCTCCTCTCTCATCTTAAACTTATGCCCTTTAGTTTTAGACTCCTCTATCTTTGGGAAAAGATGTAGACTATTTACCTTATCTTACCCTTCATTATTTTATAGACCTCTATGAGATCAACCCTAAGCCTCCTAAGTTTCAGGGAGAAATATCCCAGTCTATGCCAAACTTAAACTGTCAAGTTCCAGTAACATTCTGGTAAATATTTTCTGTACTCTTTCTAGTTTAACAATAATCTTTCTAGAATATATTTTAATTTTTATTTCACATGTAGTGGTCATTTCACTTGACCACTACCAAACCTCACTTTCTCCACAGATGCTGGCAGACCCGCTGAGATTTTCTAGCATTTTCTGTTTTTATTTCAGATTCTAGCATCCATAGTATTTTGTTAATAATACCCAGATTTGAATCCCACCACAGCAGATGGTGAAGGTTGAATGCAGTATAAATTCTGGAATTAAAAATCAGATGATGACCATGAAACCATTGCTGATTGCGATTAAAAAAACCCATCTAGTTCATCAACATCCTTCAGGGAAGGAATCTGCTGTCCTTACCTAGTCTGGTCACTCCAAACTTACAGCAACATGCTTGACTCTAAACTGCCCTCAGAAATGACCCAGCAAATGACTTAGTTCAAGGCAATTAGGGATTGGCAATAAACACGGGCCCGGTCAGCAAAGCCCACATCCCCTGAAACAATTTAAAATAAATCTATCTATCTCCTCCTTAAATTTGTTTAGTGTCCACTGCACTCTGGTGTAAAGAACTCCACTAATCCACAACAGCTTGATTGAAATAATTCCTCCTCATCTCTGTTTTAAATTTAACACCCTTCATCCTAAACCTATGGTCTTTCGTTCTAGAGTGTCCAACAAGAGAAATATCCTCTCTACATCCATCCTATCAATCTCCTTTAGCATCTTATACACCTCAATTGACCTCCTCCTCATTCTTCTAAATTCCAGTCAGTATAGGCCCAAACTGTTCAATCTCTCTTCATAAGATAGATTCTTTATCCCCAGAATTACTCGAGTGAACTTTCTCTGAAACGCCTCTAATATATTTAAGTCCTTCCTCAAGTAAGGGGAGCAAAACTATGTGCAGTAGTCCAGATGTAGTCTCACCATTACAATAGCAATTCTCCTGCCTTTGAGTCTATTCCATTAACAATGAATGCCAAAATTCCATTTGCAGAGTCTGAGAAAGAAAAGGGCTACATATTGGAATGTTAGTGATGGTTGCAAGCTGTATTTAGCTGTAATTTATTTCTGCTAAATAAATACTTACATAGCTAAAATGAATAATTATCCTGCTGTACAGCATCTGCTGTATTCCTATTAGACAAACTGACAACCCTGTAACAAAACACTGAATCTTAAAATGGTGCCTCTTAAACATAAAACACAGTATCATCAGACAAGTTATTTTTTCCATCAGCTTGCATGGCACAATTAAAGTGCTGTATTTCCACATTTCAGAGTGGGTAGTACCCCCGCCTCTGAGCCAGAAGCTCCAAGTTCATGTCTCATCCCAGGATAAAGGAGTGAATAAGGAAAGTGTGTTCCTACAGTGGACTAAACAGGTTGAGGAACAACTGGAAAATCCTTCCAACATGTTCTAATAGTAATCTATAAGAATGGAAGTGATTCCTGGTGAGCTCTGTGGTGGAAAGAAATTGGAGCCTTGACTATCACCATCCATAACTCCTGGCTACAACATGCATGGACAAGTGTATAGTACTAGAGCAGCTTAGACTCCTCAAGGGGTATGATTGGCAGAGTTGGCTGGTGTAATGTCCTAACTATGTTGGGGGTTGTGGGTTCTAATAGAAAAAGGAAAAATTTAGTTTGTACACATAGATTCGAAGTAACAACAATAGATGTATTGAAGACCTGCCTTCTACTCTGCACAGAGTATAAAACTGAAATAAAAATAGGACCCTCTGCAGCATCCTAATGACTTCATCATCAAATCATGCGATCAGCTCTTAAAGCAACCTGCAACCCTTTTAAATATATAACAATGGGTGTGGATCAGATTGAGGCCCATAGCACAATGTTTGATCCCTATTCTAGCTGGGTTAGATTCGGGTATGACTCCTTCCCCTACACATAGTGGAGATCCTGGCACTGTGGATTAAACCTACCTCAAGAAGAAGGACTTGAATATAAAGGGTTAGAGAATAAAGGCAGTGCAAAAGGGCTGGAGTATTAAAGTAATGTTGTTGCAATTATATAGTATGTTAGTGAGACCACATCTGGGGTATTGTGTCCAGTTTTTGATCTCTTTATTTGAGGAGGGATGTTGTGGCATTAGAAGCAGCTTAGAGAAGATTCTAGTGAAAGGGTAGGGGGTTTTAGTTCAGTGGGACAGCATCATTGGTGTAGTCTTGGAGGGTCAAAGGGCCTGTTCCTGTGCTGTAGTTTTCTTTGTTCTTTAGATTGATTCTGGGGATGAAAGAGTTGACGTATGAGGAGAGATTAAATAGCTTGGACATTTACTTGCTGGAATTTAGAAGGATGGGACAGGATCTTATCAATGTACATAAAATTTTAAAAGGGATTGATAAAGTACACGTAGACCAAATATTCCCTCTTATGGGGCAATCTAGAACAAGAGGCTACAGGTATAGGTTGTGAGGTGGTAGATTTAAAAATGAGATGAGGAGAGGCTACTTCTCGCAGAGGGTGGCGAATTTGTGGAACTTGCTGCCCCATAGTGCAGTGGAGTCTGAATCATTAAACGGTTTCATAGGGAGATAGATATATTTCTGATAAAAAAAAGGATAAGGAGATATGGGGAACAAATAGGGAGGTGGATTTGAGACCAGGGAGAGATCAGCCATGATCTGATTGAATGGCCGAAGGGCTGAATTTGCCGATTTCAGTTCCTAATTCCTATCTTCCTGTGTTCCTAAGAAGAATTTTTGTCAATGACAATGTTGAGCACTTCAAAATATTGCATTTGCTGTAAAGTGAGTTCAACACACTGGGATTGTGAAAGTTCTCAAATAAATTCAAACATTGTCTCAAAATTGATTCATCTGAAGACAGTGAGTGGAAGTATCACATCTGTAAACAGGAGGAAAGCGGATGGCGACACTCAGACTGTACAAGAGAAATTACCTGCAGACACATCACACATCCCTTGGTGCCACGAATAGGAAATGAGTACTTACAGAAACATTACTGCACTCCCTGCCACTGTCAGTACCTTGGCTTTTCTTTGATAATGAAGCCCACCTTTTATTTATATAAATGCAAATTATCTTACATCGAAGATGAGAAAATTGGTTCTGAACTTTGCATAAAGTATATGTCAACCATGTATTGAATGAGGACAGTATAGTAGTGATTGGGAAATATAGTAATGAATACATTGATTCTTCCACTCTGCTGTTCGTTCAGCTTCCCAACTGCAATTACTCCCCGTATCGCACTGAAGTAAATATCTAATCTCGCCAAAATCTGCGCATATTTTCTTATGCACAAAGAAGAAAAGAACAGTACAGCACAGGAACAGGCCCTTCAACTTTCCAAGCCTGTGCTGATTATGTTGTTCTATCCAGACCAATCCTCTTATATCCCCACCTGTTCATGTGGCTATCAGGATAAATCTTATGAGTCACTAATGTGTCTGCGTCAACCACCTCACTTTGCAGTGCTTTCCAGACCCCCACCACCCTCTGTGTAAAAAACTTCCCCTGCACATCTTCACTGAACCTCACCCCTAATCCTCTTTACCTTAAACTTGTGCCCCTTATAACTGTCATATCTGCCCCTGGGAAAAAGCTTCCAGCTGTTCATCCTATCCATTTTCCTCATAATTTGATAAACTTCTGTCAAGTCGCCGCCTCAGCCTCCGTCTTTCCAGAGAGAACCATTTCACATACGTATAACTTAGCTCCTCAATAGCTCTTTAGGTCACGTTACCACCCTGTACATTAAAGTTAATTTATTAGTCACAAGTAGGCTTACATTAACAGTGCAAATTAAGTTAATGTGAAATTCTCTTAGTTGACACACTCCGGCACCTGGTCAGGTACAAAGGCAAATTACAGCACAGGAATAGGCCCTTCAGTCCACCAAGCCTGCATCAATGATGCTGCCTGACTGAACTAAAACCCTCAATGCTTCCGAGGATCATATCCATCTATTCTCATTCTATTCATGTATTTGTCAAGATGCCCCTTACAAGTCACTACTGTATCTCCTTCCACTACCTCCCTGGCAATGAGTTCCAAATACCCACTGCTCTCTATGTAAACATTTGCCTCGTACATCTCCTTTAAACCTTGCCCCTCCCACCTTAAACCTGTGCCCCTTAATAATTGACTCTTCCATCCTGGGAAGAAAACTCCTGACTATCCACTCTGTCCGTTTCTCTCATAAGCATATCCTGGGGAGGCAGTGGTATTATCACCACACTATTAATCCAGAAACTCAGCGAATGTTCTGGGGAAATGAGTTCAAATCCCGCCACAGCAGATGGTGGAATTCGAATTCAATTTAAAAAAATCTGGAATTAAGGATCTACTGGTGACCATGAAACCATTCTCCATTATTGGAAAAACCCTTTACTGATGTCCTTTAGGGAAGGAAATCTGCCGCCCTTACCTGGTCTGGCCTACATGTTACTGCAATGTGGTTGACTCTCAAGTGCCCTTGGGCAACAAGGGATGGACAATGAATGCTGTCCAGCAGTGATGCCCATGTCCTATGAATGAATAATAAAATAAATCCTGACCAGTATGCCAATCAGCTTGGCAATCAGGCTGATGTGGGCAATCTCGAGGGAAAATCTTAAAAACCTATATGGGACAGCATGGTGGAACAGTGGTCAGCACCGCTGTCTCATAACTCCAGGGATCTGGGTACGATTTCCAGCTTGGGTCCCTGTCTGTGCAGAGTTTGCACGTTCTCCCTCTCAACTCTTTGTTTGTATGAGTTTCCTCTTGGTGCTCTGGTTTCCTCCCACAGTCCGAAAGATATGCTGATTAGGTGAATTGGCCGTGCTAAATTTTCCTTCCGTGTACCTGAACAGACACTGGGAATGTGGCGACTAGGGAATTTCACAATAACTTCATTGCAGTGTTAAATTAAGGCCCTTGTAACATTAATAAAGAAATAATAAATAAATGATTTGATCTGCAAGTTTGTACCGAGCCCCAAAAATATTAGCCCCTCAATATCAAGCTTTATACTTCAAAGTACCTTGTTGGTTCTAAAGCACAACGGGTGGCTCGGTGGCACAGTGGTTTCCACTGCTGCCTTACAGCTCCAGGGACCCGAGTTCAATTCCCAGTTTGGATCAGTGCCTGTGTGGAGTTTGCACATTCTCCCTGACTCAGCAAGGGTTTCCTTTGGGTGCTTCAGTTTCCTCTCACACACCAAAGATGTGCAGGTTAGGTTGATTGGCCATGCTAAATTGCTTCATGGTGTTCTGGGATGCATAGATGAAATAAATATGTGGGTTCACAGGGATAGGGATTGTTGTCAGTGCAGACTCAATGGGCTGAATAGCCTCCTTCTGCACTGTAGGGTTTCTATGATTCTATGATTCACACTAGGGTATCCTAAAGTTCAAAATGTGCAAGTTCTTTCTTTCAGGGACAGGGGACAGCATTAGGCAGCAAGACTGGGGACTTGAAGACATCTTCTCCTTCACAGGTCTGCATTAAGTCGTGGTGTCTGGATTCATTTCAATTTGCTTTGCTATTACGCACCACTATTACCACACCATTTCAGACAATTGAAACATTGCAATTTCCTTCACTGCTCATAATAATTGACATTATTCATGTTTTTGAAATGTCATATTATACATGTATTGATCCACCTGCAGTAAGCAGAGAGAGAAAATGAACATCAAACTGAGGGGCGAGAAATTACATGTAATCATTGATGGCTGGTTCAGGATGTCCTTTATGAATGTAAACAACTCGGAGCTCCATGGCTTGTGGCACCCTTGCATCGATCATTCAGAATTGTTTTGATGTTAATCTCAATGTTTAGTTTGAAGAAATCCATAAAAATCATTGGAAAATTCAGACCAGACTGAAAGACTGGAAGAAATTGTAGAACTGATTTTAACTGAGACGCTTAGCGCTGCTGTCTCACAAAGCCAGGGACCCAGGTTCACTTCTGGCCTTGGGTGATTGTCTGTGTGGAGTTTGCACGCTTTCCCCGTCTGCGTGGGTTTCCTCCGGGTGCTCTGGTTTCCTCCTACAGTGCAAAGATATGCAGGTTAGGTAGATTGACCATGGTAAATGCATGGGGTTACGGGGATGAAGAGGGCTGGTGGGCCTGGGTAAGATGTTTTACCGGACACTCGGTGCAGATGGGCAACATGGTGGCACAATGGTTAGCACTGTTGCCTCAGAGCACCAGGGACCTGGGTTCGATTCCCAGCATGGGCCACTGTCTATATGAAGTTTGCGCATTCTCTGTGTGCGTTTCCTCCGGATATGCAGAGAGAATTTACCAGGGCCAATGCACCTAACCAGCACATCTTTCAGAGTGTCTGAGGAAATCCATGCACCAGGAGGAATTCCATGCAGACATGGGAAGAACATGCAAACTCCACACAGACTGTGACCCAACCCAGAATTGAACCCAAGTCTCTGGCACAGTGAGATAGCAGTACCAACCACTGTGCTGCCGTGCTTGAAGAGGTTGCGAGGCTGAAGAAAGTTACTGAGATAGGGCAGAGTGAGGTCGTGAGGGATTTGAATGTTTCTGGACTGGGAGGTAATGAAAGTTGGTGAACACTGATCATGGGCATGGTGGGGAGGTCTCATTGCAAGTTGTGAAGGGCACTCAAAAAATCTGACACCATTGAGAAAAAAACAATTCACTTGACTGGCAGTTACATCCACCACTTTAAAGATTCAATCCTTCTATCTCTGACACACAGTGGAAACTGTGTATATTATATACTCACCAAGGCTCCTTTCAACATGATCGCTACCACCTCAAAAGACAGGGGCAGCAAACACATGTCAACATCTACACCTGCAACTTTCCCGTTAAGCCCCACACCACCCTGATTCGGACCTACATCATCATTCCTTCCGTATCACTGGGATAATCCAAACTCCCTTCCTAACAGCACTGTGGGTGTGCCTGCACCACAAGGACTGCAGCGATTCAAGAAGGCGGCTTACCACCACTTTCTCTAGGGCAATTAGGGATGGCAATAAATGCTGGCCTAGCCACGAAAGAGGTTTTAAAAAGTTGAATGGCATAAATGCATTTAAGGGGAAACTAGATAAGAAGGTTGTTGCAAGGTAGGCGTGGTGGGTGTGGGGGTGGAGGGTGGTGGAGGGGTAATTGAATGATAGTGGAAAAGAGCATAAACACCAGAATGGACTTGTTTGACCAGATTCTGTGCTATAAATTAGATATAATCGTATAATCAATGCAGAAGGAGGCCATTTAGCCCATCGAGACTGCAACAACAATTCCTTCAGAGCCTATCCTCATAACCCCACATATATATCCTACTAATCCTCCTGACACAAATGGTTAAGTTAGCATAGCCAACCAACATATCTACACATCTTTGGAGTTATATAATTATATGTAATTAACATGGATTCTCGGGAACACTGAAGGATACAATGACCACAATAGGTTTAAATGCTAATGTTTCCCCCCATTATAAGACAATAAGATATTGGAGCAGAATTAGGCCATTTGGCCCATTAGTTCTGCTCCGTTATTTACTCATGGCTGATCATTTTCTCAACCTTATTCTGTCACTTTTCCCTGAAATCTTTGATCACTTTATCAAATATCCCTTTACCTCTGCCTTAAATATACCCAATGATTGGCCTTAACAGCCTTCTGTCACTATGCATTCCACAGAGGCATCATCCTCTGGCTGAAGAAATTTCTAAGATTTCTGAGTGGTGTGCCTCAGGGGTCTGTTTTGGGGCCCCTGCTGTTTGTAATTTTTATAAATGATCTGGATGAGGGTATTGAGGGATGGATCAGTAAATTTGCAGATGATACTAAAGTTGGTGGTGTGGTAGATAGTGAAGAGGGGTGTTTTAGTTTACAGAGTGACTTGGACAAGTTGCAGAGCTGGGCCGAGAGGTGGCAAATGGAGTTTAATGTGGAAAAGTGTGAGGTAATGCACTTTGGCAGGAACAATAAATGTGTAGAGTATAGGGCTAATGGTAGGGCTCTTACTAGTGTTGAGGAACAGAAGGATCTTGGTGTATGTGTCAATAGATCCCTGAAAGTAGGCAGTCAAGTGGATAAAGTTGTTAAGAAGGCATATGGAGTCTTAGCTTTTATTGGTAGGGGGATTGAATTTAGGAGCCGCAGCATCATGTTGCAACTGTACAAAACTCTAGTGCGGCCGCACTTGGAGTATTGTGTGCAGTTCTGGTCCCCACATTATAAGAAAGATGTGGAGGCATTGGAGAGGGTACAGAGGAGGTTTACTAGGATGTTGCCTGGTATGGAGGGCAGGTCCTATGAAGAGAGGTTGAAGGATTTGAGGTTGTTTTCGTTAGAAAGGAGGCGGCTAAGGGGGGATCTTATTGAAACATATAAGATAATTAGAGGTTTGGATAGGGTGGACAGTGATAGCCTTTTTCCTAGGATGGAAAAAGCTAGCACGAGGGGACACAACTTTAAATTAAGGGGTATGAGTTATAGGACGGATATCAGAGGTAGGTTCTTTACTCAAAGAGTGATTAGGGAGTGGAATGCCCTGCCTGCAGCTGTTGTAGATGCGCCAAGTTTGGTGGCGTTTAAGAGGTTAATTGATAAGTATATGGAAGAGAAGGGAATGGTTTAGTTAGGAGGGGCATTGCTTTTTATTTTGGTCGGCACAACATCGAAGGCCGAAGGGCCTGTTCTGTGCTGTATTGTTCTATGTTCTATGTTCTATGTTTAGAAACCTCATCTTGATTCTAAAGGATTATCCCTTTACTCTCAGACTGTGCCCTTGGATTCTAGCCTCTCCTACTAATGAAGACATCTTCTCCATGTCCCTCTTTTGAGGCCTTTCATTATTCTGTCAGTTTCAATGAGATCCCCCCTCAAGCTTCTAAACTCCATTGAGTACAGATCCAGAGTCCTCAAACTCTCTCTTGTCTGTCTTAAATTGTGAGATCTCCTATGAGATTTTTCGTCCTCTTATTGGTAAACAAGGACAAATAACTCAACAATTAGCTGGAGTCTGTGTCCTGTGGTTAACAATCTTTGTGCCTGTGAAAGTTGCTTCTCCCTGTGCATTCTATCAGAACCTGTTATTGTTTTGATACCTCTGCTAAATGTCCCCTTAAGTAGTGAAAGGATTCATATAGTCTGACATGGCTATGACATTTGATTTGATTTGATTTATTATTGTCACATGTATTGGGATACAGCAAAAAGTATTGTTTCTTGTGCACTGTACAGACAAAACATACCGTTCATAGAGAAGGAAATGAGAGAGTGCAGAATGTAGTGTTTCAGTAATAGCTAGGGTGCAGAGAAAGATCAACTTAATGTAAGTTAGATCCACTCAAAAGTTTGATAGGGAGAAGCTCTTTTTAAGTCAGTTGGTATGTGATCTCAGAATTTTGTATCTTTTTCCCAATGGAAGAAAGTGGAAAAGAGGATGCTCAGGATGCATGGGGTCTTTGATTACACTGGTTGCTTTTTACGGGCAGTGGAAAATGTTGACAGAGTCAGTGGATGGGAGGCTGGTTTGAGTGATGGATGGGACTTTGTTCATGATCCTTTGTAGTTCATTGCGGTCTTGGGCAGAGCAGAAGCATACCAAGCTGTGACACAACCAAAAATAATGCTTTCTATGATGCATCTGTAAAAGTTGGTGAGAGTTGTAGTGGTTGTGCCAAATTTCCTGAGTCTCCTAAGAAAATAGAGGCATTGGCGCGCTTTCGTAGAATAGAATCATAGAATCCCTACAGTGCAGAAGGAGGCCATTCGGCCCATAGATTCTGCACCAACCACAATCCTTCCCAGGCCCTATCTCCATAACCCATGGATCCACTCTAGTGGTCTTTCTGACACTAAAGGGGCAATTTATTATGGTCAATTCACTTGACCTGCACATCTTTGGATTGTGGGAGGAAACCAGAGCACCTGGCAGAAACCCATGCAGATGGAATGTGCAAACAGACAGACAGTGACCTGGAATTGGACCAGGTTCCTGGCATGGTGGGTAAGCAATGCTAACAACTGTGTCACCATGCTGGCTTTCTCAACTATAATGATAATTATAACGACAGCATGAGGGGACCAAGGCAGGTTGCTAGTGAATGCTTCCTTCATGGATGTAATTTAGGGTTATCAACCCTCCAGGACTGGCCTGGACTCTGCTGAACCTGAAGTCAATTCCTATGATACCACTGTGTGCAGCTTTGAAGGAAAACCACCAAGATATTAAAAAATATAGCTTTCTTGAAACATTACTTTCTACCAGATACAAAAATGGTGAGTAATGAATCTTTTTACTTTTCAACTGGTGTTGGAAGACAGTACATCACAAGGATGGATGTGTTGGCTGACTAATGATTACAGTATGGGGGCAAGTCATGTGGTCTGAGTTGACAACTCTAATGTAACCTTTTGTAAATCACTGATGGAGTAGTTATTTCCACAGTGTGGGAGGGTATTCTGGGTCCCAAAGCATTGGTCCACCTAATGCAATCATTCCACTGCAACTCAAACCAAAATTCAGGATAAAACGTTGGTACCCTCACCAGGACTGCTTGAAATGAATTTCGAGTATTGCACTCTCTGACTTGATGAGAATGTTAACACTAGGCAAGAGATTCATTACAGTCAGCAGTAATGAGATCAACCCTATATAGTGGGGAAGACACAAAGTGTCAGGTCAGAGTGGAGAATAAAAAAATTCAGTGCAGCAATTGCAGTGTAGCAATTGTGCACATTAAAGCACACAGAAACACAGTTAAGACTTGCAGCCCTGTAAGACTGTGTCAGCGAAGCTCAATAGGTAACTTTCTTGCTTGAGTTGGTTGATTGCGAGGTGATGCGTTTTCAAATTTAGCTATGAATTATATTGAAAATGCCAGAACCCTTAGGAAGACTAACATGCAGAGTGATCTGGCTGTATATGTCCATGATTCCCTACAAGTGGCAACACAAGTGGCCAAAGTGATTAAGAAGGCACATGGCATTGTGCCTTCATCAGTCTGGGCATTGAGTACAAGAGTTGGGAAATCATGGCTGCAGCTATATAAAACCTTGGTTAAGCTGCATCTGAGGTATTGTATGCAGTTCAAGGACACGGAAGCTTTGTAGAGAGTGCAAAGAATGTTCATCAGATTGTTGCCTGGTTGTGAGGGTGTTGACTATGAGAAGAGGTCGAATAAACTAGAATTGTTTACACTGGAAAGACAGAGACTGAGGCGAGACCTGATAGAGGTCTACAGAATTATAAGAGGCATAGACCAGGTGGATAGTCAGAGGCTTTTTCTAAGGGTGGAATTACAAGGGGGCACAGGTAGAAGGTGAGAGTTTAACTTTAAGGTAGATGTGCGGATTAAGTCTTTCATGCAAAGAGTGGTGGATGCATGAAGAGTGTTGCCAATGGATGTAGTGGAAGCAGGCAACATTTAAAAGACATTTGAATGGTTACATGAATAGGGAGAGAATAAAGGGGTACGGAATGAGTAAGGACAGAAGGATTTTTAAAATGAGGGCATCGTGATCAGTACAGGCTTGGAGAGCAGAAGGGCCTTTCCCTGTGCTGTACTTTTTCCTTGTTCTTTCTTTGTTATGTCTTACCCCAAGGATATGGTAGCAAACTTCAGGTGAACATTTCATGCGGTTCTAGAGAGTGCTGCACAGTTGGAGGTCTGTCATCTGGGTGGCATTTTAACCTGAGATCTGCTCTCAGATTTTTAAAAATCCCATTTGAAGAACAGTAGTGGATCCCTAGTCATTCTTTCCAACACCCCCCACACACAAAAAAAATACAGACTGACTGATCATTATTACCACCAGTGGGAGCTTGCTGTGCACAAATTGGCTATTGTGCTTCCTCCGTTACAATCATGACTAGTCTTCAGAAACACCTCGCTGCTTGTAAAGTTTCTCAGAGTCCTCATGTCACAAACGGCGCTACATAAATGCAAATATTTCATGCTTTGGCAGCTCTCATACCATACCGGGTGCTGTGATATTCCAGCAGGTGCTGCAAGGCTCCTCAGGGTATGAGTGAGTCTTGTGTAGTTGGATTCAAGTCAAATGTCCAACTGCCAAGGATTACTAAGGTCAGCGGCCAAGGGAGATCATAGAATCTCAGCAGTATAGAAGAAGGCCATTGAGCCTAATGAGTTTACACTGACAACAATCCCACCCACATCCTAACACTGTAATTCCATGTATTTGCCCTGCTAACACCCTGACACTAAGGGGCAATTCAACATGGCCAATCCTTCTATGCCGCACATCTTTGGATTATGGGAGGAAACTGGAGCATCTGGAGGAAATCCCAATGCAGACATGAGGAAAATGTACAAACTCCGCACAGACAGTGAGCCAAAGCCGGAATTGAACCTGGGTCCCTGATGCTGTCAGGTAGCAGCACTAACCATTGTGCCACTGTGTCATCTTTTTGGACCAGGAAAGACAAGAAGAACCTGAGCAGTAGTTTGCTCCGTTTCTGTCCAATCAGACTGACTGATAATGATGAACAAACTGTCAGGGTAAAATATAATAGAATAAATGACATCTTCAGTGAACCTTCCACACAATAAAAACATAGTTTGAACGATAGTCACTACTCTGATGTGACAGGAAATTTGCACACAGCAAAATCCCACAAATGGCAATGCGATTGTTTGATTCTCATATGTTAGTGGTGCAACAGATACTGCCAAGACATCAGGAAATCTCTGCTGCTAGGTGGCATGGTTGCACAGTGGTTAGTACTGTTGCCTTACAATGCCAGGGACCTGGGTTTGATTCCAGGATCACTGTCTGAGTGGAATTTGCATGTTCTTCCTGTGTCTGTGTGGATTTCCTTTGCGTGCTCTGGCTTCCTCCCACAGATGTAGAGATGCCGATGTTGGACTACGGTAAACACAGTAAGATGTCTGACAACATCAGTTTTAATTCCAATTTTGGTTGGATCCGGTTGGATTTAAAACTGATGTTGTCAGACCTCTTACTGTGTTCCTCCCATAGTCCAGACACATGCAACTTAGGTAGATTGGACATGTTAAATTGCCCTTTTGTATCCAAAGATATGCAGGTCAGATGGATTGGCCATTTAAATTGCCTCTCAATGTCCAAAGATGTGTAGGTTAGGTGGATCAAATGTGCAGGGTTATGGGGATAGGACAGGGAAGCTGGGGCTGGGTAAGATTCTCTTACGGAGAAGGCATGATGGGCTGAATGGCCTTCTATTGCAATGTGGGATTCTATGATTCAAAACTGTTCATTAAAATAACTTCATGGGATTGTTTGCATCCACCTTGAACAAAGACAGGGCCTCACTTTAATATCTTATTTTCCAGAGGGCACTTTGATAGCACACTGTTCCTCTGGCAATACACTGGGGCTACCAGCTAGAAATGAGACATGAACCCATAACTTTCTGAGTGAGAAAGATACCTACTGTGAATTGGTAGCACAAGTTTAGACTGCAACCAAACACCTGTTAATTAAAAGAATAAAGCTTTTCTATAACTTAAAGCCAGTAAATCAAACATGAATTGATTAACCAATGCACCAGGTCTGTTGTTCTGCATCCTATTCAAAAACCCACAGATGATCATTTTTATATTGGTTGTAATGATGCCACAGACCTTTGCGGATGAGTTTTGACATGTGTCTCGGAGCTATCGAGTGGTAACAGTTGCCATGGAAACAGCTTTCTGAAATAAGCTGTGGATTACGTGGCTCCCTGCAGGTTCGTCATGTTTTATTTTTCATTAATTTCAACAAAATAAAATGTTATTTGTTTAACTCTCTTCAGATTAACAGTCAGGCTGGCAAAGCCTTTCTGGACAATCTGAAAAGTAATAAGAAACACACACAGCATTAGTGCGCACACATCCTGAATGACAACCTCTGTTCCATTCAAGCACTCGCCTGGTTATGTGTCCATCTCCCACCCTTCCTGAAACTTGAGCTCACTTAAACTCTGCTATCTGTACCTCAAGTCACTCCAAATCTTCTTGACTTATCATCACTGCAACTCGTTAGCCTACAGAAAGTTCAGGTCTAACAGAGCCTCAGAATTAATACTGCCGTCCTTGTGTTCAAATCCCTGATGGTTCCCTGTCTCTTTACTACACTCCTGTTGCCGCAGCCCTCTATGATCTCTGTGTTCCTCCACTTCCGAACTTCCAGAGTCTTCCTGACTTTCTCTTGCTCCACAATTGCTTCTGAGGCCCTAAGCTCTGAAATTCCTTCCTTAGCCTCTCCACTTACTCTCCTCCTTTAAGACCATCCTTAAAGCCTCTCTTTTTGACAACGCTTTTGGTTATCTATCTCCTTGTACGTTTTGCTGTCAAATTTGATTTGTTAATGCCTCTGTGAAGTGACTTGGGTGTGACAGTATGCACTGCCTCAGATGCAGGTTATTAATCATAAAGTCTTGGAAAATTCCACCCAAAGTCAATGGCCTTTGCGTGGTCCATCTCCCCCCCAGCCCCCACCCCCATCTCCTTCCACCCCCTATGATTCCCATGGCGAGTGGGATGGGAAAATTTCCCCCCCTATAGAGTTTTACAGCCTGGAAAGAGGTTCTTTGGGTTGATCATGTCTGCATCAGCCATTAAGCACTTATCCATTCTAATCACATTTTCCAGCCCATGATCCAGAGCCTTGTAAGTAATGGATTTGAAGTGCTGATCTAAATCCTTCTTGAATGTTGTGAGGTTTCCCAATTCTACCATCCTTTTAGGCAGTGAGTTCCAGACTCTCACCACCATCTGGGTCAAAAGGGTTTTCCTCACAGTTAGGGCAGCATGGTGGCACAATGGCTAGCACTGCTGCCTCACAACGCCAGGAACCTGGATTCACCTCTGTCTGGAGTTTGCATGTTCTCCCCACGTCTACGTGAATTTCCTCCAGGTGCTCTGGTTTCCACCCATACTCCAAAGATGTGCGGGTTAGGTTGATTGGCCATGCTAAATTGTCCGTTAGAGTCAGAGAATTACCAAAGTAAATGACAGTTATGGGAATAGTGCTTAGATGTGATTGTGGTTTGTACAGCCAAATGGCCTCCTTCTGTACTGTAGGGATTCTATGATTCTATGTCCTGAGAACCTCTTAACCTCCTCGTTATTGACCTCTCACTGACTGGAAGCTTTTATCCCAAGTGAACCCCTCATTATTTTATGCATCTCAATCAGGTCACACACCATCTCTCTCTCTCCCCCCCCCCACTTCCCTGTTCAAAGGAGAACAACATCAACATATCCAGCCTCTTTCAGTTGCTGAAATGCTTCAGCCCAGGCAACATCCTGATGAATCTCCTCTGCAACATCTCTGGCACAATCACTTCCTTCCGATAGTGTGGTGATCAGAACTAGACACAATACTCCAGTTGTAGCCTAACCACCATTTTAAGCAGCTCCATCATAATCCCCCTTAGTCTTATATTCCATACCTCTGCTGATAAAGCCAAGTATCCCATACACCTTCTTAACCACCTTGTCTATCTGTCCTGCTATCTTCAAAAATCTATGGACATGTACACCAAGGCCCCTCTGATCCTTGGCACTACCTAGGGTCTGATCATTCATTGTGTATTCCTTGCATTGTTAGTCCTTCTAAAATGCATCATCTGACACTCTTCAGGGTTAGCTTCCACTTGTCACTGTGGAACTAACCAACTAACCAGTCTACCTATATTGTCCTGTAATCTAAGGCTTTTCTTCACACTGCTTATTACACAACAAATTTTTGCATCATCTATGAACTTACTTATCATATTTCTACATTCACTTCCAGAATATTAATGTACACTACAAACAAGGGGCCCAACACTGATCCTTGTGGAATACTACTTGGCACAGCCTTCCAGTCATAAAAACAACATCTGAGCACCATCCTCTGCCTCCTGCCACTCAGCCAATTTTGGATTCAGCTTGCCAAATTGCCCTGGGTTCCAAAGGCTCTTGCCCTCTTCATCAGCCTCCCACGTGGAACCTTTACAAAAGTCTTACTGAAGTCCATGTAGACTACATCAACTGCACTACCCTCATTTACACACCTAGTTCCCTCCTCAAAAAATTCAATCAAATTTCTACAATATGATCTCCCTATGACTAAACCATACAGATTACCCTCAATTAATTCCTGCCTATCTAAGTGCAGATTAATTCTGTCCCTCAGATTTCTGTTCAGATTTTCTACTACTCATATTTGACTAACTGACTTTAATTTCCTGTTTGTTTTTCTTACTTCCCTTCTTGAAAAATGGCCCCATATTGGTTGTCCTCAGTCTTCTGGCATCTTTCCTGTAGCTTGTAAGATTACTATCAAATAAACTAGTTGGATTCTAATCTGGTGTTGTGAGGCTTCTTACTGTGTGTACCTTTCCTGTAGTCAGGGAATATTTGAAAATTATTTTCAGAGCCATTGCAATCTCCCCTTCTACCTCTCACAGCAGCCTAGGATGCATCTCATCTGGGCCTGGGGGTTTATCTACATTTAGGCCGGTAACACCACCTCCTTTTCAGTGTTAAGTTGTCCAAGTAAATCACAATGTCCCTCCCTGATTAATATACTTACATCATCCTTTTCCAAAGTCAACACAGATGCAAAGTACTTAATTAAAACATCATCTACTTGTTCCGGCTCGGCATTGTCACGTTGGTCCCGAATGGACCTACTCTTTTCCTCGGTATCCTCTTATCCTTATATTTGTAAAAGACTTTTATCTTTTTCTTTATTTTACCCTCCAGTGTTTTCACTGCTCCATTTTCACTGTCCTACTTTCTTTTTTAAGTACTCTCCTGCACTCTTTATACTCCTTTTGGGTTTCCATTGTTTTGAGCCCTTGGTATCTGCCATAAGCCTCCCTTTTTTTTCCTTATCCAACTTTGGATATCCCTTGAAATCCTGACTATTATTACCTCATTATTCATACCTTTCTCAAAGACTTGCCAACATATTTGCGACTATCTTTCCCTGACTGTATGGAGGTCTGTAGTACACTCCCAGCAAAGTGATTGACCCATTTTCGTTTCTAAGTTTTACCCATATGGCCTTATTTAAGGAACTTTCTAAAATACCATCCCTTATATCATTGTTGTGAACTAATTTTTGCTGTGTGTATGCTAGTTCAGACTGTACACTGGGCTATTCAATCCTTTGATTTGATTTGATTTGATTTGAATATGATTTGATTTGATTTATTATTGTCACATGTATTAACATATAGTGAAAAATATTTTTTCTTACGCTGTACAAAGCATACCACATTCAAAGAGAAGGAAAGGAGAGAGTGCAGAATGTAGTGTTACAGTCATAGCTAGGGTGTAGAGAAAGTTCAACTTAATGCGAGGTAAGTCCATTCAAAAGCCTGATAGCAGCAGGGAAGAAGCTGTTCTTGAATTGGTTGGCATGTGAAGTTTTCATCTTTTTCCAGAAGGAAGAAGGTGGAGGAGAGAATGTCTGGGGTGCGTGGGGTCCTTAATTATGTTTTGCCGAGACAATGGGAAGTGTAGACAGGGTCAATGGATGGGAGACTGGTTTACATGATGGATTGGCTATGTTCATGACCTTTTGTAGTTACTTATAGCCTTGGCAATATTATAAATGGTGTTCATTCTGTTTGTACTCCTTGTATTTTCATATACCTTTAGTTGATGTAAGATTCACGGGAAAATCTTACCAATCAGGCCTGAGAACTCTCCCGTTATAAAACTTGGACTGTAAATCTGAGGACTGTGATGTGATATAGAGAACTGGACAGTTGCATTCACTCGAACACGGAAGGTGTCTCGCTGAGGTTCTGGAAGCACTGACAGCCCCACAACAGTCAATCAGCATCGCCACTCTGCTTCCCTCTGCTGGATCTCTGTGTCCTCCAAGATCAGGTACCTTTTTTTTCCATAACTGTGTTGGGGGCCAGATAGGCAGATCCAGGCACGGGGAGGGGACTCCACCCTCCATTGGCAGGGTTTTGGCATGGTGTTGGTTTTTAAGAAAGCCCCCTCTCCCCAAAAGCTATTGCAGTCAGGGGTCAACTGAAAATTTCAAAACTTAGCCCAGTAAATTGTTGTTGGATAAGGGCAGCAATTAAAGTAAGTAAATTAAATAAAGATACAAACCAGCTCTAATCTCATAGTGGGGCAGAAGGATTTTCTCTGCTCCTAAGTTACAACGCTGCACCATGTGACCAATGTGTAGCAGTGTGACACTGGCCAACTCTGCAGTAATGCTCTATCATGTGACCAATGTTGCAGCAATGTTGCTCATGCAACCAACTACGCAGCAAAGCTGCACCATGTGACCAGCATTGAGGCAATGCTGCGCCATGTGACAAAAATTGCAGCGCTATCAACGGTAATAACAGTGTGTGTGTGATATAGCACCATGTATAGGCATATTGGAAACACATTAGTGTTCCTGCTCCTTCGAGGATTATAAATCAATTGTCCCTTTTTGTAATTGTGTTTATCTTGATTAACATCTTTCAGCAACTTGTGCATGAAATCCAGAAATACATTTCCACCCAAGCAGGCAACTTTTGCCATGAACCAGGTGAAGTACAGGAAGTCTCCATTGGAGACTGTGGTCTTTTGAATGAGAAGCCATTTTATATTTGTCTGTCTGCGTGTCACCAGACATTCTCAACTAGAATCAGCTACTTCAGAGAGAAAGAAAAATCAAAATTCAGGCTAAATATAGAAAAAGTCAATGTGCCACAGAATTGGAGCTTTAAAGAAATTAAATTGAAAAGCTCATTTATTCCTGTGAATGGGGAACTCATGCCACCTAGGGGTCGACATTTTGCAGCTTTCAAACCCCTAAGAAGAACTTGCTTTTAAGAATCATTTCATAGATTCAGGTCTATGAAAAGAAAACAAGAACTCGAGGACAAAGTCTCAAAATAAGGGGGAGTCAGTTTCGAACAGAGTTGAGGAGGAACTTCTTCTCTCAGAAGGTAGTGAATCTCTGGAATTCTCTGCCAATTGAAGCAGTGGAGGCTATCTCGTTGAATATGTTTAAGTCACAGGTAGATAGATTTCTGATCAACGAGGGAATTAAGGGTTATGGGGAGCAGGCGGATAAGTGGAACTGAATCATTACAACATCAGCCACGATCTTATTGAATAGCGGGGCAGGCTTGAGGGGCTAGGTGGCCAAATCTGCTCCTATTTCTTATGTTCTTTGTGAATCTCAGTGAACTCAAGAGAAGGGAATTTTCCTCCGTTGACCTCAGGTGGAATTTTCCAGTTTTGGGGCGAAGGTAGCTTGAAAATGCCACCCAAAGAGTCTATTACTTAAATCTGTCAGAATTTGGTGAATTGAGCTGGTTATTAAGACAAAGGAACAGGATTGGATCAATCAGCTCTTGAATTCTGGTCCCCATATTCAATTAGATCATGGTTGATCTGTATCTTAAATCCCCTCCACTCTTGCCTAATAAAGATTTAGTAATCTCAGGTTTCAGTAAGAAGCCTCACAACAGCAGGTTAAAATCCAACAGACTTATTTGGTAACACAAGCGTTCGGAGAGTTGGGTTCATAAACAGGGCATATATCGATACAGAGTCAATTGCATGATAATAGTTGGAATGTGAGTCTCATCAGGTAATCACGTTTTTACAGGTATAGGCAATGCAAGTGGAGAGATGGTTAAGCACAGGTTGAAGAGATATGAATTGTCTCAAGCCAGGACAGTTCGTAAGATTTTGCAAGCCCAGGCAAGTCGTGGTGGTTACAGATAGTGTGACATAAACCCAATAAATCCCTGTTGAGGCTGTCTTTATGTGTGCGGAACTTGGCTATCAGTTTCTGCTTGGCAATTCTGTGTTGCTATATGTCTAGAAGGCCGTCTTGGAGAACCTTATCAGAAGATCAGAGGCTGAATGCCTGTGACTGCTAGCGTGTTCCCTGACACGAAGGGAACACTCCTGTCTGATGATTGTCAAGCAGTGTTCATTCATCCATTATGATAGTGTCTGCATGGTCTTTGTAATATACCATGCCTCGGGATATATTCTCCTGCAGCATATCAGATAGTCAACATTGGCCAAGTTACCATATACCTGGTGGATGGTGTTCTCATGTATAATGATGGCATCTATGTCAATGATCTGGCACACCTTGCAGAGGTTGCTGCGGCAGGGTTGAATGGTGTTGTGGTCACTGTTCTCCTGAAGGCTGGGTAATTTGCTGCAAACAATGGTCTGTTGAGTTTGCACGATTGTTTGAAGGCAAGAGTCGGGTGTGGGGATGGCCTTGGCGAGATGTTTGTCTTCACTGATGACATGTTGAAGGCTCCAAAGAAGATTTCAGATCTTCTCCACTGGACGGCAAAGGTTACTCTGTTAACCGTGTCCGGTGTTTGTCTTCTGAGGAGGTTGGTGCAATTTTTTGCTGAGATGCGTCAGAGTTGTCAATCAATGAGTCAAGCGCCATAACCTGTCCTTATGAAGGCATCTTTCAGCATCTGGAAGTGTCTGTTGTGTTCTTCCAGTTTGACATTTCAAGTTTGACATTCTCAACTCACCTCTAGCCTTAACAGTATTTTGGGAGACAGAGTTCCAGGCTTGTGCTATGCTTTACGTGAAATAATGCTTCTTGATGTGACCCTTGAATAGCCCAGCTGTAATTTGCAGATCATACCCTGGTGCTCTGGACCCCTGTAGAATCTTTCAGTCGATCAGTTTTTCATTGTGCAGTAGGTGAATTGTCCACCCTCCACAAAATAACTCACTGATAGGTGCAATGGACAAGTCGAGTGGGGAAAATATGCACAAGGACTAAAAACATGCCCTTAGAAATTAATGGGCTCCAATGGCAGTGAAAGCTAGAATTAAAAGGCACAGCGGCACTGTGGTTAGCACTGCTGCTTCATAATACCAGGGCCCTGAGTTCAATTCTGGATATGGGTCACTCTCTGTGCAGAATTTGCACATTCTCCTTGTGTCTGTGTGGGTTTCCTCCGGATGCTCCCAATCCTTCCACAGTCTAAAGATATATGGGTTAGGTGGATTGGCCATGCTAAATTGCCTCTAAGTGTCAGAAGAATTAGCAGATAAATATTATGAGAATAGGGCTGGATGGGATGATGGTTGGCGCAGGTTCAATGGGCTGAATGGCTCCTTTTGCACTGTAGGGATTCTATGATTCCATTCTCCATCTCGCCACCAGGAAATTACATTGGTCTGCAAACCGATTGATAAAGTGTGACGTGAACAAATTGGCCAAGGGGAGAGGAGCAAACCCCAACAAAGCTGCATGAGAAGCTCACAAATGAGGGTGTCAATAGGATAATGTGCCATTTGCTAGAAAGGGGATGCACAAAGATTCCAGATGCTTTAGATAGAGATCCAAGAGGAGGCATGGACGCCTCGCAGGTGATGGACACTTGGTTGAATTGAGGAACAGATTTCTTCTTGAGGTTGCCAGCCTTTTTCTCTCTCTCGGTGGACTGGAAAGAGTGAAATGGATGTGCTTGATTGGTGTTTAAATATGGCACCAGGAACTTCAAAGCTGGTCAGCCGATGGCAAGCGGTCAAATCGGCTGCTGACCCACCAGGAAATTGGGAGGAGACACCACCTGTGCATAATTAATGAGGTTCTGAGCACAGGATCTGGCGCGGGGTCTTGGTACTCTGGCCAGTAGGAAAGGCACCACCAGAGGCACCCACGCATCCATTCTCAAAAATAAAGAATTCTATCCATAGTTCCAAGTCACAATTGCAAATGACATGGAGGGGAAGTTGGAAGGGGTGTTGGTCTCCCCTTGTGCCTGCTGTCCTTGTTCTGCAAAAAAGTGGAAGATGCAAGATTGGGAGATGTTCTCAAAAAAATATGGCAACTGTATCTGCAGATTGTCATGGTGCTGGGACATGTCCCAGGCATCATCACAATTAGCTTCCTCTTCCAGGTATCTGTTTGGCCTGTGCTGTGACTGATGTACCTTCAACATTGAACAGGCCCCAGCAACCCTCCTACTTCCTCTTTTTGACAACTAGTACTTTGATTCCCTCAGGCTAATCATTGGGCCCTAATAAATGTCCTCTTAACACTGCGCATCTAATACTAACTTATGCAAAATATTCTTATTACAATGCATCTCTGGATTTTTTTTTACATTTTGATTTATTATTGTCACGTATTAACGTACAGTGAAAATTATTGTTTCTTGTGTGCTGTACAGACAAAACATACTGTTCCCAGGAAATGAGAAGTACAGAACGTACTATTACAGTCAGAGCTAAGATGTAGAGAAAGATCAACTTAATGTGAGGTAGATCCATTCAGAAGCCTGATTGCAGCAGGGAAGAAACTGTTCTTGAGTCAGTTGGTATGTGACCCCAGACTTTTGTATCTTTTTCCCAACAGAAGAAGGTGAAAGAGAGAATGTCCGGGGTGAGTGGGGTCCTTAATTATGCTGGTTGTTTTGCCGAGGCAGGAGGAAATGTAGACAGAGTCAATGGATGGGAAACTGGTTTGCGTGAAGAGTTGGGCTGCATTCATGACCTCTTGTAGCTCCTTGCATTCTTGAGCAGAGCAGGAGCCTCACTCGGAGATAGGGAATCCATCACTAAAGACACATCCGTACCTATTAAAAGGTTTTCAACATGTTTAGTTGGTCTTTCTTCTGACTTCTTTTGAAAAGATATCTAATTTTTAAAGAATAGAAATGTTGAAGGTTGTTCTGCATTAGAAATCAGTGGAGTGAAACAATTTCAAAATGATTAGCAGGACTGAAGTTTCCAGGCCCACTAAATCTCCCCCATCAGAGTGCTTCACTCTTGTGGGGTTTACAGTACTCCATACTTGTGGGGACCTGGCGGTAAGAACCCCATTGAAGTGAAGGGGGAGCAATTGAGTCACAGAGGATCGGGCAGCTGGGGGCTGTCCCTTGGGCACTGACACATTGGCTTTGGGCGGGTTTTTGTAACTTAGTGTCAGCAATGGGGAGGCGGGTACAGGGGAAGACATTGCAGAGCTGGACACCAAAAATCTCAAAGCTCTCGACCATTTCTACTTCATCCCCACTGATGTAGACAGGGGCATGTTCTCCTTTACATTTCCTGAAGATGATGACAATTTCTTTGTCTTGTTAACATTGAGGAAGACATTATTGTCATCACACCAGTTCACCAGATTCTTCTTCCTGTACTCTGTCTCGTCAATGTTTGAGATCCAACACACTACGATTGTTTCTATGTGGAATGAGCTGACAGAGTAGGTGGTAGAAGCGGAAGAAACATTTAAAAGACATTTGGACAGGTACGTAGATTATAAAGGTTTGGTGGATAGGGAACACAAGCAGGAAAATGGGACTAGTTCAGTGAGCTAGACTGAAGGGTCTACTACCATGGTGTATATCTCTATGATTCAATGATAAATTTTATAACCTTAAAGTGCTGTTTGAATTCAAGTTGTTGTTGTTACCTGTGAGGGAAATAAGGAACTTTGTGTCATTATCTAAATGGTGGGTCAGATGGAGAGATGCCATTTTGGAGTTTCTCCATGTTAAGTTGTGTATGTGTGAATATTGAAAGAGTAGCACAATGGTTAGCACAGCTGCCTCACAAAGCCAGGGACCGTTCAATTGCTGGCTTGGGTGACTGTGTGGAGTTTACACATTCTCCCCATATCTGCGTGGGTATCCTCCGGGCACTCCCATTTTCCCCCACAGTACTGGTTAGGTTGATTGGCCATGCTAAGTTGCTCCTTAGTGTTAGGCGGATGTCAGGGGGATTAGTTGGGTAAATGTATGGGATTACAGGGATATGGCCTGGATGGGATTGTTGTTGGTGCAGACTTGATGGGCTGAATGTCCTCCTTCTGCACTGTTGGGACTCTGTGATTCCATTAAATCAACACAAATCAAATCAGTTTATCACTTTTCACTTTTAAGTTTAACAATTTGTGGTTATCCCCCTGGAATATATCTAAGGATTGGTTGTAATAATTAATAAATCTGGAACATAAACTGGTCTCAGTAATGGTGTCCATAAAACTATCATCAATTCTTGTTCAAACCCATCAGTTTCATCAAAGTCCCTTTAGGGAAGGGAATCTGCTATCCTTACCTAGTCTGGTCTACAACGTGGTTGACTCTCGATTGCCCTCTGGAATGACTGCTACAAGCCACTTAGTTCATGGGGCAATTAGGGATGGGCAACATATGCTGGACAGCAGGCGATGCCCATATCCCATGAAAGAATACAGAGAGAAAAATCCCCAACTTGTGCCTTTTTGAAGTCAAGATGTAAATTACTCCTTATGGAATTTCCCAACCTCTGATTTGATTTGATTTTTTAAAAATTTTGATTTATTATTGTCACATATATTAGCATACAATGAAAAGTATTGTTTCTTGCACACAAAGCATGCCTTTCCTAAAGAAGAAAGCGAGAGGATGCAGAATGTAGTGATACAGTCATAGCTAGGGTATAGAGACAGATGAACTTAATGCATGGTAATTCCATTCAAAAGTCTGATGGCAGCAAGGAAGAAGCTATTTCTGAGTTGGTTGGTTCATGACTTCAAACTTTCGTATCTTTTTTCCAATGAAAGAAGATGGAAGAGAGAATGTTAGCAAAGTAGCCAACACAATTAAGGGTGTGGAGTCCTTAATTGTGTTGGCTACTTCGTCAACGCAGCAAGAATTGTAGACAGAGTCAATGAATGGGAGGCTGGTTTGTGTAATGGATTGAGCTACATTGATGACCTTTTGTAGTTTCTTCGCAGTCTTGGGCAGAACAGCAGCCACACCAAACTGTGATATGACCAGAAAGAATGCTTTCTATGATGCATTTGTAAAAGCTGGTGAGAGTCAAGTGGACATGCCAAATTTCTTTAGTCTTCTGAGAAAGTAGAGACATTGATGGGCTTTCTTAAATATAGTATCAGCATAGAACATAGAACATTACAGCGCAGTACAGGCCCTTCGGCCCTCGATGTTGCGCCGGCCAGTGGACCCTCTAACCTAAACTATTCCAATATGCCTATCCACCGACCATTTGAATGCCCCCAAAGTAGGCGAGTCCACAACTGCTGCAGGCAGGGCATTCCACGCCCTCACCATGGGGGGACCAGGACAGGTTGTTGGTGATCTGGACACCTAAAAACTGAAAGCTCTCAACCCTTTCTACTTCATCTCTTTTGATGCAGATAGGGGCGTGTTCCCCTTCACATTTCCTGAATTTGATGACAATCCCTTCATTTTGTTGACATTGAGAGAGAGATTATTTTTGCCACACCAGTTCACCAGATTCTCTATCTCATTCCTGTACTCTGTCTCATCATTGTTTCATATCTGACCCACTATGGTGGTCTTGCTCTTGTATCCAATGTATCCATATGGCTGTTTCAGTTAAATCTCCACTCAATTGTAACCCCCAGAATATTGATGCTAGGAGGGATTCCATTGAATTTCACGGAATGTTAAAGGAAGATAGTTCATTCTTGATGAAAATGGCAATTGTCTGGCACTTGTGTGGCACAAATGTTATTAGCCGCTTCCCAGCTTAAGCTCAATGGCTGTTCAAGTAACAAGGATCTATTCCTGGGGAAGTGAGAGGTGAAGTCTCCAGCATGAATTCATGCTGCTCCGTAAATAGAATCAACAAAAACCAGAAATTCAGTCTTGAACTTTGACGGAGCGTATCATGCCACACTGCTTTAATAAAAAGACTATTTAGAAAAAGCACCTGTGAGACAGTTAAGCCCAACAGAACAGAGGCTTGGTTTGTTCAAGGCTGTTGTTCTTGGAAAAGGAACCAGCAAAGAAGTGAAAATGGCTAACTCTCAACTCTATGGTGCACAGTGGCATGTTTAATAATTCAGCAAATTGAAGGGAAGCTGACAGAAACTGCAGGAAAATAGTTGGCCAAAGCAATGATCTGTTTCAGTTTAAATATACTGTGGTCTCCCAAACAAGTTTGATAGCATACCCATTGTCCTGAGCAGGACACACACGAACAAATGGAAGCAATCAGATAAATTGTTGAGTTTTAATGAGCTGTTTCAATGTCAAACTGTTGTGCTTGGACCAGGAAATCTCAGCACAGAGTGTTACTTGGACAGGTTACAGTAAACACAGAGTGCTGAGAGACTGTCTGGATGAAGTGACCATTTATATGGAGCTGATTACTGTACTTGGCCAATATTATGTGCCAAATACAGACACACACGCATATATATTAGGCAGAGAGTAGGCCATTCAGCCCCTTCAGCCTGCTGTGTCATTTGATAATGTCAAGGCTGACTTGATTGTGGACTCAATTCCACTTTCCTGTCTCTTACCTTTCCATTTCCATGTCAATCAAGAATCTCTCTAACTCGGCATTAAAAATACCCAATGATCTTATTTTATTTTTGATAGTTTTGATTCCGATAATCAAGATTGGGACTTTCTCAGACAAATAGCCAACAAGCTTCCCTCCATGGTGTCCCCCACCATTACTGTCATTCTGCTGTCTCAGTCATTTATCATGTTGCATCACTGGTGAGGAACGTCTAACTCAGGTTGACTCTGCCAATGTAGTGCTGAGGGAATGCTGCACTGTCGCAGGAGTTATCTTTTAGTTGGCCAATCTCTCCCAGGTGGATATATCAAATTCTAAGACCACTATTTCGAAGAAGAGTGAGGACATTCTCTCTTTGATTTTGATTTGATTTGATTTATTGTCATATATATTAATATACAGTGAAAAGTATTGTTTCTTGCGCGTTATATAGACAAAGCATGCCGTTCATAGAGATTCACAACTCAGTAAGCCTTAAGATATTGATGATAAAGATAAGAGTAGTCATCAAGTTAAGGTATTAAATTGGAGGAAGATTAATTGCAACAATATCAAGCAGGAACTGAAGAATGTAGTTTGGGGGCAGATGTTTGAGGGCAAATCAACATCTGGCATGTGGGAGGCTTTCGAGTGTAAGTTGATAGGGATTCAGAGCCAGCACATTCTTGTAAGGATGAGGGATAAGTTTGTCAAGTTTTGGGAACTTTGGATAATGAGAAATATTGTGAGCCTAGTCAAAGAGAAAAAGGAAGCATTTGTCAAAGCTAGGAGGCTAGGAACATACAAAGCAAGTGTGGAATACAAGGAAAGTAGAAGAAAACTTAAGCAAGGAATAAAGAGGACTAAAAGAGGTCACGATTAAACAGGATTAAGGAAAATCCCAAGGTTTTTTATACAATATAAAGAGCAAAGGGTAGCTAGGGAGAGGATTGGCCCACTCAAGGACAAGAGAGGAAAGTATGAGTGGAACCTGAGGAAATGGGTGAGATATTAAATGAGTACTTTGCATCAGTATCCCCCAAAGAGAAGCTCATACAGATGATAGTCTAGGAAAGAATATATGGATAGATTGAGTCATGTTGAGATCAAAATGGAGGAGATATTGGGGTTCTTGAGAGACATTAAGGTAGACAGGTCCCCAAACCCTGATGGCAGATATCCCAGAATACTGAGAGAGGCAAAGGAGGAAACTGCTAGGGCCTTGAGAAAAATCTTTATATCCTTAATAGCTACAGAGGAGATCCCAGAGGATTAGAGAATAGCCAATATTGTTCCTTTGTTTAAGAAAAGTAGCAAGTATAACCCAAATAATTAAAGGCCGGTGAGTCTCACATCAGTGGTAAGAACATGATTGGAGAGGATTCTTCGAGACAGGATTTATTCCCACTTGGGCAAAAGTGGACGTATTAGTGAAAGGCAGCATGGTTTCATGAAGAGGAAGTCATGTCTACAAACTTGATTGAGTTTTTCGAGGAAGTGATGAAGTTGATTGATGAGGGTAGGGCAATGGATGTTGTCTACATGGACTTCAGTTCAGACCTTTTTCAAGGTCCCTCATGGCAGACTAGTGCAGGATGTGATTGACATGGGATCAGACATGAGCTGGCGAGGTGGATACAAAGCTGGCTCAATCAAAGAAGACAGGGGATAGCAGTGGAAGGTTGTGTTTCTGAATGGTGGGTTGTGATAAGTGGCATTCCTCAGGGATCAGAGCTGGGACCTTTGCTGTTTGTAATATATGTAACTGATTTGGAGGAACATGTAACTGGTTTGATTAGTAAGTTTGTAGATGACACAAAGGTTGGTGGATTTGTGGATAGAGACGAAGACCATCAGAGGATATAGCAGGATATAGATCAGTTGGCAACTTGGGCAGAGAGGTGGTAGATGGAGTTTAATCTGGATGGATGTGAGGTAATGCATTTTGGAAGGTTTAATAGAGATAGGAAATATACATTAAATGGCAGAATCCTTAAGAAAAGGACTTGTGGATGATAAGCCTCGGAAAGGATATGTAGATAGTTTGAGTCATGTTGAGATCAAAAAAGAGGAGATATTGGCCCACGTTCAATTCCCGGCTTGTGTCACTGTCTGTACAAAGCCTGCACACTCTCTTCATGTCTGCATGGGTTTCCTCTGGTGGCACAGTGGGGTTTAACACTGCTGTCTCATGGTGCCAGGGACTCAGGTTCGATTTCCAGCTTGGATCACTCTCTGTATGGAATTTGCACATTCTCCCCTTTTCTGCATAGGTTTCCTCTGCATGCTTCGGTTTCCCTTTACAGTCCAAAGATGTGCAGGTTAGATGGATTAGTCATGCTAAATTGTCCCTTGGTGTTCCGAAATATGCAGGTTAATGGGGTTGGTTGGATAAATACATGAGGTTTCAAGAAAGGACGGGATGAGATCCTTTATGGGAGAATTGGTACAGACTCAATGGGCCAAATGGCCTCCTTCTGCACTGTAGAGATTCTATGATAATTTTAGCTGCTCTGTAAAAATGTTCTATGGCTATGGCCTTCTCCAGTTTGTTCTTCAATTTCTCCAGTTGCAGCCAGATTGACAACTTTGGATGTGCTGTTTGTTGCAACTTGCACATTCACAGGGCAAATGCTCTAAAGTTGCCTTCAGACGATATACATTTCTATGCATAGTTATCAAAGCACGTTCTAATCAACAATATAACAACTGAGGCCATTTCATAGAATCCGAGAATGGTTACAGCACAGGAGGGCATTTCACGCTTCTCTGCATTGGATTGCATCTGCCACGTTTCTGAAGTCTCTTAAGATCTATCAGTATCCTTCTCACAGTCCCCAACATTTCCACGATTTGTGACTAATTAGTCACAGAGAAGATGTTTCACTTGCAGAGGAGGCCAACAGCAAGATCATAAATATAAGGTAGTCACTAGAATATCCTGTAAGATCTGTTCTTGTGCTGTAAGTTCCATATAAATTGAGCATAAGATATATCATTCTCATGACATCAATCCTATCACATTGCATTACTGTTTTACAGGGATAGTCTGTAACTCCTTGAACACATGAAAGGACTGTTCAATCCTTTTCAGTCACTTTTCTTTCAAATGGACCTCTAGTAAAAAAATGAACGTTCCAGGGAATGATAATTTGTTTCTGCTGTTTAAATTGGTAGTGGGGAATTATGGAGACTGTTCTCCACTAATACCATTGCACAGACCTCTGAGAGCTATAATATTATTGAGGGGAATTTTGGGGATTTTGGATTCTAAAACTTGAATAAAAATAATTTTCTGTCTCTTGTGAACTGATATTTGACTTCACAGAACCAAGGCTATTGAGAAACTGAGGGGATTTTCACAGTAACTTCATTGCTGTATTAATGTGAAACTAATGAACGTTAAACGTTATTAAAAATATAGATTCAAATCTCATTCTGCCTGAGCCAAAGGCATACTGAAACTGAATTGTGAATGTTAATCTCTACTGTTGAATTAGTTAGAGCCATATTATCTGTTTTAATAAATACCCCCAATGTGGAAACACATTTGTTCTTACAACAGAACTAGTACGAGAATTGTGAATCTTTTCAATAGCAATGGATGAGGAGTATGTTTTTATAGGATCTTACAGCATAGACAGAGATTATTTAGTACATCATGCCTGTGTTAGGTTTTTGAAAGCTAATTATCAGAATAGAAAATAGTATCCCCACTTGGGGAGCCTAGTGATATTATCATTATTAATCCAGAATCTCAGCTAATGTTCTGGGGGACCCAGCTTCGAATCCTGCCATGGCAGATTTTGGAATTTGAATTAGACAAAAAATATCTGGAATTAAAAATCTACCGATGACCATAAAACCCATCTGGTTACTAATGTCCCTCAGGAAAGGGAATCTGCCGTCCTTACCTGGTCTGGCCTACATGTAACTTCAGAGCCACAGCAATCTGGTTGACTCTCAGCTGTCCTCTGAAATGGCCCAGCAAGCACTCAATTCAAGGGCAACTAGGAATAGACAGCAAATGCTGACCTTGTCAGCGACACCTATGTCCCACAAATGAATAAAAAAACATGGAGATCATTTGCCCCTTTGAGTCTGCACTGACAACAATCACACCTAGGCCATATCCCAGTGTATTTACTCTGCTAATCACCCTAATGGGATTAACTAAGGGGCAATTTACCATGGCCAATCTATCTGAGGCGGAAACTGGAACATGCAGAGGAAACCCATCCAGACATGGGGAGAACATGCAAACTCCACTCAGAGAGTCACCTGAATCTGGAATAGAACCCGGGTCCCTGGTTTCGTGCAGGAACAGTGCCAACCACTGTGCCACTGCACCACCCCAAGTCACGCTTGCCCTTGCTAATCCTTCAAAGCTTTGCAAAATCATTTTTTATTGGTTATTTAATTGGTTATTAACTCTTACAAAATTGCTCCTGAATAAGCTTCCATCAGCTTTTAGGTGACTGCGTAAAAATATGTCCCCTCAACTGGTTATTTTGCCAATTATGTTAAATCTGTCCTCTGTCAGAAGAAACAAGTTCTTCTTATTTATTTTGTCAAAACCCTTTGCGATTTTGAACATCTATTAAGTCTCCCATTAGCCTCCTGAACTTTCTAAAAAAGTAATCAAAGTTTCTCTCAGTCTCTCCGTATAAGCAATGTGCCTTATCCCTGCCATCATTCTGGTAAATTTCCTTTACTTCTCTTCCAAGGCTTGACATCCTTCCGCAAATGTGTTGCCCATAAATGTGGTGGGCACAACACTCCAACTGTGACGAATAAAAATGCAGTGAACATTGCTGTCACTGTTGCTATAAGAAATGCTCCATTGTGTTGAGGTGTTTAGTTGAATCCCAAGTCTAAGCGTAGTTGATTACTGTGTTTTACACAGACTGTCCTGTCCTCAAGCCCTGTGGAAATGTGCCCGGTAATATTCAATGGTAGGTAATTCAAGGTCAGGCTGAAAACCCTTCCCAGGTTGGAAAAAGCAGTCAGAGAATCATAGAATCACACATTGCAGAAGAGGTCCTTCAGCGACTGAGATTGCACTGACACGTGACAAACACCTGACCTCCCACCTGATCCCATTTACCAACACTTGGCCCACAATATTATGTTTTTATTAAGTTTATTTATTATTGTTACAAGTGGGCTTACATTAACATTGCAACAAAGTTACTGTGAAAATCCCCTAGTCACCACACTCTGTTGCCTGTTCAGGTACACTGAAGGAGAATTTAGCATAGCCGATACATCCTAATCAGCACGCTTTTCCAATTGTGGGAGGAAACCGGATCACCCTGAGGAAACTGATGCAGATATGGGGAGAACATGCAGATTCCACGCAGACAGTGATCCAAGACAGAAATTGAATCTGGGACTCTGGCACTGTAAGGCATCAGTGCTAACCACTATGCCACCATGCTTGGAGCCAAGCGCTCCAAGTGTCAAGTGCTCATCCAGGTGTTTTTTAAAGGATGTGAGGCAACCTGTCTCCACTACCCTTCCAGGCAGCACATTCCAGACTATCACTACCTTCTGAGTAAAACGGTTTTCTTCCCCCAAATGTCCTTCCCCTCACCTTGAACTTGTGTCCCCTCATCACTTCAACTGAGGGGAACAGTTGCTCCTTATCTCACAATCTTGTACATCTCGATTAGGTCACCCCTCAGTCTTCCCTGCTCTAATGAAAACCTAATACGTTGCAAGAAAGGATGTCCCGAAGCATGGTATATTGGGGAGACCATGCAAACACTACGACAGCGGATGAATGAGCATCGCTCAACAATCACCAGGCAAAACAGTTCCCTTCCTGTGGGCGAACACTTCAGCAGTCATGGGCATTCGGCCTCCGACCTGCGGGTAAATGTTCTTCAAGGGGGCTTTCGTGATACACGACAGCGCAGAGTCGCTGAACAGAGACTGATAGCCAAGCTCCGCACACATGAGGACGGTCTTAACAGGGATCTTGGCTTCATGACACACTATCTGTAACCCCCGTAACTTGCCTGGGTTAGCAAAAAACCTCACTTACTGTGCTGTCTGGAGAAAATACACAATTCTCTAACCAATGCTCAGGATTCCCTTCACACACATTGTTAGCCACTTTAACACTTGAATAGCAGGTTAGATGTAAGGATTCGCATTCTAATCAGCAATCTCTGACTGTCTGTGCTGATGTGTGCTATTGCAGACCAGAACACTGCACTTGCCTGATGAAGACACGGGAGTGTTGAAAGCTCGCTATTTTACTATCAAATAAATCGGTTGGATTAATAATTGGTGTTGCTAAATTCTTACTGAGTTCTTACCACTCCAATCCAACGCCGGCATCTTTACACTAATGAAAACAGCCCAAGCCTGCCTAACCTCTCTTCGTAACTTCAATGTTCCATCCCAGTTAGCATCCTGGTGAAGTTACTGTGAGTTCCAGTGGCTGTACTGGCCAATCCCATGCACTGTAAAAGCAAATATAGTGATGAGGCTTTTGAAAGACGTCTACGATTCTGATTGTCAGCCCCTTGCTTAGTTTGCAATGGAGGAGGATTGTGGAGGGAAAGAGGTGGTGATGATAGTGGGGGCAGCTAAAAATAACAGTGCTAGCCCATGAGCTCCTTCCTTGGTTTGATCCTCCTAGATGTGATGGGTCGCCAATTACCTTGGGCCAATTGAACGAGGTTAATTGGACATTTTCCAGATTCTTGGGTGTGGTGGAGGTCAACTTAGCAGTTGAAAGGAAACCTTCCAATGGCCTCGTGGTTAAGTGGTGACAAAGTGGTATTTTCACTGGACTAATCCAGATATCCAAGGTGCTGGGGACCTGGGTTCAAATCCTACCACAGCAGATGGTGAAATTTGAATTCAGTAAATATCTGGAATTAAAAGATGACTATGAAACCATTGTGTATTAGTGTGAAAACCCATCTGGTTCTTTGTCTGGTCAAAGTGGAGATTCAGAGCCACAGCAATGCGGTTAACTCTTAACTGCCCTCTGAAATGGCCTAGCAAGCCATTCAGTTCAAGGGCAATTAGGAAAAGGTAATAAATGCTGGCCTTCGATGTTGAGCCGACCAGTGGAACCAATCTAATGACCCTCTAACCTAAACTATTCCAATGCTATCCATATGTCTATCCACAGACCGTTTGAATGCCCTCAAAGTTGGCGAGTCCACATCTGCTGCAGGCAGGGCATTCTACGCCCTTACTACCCTCTGAGTAAAGAACCTACCTCTGACATCCATCCTATAATTATCATCCCTTAATTTAAAGCTATGCCCCCTCGTATTTACCATCACCATCCAAGGAAAAAGGCTCTCACTGTCCACCCTATCAAATCCTCTGGTCATCTTGTACGCTTCAATTAGGTCATCTCTTAACCTTCTTCTCTCTAATGAAAACAACCTCAAGTCCCTCAGCCTTTTCTCATAAGACTTTTCCACCATACCAGGCAACATCCTGGAAAACCTCCTCTGCACCCTTTCCAATGTTTCCACATCTCTCTTATAATGCGGCGACCAGAACTATACACAATACTCCAAGTGCGGCCGCACCAGAGTTTTGTACAGCTACAACATGATCTCACGGCTGCGAAATTCAATCCCTCTACTAATAAAAGCTAACACACGTACGCCTTCTTAATAACCTTATCAACCTGGATGCCAACTTTCAGGGATCTATGCACATGTACACCTCGATCTCTCTGCTATCGACTAGTTTAGTTAACATCTTCAACATCTTTAAAGGAGGAGGGAAGGTGAAAGAAAAATTGAGGAAAATCAATTATAATCCATTTGGATCTGTTTAAAACATCAAAGGGCCTAAGACAATATAGCCTCAGATTTACCGTGTGGATTTTATTTGACCAGGTCTGCCTGTTGGATATGTATCCAATCGAAAGACTCACTGACTAAAATCCCCTCTGTTAGGTAAAGGTCGTGCAACTTTTTATTGCAAGACATCAATAAAGATGTCCCGTACAAAGATTTATATTCACAGGCTTGTGAAGGTCGAAGAGTTCCGAAGCCTGTCGCAGCAAGCTCCGATTTCCAGCAATGATTCACTGGGGATATTTGTCATCTCACAAGCACCAGTAATTCTCAGTGAATGCAAAGTCCACTTGCTGCCTCACTGTTTGTTTGTGCTCAGTCCAAGGAGAGCACAGGAGATTTGCAAAGCTGCCATTAAGAAAGAAATCTTCCATTTGGTTGTAAGAATTTAGACAAATGCCCAGCAAATCTCAGTGCTGCTCTTGCTTTATCCAGCTTTATTTTGTGATGCATTACAGAAATTTTTTATAGATGCACTATAGAAAGCATTCTTTCTGGTTGCATCACAACTTGTTAGGCTTCTGTTCCAACCAAGGCCGTAAGGAACTACAAAATGTTATAAATGTAGCCCAGTCCATCATGCAAACCTGCCTTCCAGCCATTGAATCTGTCCAAATTTCCCGCTGCCTCGGCAAAGCAGCAGCATAATTAAGGACCCCATGCACCCTAGATATTCTCTTATCCCCCTTCTTCCATCAGGAAAACAATACAAAAGTCTGGTCACATGCCAATGGACTCAAGAACAGTTTCTTCCCAGTTGTTGTCAGACTTTTGAATGGACTTGCTGCATTAAATTGATCTTTCTCTGCATCCTAGCTATGACTGTAACACTATATTCTGCACCTTGTCCCTTCCTTCTCCTCTATGAACTCTATAAATAGTATGCTTTGTCTGTGCAGTGTGCAAGAACAATACTTTTCATTGTCTACCAATATATATGACAATAATAAATCAAATCAAAACAAAATATGTTCCAGCAGTTACCTCTCACTCATGAACTGCTCCATATTTTGTAGAGAAAAATAAAATAATTTATTGGGGAAGGGGGTGTGGGGCGGGATGGGGGTGGGGGGTGGGGAGCGAGTCAACTTCAATGAAGCAAGATTGAAATGGGCCAGTTATACAGGAACACATGGTTGGCAGAAGGACTGTGACTACTTTCAAAACAGAAATGGTTCAAACATAGTCATGGCATATTCCCTTAAAAGGGAAAGGTAGGGCAAAGAAATCCAGAACTTTCCGGATGAAAAAAGAGATAGAAATTAAGATAAGGAAGAAAATACACTTGAGAACTAAGAGGAATGCAGAAGGGGTTCAAAGGGGAAGTGGACTTGGAATTTCCCTTTATGTCGGCTGCCAGTTTTTATTCCAACATCTCAAAAAAGGATTATGCCAAATTGTATTGAATGGTGGGGCAAACTTGAAAGACCTGGTGCCGCTATTTCTTGTATTATTCTGTCCAGAGCAGTAAGGTTAACTTAAAGTCACAGCCCACTTTCTACCAGTCCCTGACACACATAGTTCTTTAATATCACAAAGAGCTTTGATCTGGTAGGCATTAAGAAAATGCTTCTGCGTGTGTGTGTGTGTGTGTGTGTGTGTGTGTGTGCGCGCGCACGCACGCTTGTGTATTTTTTTGAGGTTGGAAGGTAGGAGCGGGAATCCAAAACTAAAGCTCCTGGGATATAAAGCAGGCAATAATAAATCCAATAAGAAAAGCAGGAGAACATTCTTTGCCCAGAGTGTAGTGAGAATTTTGGACTGCTGCCACGTGGAGTGGTTCAGGTGATTAGCATCAATGTCTTTGGGCAGTAGCGGCACAGGTTCATCAGGGAGAATGAGATGGAAGAATATGTGGGTTGGAGAAGTAAGAGGAGACTTGTGTAAACACTGGCGTGTACCTGTAGGGCCATACAGCCTATTAAATTTGATCAAATTCCACGCTCACAGCATTTAGTTATAAATTAATTGATCATTTGGGGTACACTTAAGTCAGTCATGCACATGATAGTTACAGTGAATACTGTGGACTCTGTTTCCATCCCCTGTTGCTTGGCACTAGGATTAGCACACAGTTCGCATTTTGTGTCTGCACACAATTAAATGTGTTTTGCAAACTCATTGGCCTTATTTACATAATTTATTCAATTTTTCCCTGACTCTCACAATTGGCTGAATTAATGATCCAATTAATTAATATTTGAATGCTGTGTCACTGGGGCGGGCTAAATTTTCATCATTATAACTGTCTGGTATGTGTTAGTTGATTTTCTCTTAAAGAGCAGTTGTGATTGTCCCAACTAACGCCAGGGATGGTAAAGAGATCCTTGCTGGTTGCGTTGTTTTGATTATGGACAAGATTTCAAAAGGATAATAATATCTTCCGAGGTTAAGCCGGCTTGCTGATGGTTGGCGACCTCAAAAGGGAAGGAAATTTGAAAACATAATTATCCAGTCCCACCGCTGTGAACGGAAAAATTATAGAAATCATAGAACCCTACAGTGCAGAAAGAGGCCCTTCGGCCCACCAAGTCTGCACCGAACACAATCCCACCCAGGCCCTGCCCCCATATCCCTAAACATTATACCCACTAATCCATCTAACCTACGCATCCCAGGACACTAAGGGCAATTTCTTTGCATGGCCAATCAACCTAACCCACACATCTTTGGATTGTGGGAGGAGTACCCGGAGGAAACCCATGCAGATACGAAGAGAATGCGCAAACTCCACACAGACGGTGACCCAGGCCAGGGATCGAACCCAGGACCTTGGAGCTGTGAAGCAGCAATGCTAACCACTGTGCTACCGTACCCAAATTCTCTATTCTCGCTGGCAGTGGTAATGGGGCCTGTAAGACTGGAGAATTCCAAGCATAACCCCCAGAGTGGTGGACATGGTGGCACAGTGGTGGCACTGCTGTCTCACAGCGCCACGGACCCATATTCAATTCTGACCTTGGGTGACTGTGTGGAGTTTGCACATTCTCCCTGTCCAAAAATATGCAGGTTATGTGGATTGGCCATGATAAATTGTCTCTTAGTGTCAGGAGGACTAGCAAGGTAAATACATGGGGTTACAGGGACGGGGACTGGGTGGGGTTGTTGTCAGTGTAGGCTAGATGGCCTGAATGGCCTCCTCCTGCACTATAGGGATTCTATGAAAGCTAAAATGGAGCTGTGTCCACATGATTCATAATTAGCAACATGACAGTGCTAGCAGTACATCTCATTAAGGCAGAAGTATCAAAGAAAGATATAAATCAAGCTAATTCTGTGCTAACTTATTAAAATATTGCAGCTAGTCACAAGTTTAAGATGCGTATCAAAATTCTTACTGCCCCACCCACCATGGTATTGGAGCAGGCAAGCAACGGGCAGTGAAATGTCTGTTGACCTCGGGCAGGAATTTCTGGTCTCGCTCGAACGAGGCCGTAGAATGTTGCCCATGGGATTAGTGCCCCCATCTCTCTGCAAATACCCCTCGCTGATATCTCCCCTGCCCTTCTGCACCATGGATTGATGTACTTAGCTCTGAAGCCTGCTCCAACTGAGCTAAGACAGCCAATCAGCAGGCTGACTTCTGGTTAGTGAAGATGCCAAGTACAAAAGCTGAATTAAAACTCACCGGCGTGCAGGGGAAATGGAATATCTGGACTTCCGATCTGAAACTCTGACCACGATTCTCCATCACCCCTGACCCCACCTGCACAAACCATCTCTCTTAATATCCAGATCATAATCTGAGCATTTGTTGATATTCCCTTATTTACCTATATGTCACTGATTCAGTTTTGTAAAAATTTATTTACCAGTTTCAAAAGTAGGCTGACATTAACAGTAGAATGAAGTTACTGTGAAAATCCCCCAGCTGCCACACTCCGGTGCCTCTTCAGACCAATGCACCTAACCAGTACATCTTTTGGACTGTGGGAGGAAATCAGAGCACCCAAAGGAAACCCATGCAGACATGGGGAGAATGTACAGGTTTGGCACAGACAGTGACCCAAGCTGTTAATCAAACCCGAGTCTCTGGCACTATGTGGCACCAGTGCTAACCAATGTGCCACCATGCCATCCCTCAGTTTTGACAATGGGCATCTATCGATAATCTTTTAACTATCCCAGCGACATTTATGCCTGCTGCGATTCAGCTGATAACACTCTCATTTCTAGATTGAGCCATCTCTAGATACCTGAGTCTAAACTCCAATTCGTGAGGGAGTGCCACTCTGTTGGAGGTGTCATCTTAGGCTTTGTCTGCAGTTTCAAGTGAACATAGAAGATCGAGTATATGGCATTATTTTGACCAAGAGCAAGAAAGTTATTTCTGGTGCCCTGGTCAATATTTATTCCTGAACCAATATGAAAAACAGATCACTTGGTCATTATTATGTCACTTTTACAGAGAGAATTCTCAGTGCCAACTGACTGCTGTGTTTGCCACACTTGTGACACTGACTCCAATTTAAAAAGTCCTTCACTGGCAGTAAGGAGCTTTGCTGTGCAATGTGGTTTCTATAAATGTGTGTTTTTCCTATTTTTTTCTCTATGAATTGGAGCATTATAGTTTTGAGTAGTTTCAATACTACAGTGTAGCACTTTCTCAGAGAGAGCCTGGATTAATGGGGAGAGGGAGATGTTGGAGCAGTTTTGTATTTTTACATATTGGACTTCCAGAATGTTTCCTTAAGTTGGTGGACGTCACTTCAGCAGTTGTAAAGGAGCATTGATGAAATAAAAGAGGGGCAGTTCCAGTCACAAACAAAGGTTTATCTTTTTACCTTTGGGCCCAACGATTTCACCCAGAACAGCTTGTGAATGAGACTGTTAGAAAACAGAAATATTTACAGTTATTTTTACCACCTTGACAACTCCCCTATGTATATCATCCAATGCGATTCTCACACTATTAGTTTCACGCTTTGTTTGCACACATAGCCAGCTGTGGTGCCAATAGAGTGAACTCATTTTGTGCATAATCCTGCTTTCATTTCAGCAAGTTACTCTTGTTATTTTTAAGGATTATCTTCTTCCTGCACTATGCTTCTGCAATTTCTCCCCCCCACCTCTGCTTAGCTTAAAGTGACTCACAGAAACATGGAAAATAGAAGCAGGAGTAGGCCGTTCGGCTCTTTGAACCTGCTCCACCATTCATTTAGATCATGGTTGATCATCAAATTCAATGCCCTGATCCTGCCTTCCCCCTATATCCCTTGGCCCATTTAGCTCCAAGGGCTATATCTAATTTCTTCTTGAAATTACAATGTTTTGGCTGCAACTACTTTTTATGGTAGTGAATTCCACACATTCACTACCCTCTGGGTGAAGAAATTTCTCCTCACTGCAAACCCCTCATCTTCAAACAACGTCCCCTAGTTTTGGACATTCTCACCATCAGAAACTAATCTTTCTGAATCTACCCTGTCTAACCCTGTTAGAATTTCATATGAGGATTTCTATGAGATCCCCTCTCACTCTTCTAAACTCCAGTGAATATAATCCTAACTGACTTAATCTCCCCTCATATGACAGACCTGTTAACCCAGGAATCAACCTGGTAAGAATTCACTGTACTCCTGTAGCAAGGAGTTCACTGAATTCGCTGTAGCAAGGACATCCTTCCTCAGATAACAATGCCAAAATCACACACAATACTCTGGGTGTTGGCCCTGTACAATTGCAGTAAAATGTAATCTTGACTTAGGCCATCTGTAAAATATCACAAAATTCTTCTCTGCTTAGCTTTTGAGAAGTTACACTCTGTTCATTATTTTGTGAAAGTGAACTGTGCTTATTTAACATTCAATATGTTTTGAATGATTTTATGATTTATGTGGCTTTGGCAGGGAACACATGAACAGAACTTTATTTCAGAATGCCTAGACACTTCTAGGTATGGAGGTGGTTAAACCAAGAACTGGTTTTATTTTCTCTTTAACTGCAGATTAACAAAATATTTCCTTACAATCGCGTAATTCGGAGCAGGTGTATGTTACTGTTGGCCAGTGGAGCAGGACATTGTGTTCAATCGGGGAAGCGGGAGGCAGTGCATGGAATGGTACTTGATCTGCTGCTGTTCCAATGATCAAAGCTGCTTTCTTTACCAGTTTCGATGTCAAGGTAAATTACCAGGTGGTCTCCTCATGTCCCTGGCCATTAGGATTAAATTAGTTCCATGTACAGTTATATAATCGCACATTTGGCCTCAAGGTACAGATTGAAGCCAGATGCAGCTGCAGGAGCTTAAATGATGTTAAATTGAGTGTTAAATGATTGCTTTTGGGCAGCAGATGAAGAATATTTAAGCTTATCATGTGATCGACTCATAGAATCCCTACATTGCAGAAAGAGACTATTCACCCCTACACTGACAACAATCCCAGCCAGACCTTATCCTGTAACACCACAGATTTACCCTGTTACTCATGGGCAATTTAGCTTGACCAGTCAACCTAACCTGCACACCTTTGGAGTGTGGGAGGAAATTGCAACACCCAAAGGAAATACACGCAAATAAGGGGCAAATGTGCAGACTCCACACGGACAGTCATCAAAGACTGAAATTAAACTCAAGTTCCTGGCACTGTGAGATAGCAGTGTCAATCACCGTGCCACTGTGCCACCTTGATTTAGATATAGTTACTATTACATCATTTTTTTTTGCCCATTAACTTAATCTCTTTGCAGACTTATCCCCTGCTGACATTTTACTCTCCGACCTGTTTTGGCGTCATTTAAAAATTTAGCTGCATTCGATCTGTTCATTCATTGATCTTGATTGCAAATAGCGGAGGCCCCAGCACTGATCCCTGTGGCACTCCACTCGTTATAACTTGCCACCCAAAAAATACTCATTTATTCCTACTCTCTGTTTGCTGTGAGCTGACAAATAATTTATCCATGCTACTTTACCCACTGACAATACGCAATCTTGGACAGTAACTTTTGTCTGGCATCTTATCAAATGCATTTAGGAAAGCCAAGTGCACCACATCTACAGGTTCCCCTTTATTTACTTGTTACTTTTTTTTTAACAAACTCTAATAACTTGGTTAGACACAATTTCCCTTTCATAAAACCAACTATTTCTGACAGCATTGTGATTTTCTAAATATCCTGAAATAACCTTCTTGATTACAGATTCTAATAATTTCTCTATGACAGATGTTAACAGACCTATAGTTCTTAGGATACCTTAGGAAAACACAGAAATAGTTCCACAGATATCTTAGGAAAACAGGGGAAACAAAGAGAATGTAATGTTCCCAGGGAGCATCTACTCAAATATTGTTTCCCTGGGGAGATCAATGCTTCACCACCACAGCTCCAACCTTCACTTTTCCATCTCCCTGGGACATTATATCATTGATGTCTTGGATAAGATCCTTGAACAAAAGACATCAATAAATACCCTTCCACAATATCACAGGACAGCCAATTATACAAACAACAATGAACTATTCAGCCTCGACAATCACTCTGTGCTTCTTTGCCTTTGCTCATAGGCCCCCTGCTCCTAACCAGTGCTTCCCGAGTGGCTGCAGCATTGCTAATATTTTCAAGGTTTTGGAATGAAGCTAACATGAAAATTGTTTTAATGATCTGAACCAACTGCCAGAGTGATGAATGGACCAGCATTGTGTAATCTCCCTCTGTCAGTGGTTCAAAGACTTTGCTTCAGGCTGAAATAATCATTTGTATAAATTCTCTAATCAGGATCTCTCAGTTGGTCGATTAACCTTCAGAATTACAAATAGCTGGCTACTGCCCAAAGCGACAGAAAGAGAACTGCATCAGCGAATACAACTACTTGACAGGACCAGTGCTCTAAGAAGGTAGCTCAGCACTGCTCTCTTAAGGGAAATTAGGGATGGGCTTGGCCAGCAGATTCCATATCCCATAAAAGAATAACTAAACAAAAAATTAGACAATGTATATGAGGCCTCTTTAGGTGGAATATTTCTTCAAATCCCCTGGTTTAAATTGATTATGATGTGGAGTTGCTGGCGTTGGATTGGGGTAAACACAAAGAAGTTTCACAATACAACAGAAGTCAGGTGACGAAGGGGCAAGCCCCGAAAGCGTGTGAGTTTACTATCAAATAAGTTGGTTGGACTTTAATCTGGTGTAGTGAGACTTCTTACTTACTTTGATTAGGCAGCCCTGACAGAGGGTCATCTAGATTCAAAACATTGGCTGTACTCTCTCTCCACAGATGCTGTGAGACTTGCTGAGATTTTACAACATTAATTGTTTTAATGTACTGTATTGAAAACAGAAATAACAGAACTAACGGTATTAGAGCTTCTGCTCCACAGTTTCAAAACTGCAACTGAACTTGTTTTCTCACTCTGAGCCTAGCCTTGCCTAGTCAGTTGACCTTATTTATCAATCAACTTTATCAAGCCCCACTCTGCAAAACCCCAGGGGAAAAACTAAACTAACAACTCTGTGTTAGTCCCAAATAAAACAAACATTCCAGCAACTAAGATCAATTATGTTGCTACAATAACAACATGGGAGGCCAATTACACACAGAGGCACTGGTAATAAAACAAACTATTGAAACAAATCCTGCACAAGAAACATGACACAAATACGCTTTTTTTAATTGTCACACTATTATGATATCCTGCACCATTAAAATTATTCTCAGTGCAACCATGCAGAAGAGCGGAATTAGGTACTCTGCCGCAGTGTTTTGTAAGTTGTGGGTTGTGACCCCATGTGGAATTGTGGAATGAACAATTTCTGCTTATGAGCTCTGAGAAAGCAATAAAAGCTGTGGAGTGGGGACTCAGATTGAATAGTCCTTGTATTGACTGTGAGGTCCCTGTAAACTTGGGAGGCTATGACTTAGTGATATTAACGCAAGACTACTAATCCAGAAACTCAGCTAATGCTCTGGTTTCAACTCTCGCCAATGGCAGACGGTGCAATTTGAATTCAGTAAAAAAAAATCTGGAATTAAGAATCTGATGACCGTAAAGCTTTTGCAGATTGTCAGAAAAACCTATCTAATTCACTAATGTCTTTGAGGGAAGAAAGTCTGCCATCCTTACCTGTTCAGGCCAATAAGTGGTTCCAGGACCACTGCAATTTGGTTGACTTTCAACTGATGCAAGTTGATGCAACTGATTCAAGGGCAAGTAAGAATCGGCAATAAATGCTGGCCAGCCAGTGATGCCCATGTCCCACAAATGAATAAAAAAAGTGTGATTGTTTTCCCTGTGTGTATAGCCTAATTTAATGCGCTCTGAGGCCCAATCGCAGATGCTGACAGAGCCAGCAAAATAGTAGGTGTCTTAGTTGATTTTTGCATCAGTTGTTTGAACGCGCACACCACTTGACAGCTCTTCCCACCACTCCCAATTTTCGCTCTGCTGTTACACCAAGTATGAAGCATTAAAATGGGCTCACGATACTGCTTTGGGAAGCACTGGTTTACACTTAACAACCCTGAGTTGGAGACAACTTACGGAGGGTAAACTTTTCCTGTCTTGTTTCATCATTTTTACCCTCAGTAAATTATCCCCCTGAGTTCTTTCCTACACTTACCTCTATTTCCTCAGAATCTATTAGATCTTTACTTTTCTTTCCAGTTCTGATGACAGATATTCAACCTGAAATACTAACTTTGATTCTGCCTTCACAGATGCCGCCTGTCCTGTTGAGTAGTTCCAACATTTTGGAATTTCAACATGCAATTGGGGCTTTTTTTTTTGCAGATGAAGGGTGGATGAGGTTTGGGAAAGAATTGGAATTTTTTTTAAACTGATGATGGATGTTGATTATTCTAAATCCTTGCCACAGAGCTTTGCAATTCTATGAAATCTCACACATCAGCTCAAACACTGAATAGTTCAGAATGTTCACCTCAGTGGAATCTAACCCTCCCAGAATAATTGAGTCGTTCTTGGATTGTGATGAAGTGACTTGTACTGGATTTTACACGAAATTATTCCTAATCTCTTCCAACTTTCCACTCTGTCCCATTGTTCCCCAACACAGTCTGTGGCTTAATAGACTTCCTCTGTTCTTCTGTAGAACGTCATTGGCAAATGCCTTCAAAGCCTACAGTTCAGGTATCATTTAACTCCATATTTTGTTGTCTTCTTGTTCCATTCATGGGTGATGTGGAGGAAATAAAATAAAGTTTCAAAAGGCAGAAATATACAAATAATATGGTTGATGGCAACTGAAACAGTGCCAAGAACTTAAAAGATCCAGTTACAACTAGAGAACATAAGAGCAATCACAAGAAATAAGAGAAGGATGAGGTCATTCAGTCCCTCGAGACTGCTCTATCAGTCATTAAGATTAAGTTGATTTGATAAGGCCGAAACTTCACTTTCCTGACTGTGCCCAAACCATTGACTCTCCTGTTAATCAAAAATTTGTTTAACTCAACCTTCAATGTGTTCAACGACCCAGCCTCCAATGCTCGTTGGGGGGAGAAAATTCCAAATGTGAATGACTCTCTGAGAGAATAAATTCCTCCTTATCTTTATCTTAAATGAAAAACTCCTTACATTGAAACTTTGTTCCCTATTCTAGATTCTACCACAAGGGTGTCACAATGGCACAACAGTTAACACTATTGTCTTCCCAGCTTGGGCACTATCGGTGTGAAGCCTAGAAAGAAACACAGTCAAAAGACATGTTGGTTAAATACTTTGGCCATGCTTAAATTCTCTCTTTGTGTACCCGAACAGATGCCAGAGTGTGACAACTAGGAGATTTTCACAATAACACTATGTTGCAGTGTTAATGTGAGCTTACTTGTGACACATTTAATAAATAATCTTAAACTCTATCAGTCCCTAATTGATAAATTTCTGAAGGAAGATGTGTGTCTGTTATTAACTCCAGAGTGTGTGAACAATTTGGATAACCAGCAGCAAGCTTTTAGTGGGTTGAATAAGTTTATTTAAACACTCATCAAAACATCTAATGGTCTGACATCCACTCATACAAACACACTCAAGGAAAGTACGGTTAGGGAAAATAGTGCACTTTTACAAAGAGATAGAATCTTTTGTAATTCATGTTGGTTTTATTATTTTGGAGAAGCTATGTTGCAGTCCCGAATGGAAGGTCTATGCATTTGAAGTGCGGATTACGTGAGTTGAAGAGCCAAAGTCAGAACCGGGAGTTATCAGCAGGAGTTTCTGTTGGGTCACAAAATCATCTTCTTGTTGCCTCAATACTGAGAGGCCACTTTGTTGTTTCGGAGGGTCCAAAATGGAAGAAGCTTGAAGAGCTAACAATGTTATTGCTTTCAGATCTTTGTGAAGCATAGCTGTTGCTGCCTTTTTCTAATGTGTTTAAGAACATAAGAACGTAAGAAATAGGAGCAGGAGTCGGCCATCTAGCCCTTTGAGCCTACCCCACCATTCAACAAGATCACGGCTGATCAGTTCCACTTTCCCGCTTTCTCCCCATAACCCTTAATTCGCTTGTCAATCAGAAGAAATCAAAAATTCTTTCTGCTGACACCATTTAAAGATTGAAGGGGTCACACATGGCTGTCCCACCATGTGGTTCCTCACAAAATGCGTCTCCTTGACCAAACCTGGTGGCGCTTATAGATTGACAAGGCTGCATTATTGTTTTCAGACATTCATCCCTAATGGATGAAGACAATTATTTTCCTTCTTCCTTTTAAAAGTTCAATTCAATTTAGGAATGCCTTCTGATGTTCTCAGGGTGCGTATCTTTTAGACTGGAATGTAACTGTTCTTCGGTGAGGTTAATGCTGAATACATAAAACAGGACTGCTACCAGCCATCATTGTGGTGTATTGTTCACTCATTTAAGATTTCACACTGAATAAATTTCATGGGGACAACTCTTCCATCTCCCTACGCTAATTTATTACTGCAACAGGTCTGGAGATTTCAGTGGGGCTAAATTAGCATGGTGCACGCTGGGCATCCAGCCCCGAAGGCTTCTCACAGCGACAGATTTCTGGCAGCATCAACTCCGTGCTGGAAATAGGCACGGAATTGCATTAGGTGCGCAGGGGGGCATTTTAATGTAATTTGAATGTGATTAGTAGACTTGGAATTTTTCAAATCTACTTTTCACTGCGGTGGGGTTTAGAGAAGCCAACAGCTCAACCCCACTGGAGTGAAGAAGATCGGGTACCAGGGGATGGTGCCTCCTGGGCATTGGCACTCTGGCAGTGCTAACCCTTGGCACTGCACAGGGGGCAAAGTGCCAATGCCGGTGGCACATTGGCACAGCTCATTAGTCATTGACGGCATCAAGGTGGCAGGGGATATTGGTGGGGGGGGGATGTTGTGGCAAGGCCTAAGGGGTGCGATCTGATGGGCAGGACCTAGGGCGTGATTGGTGGGAGTCAGGGCATTCTACAGCTACTCTGCAAAGTGATTAGTGGGGATAGGAGGGAGGCTAGTGTGCCAGTGATTGGAGCAGGCTGGGGGTGTGGGGGGAATCGAGACTGCGGAGGGGTAACTTGATGGGGCGGGTACTGGAGTTTGGAGCAGACCGGGTGGGGGGGTGGGGCTGGGATTCGGGATAGGCCTTGGAATGGTTGGGGGAGCCAGCAATTGGACTATGGGGGAGGTGGAGGGCTGGCAATGCGGGGATTGCGGGGTTGGTCAGCAATCGAGTTTGTCCATAATTAGAAGGCCGTCAGTGCGGGGCCACTGTGCATGCACCGAGCTCGACACCGACAGTGGCCCGATCCGAGCACTGATTTCAGCCACTCCAATGGGAACACGTCCCGTTCTCTAGTTTCTAAAGATATTCATGCTGATGACTTCTGCAGCACAGAGTGTGGGGGGTTCTTCTCCAAACTTTCACAGAAAAAACTCTAGTTTCACGTAAATTCGACACAGAATTTTTCTGGGAAAATTCCGGCCTATATTTTTAATGTTACGAATATAGCGTGCCTTTACTAGGAAAAACAGTCTGGTGTAGTTGTTTTGGAAATTTTTAACTAATGTTGGCTGCACAGACAGCCTGAGCGGGTATAGTGTAGCTCAGTAATAGGTTTATCTGCTGTTATTTGGCCTCTCCATGTCTTCCACTGTGTCAATGCGTATTTTTCCATTTCCTCTACTTGCTTTCCCTGTGGTTTCCTTGGGAAGGTGTGCCAATTGAATGCCAAACCGCGCTTGGACTTTTACTGTCGTCTTGTGTTGAGACTGCGGCTAAACTCATTTCACTGGGGACACACGGAGAGAGGAGCCTTTCTTCCCGAAAGTCCTGACTGGACTCACAGCCAGCTTCCTGTGGTGTAACGAGGCTGTGCTCACTCACTGTACCAGCCAATCCCTTTTTATTCTCCTCAGTTCTTTACTATAAGGCACACTATCTTCATGCTGTGGGTACCATCTGAGGGATAGTTTGAAGGAACTATGATAAATGCTGAAGAAAACTTTCGAAAGCTGAAGCAAACAAAGCGTTGTTGCAGTGCAAACACTATCCCTTTTTTCCAAGATGGCACCGGAGCAAGGCCACTTTCTGCAAGCTATGTCCAGCACACCTTCTAATTCTATTTTTTATTCTCATTCTATGCTTCTGAAACTCCAATCTAACTCTTTTAAACTCTCTAATTCAATCTTCTTACAGTTTCGTCAATCTTCTCTGCTGCCATCAGACTTTTGAACGGATCTACATCACATTAAGTTAATCTTTCTCTACACCTTAGCTGTGGCTGTAACCCCGTCAGAGTTGCTTTCGTTCTTTGACTTAAGTTTCTTTGACATTCAGGAGGAAGGGTGACATTCAAGTTCTGAGATTCTACATTCTGCATCCTCTCCTTTCCTTCTCTATGAGCAGTATGCTTTGTGTAGAAAGAAACAATACTTTTCACTGTGTACCGATCCATGTGACAATAATAAATCAGATCAAATCAAATCAAATCTGAATGCTCGACTTCTTTTTCACACTTCACCAACTCCACTTGCAATTTGCCCCCTGTTTCTGCTGCAGTCAGTGGTGCAGTCCAGGGGTACCAGTCATCCCCAGATGCCTCAACCAACTGCCACGTTTTTGGGTGAGCCAGGAGGTCAATGCAAGTTGGTAAAACATCTGGCCAAAGACACAGAGCATAGAACATAGAACATAGAACAATACAGCACAGAACAGGCCCTTCGGCCTTCGATGTTGTGCCGACCAATATAAAAAGCAATGACCCTCCAAACTAAACCATTCCCTTCTCTTCCATATACTTATCAACTAACCTCTTAAACGCCACCAAACTTGGCGCATCTACAACAGCAGAATAGGTGAAAATCACTCTGACCTCACTCCACATCCAGAACTGAGCTCAAAATAGTAAATAATGACCCAGCTCATTATTTTTATCTCTCTGGCCCCTCTGTCCTTCCATGGATTTGCAGGTGACACTTTCACCTCTGAGTCAGAAGTTTATGTCTTCAAGAGCCCCACTCCAGAGGTTTGTGTGCAAACAATTTAGGCCAACGTTCTTGTGCACTACCATAAGATAAGACAATAAGATATCGGAGCAGAATTAGGTCATTTGGCCCATTGAATCTGCTTTGCCATTCAATCATGGCTGATATGTTTCTTAACATTATTCTCTCACCTTTTCCCCATAACCCTTGACTCCTTTGATTCCCTTGATTGCATCTGTAAGGAGAGAAAAGGTCATCTGGGCTTGAAATGTCAGCTCTTTTCTCTCCTTACAGATGCTAGCAGACCTGCTGAGATTTCCAGGATTTTCTCTTTTGCTCTCGAGTTTCTTGCTCAATTCTTATGACAAACCAATATCCCAAAGACAGATGATTATCTCATTGTGGGATTCTGTTGGGCACAAATTAATACAAGTCACTTCCAAATACACTTTATTGGCTTGTGGTCACGGGACAAAGTGAATACATGTTGTCAGACTTGAACCCACAACTGTGTGACTCAGAGGTGAAGAGTGCTATCCCCAACTCATAGCCGGCAGCTCATTATCAATCTCAGAACTTGAATGTAATCCTTCCTCCGAAATGTCAAAGAAACGTAAGTCAAAGAACAAAAGGAACTCTGGCAGAAGTGATCAGTTAAGACAGAACTCAGTGAAAATATAAAGCAGCCTCTTTTCTTTTGCCCCTTCTTTTCTCTGATTTTCTTTGCAGCGGTGACATTTCTTTCCTCTGATGAAACTTCCACCGTGAATTGGGTTGATGTGGCCATGGAATGCTGAGCATCTGCACAGGACACATTGAAGCCACAAATGGGTTTCACATGTTGCATGAATAGAGCAAGGTGGGCCAACTCTACGAAAGCTGCACAACTCCACTGAATGTGTTATCCAAGCCCAAAAGGGTGATAGACAACACACACACACATAGAACTGATTTAAACCAGTTAGGAAAAGCCAGTAGTAAATTTTATGAGGTGTGTATAAGTTAAATAATCATTCATTTTAAGTTACCTTGATCTGTAGACTTCAGTTTTTGACTCAGTGTCTGAAGATTTGCTTCTGAAGGCTGCGAGGGCTGCCTGACTATTCAACAGATGTTACTGTCATCCAGATGTAGACTTAGAAACGAAAGACTTTGGCAAATGAATACCATTTGATGGAGATGTTCAAAGCCATGGAGGGTTTTGATGAGGCGAGTAAGGAAACTGTTTCCAGCGGCAGTCAGCTCGGTAAACAGATGATACAGATGTAAGGTAATTGGCAAAAAAAAACCAGAGGCAAAGCTGGGATGTTTACGCAGTGAGTTGTTATGATCTGGGATACGTTATCTGAAAGGATGGTGGAAGCAGATTCAGTAGCAATGTTTAACTGGATTTTAGACAGTTTTAGATAAATAATTGAAACAAAAAGTGTTTTGGACCATGGAGGATGAGCAGGAGAAATGAGAGCAACTGAACGGTCAATGCTTTCATAGAGTCAGCGGAAGAACAATGGGTCAAATGGCCTCCTTCGTAGCTGTGTTATTTCGTGATTCTATGGTTTTACTTTTGTTTGGAATTTCCTATGAAGGATTTGTTGAGTCTAGTCAAAAATTTCTAAGGAAGGACCGTAGTTACACAAATTAGTTCCATCTTCATCTGGTGAATGCAAAAGAGAAAGAAAAAGGAGGGCAAAATATGAAATGAAAGACTTTCATTTATACAGCACATTTCATAATCCCAGGACTTTGTAAAAAGGGTTTTATAGTGAATGAAGTATGGTGTTCTGTTGGTCAATCATTTGGTCTTTGATTATGTTATGTCTATTGACTGCTTACTGTGTATGATTAGTTAATCCTGGCTATGATCACTTAGAACAAGGAATTAGACAGAAGCCAACTGCTGTAAACACAAGAGAGCAGACATTTGAAAACGTTGAATAAAACTGTTACAAATAATAGAAACTGATGTGTCATCTCTATATATCTCCATAAAACACAGCGTGAGCACTTTTGAAAAGTTGCCATGACGCTAATGCAGAAAAGGCAGTGGCCAATTTATTCACTGCCCCGTCCCAAAAACAGTAATTGGATAAGGGCTGGCTCTCTTTTTTCAGGTGGTAGTTGATGGATATAATTATTGTTCGGATGACAAGATTCTCATCTTTCAAATCACTTTATTTCCCACCCTATCATAATCATAGAAACCCTACAGTGCAGAAGGAGACCATTCAACCCATCAAGTCTGCACCAACAATAATCCCACCCAAGCCCTATCCCCATAATCCCACATATTGACCCCGCTAATCCCCTTAATTTACGCATCCCGTGATACTAAGGAGAAATTTAACATGGCCAATGTAACTAACTGCACATCCTTGCACTGTGGGAGGAAACCCATGCAAACAAGGGGAGAATGTGCAAACTCCACATGGGCAGTGACCCAAGTCGGGAATCAAACCCAGGTCCCTGGAGCTGCGAGATTGCAGTGCTAACCACTGTGCCACCATGCCGGCCAATGACCTTCTTCACACTTACACTAATCACTTCTATAACATCAGGATCCTTGTTTGCAAAATTGTTTGACTTTCACATCACCAGCCAATAAATAAGTCATCATTCATTCAACTGCTCTGGTTAGATATTTTGTATATGCTGGAGTAAGTCAAAGATCAAAAACTTTGTGTAATGATGTTTGATAACTTGAGTATAAAATTTGTGTTGTGGAGTTTGATGACTTTGGGATAACTTGGTAGAGTACAATTTGTTGTGCAATAATTTGAGAATTTGAGTGTCTTCATCCTCTATGTCAGTTGATCCAAGTTTAAAAGCAACAGAAGGGAAGGAAAATGTTGGAGATGAGCCATGTGAAGGTGAAAGAGGGGTGGAAACTGGAAGAAAGTCATTAGGGTTTTCCAGGTCAAGATGAAAGCACAAAGTGGCACCAATACAGCCATCGATGTAATGAAAGAGTTGCGGAAGTGGACCTGGGTAGGATTGGAACATTCCACATAACCCACAAAAAGACAGACATAACTGGGGCCCATGCAGGTACAAGTGGCCACATCTTTTATTTGCAAGAAGTGAGACAAGTTAAAGAAGAATGACAGAATGAGTTCAACCAGGTGGAGGAAACTGGTAGTGGAAGAGAATGGTTCAGGCTTCTGCTTATGGAAGTATGGAGAACATTTGGACCTCAGGGATAAATGCCTTTCTTGGAATTGGCAAGATGTAACTAATAGAGTTCCACAGGTGTCAGTGCTGGGCCTCAACTATTTACAACAATATTAGATGAAGAGACAAAGTGTATGCTAGCTAAACTTGTTGATAACACCAAGATAAGTAGATAAATAGGAAACCAAGAGGAGGTAGAGAGTCTGCAAAAGGATATAGTTAAGTTATGTGACTGGGCAAAGTTTGGTAGCTAGATTATAGCATTGGTAAATGTGAACTTGTTCACTTTGGCAGGAAGAGTAGAAAAGCAGTATGCTATTTAACTGGAGGGAGATTGCAGAACTCTGTGGTACAGAGGGATCTGGATGTCCTGGTTCATGGATCACAAAACATAAATCTGCAGGTACGGCAAGTGATTAGAAAGGCAAATGGAATGTTAGTGTTTAATGCAAAAGGAATGGAATATAAACTAGGGAAGTTTTATTACAGCTGTACAGGATCTTGGTGAGACCACATTTGAAGAATATGCTTTGATCTCCTCTTTAAACAGAGGCATAACTGCTTTAGAAGCATTTAGAGAAGATTTACTGGACTTGTTCCTGGAATGAGAAGAAATCTTTGTCCCAAAAGAGTCACTGGTGGGATTTTCTTCCTCAGATAGTAATGGAAGCTGAATCTTTGAATTGATTTGAGGCAGAGTTAGATTTTTATAATGCAAGGGAATCGAAGGCAATAGGAACAGACAGAGAGGTAGAGCTGAGACCAGAAGCCATCATCTTACCAAATGGTGGAGCAGACTTAAAGGGCCAAATGGCCTACTCTTGCTCTTGCGTTCCTCAAAATATCAGAGGGCAGTTTACAGCCATTGAAGCACTTTAGTCTTGAAGTGTAATCACTGTTATAATAGCAGAAACATCACAGTAACTTTGCATACAGCAAGTTGCCATAACTGCCATGCAAAAGACGCAGGTAATCTGTGATTTTTCCCTTCCCCGAGTTATGCTGTTTAATAAATATATCCTCAGTTTACAGAATGCACTGGGTAACGCTCCTGGCCTTCTTCAGCACCGTGGGATCTTTTACATCCACTTGCGAGACGGTAATAGGACTTCAATTAGACAACACTTCTGATGCTCTCTGGCTCCCGTGAGGGCAACTTGAACCCACCACTTTCCGATGAAAAGGCAAACATGCAACCGACTGGGCCATAGGTGTCCAGAACATTCATGCTTGCTGCTAATGAAAAGAAACAAGAACTGTGATAAAAACACACCAAGGTGAGCAGGAAGCTGTGGGTTTGCAAACAGAAAATGTATGTGGAAATAAATTAAAAAGCCAAAGGAATGTAACTAACAATAAAGTTTGATGTGTGAGTGAATGAAGGGGCAGAGTGGAGGTTGAAGTATGAAAGGACTGTATTCGTGCCAATAATATAGAGATTCTGGCCAGGACTTTCAGAGTGCCAGTCAAACAACTGGTTCCAGCCTCTCTATAAATAAGACGGGAGTGTTCACTCGTTCGGTGCCTCCCTGGGCTGTCAACTCCGCATCCTGATTTCAATTCTCCTCCTGGTTTCTCTGGGAGCTTCCCCAATCTTCCCACAGAGCTCGCTGGATCGATATTTGGGAGTTCGCTATGGCTGGAGTTAAACTCCTCTGTCTTGTTTGGGTCGGTGTGGTGATAATATCTCTGACCTCAGCCCAGTCCAGATCCAAACCATCAAAATCTGGCAAAGGTAAACCCAATTTTCATTTCTGCTTTGTTGTTGGAGTGTGTGTGTGTGTGTCAATGAGCACGTCAGTGTTTGTAAGTGATGTGTGTGTGTGTGTGTGTGTCTGTCTGTGTCTGTGTGTCTGTGTGTGTCAATGAGCACGTCAGTGTTTGTAAGTGGTGTGTGTGTGTGTGTGTGTGTGTGTGTGTGTGTGTGTCTGTGTGTCTGTGTGTGTCAATGAGCACGTCAGTGTTTGTAAGTGATGTGATGTGTGTGTGTGTGTGTGTGTGTGTGTGTGTGTGTGTCAATGAGCACGTCAGTGTTGTAAGTGATGTGGTGTGTGTGGTGTGTGTGTGTGTGTGTGTCTGTGTGTGTCAATGAGCACGTCAGTGTTTGTAAGTGATGTGTGTGTGTGTGTGTGTGTGTCTGTGTGTCTGTGTGTGTCAATGAGCACGTCAGTGTTTGTAAGTGATGTGAGTGTGTGTCAGTGTACATGTATTTCTGCATGTGTGATGTCTGTCTGTGTGCATGCATGTCAGAGTGTGTGTGTGTGTGTGTCAGTACGTGTGGGTGGGTGTGTGTGTCAGTGTATATGTATCTCTGTGTGTATGAGTGTGTGTGTGTGTGTGTGTGTGTGTCTCTCCGTGTGTGTGCGTGTCAGTGTGTGTGTGTGTGTCAGGGTGTGTGTCAGGGTGTGTATCAGGGTGTCAGTGCATGTGTCAATGTGTGTGTGCCTTTGTGTGTATCAGTGTGTGTGTGTCTGTGTCTGTGTTAGTGTGTGTATGTCAATATGTGTATGTGTGTGTCAGTGTGTGTGTGTGTCAGTGTATCACTGTGTGTCATTGTGTGTCACTGTGTGTGTGTGTGTCAGCATGTGTGTATATATGTATTTGTATGTGTGTGCGTGTATGTGTATATGTGTGTGTGTATGTGCATGTATGTGTGTGTGTCTGTGTGTATGGTGTGTGTGTGTGTGTGTGTGTGTCTCATTTCTGAATGAAACTTCTCCACCACAGAATCAAAGATAATCATTGACTTGGGACAATCAGTCTATTTAACTTCGAAGTAATTTTTTTAGGTCCACTTCCCAACAATGTTTGTCACTCGATTAATCTTACTTAGGAATGAATATGTTTGCAACTATTTTAATGTTTTTTTTAAGTTAATGTAAACGGGCTATGTTTCTCCATCAGAAACATTACACATGAGCCAGGAAAAATAAGTTGCATTGTTGCTTCCATTGGTGGTGTTTACATGAATTCAGTCGAACGGTTCAATGGGTCAACTTGAACCTAATCGCCCGAGCCACATCTGCCAGTACTTCCACTGCCTCTGTGTTGCACCATGTTTCTCACACCAGGACTAAGAGACTCTTTATTTCAGCAGAGGACGGAACATTTAATCTAACTTGTTTTGTGTGAAACTGAATGGGGCAGGCTAAAGTCTGCATTGATGCCCTGCGCAATTTTCCCCCACTGGAACCAAACAAGGACAAGCTCGGGAGGACAGCACAATTCCGTGTTAGTTTCTAGCTGGGCAGCTTCAGTTAAAATTTCTCTTAAAATGCATGTGCAGAACTGGAATTTCCACTGCTTGCAGGTCTGCCCCTGATAGGAGGAACTCCTTCTGTCATTTGCAAAGGCAAGAGAGCTGTTTCCTATTGAAAAATTCTAGTGTCAGCTTAAATAAAAGCAAAATACCGAGGGTACTGAAATCTGAAACAAAAACAGAAAATGCTGGAGAATCTCAGCAGGTCTGACAGTATAAGATCATAAGAACTGGGAGCAGGGGTCCGCCATCTGGCCCCTCGAGCCTACTCCGCCATTCAATAAGATCATGGCTGATCTTTTTGTGGTCTCAGCCCCACTTACCCACCCGTTCACCATAACCCTTAATTCCTTTACTGTTCGAAATAATCAGTAAATAAATTTACTGAAGTAGTCTCAATTACTTCACTGGGCATCAGTGGAGAGAGAAGAGCACCAAAGTTTTGAGTCTTTTGTCAGAGTTCCAGTGTCAAAGTTCTTGACTTTGTGTAAAATTAACAACATTCTCCCTACTCTGCTGCTTATCTGCTGCTTTTCATTGAGTTTCATGTTTTCCTATATTAGCTGCTACAGGCACAGTACCGACACTTTAAAGTTACAGTACCATAGTTCCAACAGCAAAAAGGAAAGGTAGTCCAAAATTAAAGTTGACTTATTGGTGTCACAAGTCACATTAACACTGCAATGAAATTACTGTGAAAATCCCCTAGTTGCCACACTCGAGCACCTGTTTGGCTACACTAAAGGAAAATTTAGCATGGTTGACTGACCTAACCAGCCCAACTTTCAGACTGTGGGAGGAAACCGGAGCACCCGGAGGAACCCCACACAGACACGGGGAGAATGTGCAAACTCCACACAGACAGTGACACAAATTGGGAATCAAACCCAGGTCCCTGGTGCTGTGAGGCAGCCTTGCTAACCACTATGCCACTGTGCTGCTCTGTGGAGGAAACTTTTCCTACCCCCACCCCGCCCCATGATTAGCCTGTGTAGTGCTTATTTGTTTGAAATAAATAATGTTTCTTCCGAGCAGCAAAACTCACATTTCACAGACTAACAGTTTTATATCATTACTCCCAAATTGTAAAGTGCAAGCAAAGAAAGAAAATGCATGGCATATGCTCATTGCACTCCAGAAACATCAGTCACTCACCTGCAATGAAATACTATGAAGTTCACTGGTGGTGACTCCCACTCCAAGACAACTCATACTTCACTGGCTTCATTTTTCTGAAGAGGATGGGAGTGTGAATGAACGGGGCTTAGTGCATTTCTTTTCTACTTTGAGAGGAGTCAGCAAGTGGGACTTTTAGTTTGATATTTGCACCTCAGTAGCAATGCACCCAAATGTCCAGCAACTAATTCTTTATTGAGATATTTAAGGAAGCAATGCATGTAATAGTCTAAAACCCAATGACGAGTCTGGGATTCAAACTGTCGGGTGCAGAAAGTAGCAGATTAGCAGTCCATTCCCTTAACTTAACCATCTGGTCAGTGTCTACAGTCACATCTGCTGTATAATGCCTTAAATATTTTCACAGTGAAAGTTGTTTCCAGACAGGTTTCCAATTGGGTACACAGGTCATTTGAACTGCAGTTGTTAGTTTGGGCATCATTGCACAGGAGCCCAGGAATGAGATAGAGAACCTGTTGAATTGGTGTAATGACAATAATCACTTCCTCAATGCCAACAAAACAAAGGAGCTAATCATCAACTTTAGAAAGCATAGTAAAGGACATGCCCCTGTCTCATCAATGGGGACACAATAGAAATGGTCGAGAGCTTCAAGTTTTTAGGTGTCCAGATCACCAACAATCTGTCCTGGTCCCCCCCATGCCAACATTATAGTTAAGAAAGCTCACCAACGTCCCTACTTTCTCAGAAGACTAAGGGAAATTTGACATGTCAGCTACGACTCTCAGCAATGTTTACAAATACACCATAGAAAGTATTCTTTCTGGTTGTATTCTAGCTTGGATCGGCTCCAAGACTGCAAGAAACTACAAAGGATTGTGAACAAAGCCCAGCCCATCACTCCAACTAACCTCCCATCTATTGACAATATCTGCACTTCCTGCTGCCTCAGCAAAGCAATCAGCATAATTAAGGACCCCATGCACCCGGATATTCTCTCTTTCACCTTCTTCCATCAGTAGAAAGGTACACAAGTCTGAGGACGTGTACCAACCGACTCAAGTTTCTTCCCTGCTGCCATCAGACTTTTGAATGGATCTACTTTGCATTAATTTGCTCTTTTTCTACACCCTAGCTATGACTATAACACTACCTTCTCCACTCTCTCCCTTCCTTCTCTATGAATGGTATGCTTTGTCTGTATAGTACGCAAGAAGCAATATTTTCCACTGAATACCAATACACGTGACAATAATAAATCAAATCAAATCTAATCAAAATCACTACGTGGCTCATTTTGTATAGCTGATCTCTGTAACCTCCTCCAACAATATAGCCCTCCAAAACTCCTGCCCTCTCACAATTCTCAACCCTGTTTTCATTTCTCCATTATTAATATCTTTTGCCTTTAGCGTTTCTGTTCTCAGGCTGTGGAATTCATTCTTGAATTCTATCCCTTTCCATGAGGCTCATTAAAACCTGCCTCTAGGACTACCCTATTGGTCTTCCATTCAAGCATCTCAGTGCATATCAAATGTTCTTTGATAATGTTCTTTTGAAGCTCATAAAAATGGTATATATTGAAGGCATTACAAAAAAAATGTTGCGCATTCTTGTAACTTATGTGAAAATGGGGATAGGTTTGCAGGATGTTGAAGAGAAGGTGAAGGGGTGGGATTGGCTGAGTTGTTCTCCCAAAGAGCTAGCATGGACACAATGGGCTGAATGGCCTCATTCTATGATGTAACCAGTCCATAAATTATATGATTCAATTGCTTCAGATGAAGACAGGTTTAGGATCATCTAGAAAATACCCTGCTGTCCAATAGCTTTCTGCCATTTAAACGAGAAAGTGGCTCAAGGAGAAAGGCAAAAGGGGGAATGGACCAACAGGTGGGACCACAGGAGCTGTAAATAGTTAGACAGAACAAGTACCAACATCTGAGGAAATGGAAGAATTTGTTATGGAAGTATTGAAGCTGAACGACTATAAAGTATCTCATCAAAATGGTAGGTTCAAGCTCACTTTGACTTTCATTAGTGTCCTTTACAGTAAAAAGTAATGGACCACTGGATGCACAGTTTGTGTTTCTGTAAATAGTTTAAAATATTCTGTGAAAAGATTGGTTCTAGTTTAGCACTGCTTGGTACCAAAGCACCATCTTGTGGTAGAAAATGTGAACTAAAAAGGAGCTGGAAATTATCTACAACCCTTCGGGCTATATGCATCAGAGAACGTTTGAAATGAAATATTAATGCAAATTGTAAATACATACAATTGTCTGTGCCACATATTGTGTTGAAAGAAATTGAACTGTATTATACTTTATATAATGTCAGGTTTGAACTGTTACATAATGTACTTTAACAAATTTTATGAATATTGTATATTATTTGAGACAAAGTTGACCAGTAAGGTTGGGCAAGTTAGTGTCTGCGTTAAGAACAAAAAAGGGAACATTGCAAAAATACGTACAGGTGGGATTTTACAATCTCGCTCAAGCGAGACCGGAAAATCCCTCCCATTTTTGTTGCCCACCCTGGCCCACTCCAATTCCATGGTGGGCGGGACAATGGAATTCCAGCAGTAAAGTATCACAGACTGTCTGAAGCCTTCTACAACAGAACGTGGTAGAAAATTGCATCGTTGTATGGTACTAAAACATGACGTTAAAGGTTGGGATAAGCGTTTTGAGCAAATTTGTCGATTTGTGTCTTTAGTTCTCAAGTGTTGTTCTTTTTAGGTTTCTGTCCCAGCTTTTCAAGAACAGTCTTTGTTTTATTCTTCTTTCAACCATAGGAAAGGATGATTTGAGGAACGAAATTGACAAACTATGGCGAGAAGTGAATTTGCTGAAAGAAATGCAGGCACTGCAGACTGGTGAGTGATCCCGCTGTGTCAGGACAAGGTGTGGGTTGTACTGCTTCACCCAATGCAAATACATCTGGGGAGGGGTCATTATTCATATTCCTAATACAAGCTGCCACCATTCCCAGCAGAAGCTATTGGAATTCCCAGTAGAATGGGACATAGAGCAGCACAGTGACATAGTGGTTAACACTGCTGCCTCATAGTGCCAGGGACACAGGTTCAATTCCAGCCTCGCCTCCCTGCCTGTGTTAAGGTTGCACTTTCTTCCCGTGTCTGCGTGGGTTTCCTTCAGATGCTCCGGTTTCCTCCCATGATCCAAAGATTAAAAAGTTGACTTGCTATGCTAAATGAATCCTAGTGTCAGGGGGGTTAGCAGAGTAAATGTGTAGGGTTACGAAACTAGGCCTGAGTGGGATTGTGTGGTCGATATTGATTTGATGGGCCGAATGGTCTCCTCCCGGGATTTTATCATTCTATAAGCTGTAGATAATGGAGTTGGGATGGAATGGATTTGGAGTGTCCTGTGTTTGTGATGGGTGGAATATAAATGAAAATTATTTCTTTTCTTCTCCCAGTTTGCCTGAAAGGAACAAAAATTCACAAAAAATGTTATCTGGCGTCAAGAGGTTCGAAGAGCTACCACGCGGCCAATGAGGACTGTATCGCCCAAGGAGGGACTTTGAGTACGCCTCGAAGCAGTGACGAAGGCAATTCCCTTCGTAGCTATGCCAAGAAGAGCTTGAATGGTGCCAGGGACTTTTGGATAGGAGTCAATGACATGACCACCGAGGGCAAATTTGTTGATGTGAATGGATTGCCGATTACTTACTTCAACTGGGATCGGAGTGAACCGCGCGGAGGGACGCGTGAGAATTGTGTGGTGGCTTCAACTAGCGGCCAGGGCAAATGGTCTGCTGATGTGTGCCGCTCTGAGAAGAGATATATCTGTGAATACCTCATTCCTTAGGGCTGTCAACTGTGTAAGCAAGTTCTGGACCAGTTGCAGTCATTACCATTTCTATGCAATATTCCTGATTTCTATTTTTCAGTTGAGGTTGTTTTAAATAAGGCTCTTAATAGACGCACATTTTGAATGACATGAGACAGTGAAGGGTAGAAAGTCATCTTGGGCAACATCAGAAAATAGCTGATATCTCACAAGTCACCTTTATACATCCATTGGAATTGAATACTGGGGAAAGGTATATTAAAGGGCTACCCATACGACATTCCCATTCTTGAGTTCTCATCCAAGATGAATTTTTACCTGTCTTTTCAAGATCTCTTTTTCTTGCTACAGATCTGACATTATTTTCCAGTACTCAGTGTTGGGAAGCATCACAGTCATATTTCAGAAGTTAGTTTATACAACCTTTGAAATGATGCAGTGAAGATTAACATAAATGGCTTTGTGCACCTCATATTATACAATCCCTACAGTACAGAAGGAGGCCACTTGGCCCATCGAATCTGCATCAACTCTCCAACAGAATACCTTCCCCTATCCCCATAACAACATATATTTACCCCATTAATTCCCTTAACCTATATACCTTGGAACACTAAGGGACAATTTAGCATGGTCAATCCATCTAACTTGCATATCTTTGGACTGTGCGAGGAAACCCACGCAGGCACGTGCAAACTCCACACAGACAGTCACCCAAGGCTGGAACTGAACCCATGACCCTGGCGCTTTGTGGCAGCAGTACTGCGCCACTGTGCCGTTCTTCCCCACATCTTTTAGCAGAGGCTTTATTGATCTTATTTTAAACAGTTGCTGCCCCTTCTCAACAAAGGCCACCCATCATTGTGTTTTTTTCTATGCTAACCTAAGCATACTGTGAGTTCAAAACCTAAGGCCATTTTATTTTATAATCTCATTGTCAGTAGAACGATTCTCAGTAATTATCGACCACGTAAGCGTAGAATTGGGACGGACATTTCCTTTGCGATTTCACCCACTTTTCGTCAACATCAGATAGATATATCTCAGAAAATTGCATTGAATTCCTGATTTGATCATGGATTTGCTTGTCAGTTAAGCACACATTTTCCCATATCTCCAAGATTTTAGGCATTGTTCAAAGAAAATGATTTTTAAAAGTTGCCCCTGTGATTTTTCACCTCGCAGCAGTACCTTTGATGCCATGAGATAGCAGGATCAATTTCGGCATATTAACAACTCTCCTCAGCAAGGGTTGAGCTGACAAGAGGATATCCCATGTCCATCCGGAAGAAAAGAAATCCAGACCCAAGTACATCTTATTGCCTTCCATTATTAAGTGATATACTTCTGCACATTTTTTATTGCATGAGTTATTTTCTGGAAATGAATCTATTCTTCAGCACTTCCAACATACAGTTTCATGGTATCCTTAAAAGCAACACAATGAAATTATTATACCTTATCATGACTTATCAGGTTTATTCTCCAAATAAAACATGCAATTTTCTAAGTTTTAGCTTCACTGCAACCATTAAAAAACAAGATATTTCACACAATCAGTTTTGACACACAAAATTAAGTGCTAAATGAGAGCCCTCATGGGCTGGCAGGTTGTTGTGTGATATTGGTGTTAAGCTATTCTTTGCTGTGTATTTGTTTGCAAAGTTTCTATTCAGAGAATTATTAGAGCATTCTCCAAACTCTGCTCAAGGCTCCTGGCTGGGTATCCTGATCTAAGGGTCGAGTTTGGACACAGTTAGGAAACCAAAATAAATCAGGTGATTGAAGTTTCTGTAAAAATTTATTTACAAAGCCACAAAACGAACGGCATGATGGTACAATAGTTAGTTTAGCTGCCTCAAGCACCAGAGATCCGGGTTCAATCCTTGGCTTGGGTCACTGGGAACTTTCATCATAACTTCATTGCAGTGTTACTGTAAGCCTACTTGTTACATTAATAAACAAACTTAAAAAAAAAATTTTGTTGGTGTGGAGTCTGCACGTTCTCCTGTATTTGCATGAGTTTCCTTCAAGTGTTTTGGTTTCCTTCCACAAAAGACGTGCAGATTAAATCCTTTGGCCATGTTAAGTTCTCCCTCAGGTACAGGCGCTGGAGTGTGGCAATTAGGGGATTTTCACAGTAACTTCATTGCAGTGTTAATGGAACCCTACTTGTGACACTAATAAATAAACTTTAAACAAACCGAACATCTTCCTGCCACCACTGCGATCAGGTGGTGTAACAAAACGTAATAGTTTCTTTGTCTTTCCATTGTGTGAAATCCCTCATTATGCTAAAGAGCAATAACTCAGTGAATATTATTAATACTGAAAGTGGGCTGAGCAACAAACAAAATAAGCATTTTTGTTAAGAGCGTCTAGACTCTCACCAGTTAGTATCTGATTTCTATTCGTTGAAAATGACTTCAAAACACTCTACTGAACCATTTGCTGGCTTCATAAGTGTAGACCTCTCTAATCCTCAGTAATTGGATATATTTTCTTCCTTGTGCATCAAAGAAAACAAATGCAATTTGAAAAGTTTTGTAAACCAACAGGTCGGCAGAAACTCACCACACTCAAAGTTTTAACTGAGAGGATCAACTAGTTTTGTGGGGATTTTTTATTCGTTTGTGGGACATAGTCATGGTCAGCATTTATTACCCACCCCTAGTTGCCCTTGAGAAGGTGGTGGTGAGCTGCCTTCTTGAATCGCTGCAGTCCACATGCAGTGGGTTGACCCACAATGCCTTCAGGGAGGGAATTCCAGGATTTTGACCGAATTCGGGTGAAATGGCCTTTAAACCAGCATTAAAAATGACAGAAGCTCCAATTGCACTTAATGTGAGGTTGCATTTAAAATTTCCTTTGCGCTGCTCGTATGCAGCTGATTTTCAACCGTGTTGCATTGATAAAACAAAGGTAAACCCTTGGAAACTCTACCCTTTATGTTTTATTTACACTGTGCCTTCATTCATTTAATTTCCAATAGATCATTACTACACAAAACTGTAATTGCAGTTGAATAGTACATGCATTATGATGCTGGACTCTTTAGCCTTCACCAGACAAGACAAGATCCTTTAGTGAAAGATCAGATAAAATCTGCTGTACTCAGAACACAGTGGGTTAGAAGCATCTTAGAATATAAACACAAGCTTGTCCCCCATGACAAACAAAATCAACAAGATGAGTTTTAATTCAAGGCATATAATGAGCCTCAATGTGTGGCTAAAACCCTCTGCTCACCCATTGTATCTTACCTCTATCTATTCAGCTTCATTCCACACTCATTTCTAATCTGTAAAAATGCTGTTTCACAGACTTCATTACTGAGCTCAAAAGGTTTTTAATTGATCAGAATTTTACAGCAGCCTCATGTCGCCAGCTTCTAAAATGGCTCTGCCCCGGAGATTTGCTCACTATGTGGTAACTCCAAACTCTGAGCCCCGATTGGTCACCCAGGCCATGTGACTTTTACTCTGCTGTGTTGCCCTTAAAAGGGAAAATCACAATCTCTCTCCCCCTGTAAGTCCTTTTTACAATCTTCAATAACTAATTCACTTGATCCTAAATACTAACTAACCATTATATACATGAGCTGGACAATCATAAATTGAGTCTTTGAATGGGTTTTCTATTTCTTGTAGAATGGGGTAATCCTGTTGTTTGTGATGCTTCCATAGGATCAATGTTAATGGGAATTACTGTACAACAGGAACCCCTCTTCTGACACAGGCGATTCATCACTATTTGTTCCCATGGAGTGATGGTGATAACAAGTTGATCATACTCTTTGGGGCTTGAAAGTATGCAGAATTAACGTCCATCCTTGAATTCTTGCCAAGGCGATGCCTTTTCCTCTTTGAAGAGGTCCGAGAGTAACTTATTTTCAGAAATGATGTAAAGTCTCCACCATGTAGGTACTGGTGGAATTCCTTGACATCAAAGACTGTTGCTGTCCTCCTCAGTTTATGAGTAGCCTTTTTCAGCCTCTTGGTGGGTTCTTGACACATATTGTATTGGTCTTTCAGAGTTGTCATCCATCTCATGGGACAACACCACACTAATGCAATATGGAGAAGCATCGCAGGTCAATCTCAGTCCTTTAGATGGATTGAGGTGCACTAACAGATTTGAGGAATGTAGCAATTGTTTTACTCTGTTGAAAGCTTCTTCCTAGGGAGCCTTGCAAGACCAACAATGATGTTTCTTTAGTAGAATATGCCAGGGGGCCCAATACTGTCAATAAGTTTGGGAAAAAATATTTGTAGTGGTTTATCATTCCCAAAGATGATTGACGTTTTGTTGTGTTTGTCGGGGCAGATGCCTTCTTAATCACCTTGACCTTGTAATTCATGTTCATCTACACAGTGTCCAGGTAGGTTACCTCAGTGGCTTGAAAGGTGTACTTCTGAAATCTCCTGAAATTTCTTTAACACCTCCTCTAGGTTTATTGGATGCATGGCCTTGTTGATCCAATCATAAGGACATCATCAAGGTGTACTACAACCCACGGTAGTCCATGTGACAGATGTTCGGAATATTATACATGCCAAAGACATGCCAAAAGACAGCCACATGTGCTGGAATAGGCCTTTGCGTGTGTTTACCATGACATACTCCCAGGTAGCGTAATCTAATCTGAGTTGCTAGTATGCATGACTCTTATCTAGCTTAATGTAAGATTCACCTCTGTCAGCTTTACATACAGATGTTCAATTCTCAGGATTAAATATTTATCCTATTGGTGGTCTGAATAACTGTGAGCTTATAACCTGTACGAATGCGGGTGTCCAGTTTCAATGTGGAAACTATGTGTATTGCCCATTTTGAGAACTGAACTTCCTGGATAATGCCTAGATTTGATAAGATTGATTTTCTTATCAATGTAGGCATTTCCCCTTCCCGTATATGAACAATCTGGCCCAGTTCAACTTGAATTTTTTAAGCCAATCTTGGCTGAGAAGGCTTGTTTCTTTATCGTCGCAATTATCACGGGGACCTGGGTAGACTGTTATCCAGAGCTTACAGATACCATTGTGGTGTCTTTTATTTCAATTGCTTTTCCCATATAAGTCTTTAATTTGGCAGAAGTGCTCTTCAAGTTCAATAGTTAGACTCCCTCTCTTAGATACTGAACTGTATGCTCGTCCATCACAATGGCTGATGCTTCTATATCCATTTCCATCTTAAGAGGCTTTTGATTTGCCTGAAGCATTACTCTAATCTGGCTTGCCTGTTTTTAGAGAAAAGAATGCCAGAATCATAGAATCTTACGGTGCAGAAAGAGACCATCCAGCCCATTGATTCTGCACCAGCTACAATCCCACTAACCCCATAACCTCAGGCATTTATCCCAGCTAAAATCCCTGATACTAAGGGGCAATTTACCATGGCCAATTCACCTGACCCGCACATCTTTGGACTGTGGGAGGAAACCAGACACCAAAAGGAAACTCATGCAAAAAAGGGAAGAATGTGCAAAGTCCACACGGACAGTGACTCAAGGCTGGGAATCGAACCCAGGTCCCTGACACAGTGAGACAGCAATGCTAACCACTGTGCCACCATGCTGCCCCATTGTGCTAAGGTATTCCACGTCACATACTTGTAACATCTTAATTGACCAGTTACTCGGTAATCTTCACTTAGCTCTGCAATATTTTATCAAATGTTCTCTTTTGCACCAATAAAAAAACTCAGGCTGCTTAAACTGACATAATTCAGGATTGTGGTTACCTCCACATTGGTGACCTTCTACCTCAAGCCTCAGTGACTGCTTGTCTATTCTGCAGCTTTTCATTTCGCTAGTGATCAAAATCATTTCCCATTTTGCGGCTGCTTCAGGGATTTTAGCACCATGTCTGCCTGCGTGTTCCCACCCTCACTGTTGAACGGTGCCAGTTTGTGCGCTCTGCAGCTCTAGTGTGGTTCTTTTCAGTACTTTCTATGGCCAATGCAATCTTCATTGCTGATTTAAAATTTATGTTGAGCTCTGCAAGCAACCTATGTTGAATAGCAGCGTTGCTCATGCCGCAAACTAACCTATCCTGTAACATTTTTTTTAGGATGGCTCCAAAATCACAATATTCAAATAATTGCTTTCATTTAGCAATGTAAGTCATAGTTGATTCACCTGGGGCTCTCAACCTCAAATTAAGTTTGAATCAATAGGGTATGACTAATAGTTGAAGTTGAGCCTTTGTTAAATTCACTATCTCACTAAGTGACTTAGGCACAATTGGAGCTGTAAGGCTACAAATAAAGTTATCGGTCTGACTTTCACAAATATAAAAGAATTGCTTTGCATTTCACTTCTGCACTATTTTGTTTACTTGGAAATAATACCCATGGAGTTCAACATATTGACTGGAATTTTACCGCCTCACCTGCCTCAGGCTGATACAATCCCACTTGATGCCAACAAAGAATGCCATCTCTGACCTAGCACTCACTGGCAAGAAGGTAAAATTCCAACCACTGTGTCCAGTCTTCTATGGAGGAATCAAATGCGTCTACTTGCTCAAACTGAGGCATTCTGGTGAGTACTTTTTTTTAAGAGTTCTTTTAAAACAGAATACTCACAGGTTTCGGGCCAGACGCAGTGCCATGACGATTTTATCCTTGCCACTAGATGTCAAGATGCACTTTTACAGACTTCATTAGTGAACGCAAAAGGTATTTGTAAGAAGAATTGTACATTAGGCTCATGGCTATAGCAATGTCTCTGCCCCAGAACTTGATTCACCAAGGAGTCTTCCAACACTCTGAATACTGATTTACCATGTAATCCTTACTCTGCTTAAAGGGATAGTCACCCACACAAGCAATAATTTATCTGCGGCCATTTTTAAATGTTCAATTGACACCCTGAGTTTCAATATCATTTTTGGGGGAGAAAGTTACAGATTTCTATTACACTTTCTGTGAAAAAATGCTTTCTAATATTATCCACAAATGGGTTTAAAGTCGTTCCCTAAGTTTAAAGTCATTCTCTCCCTGTTCTGGGCTTGCCCAATCAGAGGAAATTGTTTCTCTCTATCTAGCCTATCAAAATCTCACAATCATCTCAAACAGCCCAATCACACAGATAGGAGCGAAAGTAGGCCATTCAGCCCCTCGAGTCTGCTCCACCATTCAACAAGATCATGGCTGCTCTGTTTGTGTTTTAAATTCTACATTCCTATTTACCCCTGGGAACTTTTGATTCCCTTGCCTAACAAAAATTTATCTACCTCTGCCTTAAAAACGTTCAATGATCCCACCTCCATCACCTTCTGGAACTGACAGTTCCAAATTTGCACAACCCTCTGAGAGAAAATATTTTTCCCATTTCTATTTCAAAAGGGCAACCCCTAATTTTAAAATATTTCTCACTCGCTCTAGACTTACCCACAAGAGGAAACATCCTGCCCACGTCCAACTGTCAAGACCATTCAGGATCTTACAGACTTCAATCAACCTACTCCTCACGCTTCTAAACTCCATGGAAAAATACCCAGTCTGTCCAATATTTCTTCACAAGACAACCCGCTCATCCAAGGTATTTGTCTAGCAAACCTCCTGGCAGCCACCTCCACTGCACTTATGTGCTTCTTTAGATAGGGAAACCAGACTATACACAGGATGGAGTTATCCTGTCCTGTCCGCCACGAGAATCATAGTGAATGGGACATGAACCATGCAAAGGTCTGTTGACCTCAGATGGGATTATCTAATCTTGAGGCGATTAAGATTAGATCTTAATCTTAATTGCCTGGAAAGTCCCACCCACAGCTTTCAAGATGTGCTGTCATCAATGTCCTGAACAACTAAGCAAAACTTCTTTATTTTTATGTTCAAATATTTTCCAAATAAAGGATAATATTCCAATAGCCTTCTTAATTACTTGCTTACATTAACACTGCAATTAAGTTACTGTGAAAACGCCCCAGTCACTATACTGTAGGGGTTTGGACAGTGATAGCCTTTTACCTAAGATGGAGAAAGCTAGCACGAGGGGACACAGCTTTAAATTAAGGGGTGATAGTTATAGGACGGATATCAGACGCAGGTTCTTTACCCAAAGGGTGGTTCGGGAGTGGAATGCCCTGCCTGCAGCAGTTGTGGATGCGCCACGTTTGGTGGCGTTTAAGAGGTTAGTTGATAAGTATATGGAAGAGAAGGGAATGGTTTAGTTTGGAGGGGCATTGCTTTTTATATTGGTCGGCGCAACATCGAAGGCCGAAGGGCCTGTTCTGTGCTGTAATGTTCTATGTTCTATGTTCTATGTTCTATATTGTGGTGCCTATTTGGGTTATACTGATAGAGAATTTAACACGGCCAGTATACCTAACCTGCACATCTTTTGGACTGTGGCAGGAAATGGGAGCATCCGGAGGAAACCCATGCAGACACGGGGTGAACATGCATTCTCCTCACAGATAGTAACCCAAGCCGAGAATTGAAGCCTGGTTCCTGGTGCTGTGAGGCAGCAGTGCTAACCACTGCCACCATGCTACCCCACAGAGGTTAGGAGATGGAGATGAAGAAGGATCCCCCAACTCACTTGAGATGAGAAAATATTGCATTTAATTTTGAAATTGCAGTGCAGCCATCAACATGGACACACATATATCACCAGTATTAGGATCAGGCACCTATAGATATTTGTAGGGCACTGTTCATGCTGCATTCAAAGAAAATTAGTTAAAATAGATGAGGGAGAAAGATATATAAAAGCTGATATCATTAGACGAGGAGGAGTAGAGGAGGCCTGGCCAGGTTATGAATGCCAGTATTAACCAGATGGACTGAATGGTCTGTTCCTGTCTGGTAAATTCTATGCAATTGTCTGTCATCTCAGTAAGAATTTAGCAACACCAATTTTTAGTCCAACTGATTTATTTGATAGTAAAATTGCGAGCTTTCAACACTCTTGTGTCTTCCTCAGGCAAATGCAGTGTTCTGGTCTGCAATAGCACACATCAGCACAGACAGTCAGAGATTGCTGATTAGAATGTGAATGCTTACATCTAACCTGCTATTCAAGTGTTAAAGTGGCTAACAATGTGTGTGAAGGGAATCCTGAGCATTGGTTACAGAATTGTGTATTTCCTCCAGACAGCACAGTAAGTGAGGTTTTTTTGCTAACCCAGGCAAGTTACGGGGGTTACAGATAGTGTGTCATGAAGCCAAGATCCCTGTTAAGACCGTCCTCATGTGTGCGGAGCTTGGCTATCAGTCTCCGCTCAGCGACTCTGCGCTGTCGTGTATCACGAAAGCCCCCTTGAAGAACATTTACCCGCAGGTCGGAGGCCGAATGCCCATGACTGCTGAAGTGTTTGCCCACAGGAAGGGAACTGTTTTGCCTGGTGATTGTTGAGCGATGCTCATTCATCCGCTGTCGTAGTGTTTGCATGGTCTCCCCAATATACCATGCTTCGGGACGTCCTTTCTTGCAACGTATTAGGTAGACAACGTTGGCCGAGTTGCAAGAGTATGTACCGTGCACCTGGTGAATGGTATCCTCACGTTTGATGAGGTCGTCCATGTCTATGATCCGGCATGTCTTGCAGAGGTTGCTGTGGCAGGGTTGTGTGGTATTGTGGTCATTGTTCTCCTGAAGGTTGGGTAGTTTGCTGCGAACAATGATCTGTTTGAGGTTGTGTGGTTGTCTGAAAGCAAGAAGTGGGGAGGTGGGGATGGCCCTAGCGAGATGTTCATCATCATCATCAATGATATGTTGAAGATTCCGGTGAAGATGTCGTAGCTTCTCCGCTCCGGGGAAGTATTGGACAACAAAGGGTACTCTGTCCACCGTGTCCGTCTTCTGAGGAGGTCAGTGCGGTTTATCGTTGTGGCACGTCGGAACTGTCGATCGATGAGTCGAGCGCCATATCCTGTTCCCACGAGGGCATCCTTCAGCGTCTGGAGGTGTCTGTCACGATCCTCCTCATCTGAGCAAATTCTGTGTATACGGAGGGCTTGTCCATAGGGAATGGCTTCTTTAACGTGTCTAGGGTGGAAGCTGGAAAAGTGGAGCATTGTGAGGTTGTCTGTCGGTTTGCGGTACAGTGAGGTGCTGAGGTGACTGTCCTTGATGGAGATGTGTGTGTCACAAGAATGCAACTGATTCTGGAGAATAGTCCATGGTGAGTCTGATGGTGGGATGGAACTTGTTGATATCATCATACAGTTGTTTCAATGATTGTTCACCATGAGTCCAAAGGAAAAAGATGTCATCAATGTATCTAGTATATCACGTTGGTTGGAGATCTCGTGTGGTGAAGAAGTCTTGTCAGTATCAGAACAGTTTCTTAGTGTCACTATTGTAATCAGTTTCTTTCCCATGTTGGTTATCCTTGTGTTCACAAGTTAATGATCTAACACTATATTGCCAATCAATGATTAATTGTAATCTATTTTTATTGTGCACTTGTGCCAATCATTACAGGTAAGAAAGAGAGAGACAAACTGTACCTCTTTCCTCTCACCAACTGTCCTTAAGCAGAAGGTGTGCTTAAGAAGAAGTATGCTGTGGCACACACATCCAAACACATACAAACATGCACACACATGCACTCTCACTCACACATATTCACACACACACACTCAGTCACACACTCTCACATTCACACACACACATTCACACAGTCTCTCTCACACACACACACACACTCACACAAACCCACACTCACACACGCATATTCACACACACTCAGTCACACACTCTGACATTCACACACACACATTCACACACTCTATCTCACACACACACACACACACACATACTCACACAAACCCACGCTCACACACACATATTCACACACACACACACACACACACTCAGTCACACACTCTCACATTCACACACACACATTCACACACTCTCTCTCTCTCACACACACACACACACACTCACACAAACGAAAACACATACTCACTCACACACATTCATGCATGCACACTCACACACACATACAACAAGAGGATAGAAGAAGAAAATTTTATAGCTATGGGGAGCAACAGTACAAGAACCACAGAAATGTATGTCCACAGATCTCTGAAGATTAAGGATTGTTAATAGAGTGATGAATAAGGCATATGGGACACTTGCCTTTATTAATCGAAGGCCCCTTTTAAGGGACATCTTGACAAGTACATGAATAAGATAGGAATAGAGGGATATGGTCCCTTGAAGGGTAGAGGTTTTAGTTCAATCAGGCAGCATGGTCAGTGCAGGCCTGGAAGGCCAAAGGGCCTGTTCCTGTGTTGTAATTTTCTTTGTTCTATTACAAAAGCAGAGAAATCATGTTGGAGTTTTGTAGACCTTAGCTGAGGCCACAACTAACGTACTGTGTGCAGTCCTGATCGCACATCATCGGAATGATGTGATTGCACCAGAGGGGGTGCCCAGGAGACTCACAGGATACTGCCTGGGATTGAAGATTTAAGTTATGAAGAAAGGTTGGGTAAGCTTGGATTGTTTCGTAGCTTCTGACTCAGGGACGAGAATGCGACCAACTGAACATAAACGAAAAGAGAGAAGTAAGTTAAGTATTTCATCTGGACCCTCCATTGGATTCTAATTTATTCAGTTATTTTCTTAACCTCAGCTTTTGGAAGATGCACTCTACATTCTAAAATTTCTGATTTTGAATTCTCCTTACCATCCTATCACTCCTTATCCATAATATCTTATAAGATAAATGAAGATAAGTCTTCAATTCTAGGACGAGCAAAAGATCAATACTTAAAATTAAGTTGAAAGTTTTGTTATTAAATATAAACATGAATATAAATTCAGCACAGAGACAGCAGAGGGAGCTCCATGTATACTGACCAGAATCGCTGGCTTTCATCACATCTCCTTTTCTGTCCTGTCCTCTGTCAGACCACACACGTGCTCCGAGCTATGCGAACACATGATGCCATGGATCAGTGCACCAGTTTGGAGCCTGGGTGCTTCTTTTTTTTCCCAAGTACTTTCAATGATTAACAATTTGAACGCAGATTGTTCCAGACACTTGTGATGGCTCATAGAAAGGGGACAAAGCCTCTAAAGGCAAGAAATGTGATGTAAAAATAGAGGTTGTTTTTCAGTTACAAACCAATGTAGGGTGACCACTGGTCCATAAACATCATTAATGCCTTATTTAAATCCAATAGGTTAGTGCTTTTCATGAAAATGATCTGGAAATGCTTTGCAAAGAATTAAGAAAAATCCTACCTGCCTTTCACACACCTCTTAAATGATGATCTGCCCTCACAACACGTTAGAATTGGACAGCACCACAGGAGGACATTTGGTTATTATGTCTCTATAAATAATGGTGGCATAGTGGCACGGTGGCTAGTCTCACAGCGCCAGAGACCCAGATTCAATAAGAATAAATTACTGCGGATGCTGGAATCTGAAACCAAAAGAGAAAATGCTGGATAACCTCAGCAATTCTGGCAGCATCTGTAAGGAGAGAAAAGAGCTGGTGTTTCGAGTCCAGATGACTCTTTGTCAAAGGATTATCTGGACTCGAAATGTCAGTTCTTTTCTCTCCTTACAGATGCTTCCGGACTTGCTGAGATTTTCCTGTGTTTTCTCTTTTGGACCTGGATTCAGTTCTGGCCTTGCCTGTCTGTAAAGTTTACACAATCATCCCGCGTCCTTGTGGGTTTCCTCCAGGTGCTCTGGTTTCTTCCCACATTCCAAAGATGTACAGGTTAGGTGGATTGGCCATGTTAAATTGCCCTTCAATGTTAAGAGGATTAAAAGGGTAAATACACAGGTAAGGCCTGGGATTGATGGTGGTGAAGACTCGACAAAGCAAATGGCCTCCTCCTAGACTGCGAGAATTCTATAATTCTAATTGCTCTACTCTGTTCTTCCTCTGCTCCTTTGTATGTTCTTTTATGTATTTATTTAATTCTCTTCCGCTTTGAAGTTTATTACTTGAACAGTTTCCACCACCCTTCAAGACAGTGCTGTTCAAATCACAATTGACAAAGGGAGAGAGACAGTAGCTTCGTGGTAATATCAATAGACTAGTAATCCAGAGGCCCAGTTAATGTCATGGGAACCAAGGTTCAAATCCTGCCATGACAGCTGCTGGAATTTGAATTCAATTTTTTAAAATCTGGAATTAAGAATCTCTGATGACCGTGAAACCATTGTCGGAAAAACTCATCTGGTTCACTGATATTCCTCAGGCAAGGAAATCTGCTGTCCTTATCTGGTTGGCCTACACGTGATTCCAGAGCCACAGCAACGTGGTTGACTCTCAACTGTCCTCCAAGGGCAACTAGGAATGGGCAACACCCAAGTCCCACAAACAAATAAAACAACAGTGGCCAACAGTTCAAGGGGTAATTTAGAGTGGGCAGCAGGACAATATAATGGTTAACACTGCTGTCTCACAGCACCAAGAACTGAGATTCGATCCCTTGCTTAGGTCACTGTCTGCGCAGAGTCTGCATGTTCTCCCCATGTCTGCGTGGGTTTCCTCTAGGAGCTCAGTTTACTCCCACAGTCTGAAAGATGTGCCAGTTAGGTGAAATAGCCATGCTAAATTCTCACACGGTGTACCCCAACAGGCACTGGAGCATAGTCATAAGAGAGGTAGAATTCTCCGGCCGCACAGGTATAAAAACCAAAACTTTCTACCTGATTGTCAATGGCGTTTGATTCCCAGCTTGGGTAACTAAGTGGAATTTGTATATTCTCCCATGTCTGCGTGGGTTTTTTTTAGATGCTCCAGTTTCCTCCCACATTCCAAAGAACATAGAACATAGAACATTACAGCGCAGAACAGGCCCTACGGCCTTCGATGTTGCGCCGACCAATTAAGAAAAAGCAATGACCCTCTAACCTAAACCATTCCCTTTTCATCCATAAACTTATCTACTAACCTCTTAAATGCCACCAAACTTGGCACATCTACAACTGCAGCAGGCAGGGCATTCCATATCCTTACCACCCTCTGGGTAAAGAACCTACCTCTGACATCCGTCCTATAACTACCACCCCTTAATTTAAAGCTATGTTTCCTCGTGCTAGCTTTCTCCATCCTAGGAAAAAGGCTATCACTGTCCACCCTATCTAAACCTCTAATCATCTTGTATGTTTCAATATGTGCGGACTAAGTGAATTAGCCATGCTAAGTTGCCCTTAGTATCAGGGGGACTAGCTAGGGTTAATGCATGAGGTTTGGGAATAGGCCCTAGGTGTGATTGTAGTCGGTGTAGATTCAGTGGGCTGAATGGCCTCCTTCTGCGCTATAAGGATTCTATGACTTGATGTATTTCACATAAACAGAAAAATCCTAACCCTGACACTGAAATTTTCTTTATTTCCCATTCCTTCAGAACAATGCAATAAGTAAAGATTCAGTTTGAGATAGGTAGCTGATCCCTGTTATGATGGATCATTAAGGTATATAGCTGAAAGGTAGCAGTGACTTGTCACTGCAATATGGAAAGTGGAACTGTACGCTGGCTTACCCTTATCCAATCAAAGGTCAAGGTGTGGTGAAAGGTGGGGCAAGATTTCAGGCAATCTTTTGTTCAGTTTGGCCAGATTCCTGTCAAGACGATGGGAGTCCCAGCTGCTGGCTGGAGAACCAACAAGAGCCTGTGCTGTTACCTTTTGAGGAAGCCCACCACTCACGTACTTGACTGGCCAGCGGTGGGCTTCCCCTCATGGTTCAGAACCTCAAACGCAGAAGTCCCACTTACCAAGGAGTGATCAAGCTCAACAGCAACTTTAGTCTTCTCTATGAAGTTGACTACGATCCACTCCAAGGACACAACATTCTCAGAGCAACTTGCAATGGTTAATAAACAGCTATTCTTATCTCCTCAGAACAAATTGATTAAATATGATTTTACAGAACATTAAGGAATCATGGAGCTTTATAAGATCAAAGGACCACTTCCTTTTTACTTTGAATTGTTTGTAAAGTGGACTCTGTAATGGATGAGATTCCATTTCCATAGCAACTCTTGGACTCTGCTGTTTACAGCAATTAGACAGTATCTTCAGTGTAGAATTGTAACTGTGTTCCCCGTCAAAGAGCAAGTTCTTAGAGTGTCATATGACCCATTCAACTAACAGGACCAGAGCGTGCAAATTGTGGGGCTGTGTGTGAGTTTTCCTTGCAGTATTAGGAATTTGGAGTCGTGGAGTACGATAGCCTTTATATCACTCACTGTACATAGTGACTACCTTAGGGCAGCATGATGTTAGAGTGTTTAGCACTGCCTCACAATGCCAGGGACCTGAGTTTGATTCCCAGCTTGGATCACTGTCTATGCGGATTCTGCACATTCTCTCTGTGACCACGTGAGTTTCCTCTCTGTGCTCCGGTTTCCTCCCATGGACTGCTGATCATAGAATCGTAGAATCCCTACAGCGCAGAAGGAGGCCTTTTGGCCCATTGAATCTACACCAATAACAATCCCATTCAGGCCCTATCTTCGTAACCCCATGCATTAATCCCAGCTAGTTCCCCCTGACACTAAGGGGCAATTTAGCAGGGCCAATTCACCTAACCAGCACATTTTTGGACTTTGGGAGCAAATTGGGGCACCCGGAGGAAACCTTCACGAGCAGAGGAAGAATGTGCTTTGGCCATGCTAAATTCTCCCTCAGTGTACCTGAACAGGTGCCAGAGTGTGGCGACTGGGGGATTTTCACAGTAACGTCATTGCAATATTAATGTAAGCCGACTTGTGACCATAATAACTTTAAAGCATTTTGCCTGAAACTTCAAGTGCTGAGATTTTTCGATGAGCAGCCAACTCCTTGTGCCAGCAGTTCTCACACTCACCCACCCCACACCTGCACATTAGATACACACACGCATAAATACTCCAACCTGTTCTCACAAAAGCACCACTACAACCCATTGTGTATTAAATTATCAGCTTTCCTTTCATTTCATCGCTCAGTGGTAACTGCTTGTTATTTGAAGATATTGATCTTATTTCAAAGCAGCTGGCGAATTATGAGGTGTGAATGGTTCTCCTCTCAGCTATCTTTTTTTCACATTCGAATACAAAACTGTACTCTGAACTTACTGAGCGTGCTTGGAACGGTATAATCATAAAGCGTTACTGCACCGAATCCCTGTCAGACACTCTCTTGAGGTGGATGTAAAAGATTTTCTTGAATAGTTAGGTGAACAGGACGTAATTCTCCTTGTGTGATGGCCACCAATTGTCCATCAAACATTACCCAAAACAGCTGCAAAATACCCTGGATGCTAGAATCTGAATAAAAACAGAAAATGCTGGAAAATCTCAGCTTGTCTGACAACATATTGTGAGAGAGAATGGAGTCACGATTTACAATCTGGATGACCCTTCAACAGAATCATAGAGTTCCAACTTCTCCATGCTGTCTCTTTGTTTAAGAGACATTAAGAATCTTGTAACTAACTTATATAGTTAGTTACAAGAAATTAGAAAACATAGATAATTGGATTTCCATTTTTAAAAATTTGCTCATAGCGTGTGGGCACTGTTGACAATGCCAAAATATATGCTCATTCCTAATTGCTAAGCTAGTCCCAATTGCCCACATTTGGCCCATATACCTCTTTACCTATCTTTACCCTTATAATTGTCTAAATGCTTTTTGAAAAAAAAGTACCCATCTCTACTGCTACTTCTGGCAGCTTGTTCCAGATACTCACCAGCCTGTGTGTAAAACAATTACCCCTCAAAACACTTCAGTATCTCTCCCCTCTCACCTTAAACCTATGCCTTCTAGTTTGAGACGCCCTTAGCATTGGGAAAAGATATTAACTATCTGACTGATCTATGTCCCTCATTATTTTATAGACCTCCATAAGATCACCCCTCTAGAGAAAAAAGTCCCTGTCTATCTAGCCTCTCCTTGTAACTCAAACCATCAAGTCCCCTTAGCATCCTAGAACTTTTTCTTCTTATTCATTTGTGGGACATGGGTGCTGCGGGCTGGCCAGCATTTATTGCCTGAGGGCAGTTGAGAGTCAACCACATTTTCGTAGCTCCAGAATTGCATGTAGGCCAGACCAGGTAAGGACAGCAGATTTCCTTTCCAAAAGGACATTGGTGAACCAGATGGTTTTTTTCCAACAATTAACAATGGTTTCATGGTCATCAGTAGATTCTTAATTCCAGATTTTTTTTTGTATTGAATTCAAATTCCACCATCTGCCTTGGTAAGATTCAAAGCCAGGATCCCAGAGCTGTTTGCAATATCTCACCTTTATTCTAATTGGTCACTTCAGTTCCCTCGTTACAGCAATGAGAGCATTTTGAAAAAAAATCCTTGACCATCTGGAGGCTGTTAAAGACACTATGGAAATGTAAGTATTTTCTTGATACGTTTATAGTGGAAATACTTATATAGTTAGTTACAAGAAATTAGAAAACATAGATAATTGGATTTCCATTTTTAAAAATTTGCTCATAGCGTGTGGGCATTGTTGACAATGCCAAAATATATGCTCATTCCTAATTGCTGCTGAGAAGGTGATGGCGAACTGCCATCCTGAACTAATGTAGGTGGTACACCCACAGTGCTGTTAGGAAAAGAGTTCCAAGGTAGTCACCCAGCGACAGTGAAGGAACAGCAGTGTATATCCAAGTCAGAATGGTGCATAACTTAGAATCATAGAATCCCTACAGTACAGAACGAGGCCATTCTGCCCATCGAGCCTGCACCAACAATAATCCTACCACCCCCTACCGCCCCCTCCCACGCCAACCAATCCCCCACTCCACCAACTCCGACCCGACCCCACTCAATCCATCCCCCACCCCACTCAATCCATCCCCCACCCTTCCAACCTGATCTCTACTCCCTCACCTCTGACTTGCCACCCCACCCCAGCATATGATCAATCTGATTCAGGAAGGTTTGACCAAACACACACTTATGTATCTTAGTACAGGTCACATAAAGTCATAGGTGTTTACAGCATGGAAACAGGCTCTTTGGCCCAACTTGACAATGCCACCCAGTTTTGACTACTAAGCTGGATGCAATTGCCTGCATTTAGCCCATATCCCTCTACACCCATCGAACCCATTAAAGTGATGGAATGCTTTTTAAGAAACAAAATTGTACCTGCCTCTCCTACTACCTCTAACAGCTTTTTCCAAACAGTCACCACTCTGTGTGAAAAAATTGCCCCTCTGAACCCTTTTGTAAACTTCCCCCTCAATTTTGAGAAAGTGACCAGAGAGGTGGATGGGGGTAAGGCGGTTGATGTAGTATATATGGACTTTAGTAAGGCTTTTGATAAGGTGGCCCATGGAAGACTTCTACAGAAAATGCAGATGTGTGGAATAGAGGGTGATTTAGCTAATTGGATTATAAATTGGCTGGCAGATAGAAGACAGAGGGTGGTGGTTGATGGGAGATATTCATCGTGGAGTTCGGTGACGAGTGGTGTGCCTCAGGGGTCTGTTTTGGGGCCCCTGCTGTTTGTAATTTTTATAAATGATCTGGATGAGGGTATTGAGGGATGGATCAGTAAATTTGCAGATGATACTAAAGTTGGTGGTGTGGTAGATAGTGAAGAGGGGTGTTTTAGTTTACAGAGTGACTTGGACAAGTTGCAGAGCTGGGCCGAGAGGTGGCAAATGGAGTTTAATGTGGAAAAGTGTGAGGTAATGCACTTTGGCAGGAACAATAAATGTGTAGAGTATAGGGCTAATGGTAGGGCTCTTAATAGTGTTGAGGAACAGAAGGATCTTGGTGTATGTGTCAATAGATCCCTGAAAGTAGGCAGTCAAGTGGATAAAGTTGTTAAGAAGGCTTATGGAGTCTTAGCTTTTATTGGTAGGGGGATTGAATTTAGGAGCCGCAGCATCATGTTGCAGCTGTACAAAACTCTAGTGCGGCCGCACTTGGAGTATTGTGTGCAGTTCTGGTCGCCACATTATAAGAAAGATGTGGAGGCATTGGAGAGGGTACAGAGGAGGTTTACCAGGATGTTGCCTGGTATGGAGGGCAGGTCCTATGAAGAGAGGTTGAAGGATTTGAGGTTGTTTTCGTTAGAAAGGAGGCGGCTAAGAGGGGATCTTATTGAAGCATATAAGATGATTAGAGGTTTAGATAGGGTGGACAGTGATAGCCTTTTTCCTAGGATGGAGAAAGCTAGCACGAGGGGACACAGCTTTAAATTAAGGGGTATGAGTTATAGGACGGATATCAGAGGTAGGTTCTTTACTCAAAGAGTGATTAGGGAGTGGAATGCCCTGCCTGCAGCTGTTGTAGATGCGCCAAGTTTGGTGGCGTTTAAGAGGTTAGTTGATAAGTATATGGAAGAGAAGGGAATGGTTTAGTTTGGAGGGGCATTGCTTTTTATTTTGGTCGGCACAACATCGAAGGCCGAAGGGCCTGTTCTGTGCTGTATTGTTCTATGTTCTATGTTCTATGTTCTAACTTAAATGTATGCCCTCTAGCTTTAGACACCCCTACCTTCAGGAAAAGACATTGACTATCTAGCTGATCTATGCCCGTTATTATTTTATAGATTACTATAAGATCATCCCTAAGTCTCCTATGCTCCAGGGCAAAAAGTCCTCGTCTAACCAGTCTCTTCTTATAACTCAAATCATCAAGTCCTGGGAGAATTCTAGTAAGTTGAAAGCGGGTGCGAGGTAGCAATCTTTCAGTGATTGTTGCTCCAAGGAAGCTGTGACCCAATGTGTCACCAACATGCACACTGACTGGTTCCGAGTTTAGATGAACATAAGAACGTAAAAGAACAGAAGAACTAAGAGCAGGAGTAGGCCATCTGGCCCCTTGAGCTTGCTCCGTCATTCAATAAAATCATGGCTGATCTTTTCGTGGATTCAACTCCACTTACCCGTCCACTCATAACTCTTAATTCCTTTACTATTCAAAATTTTATCTATCCTTGCCTTAAAAACATTCAATGAGGCAACCTCAACTTCTTCACTGGGTAGGGAATTCCACAGATTCACAACCTTTTGTGTGAAGAAGTTTCTCCTCAACTCAGTCCTAAATCTGCTTCCCCTTATTTTGAGGCTATGCCTCCTAGTTCTAGTTTCACCCACCAGTGGAAACAACTTCCCTGCTTCTATTTTATCTATTCGGTAGATGTCTTTTATGTTAATGAAACAATGTGCTCAAACTCAAAATTTTGAACTTGCTAGACAGGCACTATGTAAACAGTGCAGATTAGAAACTACATTTAAAGTCAAAGTTTATTTATTAGGCACATATAGGCCTACATTAATACTGCGATGAAGTTACTGTGAAAATCTCCTCATCACCACACTCCAGTGCCCATTCGGGTGCACTGAGGGAGATTTAGCATGGCCAATTCACCTAACCAACATGTCTTTTAGACTGTGGGGGGAAACCGGAGCACACAGAGGAAGCCCATGCAGACACGGGGAGAATGTGCAGACTCTGTACAGATAGGAAAGCCAAGAGTTGAACCTGAGTCCCTGGCGCTGTGAGGTAGCCAGTGTGCTATCATGCTGCCCTGGCGCTTGCATTTTTATAGCACCGTTCGCTGTGTCAGGATGTTCCAGAGCTCCTCACAGTCAATGACGTACTTTCAAGTGTATTCATTGTGGTGAAGCTGGCAGATTCCTCTCGGGTAAAGGTTACAGGTAAGCTTGTAGCGCTTCTGTGATCGCTGGTGACTGAAGACGCCAATTCCCGATTATACAAGTTCCTGTGCGGTTGGGGCATACTCGTGTTTTGGATGGGCTCTGATGTGAGCAAACTCTTCCCCTCCTCCTCACCTTGCTTCAGCAATCCCATGTGTATTTGTCTGAAACTTGCAGGTTGTTTTACTGACTTCTGTGCGCCAGCTCTCTCTCCCACACCTGCTGCTCAGTGTCAGCCAAGAAGGCTGTCTATACAGCTGGTCTTTGAATCATTTGTGAGGTGCACCTTAATCTCGCTTACCAGAGCATAGTTCACCCTCACCACACTGTTCCTGGCACTGTTATAATGTAGGAAATATCTATGTGTATAAACTCATATTTATATGCATAAAATTAATGTTAGCATTCCTGTTTGTGTATATATAATATCTCAACATTTGTCTGTATATATTTATACGTATACATAGTTCCAAATATCCACTTTGAAAGTTCCTAATGCAGTGTGATGTTAAAAGGATTAACATTGAGTTGGCTTAAAGCCTACAATTCAATTTAGAAGTTAATGCCACACTGGATTCTTTTCCAGAATCCCATTTCATCTAAAGGGGCAAATTGTAAACCAACAAAGGCATGGTTACTGTTTTCTCATTAATAAGTAGCAGATTTTTTGTCAGCCAAGAAACCTCAGTTCTTTTGGCACTTTAATAATTGGAATAAACACTAACCTAGACTTGAAAGGAACCGGCCCTCTTCCTCAAAGTGCTCCTTTAAGTCTAGCCCTTGGGAGGGTAAATCAGATCCAATGTGTAAAAAGTAGGCTTGAGAAGCCAATTGGCTTTTTTTTGTATCGTAAGACTAGGAGCAGCTTGAGCCTTTTTATTGATGGTTCGTTTCTTTTTACATCTGTGTAAATCACATTAATAGCCAAACTTAAGTGATTTACAATCCAATCCCTTATTTGTTAACTAGTTAAAAAAAGTTGAACACCTGTGCCTGAGATTAAATCATGTACAAACGTATTTGTGGTGATTAGCATGTTGGCTGTCTTATGTAATATGTTCTCCAATGTGACTTAAGAGTGTCAATTATGAGACAAGGATTGGCAAAAGAATTATATGGAGTCTTTAATTTCATTTGATTTCATTTATTATTGTCACATGTATTAGCATATAGTGAAAAGTGTTGTTTCTTGCGTGCCATACAGACAAACCGTGCCATTCATAGAGAAGGAAACAAGAGAGTGCAGAATGTAGTGTTACAGTTATACCTAGGGTGTAGAGTAAGATCAACTTAATGTGAGGTAGATCCATTCAAAAGTGTGACAGCAGCAGGGAAGGAGCTGTTCTTGAGTTGGCTGATATGTAGCCTCAGACTTTTGTATCTTTTTCGTGATGGAAGAAGGTGGAAGAGAGAATGTCCAGGGTGCGTGGTGTCCTTAATTATTCTGCTTTGTCAAGGCAGTGGCAAGTATGGACGGAATCAATGGATGGGAGGATGTTTGCATGATAGATTAGGCTATATTCATGACCTTTTGTAGTTTCTTGCTGCCTTGGACAGAGCAGGAGTTATACCAAACTGTGATACAGTCAGAAGGAATGCTTTCTATGGTACATCTGTAAAAGTTATTGAGGGTCGTAGCTAACATGCCAAATTTCATTAGCCTTCTCTAAAGAACATTTAGGTCTCTTAATTTAAAGTTAAGACTAGATACAAAAAATGTTAAACAGGTTGGCATGTGTGTCAGAGGTCTGCACTTCATAGAATTCCCTACACTGCCAAAGAGTCTGCGCAGCCTATCAAACCTACATTGACTCTCTGACAGATTATCCATTCAGGCCTGCTCATCCTCCATGTCCCCACATCCCCACATAGCCAATCCATCTGACCTATACACCTTGGGACAAAAAAAGGGAGAATTTAGCATGGCCAACTCACATCTTTCGGATGGTGGGAGCAAACCGGGACTCCCAGAGGAAACCCACTTAGACAAAGGAAGAACAAACTAACTCCACACAGTTAGTGGCCCAATGTCAGAATTGAGCCCAGGATGCTGGCACTGTGAGGTAGCACTGCTAACGGCTGTGCCAACGTGCTGCCCATTTGATGTGATATCCAATCTAGAGGTGTTAACGATTGACAATAGTTTGGGATACACTTCCTTAAAGAACAAAGAAAATTACAGCACAGGAACAGGCCCTTCAGCCCTCCAAGCCTGCACTGACCATGCTGCTCATCCAAACTAAAACCCCTTACCTTTCTGGAAACCATATCCCTCTATTCCCAACCTATTCATGTGTTTGCCAAAATGCCCCTTATAAGTCACTACCATATCCACACCCATTACCTCTCCTGGCAATGAGTTCCAGGCATCCACTACTCTCTGTGTAAAAAATCGCCTCATACATCTCCTTTAAACCTTGCTCCTCACAAGCCGATACACCTAACCTGCATGTCTTTCAGACTGTGGGAGGAAACCAGAGCACCCAGAGGAAACCCACACAGACATGAGAAGAACATGCAGATTTGCACAGACAGTGATCTAAACTAGGAATTGGCCCCGGCTCCCTGGTGCTATGAGGTAGCAGTGCTAACCAGTCTACTGCTATGCTGCCCTTTAAGCAGCAGCTAAATTAACTTTCACTCCCTATTTATAGAAATGTTGCAATTTGATGCATGTAGGCTTGAGAAGCCAATTGGCTTTTTTTTGTATCGTAAGACTAGGAGCAGCTTGAACCTTTTTATTGATGGTTCATTTCTTTTTACATCTGTGTAAATCACATTAATAGCCAAACTTAAGTGATTTACGATCCAATCCCTTATTTGTTAACTAGTTAAAAAAAGTTGAACACCTGTGCCTGAGATTAAATCATGTACAAACGTATTTGTGGTGATTAGCATGTTGGCTGCCTTATGTAATATGTTTTCCAATGTGACTTAAGAGTGTCAATTATGAGACAAGGATTGGTAAAAGAATTATGTGGAGTCTTTAATTTCATTTTAATTTCATGCCCCCTATTAATTGACTCTTCCACCCTGAGAAAAAGCTTCTGACTATTCTCTCTGTCCATGCTATCATAATCTTTTAGACTTCTATCAGGTCACCCCTCAGCCTCCATCGTTCCAGTGAGAACAAACCAAATTTCTCCAACTTCTCCTCATAGCTAATGCCCTCCATAACTGGCAACATCCTGGTAAATCTTTTCTGTACTCTCACCAAAGCCTCCACAATGGTACATCATATCACAATATTCCCTCTTTATTTCTCAACTAGATATTCAGCAATCGAACTATTTACATGAATGCAAAAGAAAATACATTGGGAGGGATTTTACTGCCTTGCTCAGACAAGGCTCATAAAATCGTGCCCAAGCCTATTGGAGAATTCAATGTGAACCTCTGTGAATTCCAGGCAGGCGAGGTGGTAAAATTCTAGCCAATGAGTCTGTATATACTCGTATACAGAGCAATGGGTTTACAAATCTCTGAAACAAATCAGAGGTTTGGTTATCTGACCAGACTTAGATTTGGGTTATCTTGATTGGAGGCTGCTTATATTTTCCAGCGGCTGACTATGGATGGATTGCTTGTGTTGCATTTTCTGCTTGCAATAGGAATACTGACTTGGTATCTGTTTCATTGCGCTGTGATTCCATTGGGGTTTGTACTTGAAATGATCTTTCTGGGCACTTGCCGGTGATATCTGCTGAATTCCAAGTACCATCAAACTTATTGTCTGGTGTTCAAGTCAGGTAAGTCTTCAACCACATGCTGGTCATGTGTATTTCTATCTTTTTTTTTGATTCATACACCTTATACTCCTGGGTGTATCAATGAATGATGACTGGGGAGTGTTGGTACACTCGTCTGCTGAGCATCCTGCTTGAGGCAGTATTGATTGACAATAATTACACACCCTTGGAGATACATGCATCAAATTGCAACATTTCTATAAATAGGGAGTGAAAGTTAATTTAGCTGCTGCTTAAAGGGTAGCGTGGCAGTAGACTGGTTAGCACTGCTACCTCATAGCACCAGGGAGCCAGGGTCAATTCCTAGTTTAGATCACTGTCTGTGCAAGTCTGCATGTTCTTCTCATGTCTGTGTGGGTTTCCTCAGGGTGCTCTGGTTTCCTCCCACAGTCTGAAAGACATGCAGGTTAGGTGTATCGGCTGTGCTAAATTCTCCCTCAGTGTACCCGAACAGGTGCCTGAGTGTGCTGACTAGTGGATTTTCACAACAACCTAATTGCAGGGTTACTGTACATCTCTAAAAAATAAATTAATTAAAAACCTTGCTAAATGCAGATTCAGGGTTAACCCAGTTCTCTATGTGGGTCACTTGCTCACAACCGATGGCATGAAGCCAGGTCCAGACAAGGCAACAGCTATAGATAAATGGCCATCCCTGTGGACAGGCATGCTTTACAGTGCTTCCTTGGTATGACAAACTATCTTTCCAAGTTAACATAGAACATAGAACATTACAGCACAGAACAGGCCCTTCGGCCTTCGATATTGCGCCGACCAATATAAAAAGCAATGCCCCTCCAAACTAAACCATTCCCTTCTCTTCCATATACTTATCAACTAACCTCTTAAACGCCACCAAACTTGGCGCATCTACAACTGCTGCAGGCAGGGCATTCCACTCCCGAACCACCCTTTGGGTAAAGAACCTGCCTCTGATATCCGTCCTATAACTATCACCCCTTAATTTAAAGCTGTGTCCCCTCGTGCTAGCTTTCTCCATCCTAGGAAAAATTTGTATTTTTGTATTTTGAGTATATATTTGTATTTTGAGTATAGGGCTAATGGTAGGGCTCTTAATAGTGTTGAGGAACAGAAGGATCTTGGTGTATGTGTCAATAGATCCCTGAAAGTAGGCAGTCAAGTGGATAAAGTTGTTAAGAAGGCATATGGAGTCTTAGCTTTTATTGGTAGGGGATTGAATTTAGGAGCCGCAGCATCATGTTGCAACTGTACAAAACTCTAGTGCGGCCGCACTTGGAGTATTGTGTGCAGTTCTGGTCCCCACATTATAAGAAAGATGTGGAGGCATTGGAGAGGGTACAGAGGAGGTTTACCAGGATGTTGCCTGGTATGGAGGGCAGGTCCTATGAAGAGAGGTTGAAGGATTTGAGGTTGTTTTCGTTAGAAAGGAGGCGGCTAAGAGGGGATCTTATTGAAACATATAAGATGATTAGAGGTTTAGATAGGGTGGACAGTGATAGCCTTTTTCCTAGGATGGAGAAAGCTAGCACGAGGGGACACAGCTTTAAATTAAGGGGTATGAGTTATAGGACGGATATCAGAGGTAGGTTCTTTACTCAAAGAGTGATTAGGGAGTGGAATGCCCTGCCTGCAGCTGTTGTAGATGCGCCAAGTTTGGTGGCGTTTAAGAGGTTAATTGATAAGTATATGGAAGAGAAGGGAATGGTTTAGTTTGGAGGGGCATTGCTTTTTATTTTGGTCGGCACAACATCGAAGGCCGAAGGGCCTGTTCTGTGCTGTAATGTTCTATGATCTATGTTCTAAAAAGGCTATCACTGTCCACCCTATCTAAACCTCTAATCGTCTTATATGTTTCGATAAGGTCCCCTCTTAGCCGCCTCCTTTCTAATGAAAACAAGTTAATTCCTTGTTACAGGGAGGTTGGTTGACCTCTTTGTCAGCTCCTCTACCAGGAAGTCTCTTGGTGCTGGCAAAAACACTTAGAAAGCATCTGAATATGCCTGGGATCACCTAGATTACTTTACAGTTCCAGTCTGTGAGACATGCCCAGACAGAGTCTACCCTCAACAGCACAGCAATTATTCCCCAACTGCACTAAGACCTCAATTCCTCCTGCCAAGACTCTATTGTAGTCCAACCGCAAAACCAATGAGTGGTGTCCCAAGGAATGCTAAGATTACAATACTCACAGACATGGCCCTCTAACACCTAGCCCACATACAGACATGACAAATTGGTGTTGCACACAGCAACGTCCCGCAGACGAACAGTTATTGTTTGCATATTCAGTTGCATTTCATGACCACCGGTTATCTCAATTTAAACATGAAAGATGTAGACTGGGTAGTCACATGATGACGTGAGTACTTAAAAGATCATCTGACAGAACATAGAACATAGAACATTACAGTGCAGTACAGGCCCTTCGGCCCTCGATGTTGCGCCGGCCAGTGGACCCTCTAACCTAAACTATTCCAATATCATCCATATGCCTATCCACTGAACATTTGAATGCCCCCAAAGTAGGCGAATCCACAACTGCTGCTGGCAGGGCATTCCACGCCCTCACCACCCTCTGTGTGAAGAACCTGCCTCTGACATCCGTCCTATAACTACCACCTCTTAATTTAAAGTTATGTCCCCTCGTGTTGGTCATCACCATCCGAGGAAAAAGGCTCTCACTATCCACCCTATCCAATCCCTTGATCATCTTATATGCCTCAATTAGGTCACCGCGTAACCTTCTTCTCTCTAATGAAAATAATCTCAGGTTCCTCAGCCTTTCCTCATAAGGCCTTCCCACCATACCAGGCAACATCCTGGTAAACCTCCTCTGCACCCTTTCCAATGCTTCCACATCTTTCTTATAATGCGGCGACCAGAACTGTACGCAATACTCCAAGTGCGGCCGCACCAGAGTTTTGTACAGTTGTAACATAACCTCACGGCTCCTAAATTCAATCCCTCTACCAATAAAAGCTAACACACCGTACGCCTTCTTAACAACTTTATCAACCTGGGTGCCAACTTTCAAAGAGCTATGTACTTGTACCCCAAGATCCCTCTGCTCGACAACACTATTAAGGGTCCTTCCATTAGCCCTATATTTCATATGCCTGTTATTCCTACCAAAGTGAATCACCTCACACTTATCCGTATTGAATTCCATTTGCCACCTCACGGCCCAGCTCTGCAACCTATCTATGTCCCTTTGCAAACTGTAACATCCATCCTCGCTGTCTACAACTCCCCCCACTTTGGTATCGTCAGCAAATTTACTAATCCAACCCTCTACACCCTCATCTAGGTCATTTATAAAAATGACAAACAGCAGTGGCCCTAAAACAGATCCTTGAGGTACACCACTTGTAACTGCACTCCAGGTTGAATATTTCCCATCAACCACCACCCTCTGTCTTCTATCAGCTAGCCAATTCCTAATCCAAACTGCTAAATCACCTTCAATCCCATGCATCTGCACTTTCTGCAGTAGCCTACCATGGAGAACCTTATCAAACGCTTTGCTAAAATCCATATACACTACATCAACTGCCTTACCCTTATCTACCTCTTTGGTCACCTCCTCAAAAAACTCAATAAGGTTTGTGAGGCACGACCTACCCTTCACAAAACCGTGCTGACTATCCCTAATCAATTTATTTCTCTCTAGATGCTTATAAATCCTATCCCTTATAATTCTTTCCAAGACCTTGCCCACAACAGAAGTCAGGCTCACCGGTCTATAATTTCCAGGATGGTCCCTACTAGAAGTGTGGGAATTCTTCCTGCAGTGCGGGCATTGTAAAAATGTGTAAAAACTGTTCAGATTAATGAATAAACTTGGTTGCTAGGCATTGGAATCCAGCACTTCTACAGCCGTATAAGAAGTCTCACAATACCAGGTTAAAATCCAACAGGTTTATTTGGAATCACAAGCTTTCTGAGCACTGCTTCTTTATCAGGTAAGTTGGGCTTTAACCTGGTATTATGAGGCTTCTTATTGTGCCCACCCTAGTCCAAAGCCAGCATCTCCACACCATTCTCCACACCTTGGCCAGGGTATGGCCTTCTTAGCAGACGGTCCTGGTCAGTTAAAAATTGTACAATCTAACATCGGATATGGGGCATTCTGGAGTGGATTAGACATGGAAGATCGTAGCTCAATGCTTGCAGCTTCAGTGATGATTGTACACCTGGTAAATGATGGAGTAGAATGTAAATGTCTCTTCCCAAAGCCAGATCTCTAATCACTGTTCTTCACACAGTTTGACCTTGTACAGGGTGCAGTTAGAAATGCTGATTACCACTAATTCTGCCAGTTGCTGCATTTGAGTGAAACTGAGAAATTAAAAGAGACAGGTCCCAACTTTCTGAATGTGTATTCTGCTAACTAATTGCTCTTGTGTTTTCAAGTATCAGGACTTAAGGTGTGGAATTCCTTTCTTAAACCTCTTTGACTAACTGGAATCATTGAATCCTACTGTGCAGAAGGAGGCCATTTGGCCCTTTGGGCCTGCACTAACAGCAAACCAAGCCAGGCCCTATTCCCTTAGCTGCACGTCTTCACCCTACCTATCCCCCTGACACTAACAGGGTGGGGGAGGGTTAGTGTTGATTCCTGGGGGTGACTGGCAGCTCGTGGCAATGGGATTACCACTTCTGGGATCTGACCAGCTTGTGGCCACTTATGTGTCTGAGAGGGACATAATACCTTCTTCCCGCTGGAGGCAACTGTAAGAAATGTATTTGTCTTGTATTATCTATGAGGCTATGTTTGGAATCAGGTCTGTTTATACGATGCTGATTTGTCTGCATCAAACAGCTCACATGCTGAGAATACAGACTAATAATTGACCTTAGCCAATGGGGTGCTTATTTTAATCTGATTTTAGTTTAGATTTGTTTTTTTCCCTGGTGTTTCAGAGTAGGGTTTTGATTAGGGTGATTGACAATCATGTGCTCATGAGAGCAGCTAAACTTATAGGGAACAGCAAGCAGTTGTTTTGGGACCACAAGTTTTCACTCTGTGCATTAATGATCCGGAAGATGGAAAATTTGCTAAATTTCCAGATGATACAAAGATATGTAGAGGGACAGGTAATGTTGAGGAAGCGGGAAGGCTGCAGAATAACTTAGACAGGTTAGGAGAGTGGGCAAAGAAGTAGCAGATGGAATATAATGTGGGAATTTGCAAGATTGTGCACTTAGAAGGAAGAATCAAGGCATTGCCTATTTTCTAAATGGAGAAAGGTATTGGAAATCTGAAGCAAAAAAGGGATTTGGGAATCCTGTTCAAAACTGTCTCAAGATTAACATTCAGGTTTAATTGGCAGTTAGGAAGGCAAATTCAGTGTTAGCATTCACACTGAAAGGGATAAAATCCAAGAGCAGGGATGTACTGCTGAGGTTGTATAAGGTTCTGGTCAGATTCCATTTGGAATATTATAAGCAGTTTTGGGCCCCATACCTAAGGAAGGATGAGCTGGCCTTGGGAAGGATCCAGAAGAGGTTTGCAAGAATGATCCAAGGAATGAAGGGTTTGTCATCTGAGAGGTTGCTGAGGAGTCTGGGTCTATACTCAATGGAGCTTAGAAAGGGATCTAATTGAAACTTAGAGAATACTGAGAGGCCTCAATGGAATGGATGCGGAGAGGATGTTTTCACAAGTGGGAGAGACTAGAACTTGAGGACACATCCTCAGATTGAAGGGACATTCCTTTAAAACTGAGATGAGGAGGAATTTCTTCATCCAGATGGTGGTGAATCTGTGGAACTCATTAGTTCACAAGATAGATAAGTTCTTGATCAATAAGGGTTATGGGGAGAAGGCAGGAGAATGGGGATGACAGTTATGATTGAATGATGGAACAGATTCGATGGGCTGAATGGCCTAATTCTGCTTCTATATCTTAAGTTTTATGCTTTCTACTTGGTTCTGAAAGAAGCAAGAGACATCTCTATCTCTCTCTCTCTGAAAGCTGCTGTTTGGGTGTCAGAATTCTGATATCTTTCAGCTTGTCAGTATCTCCCTCTCTAGAAATGTACAAAGGCCTGAGTTGTTTGTTAACAGACTTTAGAAGAGGAGTTTAAGTCGATAAAAGGAATATTGCTTAAATTGGAACCAATAAAGGATAGATTAGCAGTTAATTGTATCTTGTCATGTTTAGTTGTTTCAGTTAGTAAATGTTAAACTAATTCATTCATTGTAGTTAAACTTAGAAAAAAAACTTCCAAGTGTGTCAGTAGAATCTTTCCCTGGAGTGAAGCACCTTATCCTCACACTAAATCTGTCAGGGTCTAGTCAGACTTATAACATACTTTGGGGTTTCTGTTCTGGTACCATAACACAACACAGGTCACTTGCTGTCTCTCGGGCCAGAGAGCAAGACCCCCTAGCTCATGCACAATCTTTTAAATAAGAGGTGAAAGTACGGCAGTTTGAATGATGACTGAAATACCAGGCAGAAGATAAGGTCCATCATTTGATTGCAGACTGAGAGACCCCCCTCCATTCTTCTTATGCATGCTCGCCATTCGTATGTCATGCCAGCAAATTCTGACTACAACTTCTGGCTGCTCTGCGCTGTACTCAAACTCTTGTTTTTGATGATATGAAGCAATTACCCTTTCGTTGTTGATTCAGTTTTGGCGCTCAGTGATAAATAGTTTATAATATTTGCGGAGCTTTCAAACTGACTGCACCTTGTTTCACTCTGCACTGAGACAACACACTTGAATCATAGCATGATGCAGCAGAAAAGGATACCATTCAGCACATTATGCATGCCCTGAAATCGTTCAAACATATTTAAAATCAATAGACAAGACAGTTTTATTAGTGAGTAATAAAAACAAAAGGAAAACAGAACAGACCAAGAGAACAGGGCTAAAAATAAAATATTTGAAAGATCATGGAATGGTCGGGTTGGTTATAGTTTCATTAGCATCTGACAATGGCTGAGCCCAAGATGCTAACAATCTATTTAAAGCTTTGGCAATTAAATATATTTTGACCAACAGCAGTTTTAGACAGAAGGGCTATGCTGAATGTTCCTCAGCTGCTCTCTGGAGTCTGTTCTACTTGTGGAATCATTGTTTTAATCAGCGATGCTAAATCCCAAAGTTGATTGCAATTAGCTATCCATCTTTAATTTTATTTCTGATCCGCCCATCCATGGATATGCAGACTGCTTGGCCCAGGGAAGGTCTCTCGGCAATTCCATTACATTGCCGGGAAGTTGGCAAGGCAATACCATTCTTTTATTAAGATGAAGGCAAAATGTGCTGGCATCAGGAACAGAAACAGAAATTGCTGGAAAATCTCAGCATGTCTGACAGCGTCTGGGAGGAGAGAATACAGCCAATGTCTCAAATCTGGATGCACTCTAACAAAGGGTCACCCAAACGCGAAACATTGGTTCTATTCTCTCTCCACAGGGGCTATAAAATCTGCTGAGATTCTTTCACTGAGATCTTACCCCCATCCCTCAGTTCCTTCACTTTTGAACCAAAATCTGCTGCTTAGACTTAAGAATGTGAAGCAATTGGGAGGCCAAGGCCGGATGAAAAAGAAATTGGGTCAGAATGAGGTAACTATGATTGGAGGTTGGACAGGGAGGAAAGACCTTACCAAAGTGAAATGAATATTCAGTCGGGTTAGAAGGTGGTTTGCCCTTAGCAGAGGACTCTTTCATTGATATCATTTAGCAATAGTTAGTCATTAAGGTGTGAATTTTATTTTGGCTATTTGTGACAGCGAATCTGTACCACATTTCACACTCTCCCCAGTGATGTGTTGATTCATTATCATCTGCTTTACATTCTAAACCGCACCAGTTCCTTCAACCTCCAATTTGCTCAGTTAGTCCCAGTTTGGTCTGAGCTGCTATTAAAGCAGGATTAAACCCATCACCAACGTGTGATCAAGATATCTAGGCTTGGATCACAGTGGTTGCCTTAGCAACAAGTGCTTGTGAGGTTACACTGCGATAATCCCAATTTTTATTTGAACTTCTTGCAGTTACTGGGAACTCTTAAGGTCTCTGGAGTGTCAGCAAAACATTGAAATTTAATTTGACACTTGATAAATATCTTATGCTTATCTTGTTTGGCAGTTGGTGACGCAAAACTTATTATGATGAACTGATAGTGCGGCCAGCTGCTTTCCCTGCCTCTGACCTTTACTTTTTGTTTTCCATGATATTCTGAGCTCATAGATAAAAAAGATAGATACAAAGGTCAAGATATTCTTGATAAAAAGGTCTCCTCTGCAATATCAATCCTTCTTCAGCTGAATCTCAGACAAAACACCCACACAGGTCTGTCAGACTCACTTCTCAAATCTTCGCTGGCTCCCTGTCCCCGACAGAGCGCATTTCTTTGTTGATATTAGCTGTTGACTTGTGAATAATGCAGACAAAGCATGTATCTTGCCTGTCCCTAGTTGCACTGAAGACATTAGGGTCAGAATTTCCCCATTCCGCCATGGGAATCAAAGCAGTTGAGGGGGAGGGTGGGATTCAAAGGTCTATTGATTCGGGCAGGATTTTCTGATCTTGTGGTGAACGTGACCAGAAAATCCCATCCTATGAGTTCACCACATCAGGTGGGATTAGAATGATGAGTAGATAAGGCCCAATCAGGCCAAATAAGGAATAGTAATTTCCTTTCTCTAAAAGAAGTTCATAGGCCAATTGGGCTGTTATCACAACTAAATAACTTGCATGATTATCTTTAGCCTTCAGGTCACAAAAATGACAAGGTTTATTAAATTAAATATGAAAACCTGAGATTTTAACTCATATCTCTGAGGTTATTAGTCCAATTTATAACCCTTAGGCTACCATTCTTATCAAACTTCTCACCTTCATTTTCCAACTCTTTTATAAACTCACCTGACCTCAAGAATGCTGTGTTATCAGTGGATGGCCCTCCCAATTAGATTTTCCTTTCTGTTCCCCCATCTGGGTGTTGTTGAAGCACCAGATGGTGGGGACAAAAATGTATTTCGATGTGTGTTAAAGAGAAGAATGGAGGCTTGACCATCTTATGTCTTCCTTTGTGACATTTTTTTTCCATTTGGCTCCAGGATGAAAGGTCATGGGACTGCAGTCACTTGCTCTATCATCAGAAAAGTGAAGGAAGGTGCATCGATAGTTCAATCTAAGGCCAGTTATTGAGAAATGACCTACCCTCTGTTGCACAGGTTGAGTTCTGTCAAGGCCACATAACATGATATACAGATGCCGGTGTTGGATTGGGGTGGTAAGAACTCAGTAAGAATTTAGCAACACCAATTTATAATCCAACCGATTTATTTGACAGTAAAAAAGCAAGCTTTCAACACTCTGTGTCTTCCTCAGGCAAAGACTGCATTTGCCTGAGGAAGACACAGAGTGTTGAAAGCTCGCTTTTTTACTATCAAATAAATCGGTTGGATTATAAATTGGTGTTGCTAAATTCTTACTGAGTTCAGGCCACATAACATCAGACTTCACTACATCTAAACATGGAAAGGAGAATTGAGTTCCAGGGACAAAGTCAAACTAAATGCCTTTGAAATTAAGACAGCATTTGAGTGAGTTCTTTCTCACTCACACTTGAAACACAAGAGTTGCTGGCAAGGCTAAAATTACATCCCATCCCTAACTGGCCTTGAGAATTTTGTACTGAGTCACCATCATGAACCAGTGCAGTTCTTGTCTATGTGTTGGGATACTCTGCTGCTGTGAGGAAGGGAATTCCAGAATTTTGACTGAGTGGCAACAAAGGACATTATCAAGATGGTAAACTACTTGAAAGAAACTTGCAGTTGGGAGATGTTCCCAAGCATCTGTTGCCTTGGTTCTTCTAGGTGATAGCGATGTTTCAATGATTCTGTTGTAGGAGCATCTGTGTGTTGCAACAGTGCATCTTGTAGATGGTACACACTGCAGTCATTGTGCGATAATGGAGGCAATTTGTGTTAAAGTAATGGATGTGATGTAAATCATTTGAATTCTTTATTTGCATAATGTTGAGCTACTTGAATGTTGTTTCATTTGACAAGTGGAGATTATTCCATCACACTCCTGATTTGTGCCTTTTAGATGGTGGACAGGCTTTATGGGGCTCAGGAAGTGTGTTATTGACTACAGGATTCCAATCTTAACCTGTTCTTATTGGCACAGTGTTTATATGGTTGGTGCAGTCCAATTCCTAGTCGACTGCACAATGTTGTTGCTAGGGGATTTGAAAATGGTAATACAATTTGTTCTTAAGAAGAAATGATTATGCTATCATTAACATTCTACAAGCTAATCACAGGAGACTCAGAGTCATTTATAGATGTATTTTCAAGCATATGCAGGGAGAGTTGGTTCAACAATTAGCTGATCTGAAGTCCGGTGTTAACAGGAAACTGAGCGTCTTTATACCAAGCTTTGCAAGCGCACAGACATTGTTTAAATTTCACTCTGACAGCACATATAAATATTACCAAGAACAGACACATTTTGTACTAGCCACGGATTCATATCTATACCTTCTGCAATAATCTTTTCCTCGATGTCAGTAAAATGAAGGAAATAGTCATCAACTTCAGGAAACATAATAGGGGACATGTCCCTGCCTACATCAAAGGGATGAAGTGGAAATGGTTGACAGCTTCAAGTTTTTAGATATCCAGATCACCAACAGCTTGTCCTGGTCACTCCACAGTGACACAATCGGCTACACTAAATTCTCCCTCAGTGTACCCGAACAGGCGCTGGAGTGTGCCGACTAGTGGATTTTCCTCCACACTGACACTATAGTTAAGAAAGCTCATCAACACCTCTACTTTCTCAGGAGGCTAAAGAAATTGGTCCTGTCTGTTCCCAATCTCACCAACTTTACAGATATACATAGAAAGCATTCTTTTTGGAAGTATCTCAGCTTGTTATGGCTCCTGCTCTGACCAAAACTTCAAGCAACTACAAAAAGTTGTGAATGTAGCCCAATCCATCATGCAAACCAGTCTCCCATTCACTGACTCTATCTACATTTCCTACTGCCTTGGAAAAGCAGCCAGCATAATCAAGGATCCCACGTACTCTGGACATTCCTTCTTCCACCTTTTTCTGTTGAGAAAAAATACAAAAGTCTGAGGTCATGTACCGACTGACACAAGAACAGCCTCTTCCCTGCTGTCATCAGACTTTTGAATGGACCTACCTTATATGAAGCTGATCTTTCTCTACATCTTAGCTATGACTGTATCACTACATTCTGTACCCTGTCCTTTCCTTCTCCCTTATATCCTCTATGAACAGTATGCTTTGTCTATATAGTACACAAGAAAACAATACTTCTCATTGTATACCCATGCACGTAACAATAATAAATCAAATCAAATCAAATCCTATCTAATCTTGATAAGAAGTAAAGTAGTGTCCCAGCTGACCATTGGCTGTAATTAGTGATGATTTAACCAGAGGATCATCCCACATGGGCTAGGGGCAAAGTGGAGAAGGCCAGGCTATCATGAATAACCTCAACCAGCAAAAACAGAAAATGCTGGATAATCTCAGCATGTCTGACATCATCTGTGGAGAGAGAATAGAGCCAACCTTTGAGTCTGAATGACTTTTTCTAAGTTACGTTGTGCAATTTTATGAAAAATAGCATTGCCATTTTCATGCAACAGACAATTCAATCTGCTGCAAAAATATAGTTACCCTTGTCTTGATACAACAGCAGGTGATCGGATTCATTGGAATCAGAGAAGGAGAAGATATAGAGCTATCAAAGTTCCCTTATTGATTACCTGTTAAAATCCTTGTTTAAATAAATAGATGAAAAGAATATGTAATGAGTGGGTTAGGTAAAAAAGGATTTTTTTCCATCAGTTATTGATATGCTCAGATCCCTCTGTATGTTGATGTTCTGAATGGTTCTGCCATTAATAATGTAACTCACACTTTAATTTGATCCTCTAAAATGCATCACCTCTCATTTGTCCAGTTTAAACTCCATTTGCCATTTCTATGCCCAAATGTCCAATCTATATCCTGCTGTGTCCTCTGATGATCTCTGGCACTATCAGCAATTCCACCAATCTTCATGCCATCTGCAAACTTACTAACCAGACCACCCACATTTTCCTCCAGATCATTTACATATATTACAAACAACAGAGGTCCCAGCACTGATCCCTGTGGAACACCACTAGCTACAGATCTCCATTCTGAAAAACACACTTCGACCACTAACTCTTGTCTCTTAACGGGTTCATCAGTGTCTGTCTTGGACATTTTGGCCAGCGGATGGCTTGTGAGCTGAGTTGCATTCAAGGAAATGTGGTCCAGACTTGTTTAACTCCTGGGCCTCAGTTACGGATGTTAAGTTGATGGGAGACATCAGTTAATCATGTGCTCCAGAACTTGACCCCACCAACACCATCTGATGGAGACCTCCATCTTTGTAAGTGGGGGCAGGATGAGGAGTAGGAAGGACTTCGTGGAATGGGAGGTCCAAGATTTCTGAGTGGAAGCTAAGATGTCCCACAAAACAAGTGAGAATACAATACTTCTCATTGTGTCTTCAACAAGAAAAGAAGGTTGAGGGCTGACCTAATGGAGTCATTTAAATTATGAAAGACTTTGATGGGTGGATTCAGACAGAGTAGGTCGGTAGATCTGATACCTATGGTGGGGAAGGTTTTGGAGAAGATACTAAGAGACAGGATATAGGCACACTTGGAGGAAAATAGATTTGTTAATGACAGACAATATGGTTTTGTATTCATTTTAGAATTTTATTTTTAATTTAAGTTTTGTTTCTAACCATTGTAGTTATAAAGGATTACTGTCAGTGTAATGAAATGTTCCCTGACAGTGATGGGGACTGGGAATTTCTGGTCTCACCTGAGGCAGGTATCATTGCAGCTGAGATAGAAAATCTGATAGGTCAGGCTTTGGGTGGAATGCCCAGTCCCTGCAGAACCAGAATACTCTGACTGAATTTCTCTCCATGGTGTGAAAGGAGATAGCAGAATGTCAGAATCACCTATTAATTTTAAAGTTTATGAGTCACAAGTAGGCTTATATTAACACTGCTATATGAAAATCACCAGTTGCCAGACTCTGGTGCATGTTCAGGAGCACTGAGGGAGAATTTAGCATGGCCAATGCACCAAGCCAACATGTCTTTTGGATAGTGGAAGGATACCAGAACACCTGGAGGAAGCCCATGCACATACAGGGAGAACATGCAAGTTCCGCACAATCTATGACCCAAGCCAAGACCTAAACCTGTGTCCCTGGCGCTGTGAGGCAGCAGTGCTGACCATTGTGCCTCCTTATCACTCATATTAATTGGGACAACGTCAATTTAAATCTGAGATTGTTAACCAAAGGGATTAAGTGATATGGGGAAATGAATCATGGAGTTAGGTTGCAAATCAGCTTTGTCTCAGTGAGTGGGCTGAATAAACTACCCCAGCTCTTATGTTCTGATAATGCATCAGCAGGATCTTCTGGCCTCGCTTACCCCAAAACTGGGAAGTCCTGCCTGAGGTCAATGGACCTTTCTATGGTCCACCTCTCACCCGCTCCAATTCCTATGGTAGGTGGAACAGGAAAATCTGTCCCCATGACTTTATTGTAAAGAAACAAACTCCCATGGGGTACAATTCCAACTCATTTCTGTGTGAGCCTGAAGTCACTTGGCTCTGAGATATAATTGATTCCCCATATCTGACTGTAACCCAAGGATTACATTTAGCAGAAAATCAGTTTCTTTTTTCTAATCCGCAATGTGTTGAGGTGTGAAGATGATCTTTTTTTCATTCATGGGACATGGACATTGCTGGCTGACCAACATTTATTGCCCATCCCTAGTTTCCCAAGGGCAATTGAGAGACAACCACATTGCTGTGGCTCTGGAGTCATGTGTAGGTTAGACCAGGTAAGGTGGCAGTTTTCCTTCCCTAAAGGATATCAGTAATATAGATATGACAAGAATGTCCTGTCCATTTGTCTTGCGGTAACAAAAGTCTCTGTTGAAATCACCAGTGAAGTATACAATAAAAAACACTTTTAATCTCCTATTTGTGATTTTATTATATTTGTGTCCATGTAAAAGTGTGTAATTTATTAATTTGGCCCCAGTATATAGATAGCAAGTTCATTGATTTTTTTTTGGAAATTGACTTACCCCAAAAAACTGGATCATGAAAATACTGAGGTCTTCATAATTAAACTTCTTCCAAGACTCTAACTCAAGTAGAAAGCTAAAGCAGCCTCTGACAAAACAAAAACATGCAAACAGAAAAAGTCTCATTCCAGATATATGATGAGTGAATTTACAATGAGGTTAACACAAGAATAGAAGACCCTCTGATCCATCTAACCCGCCCGTCGCAATCATAAAACTATCCATATTCACCCTCCATCCCACCCAAATAAACAATACTATCTCCTGGGAAAGATGAAAAAACAGATTAATAATTAGGACTAAATTGAATGAAAAAAAACACAGAAAAATTCCTCTCCAACCCCAACTGACCAATCGAATCGACTCCAGGTAAAAGAAAATTACTGCGGATGCTTTGGGTTGTCTGGACTTGAAACATCAGCTCTTTTCTCTCCCAAGCTGCCACAGCTGCTGAGATTTTCCAGCATTTTCTCTTTTGGTTTCAAGCCTACTCCAGAATGCATTCCATCGTAACTCATTTCAGTAACCGCTTTTTGTAAGTGTTGTTCTCTGTGGAGTAAAGGCTTAACATCGGGAGCACCTGAGACTGATATAACTCATGATGTGACCATGATGCAATGTCACATAACTAAGACTGCAATGTGGTGAAGAGTCACTGATGTCTATATATAGATTGGTAAATAAACAAGAATGGTTTTTACAAGTAACAGTCAATGTAGCGTTGTAAAGCTAACAGGCACGCCCTATAATAAAACAAAACAATTACCACCTCTATTTTCCTTTCCAATCTTTCATAGAACCAAAGTCCTGAGCACCTTCTTTGCTGCACTGGTTGGAATCAGTGCCCTCAATAACAGTCCAGGCATTGAGCCAGGAATCCATTCTCAGTATGGCTTGCTTTCAAACAATGACCATCATAAATTTCAACCAGCATTTAGCTGATTCTTCAACACCATCAATCACTCTTGAGACTGCACCACTCTAATTGGATTTGACTCCGTGCGTAGAAATTTGTGTTGTGTAACTCTCCTCCGCTCACTGGATTTTGGTGAAGAAACAATGCTACTTTTTTAACAGCACAACAACAACTGGCATTATGTAGCCCTTTCAATATAGCAAGAAGCTTCACAGCACCCATTATAAAGCAACATTTAATACTAAGACCCGGTAGTCCCAACAGTGGCTGAACTGCTAGGTCAATAACCAGACTCAGTAAGAAGAGGACATAAGCCTGAAGAGAAAAAAGCTTGGTGTTTTGGATGAGAAGGGATCAGGGATCATTCGAAAGTATGCAAAGGGCACAGGCTGGAGGACTTTGGAGACTACATGGTGAGGAATAAAAGGGAGGGGGTGGGGGGGGGTAACACCTTCAAGAGCAGTGCCTGTGATATTCAAAGGAGCATCTTGAATGATGTGGTCCCACACTTTCTTCTTCTTTCCACCTTTTCAAAATGGTTATTTAAAAAACTGGCCACATGGATCAACTTGGCATGTTGTACTGGAGGTAAATTGAAGGGCACAGCGATTAGCAGTGCTGCCTCACAGCACCAAGGATACAGGTTTAATTCCCCAGCTTAGGTCACTGTCTGTGTGGAGTTTGCACATCCTCCCAGCGTCTGCAGGGGTTTCCTTCGGATGCTCCAGTTTCCTCCCACAGTCTGAAAGACATACTTCTTAGTTACATCGATCTGAACAGGTGCTGCAGTGTGGTGACGAGGGGAATTTCACAATTACTTCAGTGTTAATGTAAGCTTACTTGTGACTAATAAATAAACTTTTAACTTTTTGAGGACCTAAAGTGGGCAATAATTGGCCACTTCAGGTCCTTAATAGGCACAGGGCTGGATGTGCTCATGGGTGCCTAACCCATTCCCTCCTCCCCAACTGAAAGATCCCATGTATGCTTAGCCCTGTTTGCTTCAGCTGATGCAAAGACTTCATTTTATAATATTTCTACCTATGCAATTATATTTAAATTCTAGATTGTAGTGTTAAATAACACTTGACTACATTTTAAAACTCAGAAGGCATGAAAGTTTCACAAAAAAAGACTCCATTCCTGAAGGCAAACAAGTTTTTGATAATAGCAGTGCAAGACTTGTGTTTGCAGACAGAGACAGCACGTGGAAAACACTACCGATAATGAGATAAGAATTGAAATATAGTTTGGAACTGCGTGCTCAGTTTTTAATTTGTTCTCCAGATTAGCGTATTCAGCTCTCAGTTAAAGGGGCTGGCAATAAAAGCCAGTCTCCATCTTTTTCTTTTTGCTTTTATCATGTTAATTTTAAGTTTTGTTCAACAAAAGAAAATCATTTAAAAATCATAATAAGTGCTGTGCCTTCATCTATGAATGCATCCAATACCATCCCTGTGTTATGCGGACCAGTCAAGGTGGGCTACATATTTTATGTGCCTCTCCTGCTGAACAGATGCCAAGTGGGTTCAGCAAATTCAAGCCCACTATGTTTATTGATGGATTATTCTCTGAAGTGCACTATTTAAACTTCTGTTGTTTAAGTACATAGATTCATTGCTTAACTGCTGTCAACTCACTGCCTGACACTTTGTGTCAATGTTCACTTTGATATGGTTTAGTACCTGTGCCAAGTGGTACACTTACTGTCATGTTTTGTGACTACAGAAAGGAGAGGAATCAGCAACATTTTCCATTCCTACTGTTTCTATGTATAGAATACACTGGATCTGAAGATTGCCAACTTGATTGAAGTCCCGAAGGGCAGATAGAAGCATCTCAGAATGAATCACTGCCATCACAAGGACCATGAAAGATAATTTAAGGTATGGAAGTGTTTATTTTTAAATGTTGTAAGTAGTATAATGTAAGTTACACGGCAGCCAAATAATTTTTCACTGATGTTAATGTGACAATTAATAAATTTTATTTATTATTGTCACAAGTAACCTCACCTTAACACTGCAATAAGTTACTCTGAAGATCCTCTACTCACTAGATTCCGGCCCCCCATTTGGGTGCACTGAGGGAGAATTTAGTATGACCAATGCATGCAACCAGCATGCCTTTTGGATTGTGGCAGGAAACCAGAGCACCCGGAGGAAACCCACACAGGCACGGAAAGCATTCGGCTCCATACAGATAGTGACCAAAACCGGGAATTGAACCAGGGTCCCTGGTGCTGTGAGGCAGTAGTGCTAATCACTGTGCAACCATATCAAATGATGTTGGTTGGAGGATAAGAGGCCAGGACACCAGGGATAAAAAGAACAAAGAACAAAGAAAATTACAGCACAGGAACAGGCCCTTCGGCCCTCCAAGACTGCACCGACCATGCTGCTGGACATAACTAAAACCCACTACTCTTCCGGGGACCATACCCCTCTATTCCCATCCCATTCATGTACTTGTCAAAATGCCCCTTAAAAGTCACTACTGTATCCACTTCCACTACATCTCTGGCAATGGGTTCCAGGCACCCACTATTCTCTGTGCAAAAAATCTGCCCCGTACATCTCCTTTAAACCTTGCTTCCTGCACCTTAAACATATGCCCCCTAGTAATTGACCCTTCCACTTGGGAAAAAGCTTTTGACTATCCAAAAGCCTTGGTATTCCTTGGAATAGCTACATGGGATTTCTTAAATCCAGTTGAAACTTTGTTTTAAATCATTTAGTTTAGTCTGTGACAAAATAACAAAGAGCCAGATTCCTTCCCAGTTTCTTCCCAGCATGTAAAAAAACTGTGTTTGGGCCCAAATGTTAACTCTAAATAAATTAGTTTAGAGCAAGTTAATTTCAGGGTTCAGTTTATTTCCATGGTTTTTGTGTCAATGATATGATTGTTAATACCTTAATGCACCAATGTCTTTGGTTTTTGGTTGTCAAATCTCCCAATGAAATCCAACTTGACTAGAAGCATACTAATAGGTAAATGATGGAAGACTGAATGCTAACTGTCCAGTTTCATCTCCAAAGTGGATCACTCAATCAAATATAGAATGCACTCAGCAGAAGTGAATCAACTCACATTTAAACAGCAGCATCAACAGTGATGGAACGTGGAATTAGGCCACTTGAACATTGGGCTTAAGCAAAATAAATAGTCATTATTACATACACATTTCCAGGAAAATAGTCACACCCAATTTGCAGCATAAGATTCACAGTCGGAAATTGAAGGAGGCAGGAATGTTGACAACATCATCACTTGAATCCAGATTAGGAAATTGGGTGTAAGCTATTTTATTTTACCTGTCCCAAGAGAGGTGATCTTCGGTGGCTAGACCAGCATTTATTTTCCGCTCTTAATTGTTCTTGAGGAGATTGTACATGGAAACATAGAAGATAGGAGCAGAAAAAGGCCATTTGTCCTTTGAACTTGTCTGCTATTCATTACAATCATGGCTGATTGTCCAACTCAATAGCCTAATCCTGCTTTCTCCCGATAACTTTTGATCCTATTCGCTCCAAGTGCTATATCTAGCCGCCTCTTGAATACACTCAATAATTCTGCACATTTGGGCAGAAGTGATTCCTAAATTAAGCACATATTAGACAGTCACAGAAACATAGAAATTAGAAGCAGAAGGAGATTATTCAGCTCTTCAAACCTGCTTCACCATTCAATTCAATAGCCTGATCCTTGTTTCCCATTATATCTTTTGATTTTCTTTCATCCCAAGAGTGATACATAACTCCTTATTGAAAACATAAAATGTGTTGGCCTCAATTGCTTTCTGTGATAGTGAATTTAGCACAAGCAGTTAGTAGTCTAACCCCTTGTCCTTAGACATTGACCTCTGGTTCTAGACTCCCCAGCCACCAGGAACTTCCTGCTTCTTCTATCCTGTCTAGCCCTATTAGAATTTTAGAGATTTCTATGAAATTCCCCCCCTCCTTCTTCTGAACTCCAGTGAATACAATCTTTAATGGACTCAATCTCTCCTGTCTTTCCAGGAATCAGCCGGTAAACCTTTGCTTCACTCTCTCTATTACAACAACACACTTCTTTGGATAAGGAGACCAAAATTGCACACAATATTCCAGATGTGGCTTCACCAAGACCCTATATAGTTGCAGCAAGATATAGTTCCAGGTTAACTTAGGTTAAACTCCTTGGCACTACTGACAATGTTCAGAATGCAGCTTTTAAATAAAAGGATATTTAATCCAACTAGAGTGGCTTATCTTTGATTTTAGCACACACTTGACATAGATTCACATCTAAGAATATCAATTGATATGTATTGTTAGTTTCTGAGCAAGATTGACATCAAAGCGGAATTGAATCTGTGTCCCTGCCACTGTAAGGCAGCAGTGCTAACCACTGTGCCACCATAGTGCCCAATTAGTACTTGATAAGATTTAAAACAGGAGTTTTTTTTAAGTTTAAATCAAGGACCTTTCACACTTAGATGATAGTGTAGGTCCAGAATTGTAGAATTTTGGCATCAGGACTCTCTAATCTGAGATGATGGCCTCACTGCTAAAATTTGTGAGGTCCTTTTCTGCATGAGGTCGATACAGGTACCTCAAACAGAATTAGGGTTCCCCTTCATTTGTCAATGAGAAGATTACTAACTGCTTCAGGGCCATTTGCTGAATGTTAGTTACCAATGAACCAGGCAAGTCCGGGGTCCAGTTCTGAAGCACGTCTGACTGAATGCATTAGAACAAAGAGCAAAGAAAATTACAGCACAAGAACAGGCCATTTGGTCCTCAAGTCCTGCACCGACCATGCTGTCTGTCTGAATTAAAACACCCCTACCCTTCCAGGGACCATATCCCCCCATTCCATCCTATTCATGTACTTGTCCAGACACCCACTAAAACTCACTATTCTTTCTGCTTCCACTATGTCCCCCGGCAGCAAGTTCCAGGCACCCATCATCCTCTGTATAAAAATCTTGCCTCATACACTCAGTCCATAAGCACCTGCCTGTTACTTGCAATTTTAACTCAGCGCCTTGCCACATGTCCATCCTGGGCTTGCTGCAATGCTCCAGTGAAGCCCAACGCAAACTGGAGAAGCAACATCTCATCTATTGGTGACGTTCCAGCCATTGGGACTCAACGTTGAGTTTGGCAACTTTATACTGTGATCTTCCTTCTCCTTCTTAAACTGTTTTTTTTAATTCATAAATGTTTTGAACTCTCCCCCCATAGCACATCATCTGTCTTTTGTTCTTAAAGTTGCTACATATTGTTGCAAATCTGTTAACAACAGTGTAATGCGTGTCAGTAGGTCTGGTGTCAAATTCCCAAATACTGACCACAAGCAAACACATGTGTACATGGACAACAGTTTGGAAAGTTGGAGCCAGAATCTCTTGATCATGTTACAATCCAATTAAGTGCTTATCCTTATCTTCACACAAGTTGCAGAAGCTTTTAAAAGTAGCACCAGGTAAGCCATTAATCATTGGCAAGTGTTCTTAGCTGTAGACAACATAAACCATCAAAGGAGACATGAGCTTCAGCTGCCCTCATATTGTAGTCGAACTTTTAAATCACTTGGGTTAGTGTTTCGATAATGGGAAGTGATACTGTACTCTGATATACTTTTTTTAAACAGAAGTATGTGTCTTGTACATAAAGTTTACTGTAACATTAGCTGATTGTCAGTTACAAAGTACATTCCATTGGTGATGGTTGCTGCAGGGAGGTTTATCAGAGCGATTTTTCCAAAAGTGCTGAATTGGTGGAAAAATTGTTCGAGATCGCGACTGTTCAAATCCTCACTCGAATCTCCCCACCCAATGCAATGCAGAGGTCGTAAATCTGATAAAAATCCCGGGGCGGGGCGTGGTCTATTCATGCCTGACTTTGACAGTTCTGGAATTCCGCACATGCGCAGTGGCCCCGATCTGTCAGTCTTCCTGTTTTTGACCAGCTGGGGACCCTGGCAGTGCTGCCTACAGTCTTCCCTGCCCCCCCCCCCCCCCCCCCCCCCCCGACATGATCACAGTTTCCACAACAAATCCCGGGCCAGCCTTGACCCCGATCTGCCCTGGAGTGCCCCTCTGGGCAGAGCACTACCCCAAGCCTGCCCTAATTGCTGTCCTCCATCCATCCCAGACTGATCCCAATGCATAGGGCCCTCCTACCCCCTACTCCCCCCAATTACTGCTAGACCCTGCCCAAATAGGTCCTTATCCTTTGGCAGTGCCTGATGTCCAATTGACATGAGCACTTTGCCTCTTAGGTACTGCCAGGGTGCCTATGCCCAGGGGACACTCCCCCAACTCTCAACCCATTAGAGGGTCCCAATTACCCCCTTCATTCGGCAGGATTTCCAGCTAGTTCCCCGAATGTGGGGAGCTACTCTAAACTAGTTCGAATGAAGTATTCCTGGCAGGGTGGGAGATTCAGTTGGGCCCTGCAAGTTCCTGATAATCACAAGTAAATATATTTAAACTACATGACAAAAAAGAGTCAAATGATGAACCTGTCTTCCCGCTGGTTTCCAGCGTGGTCTGGACTCCGACTGTTCTCTGGTTTTGGGAGATGCCTATGCATTCCCTGGTGCAAGTGCAAATCCCAGAAAAAGGCCTAGCCTGACCCACCAGAAAAATTGCAGGTTGCAATGGGAGAATCACCCCCTATATTTCTCAGCCAAGCAAAGATCACAGGAATTCCATATTCAAAGCATTTTGCTTTGTTTGAGAATTCCCTCCTTAAATGTCTCCACTTGTCTCCTCCATTTCTCCTTTAAGACATTCCTTGAAGCCACTGTTTTTGACCATCCTGTTCTCATATTTTGATTATGTGACTTAGTGTCAATTTTGCTTGATAATGTTCCTTCCTATGGAACAACTTAGAGTCATAGTGGTTTACGGCATGGAAATAGGCCCTTCGGCCCAACTTGTCCATGCCTCCCCATTTTTTTTAACCATTAAGGTAGTCCCAATTGCCCATGTTTGGTCTATGTCCCTCTATATATATCTTATCCATGTAACTCTTTAAAGACAAAATTATACCTGTTTCTACTACTACCTCTGGCAGCTTGCTGCAGGCACTCACCACACTTTTGTACCCTTGTACAAAAAAATTGCCCTTTTGGACCTTTTTATATCTTACCTTAAACCTATGCCCTCTAGTTTTAAATTCCCCTAACTTTGGGAAAAGGTGTTGCCTATCTATTATCCATGCTCTTATTATTTTACAGACTTCATCCCTCAGCCTCCTACTCTCCAGAGAAAAAGGTCTCAGTTCATCCAACCTCTCCTTATAACTCAAACCATCAAGTCCCAGTAGCATCCTAGTAAATCTTTTCTGAATTCTTTCTGGCTGAATAATATCCTTTTTGTAATAGGGTGACCAGAAATGTACAGAGTTGTACAAGTATGGTCTTACCAATGTCTTGTACAACTTGTGACATTTTGCTGCATTGAAGATTCCCTACAGCTGCATATTCTCACTGTTGGTGAATAAACAAAAGAGTAGAGAATTGCATAGTTAACTTATCGAGGACACAGGGGTAGAATAGTGGTAATGTCACGAGAAGATCACTCATTCAAAGGCCCTGTTTGAAGTGCTGAGGATATGAGTTCCAACTCCAGCAAGTCAGCTGGTGGAATTTTAATCAGATTAATAAAAACCTGGAACAGGAAGCTAGTCTCAGTAGTGATGACCATGAAACTACTATCGATGGTTGTAAAATCCATTTGGTTCACTAATATCCTTCAGGAAGGAAATCTGTCACCCTTATTGGGTCTGACCTAGAATATAAGAGCAGGGATGTATTTCTAAGATTGTATAAGGCTTTGGTCAGACCCCATTTGGAGTACTGTGAGCAGTTTTGCGCCCCATATCTAAGGAACGATATGCTTGCTTTGAAAAGGGTCCAAAGGAGATTCACAAGAATGATACCTAGAATGAAGAGTTTGTCACATAAGGAATAGTTGAGGACTCTGGGTCTATACTCTTTGGAGTTTAAAAGAATGAGGGAGGATCTTATTGAAACTTACAGGATACTGTGAGGCCTGGATACAATGGACGTGGAGAGGATGTTTCCACTAGTAGGAAAAATTAGAACCAGTGGGCACAACCTCAGGCTAAAGAAACAATCCCTTAAAATAGAGATGAGGAGGAGTTTCTTTAGCCAGAGAGTGGTGAATCTGTGGCAATCTTTGCCATGGAAGATTTTTTGGGGACGAGGTCATTAAGTGTCTTTAAAACAAAGATAGATAGATCCTTGATTAAAGAGGGGATCAGGGGTTATAGTGAAAAGGCAGGGAAACGGGGATGAGAAAGATACCAGCCATGATTGAATGGTGGAGCAGACTCAATGGGCTGAGTGGGTGAATTCTGCTCCTATGTCTTATGGTCTCACATGTGACTCCAGACCCATAGCAATGTGGTTGACTATTAAATGCCCTCTGCATTGGTCTAATCACTCACTGAGTTATAGGGCAATTGGGAATGGGCAACAAATGTTGGCTTTGTCAATGATGCTCACATCCCATGAAACAATTAACAGAACACGTGGGGAAATTTCTATATTCAGAGGATTGTGAATTTTTGTAATTGTCTATCCTATATATTCTTGTATATCCCATCCTTGCATATTCAGCTGAGTTGAGATCAATTTTTGGCCCCATATGTGTTGGGATGGGAAAGTAGAGTTGAGGAAGAAGATTGTCCATGATCGTTAATGGCAGACCAGGCTCTCTGGCTCACTATGCTGTGAGTTCCCATTGAACCAGATTTGTAGAAGAAACTTTCCAAAGAGTTGAAAAAGAAACTAACAATCAAGTTGTTCTACGTTTATATTTTCCATGGAGAAAGGTTGAACAAACTTGGATTGTTTTCATTGGAGCATTGGATGATGAAGGTTGGATCTGATAGAGTTTTACAGGATTATGATAGGATTGGATAGAGTGGATAGTCAGAGTTTTTTCCCAGGATTGAAAGGTCAATTATTCTGGGGCAGAGGCTGAGAGTGAGGAGCGGATGTTTAAAAAAGATGCAAGGGGCAAGTTATTCATACCAAAAGTGGTGAATTCCTGGAATGAGATGCTGGAGGAGGTGTGCAAGCAGATTCTATAACAACATTCAAGAGACATCTGGTTAGATTCAAGAGTAGGCAGAATATAGAGGGATATAGATCATGTACAGTCAAAAAAAAATTAGATTAGAGATGCATCTGTGTTGGCAAAAGTCAGAGTCACTTAAGGCCTTTCCCATTTACATCCTGATGGCCTGTTACTGATGACCAGAAACCGCGGTAGCACAATGGCTAGAACTGCTGCCTCGCAGCATGAGATACCTGGGTTTGAATCATGGCATGGTCAGTATCTGTGCAGAGCTTGCATGTTCTTCCTGTGTCTGTTAGAGTTTCCTCTTAAGGCTCCGGTTTACTCCAGTCCAAAAGACATGTTGGTTAGGAGCACTGGCCATGCTAACTTCTACCTCAGTGTATCTAAACAGATGCTGAGGTATGGCGGCTAGTGGATTTTCGCAGTGACTTCACTGCAGTGTTAATGTAAGCTTACTTGTGACACTAATAATTAAACCTTAGATAGATTTCACTATTTATTTTATCAAACTAGCACTCAGTACTGGAGGGGAAAATAGGGATAACAAGACCTCTTCTTGACATATACATCTCGCGTCTATTGTGCATCTTCCACTACACAACATAATAAAGTTTGCCTTGTGTCAGTTTATAAATTATAGCATAAACTAAAAATAAGATCCATTTTTCAATAATTTATGGCTTGGTTCTTTCAATTTATAGTCACAGGGATAACTAATGACACTGCAATGAGAAAGGGAAGAAATAATGATTCTTCAGAATCAGCGAGATAAATTCATTCACTGCTAAAACACATCAATCTTATTGCTAATAACTCACAGAAGAATTTTGTAACAAGCACTTGCACTGAGGCAATCTCTGGTACAAATGACGGTTGAATACCAATCTTGCATTTTGCAAGATTCGTATGACGATCCCTATCAGATAATGTTGAACAGTGTTTCTGAGTCGCACATCAAAGCTAACCCTCTAGAAAGAAAACTACATGTCAATTGACCATTGACTCTCAGAAAAGTATTTTAACAGGCAGTAAATCATTGTTGTACCTCATCCCTATCGCCACCCTTCTCATATTGCTGTTAAGTTCCATTCCACATTGCCTTTACTCACTCCCTCATCCACTTTTTTCTCTTCATTTCCTTTCTCCTTCCCTCACCTTTCTTCTTTCCTCACCCTGTTCTCTTTCCTCTTTCCCATTTTTCTCTCTTCTCTCCTTCCTTTATTTTTGTCTTTCCCCTTTCTTCCTTTCTTCTCTCTCCTCTTTCTTCTCTCTTTACTTCCTTTTTCCCTTTCATTTTTCTTTCTTCCTTTCCTTTCCTTTTAACCCTCTCATTTTCTATCTTCTATCTATTTTTCTCCCCTTCCTATCTTCTTCAGTCTGACCTTCTTTACTTCTTTTTGCCCCTTCTCTATCTTCTCTTGTTTGCTCTTGCTTTCTTTTTCTGTATCCATGGCTCTTGATTTGCCTAAGATCCAAACAGCCCCTAACCATTGACAAAGTCAACCATACATCTGGTAAATTTGAAATAAATCTATTCTCATTGTATCTGAACTGGTGTTAAACCAATGGGAGTTTATGTTATTTTTCTTTTATTCATTCTTGGGACATGGTCATCACTGGCTGACCAGCATTTATTGCCCATCCCTAGTTGCCCAAGAGCAGTTCAGAATCAACCACATTGCTGTGGCTTTGGAGTCACATGTAGATCAGACCAAGTCAGGTTGGCAGATTTCCTTCCCTTTAAAGACATTAGTAAACCAGATGGGTTTTTCCAACAATCGGCATTGGCTTCATGGTCATCATGATTCTTAATCCCAGATATTTTTTACTGAATTCAAATTGTATCAGCTGCCGTGGCAGGATTCAAACCGAGTGTCCAGAAGGTTAGCTGAGTTTCTAGATTAAGTCTAGCTATAATACCTAGGCTATCACCTAGTTATTGTGGAGACTCACCCTTTGCACCTCCTGTCCCATATCAGTCAGATGGTATCTAATGCCCTCCCTAAAGGTGTGTTTGGAGGTGGGGGGGGGTGGGATTTAATTGGGCAAGAGGGTGCCAGGTGAGACCCCTTCCCACCTCTACTCCAATTAAGTCCAAAGTGGGAAAGCTCATGGGTAGCCTGTCCACTCTATTCCCAATTAAGACCTTTATGTTGGCAATTAACGCCTGCACAAGAGCCTCACCGGTGCTGCTTCTAGGCTCTCGGGGTGAGCCCTTTTCAGCCATTCCAGACATTGGCAAGTGGGAACTGACTGGGAGCTGCCCCCTGCCCTTGCTGCCGACACCCCTGCGTTCTCTTCTACCCGATCCGCATCCCATCCTCACTCACGTATGACCTGCATCCCATGGTGATCCTGGGCACTTCAGTGGCATTGCCGCTTTTCTGCTGGCTCTGCCTCCAACGTAGCTGCTGGCCTTTGATTGGCTGACAGCTCTTGAAGAGGTGAGATATCCATCAGTCAGAGTCCATTGCTGGAATTTTACTGCCTCACTGACTCGAGGCTCATAGAATTCAGCCCAAGGCCAACGGAGAATGCGAGCCTCACCCATCCCGATTCTGGAGCAGGCAAGGTGGTCAAATTCTGGCCCATTTTCCTGGGGAAAGTCCACACAGATCCCTGTCATCGAGCCTACCACGACAGAGGCAATGGAGGGGGCGGGGGGGCATGGAGTCACCTTGTGGCTCCCTGGCTAACAAGTGAAACCTCTGTCAACTGGATTAAATATTACTCTTGAGTTTCCGACTTCTGTCTGACAAAATAATTAAAACAAAATAATTAATTGGTGTGATGATGAAAAAAATCCTTCATAGATTATTATTTTCAATGGTAGCACACTAGTTGATTCATTTATAGAAGAAAATGTAGCGAATGATTGCAACAGATTCATTATTCCATTAAATGAGATGTTGGCTATTGGAATGTAGCCCACAAAGAAATTTTTACACAAAAGTAATATTCAATCTTCTCCTGAGGAAAGGAAATCCTGAATGTTATGAAGCTTTTAAACTCTTCTACTGATGGATTCTATTATGAATTCAGACCTATAATCTTCTGACTCAATGAAAAGAAGAACGTATTGAAGGCATGGTGACACAGTAGTTAGTACTGCTACTTTACAGTGCCAAGGATCCTGGATCGATTCCCAGCTTGGGTCTCAAAGGCTTTTAAAGGCTATTTATTAGTCACAAGTAAGGCTTGCATTAACATTGCAATGAAGTTTACTGTGTAATTCCCTTAGTCGCCCCCTGTTTGGGTACACAGAGAGAGAATTTAGCATGGCCAATGGCCAATGTACCTAACCCAGCATGCCTTTCAGACTGTGGGAGGAAACTAGAGCATCCAGAGGAAACCCACACTGACATGGGGAAAATATGCAAACACCATACAGCCAGTGACCCAAGTGATCAAACCTGGGTCTCTGGCTCTACGAGGCAGCAATGCTAACCACTGTGCCTGGGGAAAGTTACAGAGGTCGGGAAGGAGAGACATGGAAGGACTTGTAAACATCCTTGTCCAATATCTCAGACAATAAGAACTGAGATATTGTCAAAGTAAGAATTGATGTAGGTCAGACAGTACAAAGGGTGAGATTGGAAGAAGTTTGAATGAAGACAGTGGGTCTTTTAATGTCTGCAAAATTCATATAGAGGGAATATTTATGTTTGTTGCACAGAATGCAATGTGGGAGCATCCAGATTGTCCATTTAGATTGGAAGGTAAATACTGGGCGAAGACAATGGGCATCTCCACGTGCTTTCTTCAAAATAGTGCCATAGCTACCTGAGAAGGCCTTAGTTTAACATCTCACCTGGAAGACAGTGCAGCACTCCTTCAGTCGTGCACTGGAAGGCTTGAATTTGCATTGCAGAGGAACCTACAGAAGCAGGGCTAGAAAATCCCAACCAAAATGTGAAGTTGAGTTTTGTTCTCAAGTTTCTGGAATCATTCATGTGAACTGGGTGTTACTGCACTACATCTTCAGTGGAAGTAAATAGCAAAGATGGACTTTATATATCTCTTATTGTTTTAGAGTCATAGTTGTTTACAGCATGGCCCAACTTGTCCATGCCACCTTTCTTTTTAACTACCAAGCTGGCCCTAATTGCCCATGTTTGGCCCATTTCCATCCTACTCATGTAACTGTCTAAATGCTTTTTAAAAGACAAAATTGTACCTGCCTCTACTGACTCTGGCAGCTTGCAACAGACACTCATCACCCTCTACGTGAAAAAATTGCCCCTCTGGACCCTTTTGTGCCTCTCCCCTCTCACCCTAAACCTTTAGCTTTAGATTCCCTAACCTCCCTATTGTCCCTTTGTTGTATAACAGAAAGTGATATTGAGAAGGGACACTAATAGCCATGTTGTCTGCATAATATTATTATTTATCAGTAAACTGCTGAGAAAAAGTACATGCTCACGCGCAAGCTACAGGACTGGAGGCAATATATTGCTCCTAACATAGCGGGAAAGTTATGCAAACATTTTTTCCAGAAATCGTTTTTATTCTGTTACTGCTCTACGTCTCCATGGAGACCTGCTATTTTTGGTCCCACAGTCAACAAGTCTCTCAATTGATGTCATTGGATGGTTGTTACTGAGTCAGCAGTGATTTGAGCCCTGATTAAAACCCAGCTTGCTTGACTGCTGTGGATCCAATAAACCCAGAACATGAGGCGATTTTCATCATTAATCCTTGTAGCTGCTGTTTGATGTGGTAGAGAATTGTCAGATATTCTCATGTGACCTAGCCTCCCACTCTTGGTAATGTGAGTGTTGAGCGATGGGTGACACGGTGGCACAGTGGTTAGCACTGCTGCCTCCCAACACTAGGGTTCGATTCCCGGCTTGGGTCACTGTCTGTGTGAGTTTGCACATTCTCCCCGTGTCTGTGTGGGTTTGCACCAGATGCTCCAATTTCCTTCTAGTTTTTAAAGATGTGCAGGTTAGGTTGATTGGCCATGCTAAATTCTCCCTTAGTATCAGGGGGACTAAAAGGATAAATATGTGGGGTTACAGGGTTAGCAACTTGGTGGGATTGTTGTTGATACAGGCTCAATGGGCCAAATGGCCTTCTTCTGCACTGTAGATTCCATCCTATAATTCATAAACATGCTGTCCATCTGGGGGCAACAAGGTGGCAGAGTGGTTAACACTGTTGCCTCACAGCGCCAGGAACCTTGGTTCGAATCCCAACTCAGGTCACTGTGCGGAGTTTGCACGTTCTCCCCTTATCTATGTGGATTTTTTCTGGGTGCTCCAGTTTCCTCCCACAGTCCGCTGGTTAGGTGTATTGGCCATGCTAAATTCTCCCTCAGTGTACCTGAACAAGAATCGGAATATGCCGACTTACAGATTTTCACTGTAACTTCATTGCATTGTTAATGTAAGCTTGTTGGTGATACTAATAAATAAACTTAAAAAAAAAAGCACCTGCGCCAAGAACAGGGATTTCTGTGGAATTTAAAAGAAAATCTCTTCTGTGTCAATGAGGAAACTGTTTGCAGGGCTGGGAAAATGAGTGGGGCTAATGATAGGTTATTTCAGAAGATCTGGCACAGACAGAATGGCCTGGGTTCTACAGAGCGAAGCTGCCCCTGTCCACCAAATAAAAAAATCAAGGCAGTCTCCACCATGATCCCAGTGAATGCCCCATAGATTGAACAACGGGACCAAACTCACCACTTTGAAGCAATACTTTGGCAGGGTTTCACAGCCTTGCTTGTTCCGAGACCATCAAATTCCGCCCAAGGTCAATAGACCTTTCCATGGTTTGCCCCCTGCTGATTCCTGTGGTGGGCTGGGTAGAAAATTTTGGTCTTTGTCTCTTTCTTGGACAATCTCATGGATGATCCGTAGCCCTACAATCCATGGAACCCCCACTGTTCACCACTGCCGGGAGTGCTAACAATTCCCAACTCTGAGGACACCAGACTGATGATCCCCGAAGATGCCTTCCCAACTCTTTATCCACCTCAGTGCCTGATTGAGGAATGTGGCACGGGGATACGGAGTGCTTCTCGAGAGTCACCCCACTGCCCTTGCCTCTGGACAGCTCCTTTCGAGCACCCTCATTCTGCGTTCCACATCTTTACTCTTTGGTAGCCTGAGCCTCTTGGTGACCATGATGTGAAGATGCCAGCTTTGGACTGGGGTAAACACAGTAAGAAGTCTCACAATACCAGGTTAAAGTCCAACAGGTTTATTTGGTAACAAAAGCCACTAGCTTTTGGAGCGCTGCCCCTTTGTCAGGTGATTGGGAGTTCTATTCACAAACAGGGCATATAAAGACACAAACTCAATTTATAAAATAATGGTTGGAATGTGAGTCTTTACAGGTAATCAAGTCTTAAAGGTACAGACAGTGTGAGTGAAGAGTGCGTTAAGCACAGGTTAAAGAGATGTGCATTGTCTCCAGCCAGGGCAGTTACTGAGATTTTGCAAGTGCAGGCAAGTTGTGGGGGTTACGGATAATGTGGCATGAACCCAAGATCTTGGTTGAGACTGTCCACTCATGTTATCTGTATCTTTAAGGTTTGATTACTTATAAAGACTCACATTCACTTTCCATTCACTTTAGGTAGGACTTTACAGCTTTGGGACAAATGAGGCCATAAAATCTCACCTCAGAGTCATATAGTACAGCAAAGGCCCTTTGGCCCATTGACAATAACTCCCACTTAAGTCACAATCCACCGCCATCTCTCCCTTGTAAATCCAGAAGCTTTTGTCAACAGCGATATTACAATGTTCTTCAACTAACTCAGCATCAGCAAAAGAAAGTCAAAAGTACCTCGCCTGAAAGTTGAATAATCTGTTTAAATAGTGTTAATGGAAGGAGGGGATGAATGGTCCTTAATGTAACACAACCAATACTCAGCTCAGAGTGTATAAAAGAGGACATTAACAGGGCCTTCAATGTTCAGACTGAGGGATTGGGTGCCAGATCATTGTCTGGCACTGATGGTCTCGGTAATTGCTCGTTCTGTGTATTTCCAGTATACACATGACACGGTCGCACTACCCACCTTACAGTCAGGGTGTGTCATATGGACCTTGTCAGAAGTGACAGACAGCCTCTCGGCAGATACTTTGATAGTTCTGGTGTTGTACAGCATCAGCACCTAAATTTTGCAGCCTGAATCTAACAACTTGAAATGAACAAAGAAAATTACAGCACAGGCACAGGTCCTTTGGCCCTCCACGCCTGCCCATGTGAAAAATACCCCCTACTCTTCTGGGCACCATATCCCTCCATTCCCATCCTATTCCTGTATTTGTCCAAACACCTTTTACAAGCCACTGTCATATCTGCTTCCACTACATCCCCCAACAGCAAAATCCAAGCACACACTTGTACTCACACATCTCCTTTGAACTTTGCCCCTTGCTTAAACCTATGCCCCCTACTATCTGACTCTTCTACCCTGGGAAAAAGTTTCTGACTGTCCATTCTGTCCATGGCCCTCATAACTTTGTAGACTTCCATCAGGTCGCCCCTCAACCTCCATCATTCCAGTGAGATCAAACCGAGTTTCTCCAACCTCTCCTCATAGCTAATGCCCTCCATACCAGGCAACATCCTAGTTAATCTTTTCTGTACCCTCTCCAAAACCTCCATATCCTTCTGGTGGCGACCAGAATTGAACACTATATTCCAAGAATGAGTTGACAGAGGAATAAACTAAGATAGTGACCTTATCATAATAAGTAATTTCTGTTCAAATTTCAAAAAAACTCATATCCAGGGCTACAACACCCAGAACCAGGACAAGACCAGTCAAATTGAAAGAGGTAGACTGCTATCTTTGAACTTAAGTGGATTGAAGTCCATTGTGATGCATAGTTTGATATTTTTAGTATGTTATTTTTGAGACAAATAAATTATAGATTGGAAGTCACGATTGGCCATCTGTGTAGAAAGGTTACATTTTTAATTAACCGAGACAAAGAAACAGTGTCCTAAGTGACACCATTCAATTTACGCAGGTAACAATTGATTTTTATCTTGCTTTGAATGTAACAAAATACCCCCAAGTGTTTTGAGAAGTGAACAAATAAATAAGTAACCAGAAACTGAGGACAGCTCCTGTGACCAAAGGCAAGATCTAAAAGGAACGTTTTAAGGAGAGATCTGATGGGGAGGGAGAGGAGAAGTAGTCAAACTGATGAGTTTAAAATGCACAGTGTCAAGCAGTCTGCTTTGGAACATAGTGCAAGAGATGCAAAGAAGTCCAGAGTTTTAAGACAGGTTGTATCCTACAACTATCCTTCACATCCCAATCTGTAATTATCATGCAATTGTGCCTTTGCCTATATATGCTGTGTTTGTGAACTAACTTTCACTCACCAATGAAGGACCATTGTTCTGAAAGCTCCTGATTCCAAATAAACCTGTTGAACTTTAACCTAGATGTTGTGAGACTTCTTACTGTACCTACAAAGGCATTGGGAAGGATTTTCCAGCTGCATTTGCCTAAGGCTGGAAAATCCAACCCAAGGTCAATGGAGATTTACATGACTGTGTCCCACCCACTACGATTCCTGTGATAGCAGGACAGGGAAATTACACGCATTATGCCAGAACAGATTGTACCAGTTTCTAAGAGTACTAAAATAAGAAGCCAAGAAATAAAATCTTCTGGCTGGTCATGCCAGTGGGATCTTCCTGTCCTGGCAATGGTGCAACCCCTCTGTGGTTTCCTGGTGGCATAGGGCAGATCCAATGGGAGATCTTATTAAGAATGACAGGACCAGATGATCCCACTGTCAGTCAAAGGACGGTTACCTCCCACCACCGAGAAACACACCACGAAAAACTTGCCCAAAATTTCAAGTATTCCTTACTTTAGCATCAAGAGAACAAAAGCACCAGCATAGAGTCAGAGAGGTTTACAACATAGAAACAGACTCTTTGGCCCAACTTGTCCAAGCAATCCTTTTGTTTTAACCACTTAAGCTCGTCCCAATTACCTAGTTTGTCCCCTATTCCCTATACCTATTCTATTCATATAACTGTCTAAATGCTTTTAAAAGACAAAATTGTACACACCTCCAATACTATCTCTGGCAACTTGTTCCAGACACTCACCACCACCTATGTGAAAAAAAAATGCCCCTCTGGACACTTCTGTATCTCTCCTCTCTCACCTTAAACCTCTAATTTTAGACTCTCCTACCTTTGGGAAAAGATGTTGATTATGTTTTCTATGTCCCTCGTTATTTTATAGACGTCTATAAAATCACCTCTAAGTCTTTTACACTGCAGGGAAAACAGACCCAGTCTGTCCAGCCTCTCCTTATAACTCAAACTATCAAGTCCCAGTCACATCCTAGTGAATGTTTTCTGCACTCTTTCTAGTTTAATATCTTTTTTATAATAGGTGACCATAACTGTACAAAGTATTCCAAATTTGGCCTCATCAATGTCTTGTACAACTTCAACAAGATGTCCCAATTCCTGTATTCAATGTTCTGACCAATGAAACCAAGCATGACAAATGCATTCTTCATCACTCTGTCCACATGTGACCATATTTTCAAGGAGTTATGAACCTATACTCCTAGATCTCTTTGTTCTATAACTCTGCCTAACATCCTATCATTAATTGACTAAGCTCTGCCCTGATTCGATCTACCAAAATGCGTCAGCTCGCATTTATCTAAGTTAAACTCCATCTGCCATTCATCAGCCCACTGGCCCAATTGATCAAGATTTCCTTGCAATCTGAGATAACCTTCTTCATTATCCACAATGCCACCAATCTTGGTATCACCTGTGAACTTACTAACCATGTCTCTTAAATTCTCATCCAAATCATTCATATAAATGACAAATAACAGTGGACCCAGTACCAATCCCTGAAGCACACTGCTGGTCACAGGTCTCCAGTTTGAAAAACAACTCTTTACAACCGTCCTCTGTCTTTTGTCATCAAGAACTCAGTAAGAATTTAGCAATACCAATTTTAAATCCAACCGATTTATTTGATAGTAAATTTGCGAGCTTTCGACACTCTGTGTCTTTGTCAGACATTTTGCCTGACGAAGACACAGGGTGTCGAAAGCTCGCAATTTACTATCAAATAAATCGGTTGGATTTAAAATTGGTGTTGCTAAATTCTTACTGAGTTCTTACTACCCCAGTCCAACGCCGGCATCTCTACATTTTGTCATCAACCTAATTTTGTACCCATTTGGCTATCTCAACCTGGATCCCGTGAGATTAACTTGTAGTTCAACTTAATGTAATGATTGTCAAATTCCCATAATGCTTCACAGGAGCATTATAAAACATGATGTCAAGCTGCAGAAGGAGATATTGGGTCGGATGGCCAATAGTTTAGCCTAAGAAGTAAGCTTTAAGGAGAGTTTCATGTTTCACTTGCAAGCTAGCTTTTGACAATGCAGCACTAGGGAAAATCCAGAAGATGCAAGAGATGAAATAAAGATAGAAATGAATGATAAGAGTGCACTATTAGCCAACAGTTTTCTTCACATATACTACCACCTGTGATGAGAGATGTGCATTGTTATATTTTTGTGATTATGTTTTCTGTATCATTAAAGAAAATGCTGCATGCATGACCAGGGTTAGCTGGTGATTAGGAAGAGTTGCCACAGACCCAGATTGCTGTAGGCTGCTCTCCTTTTTGAGGGAGAGGGCTGACTCATTGTGATTTAACCCAAGAATCATCACACTTCAGGCAAGGGGGAAGATTGAGAAGGTAGATCCTTCATGGATAACCTCTGCCCCTTTGAGAATTGAACCCAGGATGGTGTTGTCACTCTGCATCACTAACCAATCATCTAGCCAACTGAGATAACCAGAAGTCATGAGGCATACCTTGAATAAAATGACAACAATTCCTTGACTTAAGAAACATAACTGGACTTTTATAATAAAAATCTATAAGGGTTGTTGTCAAAAGTTTAATTATAAGCTTTTGACAAAGTTTTTTTGATATTTTTCTGGAAGAAGATTTTAACTGTGTAAACTTTATCTTGTGTGCTTAAGTTTTTTTTTTCTTTTGAGTTGCACTCATCCAGACAAGAGGAGATATTATATCACACTTCTGATTGTTCTTTGTAGATGGTGGACAGGTTTTGGGAAGTCAATATGTGAATTACTTGCTGCTGATTCCTATATCCCCTCAACATGACAGGAACAAAGGTACCCTTTCATCTTCTCGATCTGTCCTCAACCTTCTGACATTGACCTTACTATTCTACACAGAATCACTTTCAATGGCTTCTCTGCTTTCTCCCTCACTGTTATCCATAAACTCCTCCAAGAACTTTAACTTGATCCTCTCCTGAAATCTAAGACATCCGACTCCAACTCATCACCACTTTTCTCACCTCCTCCATTCTCTCTAACTCACCTGACTGCTTGAATCACAATCAGTACTGGATGAGCAGAAAATTGCTCTAACAAAATGTGGGGAAGGGCGCCACCATCTTTACTGGGCCCACCATAGTCTCTGCCCTCTTGCCAGAGATTCCAACCTACTCTCTGGTAATTGCCTGAGACCAAATCACATTTTTCACAATATTGGTATCAATCTAATATCGTATCGCAACACTGGAGTGTCAGTTTAGTTAAAAGTTTATTTATTACTGTCACAAGTAGGCTTACATTAACACTGCAATGAAGTTACTGTGAAAGTCCCCTAATCACCACACTCCAGCACTTGTTCAGATATATTGAGAGAGAATGCGTGGCCAATGCATCTAACCAGCATGCCTTTCGGAAACTGGGAGGAAACCTAGGCATCTGGAGGAACCCCATGGGGAGAACATACAGATTCCGCATGGACAGACCCAAGCCAGGAATTGAACCTGGGTCCCTGGCAATGTGAGGCACCAGTGCTAATCGGTGTGACATTGTGCCTACATTTATGTATTGAGTAGTGATTTGAAACTGCACCCCTATGACCCAGAGACAAGAGAGCTACTAATAAGGACTACAGTCACCTGATGAATTAAAAGTTCTGAGTCCCTTAAGTATCCAGATCAGTGTATAGATTTCAATGAAAGGGATATTTATCATTGTGCCTCTTTAATCCCTCTTTCACAGGAGCTGTCTCTCAGTGCATCTCTTCTTGTGCTAAAGGTTACAAGGAAGTTGTTGTGGAAAATTAACTTTGCTGATCCTGTTACCCGTTCTGTTGCTAACAGCTCAATGTTGGCAAAATATCTCCTTGTCAGACAGGATTTAAAATGATTTGTGTATGTTGATGTAGGGTTTTTGGAACAGAAATTATAAGGTAACAGATGGAATCTGTCACCATAATATTCCAGACAGAAAAGAAATGAATATCCCTTGAAAGAAAAATAATATTTTTAAAAAGTATTAACTTGAAATTTTTAAATGATAAATCATCAGACATTCTGACTTGATTGCTCTTCTTAATTTAGAATTGTTGCCTCATTAGGAAGCTTTGAACAGTCTGAGTGCCTCATGTCCCGAAAACTCTGACCATATCGCCATGTTGGTTGCTAGGATTCATGTTGTGGTATGAAGCATAAGGGACTAGGCCCAAAATAAATATCCCTGTTTAATTAAGCGGGCTTCCCTTGAAATGTATTCCACAATTTCTTACCATGTTGAAATTCTGCTCATTCCTCTCAGGGCAAGTTTTAGTTTCAACCTCATTTTTCTAAAAGAATTTGGGAAAAGGAACTATTTTCCTGGTTCAGGTTCATCCATTCTGACTGAACTGTCTAAAAGCATCAACCTTCCAGGCAGTCTTGTGGTCCACTAAGCAACCAACGACATGGGTGGAATTAGGAATGATGTTCTACGGAGCTTGAAGAGTTAGGGTCCAAAATAGAACACGGGACATCTCTGGATTGTACCCTAAGTCACATGCCAACTGGCATTAGGTCAAACAGATCAGAGAATGTGTGATTCAAAAAGTGGCATAGGCAAAAGGGGCTTTGAAAATTGATGCAACAGAGAAGTACTGAAAACAGAGAGCTTTTCCATAGAGATGGGTTTCTCATAGGTTTTGGGCAGTATTCTGCTGAATAGTACTGTGGAGATGGGTCGCAAGGGTTGGGGGTGGGAGGTGGAAAGCAGGAGGCAGTATGGATGAAAGGAAATTTAGAGAGATATAAATGCTGTTAATAATTGGCTGTCAAAACGTGGTTGCATAATCTGCAATAATTGATGGCCCAGGACAGGATTCTGAAGTGTATCACGGGAACATAGGCTTAGGAATAAGCCATTTGGCTTGTCAAGTTTTCACTGCCATTTAAACAAATCATGTATCATCATCTATCTCCAGGCCATTTTTCACCACCATCCCTACATCCCAATATGTCATTGTTATTCAGAAATCTATCGATTCAGTCTTGAAATGCTCCATGCTGAATGTTGAGCTTCTATTGCCATCTAGGTAAAGATGTCTAAAGATTCATCATCATCTGAGTGAAGAAATTGCCCCTTATATCAGTCTTAAGTGGCCTGTCCTTTATGCTGAGACAATGTCCCCTGGTTCTAGACTCACCAGCCAGGGGAAATATTCTATCTACATTTACCCTGTATGTATTGTGTAAGTTTCAATGAGATCACCTCTCATTTTTCAAAACTCCAGAGAATACAGGTCCAGGTTCTTCAAACTCTTTCCAAAAGACGATCACACCAGCTCAGGGGTTAGTCTGATGAACCTCCATTGTACTGCCTCATGATCAGTATATCCTTCTTTAAACACAGGAACCAAAGCTGCAATGCTCCAGACAAGACCTCACTAAGGCTCTATATAATTATGCATTACATCCTCATTCCTGCATTCAAATCTTCTTATGATAAAGGCCAAAGTATTGCTTGTTTTTCTAATTGCTTGCTGTGGCTGCATGTTAGTTTGTAGCGATTCATGAACAAAGATCAACATTCGTTGGAGCAATTTTGAGCTCCAATGAAGTTCAATACTGGACTTCAATACTTGCCAAGTTTTCACCATTGAAGAAATATTCTGCCTTTTTTTCCACCAAAATGAATAACTTCACATTTATTGACATGATATTCCATTTGTCTGGCCTTTTGGCATTCACTTAGCCTGTCAAAATAATTTTTAAGCTTTAAGCATCCACTTCACAACTTACATTCCCACCTTTTGTCAGCTCATCAGCAAAGTTCTAATATTGCAATTGGTCCGCACATCTAAATCATTAATATAAATTGTGAACAATTGTGGCTCCTGCACAGACTCTTGTGCTGCCTCACTGGTAACAGTCTACCATCTAGAGAATGATGAGTTTATTCCTACTTTCTAGTTTCTATCTGTTTACCAATCCTCAACACATACTAGTATATTACTCCCAACTCCAAGTGCTCCAATATCTAATGCAGGACTTTATTAAAAATATTCTGAAAATCCAAATACATCCACTTCTTTATCTATGCGACAAATAACATTCTAAAAAAAACACCCCAACAGCTTTGACAAACATGATTTTGTTGACTCTGTCCAACCATATTATTTTACATGTATCCGATTATCACATCCTTTATAATTGATTCTAACATTTTCCATACTACTGACATCAAATTAATGGATCTCGATTTTCTCTCTCCCTCCCTTCTTAAATAATAAACATTCGCTGCTCTCCAGTCTGAAGGAACCTTTCATGAATCTACAGAATTTTGAAAGATAGTCACCGATAAATTCATTGGACAGAATTTTCCCGTCCCGTTTGCCACGGGAATGTAGCGGGCTGGATATAGACCATGCAAAGGTCTGTTGACCTCAGCGAGATTTTCTGGCCTTGAGATGAGCGCGGCTGGAAAATCCTACCCAGGTAACCATGAAACCATTGTCAATTATCAGAAAAACCCATCTGATTCACAAATGTTCTTTGGGAAGAAAATCTGCCATCCTTATCTGGTCTGGTCTACATGTGATTCCAGAGCCACGCCAGTGTGGTTGATTTTCAACTGCCCTCCAAGGGCAACTAGGGATGAGCAATAAATGCTTGCCAGCTAGCGATGCCCACGTCCCACAAATAAATAAAATTATCTCAATAGCAACCTCCTTCCCCTCTCTGAGATGTAACTCATCTGATCCAAGAGATTTATTATTCTTCAATCCAATTCATTTTCATTTACTACTGCTTTTTAAATTCTAATCTCTTTCTGTTCCTCATTTTCACAAATCCCATGGTTCTTTTATCATGCAATTCATTGTCATATTGTTGATAGACATGTACAAATGTCTTATACTTATTGATAATTTACAAAGATTTTAAAAATGTTTTAGATCGTCTCAAAGTTTGTTTTACTCCAAAGTTTTTATTTGTCCATAACCTTGAACTTTTATATCAAAACTAAATAAGATTTGAATACTTTGGATTGGATTACTTTGGATTAGGAAGAAGAGAAAAGCTTTTAACAAGTCCAAAGAGAGAAATTCAATTGCAGCCCTAGAGAAATATTGAAAATGCAAATGGGAACTTGAGAAAGTAATAAGAAGAACATAAAGGGGGCATGAAAAAGGACTTGCTAACAAGAAAAGGGAGAATTCTAAGATGCTATAATTCTACAAAGATTTTATAATTCTATAAATATATTAAGGGGAAGAAGTTTACCAGGGAAAGAGTAGGGCCCATTAGAGATTAAGGCAGGCAATCTATCATTTAAAGCCACAGAACATTGGAAGGATGCCAAATGAAGACTTGTCTTCATTCTGGAGAAGGAGGACATAGGTACATCATTCAGGAAAAGGGATTGTGAGGACTTTGAGTGCTTTGACATCAGAAGTGAAGAAGTTTTGGAAGCTTTGATGAGTTTCAAAATGGACAAATCTCCAGCCCCAGATGAATTGCACTCCAGGATACTACGGGAGGCGAGGCAGGAAACTTCAGGAGCTCTGACATAAATATTTAATATGTTTCTGGCCAAGGAGCTGTGCTTATGATTCCAAATAAACCTGTTGGACTTTAATCTGGTGGTGTGAGACTTCTTACTGTGCCTACCTCAATTCAATGTCGGCATCTTCACATCATCTCAAAAAATAATGTATCAGCAATGATGCACTTGGTCTGTCCTGAGACTGTGAAAAACGCTCTTAAAAGTGCATATCTTTCTTTGTTTCTATTTTTTTAACTTTGTCTCTCTTCTATGATTTTGCTTCGATTCCATGTTTAACTCAAGCCAGGAAAGTCCTTTCCAACATTACGGATTCCAGCGAGTTATTCTTGAAACATTCTCTCTTTATTGAGATTCATCACTGTCTTCTCAACGGCAACTCAGAGATGGATAGTGAATGACAGCTTTGCAGTGATGGCCATGTCCTGAGAATGATGGTTTTTAAATTCAGGACCTGATACTTGTTTTGAACGTTCTCTGTTTTCGTTTCCAGCACTCGTTCGGTGGATTTTAAAAATAGATCTTGTTAAAATTGAAATGACATTTTGCTTTCACTAAGTGTGTCAGTGTGATGAACATGAATTGACATGCAACGTTCACACTGAGTCATCCCTACGTCGGTGTTTCAATCTCCACTGATTTTTATTCAGGCCTCTGACAGTAGTAATTAGTAATTCCTTTAAATCAGTGTTCCAAATGACATCAACTGCATTCATTAGTTCAACAAAGCATTCGCTCAAAGTTGGTGCTAATGGATTGAAAGTGAATGACATTGATGTTAACTGTTTGTACCAGTTTGAATTTTAAAAGAGGACTTGTCTGGGGGCCTTATTCTCTTATAAGTAAGAACAAAATGTCCTATCAAAACCAGTTAGTGCTCTATCAAATTTTATATTGCATTGTTAAAGCTAAACCAGGGTCTAATCACACTGACATTCAAACTGCACACTGTTCTGGCCAACTTGCGTGTGTTTTCTCTTGCACATTCTCTCTGTGTCTGTGTGGGTTTCCTCTAGGTGCTCCAGTTTCTTCCCACAGTCAGAAAGTTGTGGGGGTTGGGTGGATTGGCTATGTTAAAGAAGAAAGAACAAAGACAATTACAGCACAGGAACAGGCCCTTTGGCCCTCCATGCTGTTCGACTGAACTAATACCCCCTACCTACCCAGTGACCCTATCCCTCTATTCCCATCCCATTCATGTATTTGCCCCTTAAAACTCATTATCGTCTCTCCTTCCACTACCTCCCCCAGGAACGCGTTCCAGGCACCCACCACCCTCTGTGTAAAAAACTTGCTTTACATCCCCTTTAAAGATTTCCCCACACACCTTAAACCTATGTTCCCTAATAATTGACTCTCCTACCCCTTAATGTCAGCGGGACTAACTAGGGTAAATGCATAGGGTTATGGGGATAGGGCCTGAGTGGGATTGTGGTCAGTGCAGAATCAATGGGCTGAATGTCAATGCAATATATAATTTGATAGAGTACTAACTGGTTTTGATAGGACATTTTGTTCTTACTTGTAAGAGAATAAGTCCCCCAAAGAAGTCCTCCTTTAAAATTCAAACTGGTACAAAACAGTTAACGTCAATGTCATTCACTTTCAATCCATTAGCACCAACTTTGACCCTGAGTGAGATTGTGATCAGTGCAGAATCAATGAGCTGAATGGCCTCTTTCTGCACTGTAGGATTCTAGGGTCTCATTTTCCTATTCAACGTTAGTTGAGAACAGGATTGGGTTTGACTGTGATGCCGAAATATTTGAATAGCATATCAACACAGACTCACACATAAGGATGCGTTCCTTCAGCAATCAATTGGAGAAGGCTGATGTGGCATTATATCGTGCTTATGATTTGTCTCATGTGATATGAACTGGAAGCCCTGATGTGAGAAAAGGGTTTATCTTCATTACAAAGGATTACTCAGTGTTTTATGGACACAAACAAGTTGTTTGACCCAGTTCGTTCATATTGGTGTATATTGCTACGCACAAGCTTCCTCCTGCCCCTTTACACTTACTGCTTCAATAAATCCTTCTATTCTCTCCTTCCTCACTTATTTAGCTTCTCTTTATTATTCACCTTAAATCCTGTGATGGCAAGTTCAACAATCAGAGTGGGTAAAGATGTTTCTTCTGAATTTCCAATTGGATTTATTTGTGATTCTCTTCTGGTTTTATTCACAAGTGAAAACATTTTCTCTGTGTTTATATCATACATTAATTTCCTGAATCCAAATCATTTATGTAAATATAAAGCAATGGTACTACTTCTATACTTCAACACTGTAAGTATTTCAGTCTCTGGGACTTTCGTTTACAAATCTCAGGATTATAAGTATTTTGGCCAAACAATAAAAGTAAGAAGTTTGTTTATTAGTCACAAGAAGGCTTACATTCACACTGCAATGAAGTTACTGTGAAGATCCCCAAAATCGCCACACTCCAGCACCTGTTTGGGTACACTGAGGGAGAATTTAAGCATGAACAATACATCTAACCTGCACATTGTTTAGACTATGGGAGTAAACACGCAAATACAGGAGAACGTGCAAATTCCAGTGACCTGAGACTGGAATTGAACCCAGGTCCTTGGTGCTTTGAGACAGCAGTGCTATCTATGTGCCACTATGGTCGAGCTCCTGATGGAAATGGAACCTATAATTTCTTATCTAAAAAGCCATGATTCATCATCTAGATTCACCCATGCATGCAGGCTATAGCCTATTTAATCAAAGTGCACAGCCTGTTACCTAATAGCTTCTCAGACTTTTGTGTTGTGACCTGCCAACGTTCCTTTTTGTAACCCAGCTACCCTGCTTTAATTAATAATTCAGTGGAACTCTGTCCAATTCTGGTTTAATACATAGAAGCCTTATCAAGTGGCTGCTGCTAGTTTATTCTTGCATTGCTGCAGCTAAAAGATTTAAGCTGGGTGATTTTCAGTTGCCTGATAGTAGCTAATATGGACAGCCTGTTAGACTATTCTGCTCACGGAAGAACAAAACATGCTGGAAAATACCCACAGGTCTGACAGCTGTGGAGAGTAAAACAATGCTCTGACGAAACATCATCCAGACTCGAAACATTGCCTTTTTTCTCTCTCCACAGATGCTGTCAGGCCTGCTGAGATTTTCCGGAATTTTCTGTTTTGGTTTCAGCTTCCAGCATCCACGGTACTGTGCTTTTATTTTCAGGAAAATAGTTAATGTTGATGCCATTAAACAGAATGTGAAGAGGTTAGAGATTAAACTGTGTATTGGCAGGTGCAGGTAGGCAGTGGAGAAAAAAAACAGAAATGTGGATGGACAAGGAAGGTATTCAGTAAGGGCAGTGAGAATGTGGAGTCTGTTAGACAACTGGACAGCACAGTGGCACAGTGCCAGGGACCCAGGTTCAATTCTGGCCTCGGGTCACTGTGTGGAGTTTGCATGTTCTCCCTGTGTCTGTATGGGTTTCCTCCCACAGCCCAAAGATGTGCTGCTTTGGTTGATTGGCTCTGCTAAATTGCCCCTTAATTTCAGAGGGATTAGCAGGGAAAATATATGGGGACATATATGGGGACATAAGGGGTTGGGTGGGATGGTTGGCAGTGCAGACTTGATGGATCAAATGGACTCCTTCTACAAGTTTATTTGTCACAAGTAGACTTATATTAACACTGCAGTGAGGTTACTATTTGGCATTGTGGGGATTCTCTGAGTCTAACGTGGACATGGTTGCCCAACTACATTCTAAACAAGCTGTCAGGATCTTTTAAAATTCTTCCCATTTCTGCTGGAAAGTTATGAGAAATAATTCACAAGATTACTTACAGATGGGAAGTCCAATACATCCATTGAATTCAGTCATCCAGAAAAACCCTACACTGCCTCCAAACATTTAATGTCCCTTTTGAAATGACATTGAGCACACAAAAATGAGACCACACTGAAACAAGATCCTTTTGTCTTTGCCATTCATTTAAATGAAACAAGGGAATACAAATATCAATTGGACTTAAAAATTTGCTACAAAACTGAATACACAAATCTTAGTCTAAATAGACTGGGTAATATCTTACAGGCTGGGCTTGTCCTTCTTTCCAATGAGTGCACTAAATACCATACATATTATTTAAGAGCTACTCTGCAAATGACACCATCTCTTTTCCAGTGAATATAGCATTGCCTAGGGCTAATGTATCCACAGCCAGGAATGTTCTCTACAGCAGTCTTTGCGTAACTTGTGGTGTAAATGAAACAGTGACACAAGAAAGTGACAATTAAAAGGCAACAGAAAATGTTAATTAAATATCAAATTCAATGATTTTCTAACTTAAAATTAAACAGAGCTTTGGAAAGCACATGGAGATGATGAATGCTAGAGCGAATCCTGTTATGTTTTCCAAATGTAAAATTTTTGATTTGATTTATTCTTGTCACATGTATTAACATGTAGTGAAAAGTATTGTTTCTTGTGTGCTATAGAGACAAAGCATACCATTCATAGAGAAGGAAAAGAGAGAGTGCAGAATGTAGTGTTACAGTCATAGCTAAGATATAGAGAAAGATCAACTTAATATAAGGTAGCAAGAAAGAAGATGTTCTTGAGTCGGTTGGTATGAGTTCTCAGACTTGTATCATTTTCCCCGATGGAAGAAGGTGGAAGAGAGTATGTCCAGGGTGTGTGGGGTTCTTGATTTTGCTGGCTGCTTTTCCGAGGCAGAGGAAAGTGTCGATGGTGTCAATAGATGGGAGGCTGGTCAGCCCTGAGAAACACTGGATTTTGGCACGTCAACCTGAGATTTGCATGATCCCGTCTGAAGCCAACAAAGAATTCCGTTCTCCAAGCCTTGCCTGCCTCTGGAATCAGGGCAGGCGTGCCAGCAAAATTCCGGCCTCAGTTTCTCTCCCATCATTCTGCAGTCAGTCTGCACTTTGTCATTTGCCACAGAACTCCAGGTTTTTATTGTTCCGAACTTTGCTTTTGGATGAGGTGGAAGGCTAATCTCCCTCTTTCACGCTCTTGGAATATTGAGTCTCAAGGAATCTGCAGCTCCTGAGGGCCACACAATACAATAGCAGAAATAAGTTCCTTGCACTTGACTTCAATAACTAATTCCTCATCAGTTTTTTCCAATCTTCATATCAACACAGCTTTACTAAGCTAGCCATTGAGTGACAGAGAAAACAATGAAACAAACAGCAAATGTTAATTATCATTGAGGACAAAAGGAGGCCATTTGGGTTATTATATCAATGCTATCCTATTTTTCAAAGCCCTAGACATTTCCCCTTTTCAAATATTTATCCAATCTCCTTTGGAAAGTTACCCTTGAATCTGCTTTCATCTCTCCTTCAGGCAGTGCATTCTTAGTCATAACAAATAGTTGTGCTAAAAAAAATTCTCCCCTTTTCACCTTGTTTTTTTCTAATTATTTTAAATGTGTGTCCTGTGGTTCCTGGCCCAAGGCTATGAGAGAAATGGGGACAGTTAACAGAGAAAAAAACTAAAGAGGAAAAATAAGTTTATTTACTTTTTGTCACAAGTAGTCTTACATCAACACTGCAATGAAGTTACTGTGAAAATCTCCTAGTCGCCACCCTCCAGCATCTGTTCTGGTGTACTGAGGGAAAATTTAGCATGGCCAATAACCAGTACGTCTTTCGCACTGTGGGAGGAAACCGGAGCATCTGAACAAAAACCAGAGCAGGTACAGGGAGAAGGTGCAGACAATGACCCAAGCCGGGAATTGAACCTAGGTCCATGCTGCTGTGAGACAACAGTGTTAACCATTGTGTCACCATGCTGCCCTACACAAGCAACATACATTTATATACTGGATGGAGTTTTCTGCTCCCTCACCTGGCGTATTTTTAGGCTGCCCACCATTAGCCACTAGCGGGATCTTCTGGTCCCGGCAAAGTTGATGAGGTGTGACCGCCACCCTCCATTACCGGGGAACCCACTGCTGGTGTTGCCATCGGCAGGTTTGGAAGATCCTGGAGCAGGATGGGCCAAGACATTTAGTCCAATGTCTTTAACAGAGCGTGTGACACAGCAATAGGAGTTGCATTGGTCCTCTGTAGTACAACATGTATGTTGAACTCTCCCATAATTAAAGAACAAACAAAGAACAAAACAGCACGGGAAACAGGCCCTTCAGCCCAACGCGCCCGCACCGCCATCTCGATGTTCCCACTTCTACCCATGATCCCTGTCTATGTTTATAGACCTATGCATCCGAACCAAATTCGCGAGACAATTTAGGGAGAAATTATTTTGCCAATCAGCGTAAGAGCACATCTTTGGGGTGTTGCAGAAAACTGGAGCCCTCGGAAAAAACCCACGCAAGCACGGGGAGAATGTGCAAACTCCCACAGACACAGGCCCAAATCCACGTATCTACACGGCACAGCGATAGTCTTCAATAAAAATAACCCAAAGTATTTGTTACCATTCATCAGCGTGTTTGTAAATTTGTGCAGAGAAGCCAGTCACATTTTTTTAAATCATAAGAACATAACATAAGAACATTCCGAGATGATTTTGTTCTGAGTGCAAGTCCTCAGTTTCAGGGTTAATTTATATCTAAAGTTCAGTATCCAGAAACAGCGTTGAAATAAAAAGTTATCATAGCAACGGTTAGATGCTGAAGATTATGATCGTGAGTGGGGGTTACACTGCCAACATTCATTACCAGAACATACCATTGGCCAACCTAAATGCCAAGGAAACTTGCTCTATATAAAGTCAGGGTGGAATTCTATTTTTGGATGTTATTGTATGAGGAAATCTATACATTGGGAATTTTGTGGGAATTCCATTTTCGGATGAACTTTTCTGTGGTTACTACTAAAGAGGTTGAATATGTAATTGTTTTTTTTTTCATTTGTTTTCTAGGTCTCTGCCATCCTTTTTTGGCAAACGTTGATCTTTACTGATGTGATTACACACACCCCAAAAAACGCCCTGGCCGAAGGCAACTAACTCAGCGAAGCCTAGCCTGTCTGTAAAATTGTCTCAGCTGCTTGGTTTTGTGCCAGTCCTTTTCTGCCCATTTTGGCTGATTAGCTGGGTGCCAGGATGGCATAAAAGTGTACTTGGTCTTCTCCTCAACCCACCTGAATCCTGGATCCTGTAAAAAATATAGCCCATTCCTGACTTCCTTTTAGCCCAAGAACATAATAACAGATTTAAAAATAAATGAGCTGATGTCTTAACTTTGTTTCTTTAAAATAGATATCAGTTGGAAATCAGTTATTTTAACAGAAGGGTTTCATAAAAGCCTCTTTCATTCACAGGCAAACTGTTTGTGTATGGCTTAAAGTTCATTTAAAGCATCATGAATATCCTCAAAGTTAACACATTTACTAATAATACTATTAGTCATCGGCTTATGGCAATGTGTTCTTTATTACAGCTGTTATTTCAAAAATGCTGGTGTGATTTGATAACTTTCTCCAAGTTTTACATTTTTTTATGCTTCATTCAAAGTGTACAAGAGCTCAGGGAGACTTGGCTGCTTGTTTTTCCTTCCTGTGAGATGCTTAGTCTCAGTCTATGCATTTTGTGCCTCCAGTCTTCAATCCTCTCCGAGTTTAACCCTTCTCTCCTTTTCCCTCCACTATTACAGTTTCTTTCTTCCTCCCTTTTTCTCTTCTCACTTACTCTTCTTCATCTCTTCTCTTGCTTCCCTTCCTTCTTTTCTCTTCTCCCTCTATTCTACCAATATTACCACAGTTTTTGCTCCTATCCTGCTCCCCCTGAGCTCAAGATAGGGTGGCGCAGTAGCTCAGTGATTAGCACTGTCTCACGTCACCAGGAACCTGGGTTCAATTCCAACCTTGGGTGACTGTCTGTGAAGTTTGCACACTCTCCCCGTGGGTTTCATCTGGTTTGCTCCCACAGTCCAAAGATGTGCGGGTTAGGGGGAGACACACCAAAATTGCTCACAACAACATTCCAGCTACGGCCTCACAAATGCTCTATACATAATACATCTGAAAATGCAGCAATCTTTCACCACTTGTCTGAAGCATCAGCGTGCAGTTTGTGCTCAGGTTTCTAAAGTAGAACACAGATGTTACCCATCGAGAGACTGCTGTCAGGGTGGTCCAAGATCTAGCCTTGAGTGAGCTGAACTTTGTAACAAGTGACGATTGTTTCACTTGCTTCAGGGTTACAGCAGAGAAAGATCAGCCAAAGATTCATAGTCCCCATCACTGCCCGTTAACCCCCGACATGAAATGCAGGCATAACAGGTGAAGATGGGATTTGGACTTGTTATAGTGCCCCATTTCCCATGTCCTCCAGCACCACTCTATATTCCAATTGTATAGCCCAGGAAATGACATGAAAAGGAAAGAGAATGGGCAAACAATTATTTTTAGTGGACATCATTCCATTAAGTACCCAGTTACATTACAGCAAGGGACAGGCAGCTGTGTAAATAACACCTGACTAATTGGGTAAGGTAAAAGGCTTGTCCTAATGCAAACTGCTAATGCGAGCGTGTAACTAAAAAGTAATAAATGTCGAATATAAATGGAGTTTCTTGTCGTCACGGACTAACCTCTCTCCATCTTGGACGTTTGGACTTTGATTCCTTGGTAATTAAAAGAAAGAGTTGCACTCATCCGGTTGCCAGGCATTGCCACACGTATCAACAAGAACTAATTAGGTGGTTTATGCTGTCACTATCCGTCCCACAGGCAGTGTTGTTGATCGACATGTGAACAACAAACCAGGCACTGTCTGTGCAACTGGCCTCCTGTTAATTCTCGTTCCACCCTCTGAGGCAAAGATAACTATGTTCATCATCTGGTGAATTGGCTGCATAAACTTTTGTTTTGTATCCAGTGGCACGGTGACACAGTGGTTAGCACTGCTATTTAACAGCACCAGGACCTGGTTTGATTCCCGGTTTGGGTCGCTGTCTGTGCAGAGTCTGCACATTCTCCCCCTGTCTGTATGGGTTTCCCCTGGGTGCTCTGGTTTCCTCCTACACTCTAAACATGTGCAGGTCAGGTTGATTGGCCATGCTAAGTTGCCACTTAGTGTTAGGAGGACGAGCAGGGTAAACATGTGGGGCTACAGTGATAGGGTCTGGCTGGTATTGTGATTGGTGCAGACTCGATGGGCTGAATGGCCTCCTCCTGCACGGTAGCAATTCTATGGAATGACTGCACATCCTCAGTGTGTAGTCTAAATGTCGAAATCAGTGGTCTGGACTGAGATTCTTGAGCAATGTGTACCCAGCAACAGTTACATTGAGATGTGTAGAGTTAACACTTATGCATGGCAAAGAAAATCATTTTACCCATGTCATACCAGTAAAGGTATGTCACATTATGAACCTTTGGTCAACACTTTTAAAAATTAGATGCAAATAAGATGTTATGATGGCTGCCATAAATCATGTGACTTTTGACATTTGGACTATCAGCAATATCAAGTTTTTTTTTTAGTAATTCACGGGACGTGGTTGTCACAGCCTGGACCAGCATTTGTTGCTCATCCCTAATTGCCCTTGAGCTGAGTGGCTTGCTCAGCCATTTCAGAGGGCATTTAAGAGTCAATCATATTGCTGTGGATCTGCAGTCATAAGTAGGACAGAGCAGTTAGGGACAGCGGAATTCCTTCCCTAAATGATATTAGTGAACCAGATGGAGTTTACCAAATTGCCTTTCTCCATGTTTTATACTGGACAAGAAGGAAGAATGAAATTCACACTATCAACTTTCCATTGTATTACAATGGCTTCCTCTATCCAAACTGGACTGATTGGGACGTCAGAAGTGTTAATCCAGTAGTCTTATGTCTAAAACTGGTTTTGGGGGACTGCACCATTATTACTCCAGGACCATCAGTTGTCAGCGAATCTGAATCAGATACAAGCCAGCAAGCAGCCAGAGTACCCAAATCTATTCCGATTTCAGAGATTATCTAAGGACCTCCTAAATGTTCGACTACAGGCCATCTTGTGATCTACTATGGAACATTTGCTTTATAGGATCCTCACCCTAAATATAAATTCATCCAAGAAGCTAAGGGCCAGCAATGTCAGAGATTGGAAATCATAAATCAGAGACCGAATGAACTGTAATTTATATCAGCGCGCTATCATTCTCACTTATCCAATCTTTGTTATTCTGCAATAAGATGGTGAATCTGTGGAATTCTGTATCACAGAAGACTGTGGAGGTTAGTTTATTGAGTGTATTTAAGACAGAAATAGACAGGTTCTCGATTGATAAGGGGCTCAAAGGTTATGGGCAAATGGCAAGGAAATAGAGTTGAGAAACTTAACAGCCATGATTGAATAGCAGAGCAGGCTTGATGGACCAAATGGCCTACTTCTGCATCTATATCTTATTGGTATGAATGTGAGTGTGAGTATGAATGAGTGTGAGTATGAGTGAGTGTGAGTGAATGTGTGTGTGTGTGCATGCGTGTATGCACGTAAAACTGGATGAGTGATATGTTAATTCGCAGGAAGTGTGTGAGAATAAATTGCTTGCTTTATTTTTAACTTATAAATGCTTGCTATTGAATTATTTAACTGAAATAAACCCTCAAGTTAACAAACTATACAGTTCTTTCCATACAATACATACTAATTAAGATCAGCAGGAGAGCAGATATATTCTGCCTGTGGCACTCACCTGGTTGCTGTGGGGCAGCACAGTGGCACAATGGTTAGCACTGCTGCCTCGCAGGGAGCTGTGCTCAATTCCAGTCTCTGGTCACTGTCTGGGGGGAGTTTGCACATTCTTCCCGTGTCTGGGTGGTTTTCTTCAGGTTCTTCTGTTTCCTCCCACTGTCCAAAGATGTGCAGCTTAGGTTGATTGGACATGCTAAATTTTCTCTAGTGTCAGGGGAATTAGCAGGGTAAATATGTGGGGTTACAAGAATAGGGCTTGAGTGGCCAGTGTAGAATGGGCTGAATGGCTTCCTTCTTCACTGAGGGATTGTATGGACTCAGACAGCCCTTTCCAGTGTTTCCAAGCATCACACCATTTGAAATTCACATTGGTTGGCATGATGAACTCTGCTGGGAGTAACAAAGGCAATAACAGTCCAAAGACATGCAGATTAGGTGGATTGGCTGTGCTAAATTACCCCTTAGTTAGTGGCTCAGCAGTGTGTAAGTTAAGGTGTGAGGTTACAGGTATAAGGCAGGGGCTAAGTGCCTGGGTAAGATACACTGTCGGACAGTTGGTGCAGACTCCTTCTGCACTGTAGGGATTCTGTATTAAACTTACCCAAACCTAGAAACCACTGATTAAATTATGCAGAAAGACAATTCAAACCAGTAAAGGTCATCACACAAATAAAGAAGACCGAGATAAACAAAGACAAAGAGAAAATGTTTTGAATGATTGGTCAGAGGAAAAGAATCCAGGTGACATAATTAGCCAGACTAGTTCAGAACTGGCAACAGTGGAGCAGTTAGTTGTCAGTGTACTTATGTCCAACAGCTGTTGGCCTCCCAGGCTGTGAGTTATTTTCTCAGAATGATTGTACTTTGATCTTTGTGAAGATTTCCATCCTGGGCTGGTAAATCCTGACTGTCTTGAGCAGTTGCCTTCTCAAAGCACCTTTTATTTTGAAATAAGCTTTGCTCCATTTGTAATAAACGCACCTTTAATCCATCTCCAACCTGCTTCACACCAGCTAATGCTATACTTACGTGATAAGAGGAGGCAGTGGTGCTGTGGTATTATTACTGGACAGTGGCGCTGTGGTATTATTACTGGATAGTGGCACAGTGGTATTATCACTGGACAGTGACGCAGTGGTATTACTGGATATTGACGCAGTGGTATTATTACTGGACAGTGACGCAGTGGTATTATTACTGGACAGTGGCACAGTGGTATTATTACTGGACAGTGATGCAGTGGTATTACTGGACAGAGACGCAGTAGTATTATTACTGGACAATGGCACAGTGGTATTATTACTCAACAGTGGTGCAGTGGTATTATTACTGGACAGTGGCACTGTGATATTATTACTGGACAGTGACGCAGTTGTATTATTACTGGACAATGGCGCAGTTGTATTATTACTGGACAGTGGTGCTGTGGTATTATTACTGGATTGATAATTCAGCAACTATTAGGTAGTATCTCTGAGGACTCAGGTTCAAATCCCACCTTTGGTGAAAATTGAATTCTTTCGTTTTAAATCTGGAATTAGAAGTCTATTGGTCAAATGTCTTGAAAACTCATTTGGATCACCAGTATTCTTTAGGGGAGAATATCTTCCAGCTTTACTTGATCTCTCTGACTCCAAAACCGACAGCAATGCAGTTGTAGTTAACTTAAATACCCCCCTGAATGGCCACACATGCAGTTCAGGATGGACGATGAATACAGGCTAAGCCAGCGATGCTCATATCCGATGAATGGCTAGGATTATATTCACTGGAGTTTAGAAGAGTGAGAGGGGATCTCATAGGAAACTTATAGAATTTTAACGGGGTTAGACAGTGTGGATTCAGGAAAAATATTCCCAATGGTGGGGGACTCCAGAACTAGAGGGTCATATTTTGAGGATAAGGGGTAAACCTTTTAGAATGGAGATAAGGAGAATTTTTTCACCCAAAGGGTGGAATTCACTACCACAGAAATTAGTTGGAGCCAAAATTTTGTCTGATTTCAAGAAGAAATTAAATATAGCTCTTGAGGCTAAAAGGATCAAAGGATATGGGGGGAAGGGGGGAATCAGGATATTGAATTTGATGATCAGCCATGATTGAATGAATGATGGAGCAGGCATAAAGGGCCACATGGCCGAATGCTGTTTCTAGTTTCTATGTTTCTAAAAATATTGAGGCCAAATGGGGTTAGGCAGTTTCCCCCAACTCCTCTATTCCACAGTTAGATTAAATTCTGACAGCATGGTTACAATGCGACTTTAGGGTTTCTGCAAAGGAGCTGGAATTGGTTGTGTTCATATGGTATTGTTAATGCTGTTTCCTGAGGGTCCCTGATCCCTCTGGATATGTGGCATCTCTCCCTCTGCACCACCAATGAATCTAGTACTACTTCAGGGCCTATGGATTTCTCAATTTGCCCTGTTTCTTTTTATTTGTTCATGCAATTATTGAAGTAAAGTTCAGAATTTACTGGCCATCTCCAATTATCTTAAGAAGGTTGTGATGAGGGAAGGTATCAGTCAGGCAGATAGATTCAGTGAGGATAGTGCCAAGAACCACTCTTCCAGAGTAGTGAAGGATACTGCATCATACATCTGGCATTGTCTTCTAAATGGTGGACAGGCTTTGGGGGGGGGATCAAGGGATACGTTACTCACAGTAAAGTCCCCAGCTCTGGCCTCCTTTTGTAAGCCACTAATTGTGTCACCCAGATTTTATGTTTCGAGGCTCAATGAGAATGGGTGCAGACAGGCCATGAATGATGCTCTTGTACCAAAAATCAGACAACACAATTTCTAGCCCACCCAATATTCACCACAGAAGGAGGCCATTCAGCCCATTGCACCTGGGGATTGAAAGGAATTGATAAAGTAAATGTAGATCAGACTTTTCCTCTAATGGGTCAATCTGGAACAAGAGGCCACAGGTATTGATTGAGAAGTGGTCGTTTTAAAATTGAGTTGAGGAGGAACGACTTCTCACAGAAGCTGGTGAATTTATGAACCTCGCTGACCCATGGTGCAATGGAGTCTGAATAATTAAATGGTTTCAAGAGAGAGATCAACATATGTCAAATAAAAAAGGGATAAAGGGATATGAGGAATTGGTGGGGAGGTGGATTTGAGGTCAGAGAGAGATTAGCCATGATTGGATTGAATGGCAGAGCAGGCTTGAAGAGTTGAATTTTACAAGGGATGTTGTCTGGATTGGGTGGCATGCCTTATGAGGATAGGTTGAGGGAGCTTGATCTTTCCTCTCTGGAGAGTCGAAGGTTGAGAGGCAACCTGAAAGAGATTTATAAAATGTTGAGAGGTATAAACAGGGTAGATTCTCAGAGACTATTTCTTCTGGAGGGCTGAAATGGTCGCTACGAGAGGACACAGGTTTAAGGTGCTGGGGAGCAGGTACAGAGGAATTGTCAGGGGTGAGGTTTTCACTCAGAGGGTGGCGAGTGAGTGGAAATTGGCTGCCATTGGTGATAGTGGAGGCAAACTCTTTGGGATCTTTTAAGAAACCTCTGGATGAGTACATGGGATAGTACATGGGATTTAATGGGATTGAGAGTTATAGATAGGCCTGGTAGGTAGGGATATGATCGGCGCAACTTGTGAGCCAAAGGGCCTGTTTGTGCTCTGGTGCTCTATGTTCTATGTATTTCTGCTTCTAATTTCTATATTTTTCTGTACCTGCAAGCTACTTGAAAGGGTTATCCAATTAAAGTGACTTTCCCGCTTTGTCAACATGACTCTTTAGGTTTTTGGGGAGAGAGGGGAAGCAAATTTGGTCTCTGTTCATGAGTGGGGAAATTGTTCAAATCAGTCACTCAGATTCTTCTATTTTAATTTTACTGAATTGTTGAGTGGCCAGTTAACTTTCACTATGAAACAAATGGCTGATTTTTATCCGGAGCTGAATACAGATCCTGAAACATGATGAAATTTATTTCCAGGAATAAAAATATTTTGGCGAACTGCTTCTTGTATTTATCTGAATTGAACCTTCCCGTGCCAGGATTTCGCTGAGGTATTGGGCCACAGAACCAGATACCAGAGAAAGTCATAAAACTTCAGTAAAAAAAAATACACGGAACCATTAACTAAACAGAAAGAGGATTCAGTCTCTCGAGCTTCTTGCGTTAAAAATGTTGCCATAGTCCCAGAGGTTGCTGGGAGACCTGTGAGAGGGAGAAGTGACTGACAGTGATTTAACTTGAGGATCATCACACCCCAGGCGAGGGGCAAGATTGAAATGGTGGGGCCTTCATGGATAACCTCAGCCAGTATGGGAATTCAAGCTGTGCGGTTACTCTGCACCACAACCTAGACAACTGAGCTAGTGGATCCCATTCCTTAGATTGTTGCTGATCTGCATCCTTTGATTTGATTTGATTTATTATTGTCATGTCTTGGAATATTATAAAAAGTATAGTGCACCATACAGACAGAATTTAATATTCATGGAGTTCAGAAGTGAGAAAGAATGGAGATGGTATAGGATAAAGGGTGGGATTCTTCAATTGCAGTGGCCCATTCTGGAGAATTCCTCCTGAGGTTAATGGACCTCTGAGTGGCCCTCCACCCCCGGCCCACGATGATTCCCATGGTGGGTAAAACGGTGTTGCAATTACAGATAGGGTGAAGAGAAAGATCAGCTTAATATATAATAGGACCATTGAAAAATCTGATGGCAGCAGAGAAGTTGTTCTTGAGTCAGTTGGGATGTGTTTTCAGACTCTTGTCTCTTTTTTCCCAACAGAAGAAGGTGGAAGAGATTTGTCTGGGGTTCTTTGTCCTTGATTATGCTGGCTATTTTTCTGAGGTAAGAAATGGAGATGGAGTCAATAGATGGGTTTGCATGACGGACTGGGCTACATTCACGAGAAAGTAGAGGTTTTCTTAAATAAACCATTAACTATTAGACCATAAAGAAAAAGAGCAGAATTAGGCCATTCAGCCCATCGAGTCTGCTCTTCCATTCAATCATGGTTGATATGATTCTCAGCACCATTCTCCTGCCTTCTCCCTGTAACCCTTGATCCCCTTATTGATCAAGAACCTATCTATCTAACTTGTCTTAAAGATACTCAAAGACCCGGCCTCCACAGCCATTGTGGCAATGAATTCCACAAATTCACTGCTCTCTGGCTGCGGAAATTCTTCCTCAGTTCAGTTTTAATGGAGCGTCCCTTAACTTTGAGGTTGTGCCCTCAAGTTCTATAATCTGCCACTAATAATAACATGCTCTCCATGTCCATTCTATCTAGGCCTCTCAGTATCCTGTAAATTTCAATTAGATTCCCCCTCACTCCCTTCCCCTTCTAAACTCCATTGTGTATAGACCCAGATTCCCAAGCTACTTCTCACATGGCAAACTCTTCCTTCCTGTGATCATTCTTGTGAACCTCCTCTACCTTTCTGCTTTGGTTCCACAATCCTTTACTTATCTGTCTCAAAGTTACATTTTCAATTGATTTCCAGCCTCCACAGCTTTTCGGGGGAGGGAGTTCCAGATATCTTCTGCCCTCTGTATGAAAAGTTTTTTCCTGACATCTCCACGGCATGTTCTAATTGTAAGAATTTGCCACCTGGCTCTGGACGCTGCTATAGAATTTGTGCTCACAATACTACTTTGTGTGGATTTGGTGAGATAATTTTATTTTCCTGTTTTCCTTGAAGAATAATTGTTTCAACTTTATTCTCATTGAAATAGTATTTACTTCCCAGCCAATTTATTATATTTATGCACTTGTATGTACTTAAGTATAGTAAATCCAATCTTCTGCAAATATGAAACATCTGTCCCATTATTGCCAGGGACACATTGCCAAGCATATGCTCCCAATGAGATATTTCAAAGAAGCTAGCCTGGAAATGGTAATTTTTCAAGAACCCATTGGTGGATGTTGAATTGTACAAGACCCATTATTTGGGAATGGGTTAATTTGTGCACTGAACTTGATCAACCCTTACTGTTGGCACCTTGGGGCTTCTCCTCAGGCCTTTTGTCACAGAAAATGAAATCTCTTGGGTAAGATGGGTGTAGAGGGGTATGGGCCAAACCTGGGCAATTGGGACTTATTTAGTGGTTAAAAGAGAAAGGGAGGCATGGACAAGTTGGACCAGAAGGCTTGTTTTCTTGCCGTAAACCTCTATGATTATGACTCACCCGGCAAGAATGAAACAGGAGCAAAAGAATTCTGCCCACACAACTGGAAACTGAATAGGTTGGAGAGAATGGAATAAAAAAAACACAGAAGGTATCCATTCAACCCTTCAGGCCTGTTCTGCCATCTTATTAATCATGTTTAAGCTGGACCTTAACTCCATCTTTGGTTTGGTCACCCTTAATATCATATCCTGGTGAAAATCGATCACTCTCCATTTTAAAGTGTGCAACTGACTCGCAGTTTCATCTTTTCCCTTGGGGCAGGGTGCGGGGTGAGAGAGGAAGGTTTGAGCAATGGATCAAGTTTTTCATTGCAGAAGTGTTTCCTGTCATGACTCCTTGTGTTCAGTTGCCTGGGTGTGGAGCCAGAGAAAAGTAAACAAAGCCCTATAAATAGTTAGAAACGAGCTGGAACAAAGAACGAGACAGCACAGGAACAGGCCCTTCAGCCCTCCGTGCCTGCATCGCTCATGATGTCCACCTAAACTAAAACCATCTGTGCTTACAGAATCCGTATCCTTCCACTTCCATCATATTCAGGTATTCATCGGAACCCTGAAGTAGATATTTTAATTGACTGTAAATTAAACTTGTAAACCTAGGAGCTAGTGTGGGACAGGTTTCATCTAAAGTGCTTTAAAATATCTCCTCTATGTTTCATCTTCAGCTTTTAGCTCTTTTCTCTGAGTCAATCACTTACCAATGAAGGCCCACAGTAAATCATCTCACAACATCAGGTTGAAGTCCAACAGGTTTATTTGGTAGCATGAGCTTTCGGAGCGCCGCTCTTTCATCAGATGTACACACTCACATGATGAAGGGGCAGTGCTCTGAAAGCTTGTGCTATCAAATAAATGTGTTGGATTTTAACCTGGTGTTGTGAGACTACTTACTGTGCCCACCCCAATCAAACGCCAGCAACTTCCCATCATGGTTACAATGAAGACAATGAGCAGCAAGACTAAACAGACATGCATAATAAAACTGAACAATTAAACACTACACCCTTGAAATGACTGACCAATTTTTACCTGCCAGCAGAAATATTTTCCCTTTATCTGTCTTATTAACGCCTTCTACAAGATAACAGAAAGATTTGTAGAGTATTCTCGGTGACTTTGTGACATTTGAAAGTACTTTATAATCGTTGAAGCATGTTTGAAGTGTAGCAATTGTAGTAACATAGAAAACATTTCAAACACCTTGATTAAACATGCTAATGTTTGTCGATTCACCCAACATTGCAAACCCATGTGATTGAAAGGGTTTCTTGAGCCTCATAACTTGGAACAGTCTCTGAATGTTATTAGAGCAGCATACTAGAAATGCCAATTGATTTGTCACACGTATACAGCCTGACCAGCTCTCATTGCACTTTTGTCCATGACAGAGTGTTTAACATTCCAGTTGCAACTGCATGGAACAGGGGCCTCACCCCTCCCTACCATAACCCCACACAAACTTAACATCCCCTGAAGCCATTGTTTGAAAATATTGTAGCCCAGGGTGTCAGCTATCAGTACAGCAGCACGCCTGTATTTAACAATCAGCTTCCCCCAAAGACTACAACAAATCCTTAAATCCAGAAGCGATACTGAGGGTAAAATAGCATACAAAATCACCAAGCATGATTAATCCATGGTCGGTCAAAGAAAAGTAGTGTCCAGATCACCAATATCTTGTCCTGGTCCCTCCATGCCAATGCTATAATTAAGAAAGCCCACCAATATCTCTATTTTCTCAGGAGGCTAAGGATATTTACCATGTCTGCTACAACTCTCATCAACTTTTACAGGTCCACCACAGAAAGCATTTTTTCTGGTTGCATCACAGCTTGGAATGAATCTTACTCTACCCAAGACAGCAAGAAATTGCAAAGGACTATAAATGAAGCCCAGTCCATTATTCAAACTGGCCTCCCATCCATTGACTCTGTCTACACTTTTCACTGCCTTGGCAAAGCAGCCAGCATAATCGAAGACACCACACAACTCAAACTTAATAAGACAGAGGATTATAGATATGCCTAGTAGGTAGGGACATGTTCGGTACAACTTGTGGGCCAAAGAGCCTGTTTGTGCTGTAGTTTTTCTATGTTTCTATACTCCCTTCCACATTCTTCCATTGGGAAAAATATATAAAAGTCTGAGGTCACATACTAACTGACTCAAGATTAGCTCCTTTCCTGCTATCATTAGACTTTTGAATGGACCTATCTCAAATTCAGTTGATCTTTCTCTACACCCTAGCTATGACTGTAACACTACATTCTGCACTGTCTCTTTCCTTTCCCTATGTATGGTATGCTTTGTCTGTATAGTGCACAACAGACAACATTTTTCACTGTATACTAATACATGTGACAATAATAAATCAAATCAAATCAAAAGCAAGTAAATTGTGTGCTGCCTGCTACTTACAGTGACTTACAGAGTCATAGATATTTACAGCATGGAAACAGGCCCTTCGGCCCAATTTGTCCATGTAACCTTGTCAACTTGTCCATGTTTTTTGTTAAACCCTGAAGCTAATCACAATTGCCTACATTTGGCCCATTTCCCCTTACCCATGTAACTACTTAAATGTTTTTTAAAAGATAAGATTGTACCCACCTCTACTACTACCTCTGGCAGCTCGTTCCAGACAGCCACCACCCTCTGTGTGAAAAAATTGCCTCTCTGGACACGTTTGTATCTCTCTTCTCTCACCTTAAACCTATGCCCTTCTAGTTTTAGACTGCCCTACCTTTGGGAAAAGATATTGACTATCTACTTTGTCTATGGCCTTCATAATTGTATAGACTTCTATTAAGTCACCTCTCAGCCTCCTATGTTCCCAAGAAAAGGATCCCAGTCAATTCAGCCTCTCCTTATAACTCAATCCATCAAATTTCGGTAGCATCCTCGTAAATCTTTTCTGCACCCTTTCTAGTTTAATAACATCCTTTCTATAATAGGGTGACCAGAATTGCACACAGTATTCCAAGTGTGGCCTTAGCAATGTCTTGTCCAACTTCAACAAGACATCCCAGTTCATTTTATCATGGTTTTTACTTCAGAATTGCAGCCAAGAGGATAAAGATACGTGAAGTCAGGAACAGAAGAATATTGGTAATATTGGTAACATTGGGCACTGTTGTCCAATGATCATCAGCAATTCTATTCACGGGAACCACAAGTTGAACGTTGCTCTTACAACAGACAATCCACTCAGAACATGGATGTGTTGGCTGCTCCCATTCTTTTTCCTGCTCTTTCTCTTCTTTTCTCTACTTCATTTATTTGTCATTGCATCTGCTTTTAATTGATGCCCTTAATGCTACAATTGTAGAACTATAGAATGATGGAACACAGAATGAGTCAATTTTGTCCAACTCAGCTGGTGCCAGCTCCTCAATCATACTATTTAATTCATCCCGCACCTCCCCTCTTTCCCTTCGCCCTGTAATTTTTGGCCCTTGGAAAATTTATCTGATTTTTTTTGTTAATTGCTACTGAATAAGGTTCTTCAGGGGAGGCAGTGACATAGTGATATTGCGGCTGGACTAGTAATCCAGGCAGATATTCCGGGGGTTCGGTTCTATTCCTGCTACATCAGATGCTGAAATAAAAATTAAAAATCTAATGGTATCCATGAAAAGATTGTCACTCATGCTCTTTAGGGAAGGAAATCTGTTGTCTTTACCTGGTCTGGCCTACATATGACTCCAGACCCATAGCAATGTGGTTGACACTTAAAATGTCCTCAGTAATGCCCACAATGCATGAAAGAATAAGATAAAAAAAATTATGCAACAATGTTCTGAAGTGCAACTTTGATTCTCCTTTTACTTGGAAGATCTTCATGGCAAGATGGATTGAGTTAAAACATTGCATTTGCTGATGGGAATTGAAAATGCAATTGTATTATCTAGTGCGTAGTCACAAAAGTTAAAAACTCATTAAGTGGAAGTCTTTCTAATTTGGATAGATGGTATCGTAGTGCAAGGAAGATGAGAACTACACAGGGAGAATCTAACAGCCCATAGACCTGGGAGAAGCATCATTCTGTAAAATTGTCCAATGCCCTCGGACTGATGCCAGCTGTCCAGGAGAACGAGGAGAACATATATATTTGAGCAAAGTAGTGTTATGGATTTCTTCTTCACTGATAAACAGCCAATTGGCTTATGTTGCTAACGTCCTAAGTGGTAACCTGGAGCAAACCCAAAGCATGAAAGTACCAGTAACTTTGACAGCATGCAGCTGCAGGCAAATGACATAAAAATTGTAACACAGGGAACAGTGAGAAATTTATTCTCTCCATATAGTCTTCATGTTATGTGTCTTTATTTTCCTTTCTTCTGGCCATCCACTTACAAAAACAAACATTTGTCTTTTTCTAGTGCCTGTCATGCAATCAACAAGTGTTTCTCGTGTTTATTAGAGAACAGAAATTCAACACTGATCCACCTCAAGCAAGAAACTTGTTAGAGAGACTTAACCAGGTAGACATTAAGAGGTCATTTTCCTTTGCTGAGGAATCTAGAATATGGGGGGCACAGTCTCAGGATACGACGTTGATTATTTCAGACTGAGATGAAGAGAAATTTCTTTACTTAAGGGATTGGAAGCTTGTGGATGCTCTTTCATTGAGTATATTCAAGGTTGAGACAAGCAGATTTTTGGACAGTCAGGGAGTCAAATGGTATGGGGAATCAGGAGATGATCATTTGCCACAGATCTCCCAGACTCTGGCCTGGTCTTGTTGCAACAGAATCTATGTAGCTGATTAAGTTAAGTTTCTGGTCAATGGTGACTTCCACATGTTGTTGGAGGAGCATTTAATTATGGTGATACTGTTGAATGTCACGGGAAGTAGTTTGCCTCATGCTTGGCAGAGACTGTCATTTGTTGGTACTTGTACGGCATAAAAGTTGCTTGACAGTTGTCAGGCCAAGTCCAGACATTGTGCCAGAGCTGCTGCATGCAGGCACAAGCTGCTTCATTCTCTGAGGGGTTGAAAATGGGACTGAACTTTGCAACTATCCGTAAACAATACCAACTTTATGATGGAGTACTACCAGAATGATGTGGAGACTTTGGAGAGAGTATAGAAAAGGTTTATCAGGGCATTGCCTGGTGTGGAGAGTATTAACTATAAGGAGAGATTGGACAAACTTGGTTTGTTTTCAACTTCAATATTGGAGTTTGAGGGGGGGGGTGACCTATAGAAATTCACAAAATTATGATGGGCATTAAGGGAATGGATAGTCTATTTGTAATTTTTGCCTGTTTGTAAGCCTGTTTGTAATTTTTATAAATGATCTGGATGAGGGTATTGAGGGATGGATCAGTAAATTTGCAGATGATACTAAAGTTGGTGGAGTGGTAGATAGTGAAGAGGGGTGTTTTAGTTTACAGAGTGACTTGGACAAGTTGCAGAGCTGGGCCGAGAGGTGGCAAATGGAGTTTAATGTGGAAAAGTGTGAGGTAATGCACTTTGGCAGGAACAATAAATGTGTAGAGTATAGGGCTAATGGTAGGGCTCTTAATAGTGTTGAGGAACAGAAGGATCTTGGTGTATGTGTCAATAGATCCCTGAAAGTAGGCAGTCAAGTGGATAAAGTTGTTAAGAAGGCATATGGAGTCTTAGCTTTTATTGGTAGGGGGATTGAATTTAGGAGCCGCAGCATCATGTTGCAACTGTACAAAACTCTAGTGCGGCCGCACTTGGAGTATTGTGTGCAGTTCTGGTCCCCACATTATAAGAAAGATGTGGAGGCATTGGAGAGGGTACAGAGGAGGTTTACCAGGATGTTGCCTGGTATGGAGGGCAGGTCCTATGAAGAGAGGTTGAAGGATTTGAGGTTGTTTTCGTTAGAAAGGAGGCGGCTAAGAGGGGATCTTATTGAAGCATATAAGATGATTAGAGGTTTAGATAGGGTGGACAGTGTTAGCCTTTTTCCTAGGATGGAGAAAGCTAGCACGAGGGGACACAGCTTTAAATTAAGGGGTATGAGTTATAGGACGGATATCAGAGGTAGGTTCTTTACTCAAAGAGTGATTAGGGAGTGGAATGCCCTGCCTGCAGCTGTTGTAGATGCGCCAAGTTTGGTGGCGTTTAAGAGGTTAGTTGATAAGTATATGGAAGAGAAGGGAATGGTTTAGTTTGGAGGGGCATTGCTTTTTATTTCGGTCGGCACAACATCGAAGGCCGAAGGGCCTGTTCTGTGCTGTATTGTTCTATGTTCTATAGTCAAAGTCTTTTTACAAGACTAGAAATTTCAATTACTGGGGGACATATGTTTAAGGTAAAAGTTTAAAGGAGATGCATGAGGCAGGTTTTTTTCATAGAGGGTGGTAAGTGCCTTGAATGTGCTACCAGATGAGGTGGTAGAAGCAGATACAATAGCAATATTTAACGGATGTCTTAACAGATACATGAATAGGCAGGGAATAGAGGGATACAGGACGCAAAGAGTCTGAAGGTCTTTAGTTTAGAAATGTGTCATGTCGGTGCAGACTTGGTGAGTCGAATAGCCTGTAACTATGCTTTACTTTTCTTTGAAGGTCATCAATGAAGGAGATTCAGATGGATGCACCAATGACATTAACCTGGGGAACTTCTGTGGTTTATTATGCTCCACTTCAATTTGTAACCATCTCCAATATGGAAGCTTGTCAAAGACTTGTTGAAAATCCATATGTACCATATGGTACCATATACCATATTTATTGCATTACAACCATGTCTCTCAAAAAGGAATACTCTCAGGCTGTTTCAACATGGTGCTTCTTGTTAAACTTTGTATTGGCTGCTCCTAATTATTTGTCTCTTCATTTAGATATTTACCATTTCATCTTTAGTTTTGTTCCAAGATTTACTCTCCCACAGAATTTAAACAAATTGGCCTGCAATTTCCCATATTAATCCCCTCTCTTTTTGATAATGAGCCTTTCATTGGCCTCTCTCCAACTTTCTGACACAAGTCTATTCTCAGTAAAATCCTGACATATCATTTCTTAGTTCTCAGCTATTTCTTCACCCATTTCCCCCAGGCCATTGCTTATATTCCATCAGATCTTGGCAAATTGTCCTGCTTTAGGTTAATTTCTTACTCATACTTTCCTCTGATTTATTATAATATCTGCCAACTGGCTTTCAGCCAATTCCAGATTTACCACCTCTTTCATATCCTTTTCTTTTGTAAATGCAAATTAAGTACTTGCTAAGGGTGCCCATCAATTCCTGTTTAGCCTCCACTAACTCATCCTCTCAAAGAACAGTACTGTGTTGGAACAGGCCTATGCCAATCACTAGACCAGCCACCTGTGTTCCTCCACTCCCTGCCTGTTCATGTGTCTACCCAGATAAGTCTTAAATGTCACTAACGTGTCTGCCTCAAGCACCTTGTGTGAGAGTCCATTCCAGGTCCCAACTGCCCTCTGCACATCTCCACCGAACATCTCCCCGCCTTACCTTGAACTTGTGCCCCCTTGTAATTGTCATTTCTGTTCAGGGAAAAAAGCTTCCAGCTGTTCACCTTATCTCTCCCCTCAGGGGTCCCATCTTGAAGCTGACAACACTTAGCTTACTGATACATTTGTATAATCTTTGACAGCCCTCAGCTCGGAGAATTAAGCTGAACACAATGGCTAACTATTGCAATTTGCGAGCGTGCCACTCTGAAGAAAACGTTATCTGGCAGGATAATGGAAGCATGGGCTGATGATGTCTCCTTTTCTCTGTCGACACTTTGCCACACTGCCTGGGATTATCCTTTGCACTTTTTCTTATCACTAATGCATGACAACATTTGTTTCTCGGACTTTGCATGATCTTTATTACATTTGATTTGTGTTCCCTTGAGTTGAGGATTGAGATCTTTCAATCATTAAAAGGATTTGATAAAGTAGACACAAAAATCTAAGCCCTATGGTGGGAACAATCAAGAAAGGTTATTGTGGGAGGTGAGGGATGTCATTGCAGAGCCCCTGGCGATGATCTTTGCGTCGTCGATGGAGACGGGAGAGGTTCCGGAGGATTGGAGGATTGCGGATGTGGTCCCTATTTTCAAGAAAGGGAACAGGGATAGTCCTGGAAATTACCGACCGGTGAGTCTGACCTCAGTGGTTGGTAAGCTGATGGAGAGGCTTCTGAGGGACAAGATTTACGAGCATTTGGAGAAGTTTTGGTTGATTAGAAATAGTCAACATGGTTTTGTAAAAGGCAGGTCGTGCCTTACGAGCTTAATTGAGTTCTTCGAAAATGTGACTGAACACATTGACGAAGGAAGAGCAGTGGACGTGGTGTACATGGACTTCAGCAAGGCATTTGACAAGGTCCCATATGCAAGACTTCTTGAGAAGGTGAGAGGCCATGGGATCCAAGGGGCTTTGGCCTTGTGGATCCAGAACTGGCTTGCCTGCAAAAGGCAGAGGGTGGTTGTGGATGGCTCTTTTTCTGCATGGAGGTCGGTCACCAGTGGAGTGCCCCAGGAATCTGTTCTAGGACCCTTGCTGTTTGTCATTTTCATAAATGACCTGGATGAGGAAGTGGAGGGATGGGTGAGTAAGTTCGCTGATGACATGAAGGTCGGTGGTGTTGTGGATGGTCTGGAGGGATGTCAGAAGTTGCAGCATGACATCGACAGTATGCAAGACTGGGCGGAGAAGTGGCAGATGGACTTCAACGCGGATAAATGTGTTGTGGTCCATTTTGGCAGATCCAATGGGATGAATGAGTACACTATCAAAGGTAGGAGTCTTAGCTGTGTGGAAGAGCAGAGGGATCTTGGGGTCCGGGTCCATAAGACGCTCAAATCGGCCTCCCAGGTGGAGGATGTGGTTAAGAAAGCTTACGGTGTACTGGCCTTCATTCATCGAGGGATTGAGTTCAGGAGTCAGGAGGTAATGCTGTAGCTTTATAGGACCCTTGTCAGACCACACTTGGAGTACTGTGCGCATTTCTGGTCGCCTCACTATAGGAAGGACGTGGAAGCTATTGAAAGGGTGCAGAGGAGATTTACAAGGATGTTGCCTGGATTGGGAGGCATGCCTTATGAAGACAGGTTGAGGGAGCTGGGACTGTTCTCCCTGGACAGACGAAGTTTGAGAAGCGACCTGATAGAGGTTTACAAGATGTTGAGAGGAATAGATAGGGTGGACTCTCAGAGACTATTTCCCAGGGCTGAAATGGTCGCGATGAGAGGGCACCGATTTAAGGTGCAGGGAAGCAAGTACAGAGGGGATGCTAGGGGAAAGTTTTTCACTCAGAGGGTGGTGAGTGAATGGAATCGGCTGCCGTCGGTGGTGGTCGAGGCGAACTCGCTGGGGTCTTTTAAAAGACTTCTGGATGAGTATAAGGGATCCAATGGGATTGGGGGTTATAGATAGGTCTATGGCTGGGTAGGTTTTGATGTGTTCGGCACAACTTGTGGGCTGAAGGGCCTGTTTGTGCTGTAGTGTTCTATGTTCTATATAAAGGAGGCTCAGAACAACAGAGCTCACCAGATATGATGATACCCTTGGAGGTGGACAAGTTAATTAGACACATACAATAAACTAAATGCCTATTTATATCTAATCAGTACAACTATAGATAGCTGACCCTCACTAATATTGTATTAATACAAAATCCATTGGCATCCTGGGCATTCAGACTGATTGACCAACGTGCACACATTCCAGCTGGAGTCCCACCCACTAAAAACATGTAGAGTAACAGGAATTTTTGGAATTGACTTAAAATAAAAACTGGCAATGAGTGCATTCTGATATAACCATCTGTTAATAGTTACAGTGTCAAAATGTGAAGGTTACATTGCGGAATGCATGAGATAGAGTGTTCCTGTCTGCTTACGCAGGATTGAACCAACCCAGGAAAAGTGTGCCAGGTTGTCTTGCAAGTCTTGGTCGGTGTTGTCACCAGTTGCACCCACCTCATATCAGAAATTGACTGCCAGTCCATGGCTTGGTAGATAGCATCTAGGTCATGAGTCAGAAAGTTAAGAGTTCGTAGTCTAACTCCAAAGAGTAATGCATAAAATCAAGGCTGACTTTGCGATACTGGTCTTCATTGTTACAAATCTGGTTGCACAGTAGTTAGGATTGCTACCTCACAGCGCCAGGAAACTGATTTCGATTCCCAGCTTAGGTCACTGTCTGTGAGGAGTTTGCACATTCTCCCAATGTCTATGTGGGTTTCCTCCAGGTGCTCTGGTTTTCTCCCACCCTCCAAAAATGTGTGGGTTAGGTGGATTGGCCATGCTAAATTGCCCCTTAGTGTTAGGAGAATTAGCTAAGATAAATACATGGGGTTATGGGAATAGGCCCTAGAGGGATTGCAGTCTTGATGAGCCAAATAGCCTCCTTCCGCACTGTAGGAATCCTATGATCTTGGCTGGAGTTTTCCAATGCCCTTCTGTGCCATGATTCACGGCAGTGAAGTCACAAGAACACAAGAAACAGAAGTAGGAGTAGGACATCAGGCCCTCCAAGCTTGCCCATCATTCAATATGATCATGGCTGTCCTATGCCAGCCTCAACTCCTTTTTTGTGCCATTTATCCACCTCCAATTTAAGTAAAATTCAACCTGTCCTTTGCTGGCGGTGGGGTCTTCTGGTACCAGGGCCATCAACAATGTTTCTCAATGTTTACACCCCTGGGGAACCCACAGTGGTGATTCACCATCAGCGGGGCTGTAAGATCTCTCTAACAGGAAAACTCTGGCTCTTGTTTTTCAGGTGAGATGATTGCCTCCTCGGCTGAATGTGAAAACTGCCATGAGACTATTTCAAAGATAGGCAGACAAGTTCTCCCCAGTGTTCTGACCAATATTTGCCACTCAACCAACATTATTAAAAAGATGGGCGATCTGATGATTGCCTTTTGTGGAATCTTGCTGTGCACAGATTGGCTGCTACTTTTATCTGCGTTGCAGAGGCTACAATACAAAGTGCAGTCCATTGGGTTTAAAGCAAATTGGAACATTCTGGGGTCATGAAAGGCGCTGTACAAGTCTTTCTTTGTCAATTGTGCTGCTTACATGCAAATTAAATCATTACTTTCTCAGCAGGGCTGTGACTAATCCAGCACAGTCGCAACCCTTCCTAAAATTAATACATCTGTGGGCTTTTTGGCAACAAATTTGTGATGCACAGGACAACATGTTCTGTGCTTGTAAAGCCTTAACAAGGGTTCAAAATCATTATTAGACATTATTGGTTATAGCTTGAATCTTAAGGAGGCTCAGTACCAATACTTGCTGATATTTGTATTACAGAATCATAAATAGAAACATAGAAAATAGGAGCAGGAGAAGGCCATTCAGCCCTTTGAACCAGCTCCACCATTCAGTATGATCATGGCTGATCAGCAGATTCAACAGCACCTTTTTTTTAACATAACTGACTATTAAATGTTGTTGTTCAGAGAGATTTGAGTATCCTTGTACAAGAAACATAGAAAGCTAACCCAAAGGGAGAGCAAGCAAATAGCAAGATAAACAGCATGTTGTTACACTTGGTATGCCCTGTACAGTCCTGGATTCCATGTCTATATAAATATCTACGTGTCTTAGATTCACTGGTTTGATTTTGATTTGGTTTGATTTGATTTATTATTGCCACATGTATTAGCAGACAGTGAAAAGTATTGTTACTTGTGCGCTATACAGAACAAAGCATACCATTCATAGAGAAGGAAAGGAGACAGTTCAGAATGTAGTGTTACAGTCATAACTCGGGAGTCGAGAAAGATCAATTTAGTGCAAAGTATGTCCATTCAAAAGTCCAGTAGCAGCAAGGAAAATGCTGTTCTTGAGTAGCTTGGCACATGATCTCAGACTTTTGTATCTATTTCCTGATGGAAGCGGGTAGAAAAGAGAATGACCACGGTGTGTGGAGTACTTCATTATGCTAGTTGCTTTGCCAATGTAGCAGGAAGTGTAGACAGAGTCAATGGATGGGAGGCTGATTTGCATGATGGATTAGGTTACATTTACAACCTTCTTCCAGTCTTGGACAGAGCAGGAGCCATACCAAGCTGTGATACAAATGGAAAAAATGGATTCTATGGTGCATCTGTGGAAGTTGCTGAGAGGTGTGTGACATGTCAAATGTCCTTAGTCTTCTGAGAAAGTAGAAGTATTGGTGGGCTTTCGTAACTATCGTGTCGGCACGGGGGCTAGGACAGGTGATCTGGATACCTAAAAACTTGAAGCTCTTGACCATTTCCCTGGGTTGAGTACAAGTGTGAGAGATTTATCCTATGAGGGGAAAATTGAGTTGAATTGGCCCTCCAGAGTTTAGTATAATGAGGGTAGAAGCCACACAGTGGTCAGTACTGTTGCCTCACAGTCCCAGAGATCCGGGTTCAATTCCAGCCTTGGGTGACTGGATAGAGTCTGCATGTTCTCTCTATGTCTGCGTGGGTTTTCTTCAAGCGCTCCGGTTGTCTCTCACAGTCCAAAAAACTGATTAGGTGCATTGGCCATGTCAAAATCTCCCTCAGTGTACCTGAATGGGTGCTGAGGTATGGAAACTTGAAGATTTTCACAGTAATTTCATTGCAATGTTAATGTAGACATACTTGTAATCCCAATAAATAAACATTAAACCTTTCTCCCCATGCCCGCATGGGTTTCCTCCGGGTGCTCTGGTTTCCTCCCACAGCCCAAAGATGTGCAGTTTAAGTGGATTGGCCATGGTAAATTGCCCCTTAGTGTCCCAAGGTATTTACCCACAGTAAGTGTGTAGGGCTATAGGGATAAAGTGAGGCAGAGGGTCTGGGTAAGTTACCCCAGAGAGTTGGTTCAGGATCAATGGGCTGAATGGCTGCTGTGACATTAGTGTACCTTTAAAAAAGGTTTTATTTTGAAAATTATGATTTCTGCAGCTCACACAGCTTCAGTGATATCATTATTGTCGTTGTATTGTCTTATTGCTACTTAAGTGACTTAAATGGGATTGTTTCTGCTTATGGTGGGATTAGTTTTATAATCTTGCATTGTCAGGAGGACAGTCATGTCTTTTAAGACAGTTTTCCTGTCCACATTCAGTTTGGAATTGAGTTTTTAGTTTTAGAAGGGACAGCAAGTTAAAAAGAAGTGTTTTCCCTCTCTCTCCGTTGTTATGAAAATTCTGTTGGTTAGCTGAAAACAAGATCTTGTTTTCCTGAAGGGTGAAAATCTGCTGTTGTTGCTGTCTCTGGTGTTTTGGGAAGCTGTCTTGTCTTCAAATTGTTCGGAGTGAATTTAGAGAACTGCAGACTTCAACCAAAGGATAAAATTTCCATAATCACATGAGCAGTGGTCTGTGCTGTGTTAAACCTGTGATAAGGGTCTCTTGTCTATGGGATTGATTTGATTAGAACATTGTAGATATCTTTGTTAGGGGTTCTAATTATCTTGATTGTTTGTTTCTTGTTTGTAATTAATAAAAGTTCTTGATAATTTTCTTACTATACGTGTTAACTATATTCTTAAATAAACTTTGTTTGATAAAAAATCCCCAGTGGGTCCCTTGAATCATACCTGAAGTGAACAATCTCATGCTTATCCTAGCCAAATTCAAGATGCAAAATTTATGATCCAGGTGGGCTCCATAGAACACTTTGGAGTTTCTGACCTGAATTATAACACTGCCTTCTGCACTGTAGGAATTCTATGAATTCAGTACTGTATGAATTGAAATGTATAAATTATATAAACATATAAATAGATGATTAGTGCCTGTTTGGTCTGGGTGAAGATTCTAAAACTATGAAGTGTAAGGAGTTGGCCATTTAACACAGAGACAAAGAGACATTTTTTCACTCTCAAGGGTATAAATCTTTGGACTTTTTGACACCAGAGAGCTCTGAATTCCCAGTCACTGAGGATATTCAAGACTGAAGTCAATAGCAATTTTAGCTCCAAGGGAATTGAGGGATATGGGGATCAGTTTGAAGGTGGAATTGAGATCAAAGATCAGCCATTATCTTCTTGAAAAGAAAAGCAGAATTGAAGGATTCTATGACCTTCCCATGCTGTGAGTTCTGATGTATTTAATATTTCCCTCACATGTAGCAGTGGGAATTCTGCCAGAAGGCAAGATTTTTAAAAATTCTCCCAAATATAAACCAATCTCAATCCACTTTCATTGCTTGCTTCAATAATTTCAGTTCAATGCAATAATTAAATACATTTCAACATTCATTAATCAGCCCATCACAAGCACCTATCAGAGAACTAATCACAGCTAAGCAGCATTCACTTTGTGCTGGAGAATTCCTTTAAGGTTGGCTTGGATCCTACAATAAACCAGATTCTGAATCTGAACCTCCTCATGCAAGATTGTGAAGGGACTACAAAGTGGAACTGGGGAAGAAATACATTCCCATAAAATTGCCCCTGAATAATACTTAGATATTACACTGGGTTGCCAATGAAACCCAGTTCGTAGTAATTAACTATGGACACATTGTCTTCCAACCAACCATGTAGAGCATGTGAATAGCCTGGATGCATGTGTTATTTTATACATGGGTTGTAGATTTGCTCTGAGATTACATTATCACCTATCCTATTATTTCCTTCGTCGACATGTTGTCAGTCCTGCAGGGCTAAAGCCCTATTCCTTAGGGGTTGGGCCCTCAATAAAGACCTTAAATTATGAAATCTATATGTGCTTCAATGTCTGTAATACACGAATGACGTATTTGTTAGTAACTTTAATATAACAAAGAGTCAATGTGACAAAGTTTAAGAAAAAGGGTCATCTGGACTCGAAACATCAGCTCTTTTCTCTCCTTATGGATGCTGCCAGACCTGCTGAGATTTTCCAGCATTTTCTCTTTTGGTTTCAGATGCCAGTACCTGCAGTAATTTGCTTTTATTTAATATAATTTAATTCAGTCTTCCTTATTATTGTAATATTCTGTCCACCTCTTCCCTGCTACTTGTTGATGTTGCTTGGCTATTCTTATTATATGATTGCCACATGATGTGGAAATGTTTTTAATTTCAGTACTTAGTCCGATATCAGTTTTGTGAATTTTTCAATTCAAGCCACACTGTAATTCAGTGTGAATGAAATACCAGGGGCTAAACTGAAATTTCTGATAAAGGTGCTATTTTGATATGGCTATCAGTTGCTTCCCTGTTCAGATTTTTTTGCAGCAAGATCATTATTGGCTGTACTATTCATAGTTATTTTTTTTCCCCCCATATACATCAGTTGAGTCACCGGATGATGTTTCTGCCTTTTGTCTGCAGCAAGGCTCAAATTAGAAATTGAGCAAAACTCACAGAAAATTCACAGGTTTACAAGTCTGTTACAGAAGAGAGAGCTAACTCTTGACTTGCAATATGAAATCTTACGCCAGGCTCACGACAACAGAATTTGTGATCATCTATTACTTTGTTTTTTGTAGGAGGTGTGCAAATTGTCTGCCACTTTTTCTAGATTACAATAGTTACTGTGTGTGGAAAGTAGTGCATTAGTTCTGATTGCTTTCTGATATCCTGAGGTTGTAAAAGGTGCAAATGATTTAGCACTTCCAGCACTGGGCATTTCCTCGAGCCGTTGTGAGCATTTTTATTCCTCTCCAAAGTTAAGCTTCCAATGTTTCTTTCAAACTTCTTTCTGTCTCCACAATGTGGTTGACTGTCGGAAGTCTGAATATGGAATTCACTGCAATCAGTGAACTGGGGTATTTTTCTCCAATAACTAATACAATGGATGAGAGGCAGGACCTTTGCAGTTTCATATTACAACAGGAGTGAGTTGAAAATCACCACTGAGTTCTCTAGATCAATATTGTCTCTTTTTATGTATTAGTGTTACAAGCAGGCTTACATCAACGCTGCAATGAAATTACTATGAAAATCTACGAGTTGCCACACTCTGGCACCTGTTTGGGTACTCTCACATAGAATTTAGCATGGCCAATGCGCTTAACTAGCATGTTTTTCAAGCTGTGGGAGGAAACCACAGCACCCGGAGGAAGCCCATGCAGATACTGGGAGAAAGTGCAGACTCCACACAGATGGTAACCCAAGCTGGGAATTGAATCCAGATCCTGGCACTGGGACAGTGCTAACCACTGTGCCACCCCTAAGGTGAGAGGCAGTCAAAATAAACCTAACTATTTATAGATGCTGTGTAGATTCGAGTGCAAACAGGTTGGAAAGGAATTTTGGGCTGTAAAGTGCTATAATTATGTGCAAATGATTATTTTGAAATTATTTTGTCCATTACATCAATGGTCACATTAAATAATTTATTTTAAATCAGCTTGTGTTTTCATCAAATAGTGCTTAAGGGTATTCTGGATGAACATGTTGGGTGCTCAGGTCAACAAATTATTTTAGGTTGATACTTTGTGCAGTGGGAATTTTTGAGACAAATTTCTTTCTACCAAACGTATTTTTTCTTCCATTGAGCCTTGGAGGTTTACAGCTAGGGGAAGGTCATTTGGTCCAATGAGATTATGCTGGATCCTTGCTACAACAATCAGAAATAATCCCACTGGCTGCTCTCTCATGCATATCCTTGTAACTTATCACAGTCAGTGGTATGAGTTATTGGACAGTATCATGGATGATATCACCTATATCGCTACAATGCAAAAGCCACAATGTAGTCAATGTCTTCCTAAAGCATCAAAAATCTTCATATTCACAGCAATAGCCTCTTAAATCTTCATAGTCATTGTCTGTTTACATCTTCACGATAATCACAATTACTGTTCTAAATTTTCAGTGAGAGCAGTGCCCTCTTAAATCTTTGCCAAAATAGAAGTGTTTCTGTCCACACCTTCTCTTCATTTTCTCTGATATGGAGCCACATCTTAAGCCCCAAAGATGAGCCGGTTGTGTTCAGAGGAGTTGTTAATACTTTACAAATCTCAAACCCAAACCCAGTCTCACTTGCAACCCACTCATCTCTGAGTTTAACAAAGATAGGACAAGAGGCAGGTATCTAACCCACTTCTAATAAGCGCATGAGCCAATTAAATACTTTGATGAGGTTGGCATCTTTTGTTTCAACCTGAGAAGGTAAATGCTTTTCCCAGTCCCTGATATTCAAACTTCCTAGGGGTGATTCTACCAGCCCCCTGTGCTGAAAACTCCAACAGGACTTACTCCAGTTTTTACACAAATTTGGCACTTTGACTTTTTTTTGGACAATCCCACGCTTTCTCTTTATCAGATACACCATCTGTGAATCAGGGAGCAAAACACCATTTTCCCTTCTGATCACCCATGCCTGCCCAAACCCACCACCCACACACACCCCCAGCACCCCCCATCCCAAGCCCCCATCACCATCATCTAGTAGCTGTGACCTGTCAGCATCAAGTCCCTGGTTTCTGGAAATGCCAAATATCTCCCATGATAATTAATGAGAGTAAGCATTCACTATCTTTCAGCTAAGTGCAGTTTTGGAAGGTAGAAAGAACCAAATGGAATAAAAATGTTGCCAAAAATCAACATGTATATGGTTGGGCTCTGGACCAGAATCACAAATTACATTAGGAAGCCAGGCTAAACCCAATTACTTTTCCATTTTATCATAAATGTGAGGGAAGGGTGCTTGATTCCAGGAGCAATTCCGCTGACAAACTAGGGATCTTTTATAGTAAAACAAACTTTAGTTAAAAACACTGTTTAACTATAATTCTAACAAATGAAACAAAATTCTTCTTGAAGACTTAAAAAGCACTTTAAATGCAGTTAGCAACCACAAATATACTTGCTATAATGATACAAACAGCGCTAAAGCTTTCAGAGAGATTTTGTGGGCAAGGTAACTTGCAAATTTCTATCTTTAAACAAAGCCTAGCCAGAACTCAAAAGCTGTTTTGTTTTCTCTATTAAAGACCTAGTTACTCCCATTACCACATTATCACATGACCCTGCATGCCTAAACCTTCCATTCCTTAATCAAAAACTACATGGGAGCTTCTTTTTTTTAAAGAAAAATCATTTGCTCTCTCCCTCGTAAACACTGCATGGCTAAAACAAATAATTATCCTGCTTTCCCAGTATCTGAGTTGCATGTTTACCAGACACATTTGTATAATAGAGCTAAATCTGTAAAAAGTCCCTTAAAAGTAAAAAAAAATGCACATGTAGCAATAGCATACTATCATCACATACATTTAAAACAAATACATAACAAAAAGATCTCAGCATCGTAGCTCCTTCTCTTTTAAAAAAGGCAATGCTATTCAATTTGATCTACTTTTGTATGCTTTAAACTTATCTCTGTTAACTGTCTTATGATTGTTTGTTCCCTTGTTTCTTATGCTTGGGCTTCTTTTCCACAGGCCCAGGAATCCCTAAGTATGATATGGCCTCAGCTGAGATGATAAATGTTGGCAGACTATTTGACCACAGAGGGCATCAGAAAGTCAATGTTCTATTTTCACTGAAAGCATTCTCCAGCTGGAGTCACTGAATAGCACTTCAGAGAGTGAGTCAACCTTAGTCCATTTCATCCCAAATTATTTTCCAATGTAATTCCATTTTAACACAAAGGTATACGTGATCCCAGCCCCTTAATAAAGGCAAGAAAGTAAAATTCAGTATATAATCATTACAGTTTGCATATTATAAAGGAACACATAACACACAACACACAAATAATGCAGTAGGATGAGTTATATAAATATGAAAACCTGAGGATTTAGAGTATTTTGTAAAAAGATTAATTTACGTACTCAAGTATGTTCTGGCCAAGCTCACCATAGTCCCTATGAAATCTGTCTCTTCCCCACTGTATACTCACACACACACATACACACACACAATCCAAATTGTTTTGTAAAGATAAGTCTCATATCCATGAAATCTCATTATTGATTTTAATTGATGTAAGGAGTGTTGTGTTGCATCTTTCTCTAATTTTAAGTGTTATTTATTGTAATCTTATCAAGCAATTTATGTGAAATAACTTGCTTACAAGCTGTAATTAAGGTAAATAAATAATTGGACACCTTTTGAATTCAGGATAGAGTAACATTTTGTTATGCAAGACAAAGTTGTTGGAATACTTTACAGTGAGGCAGCCAGACCCAAACAAATAGAGTATAGCTGCTTTAAGGAAATGCAAATGAACGGACACACATTCTGTGGTTGCCCTTCCCTTGAATTTGCTTGTCCAGGCAAGATCAGCTTTGTCTATTCTCAGCAAGCATATTGCACCATGCTGATATCAAGGCAGCATTTAACTAAGTGTGGCATCAAGGATCCCTGGCAAAGCTGGTATCCATAGCTATCAGAGGGCAAAATCCCATGTATCTACTGCCCTTCTTCTTCCGGATGGAAATGGTTGTGGATTTGGAAAGTGCTGTCTCATGATATTTGGTGAATTGTTGGAATATACCTTGTAGATAGTACACACTGCTGCTACTGAGCATCAGTGCAGAGGGAATGGATGTTTGTGGATGTGATGCCAATCAAGTGGGCTGCTTTGTCCTGGATGGTGTCAAGCTTCTTGAGTTTTGTTGGAGTTGCTCCCATCCAAGCAAATGGGAAGCATTTCATCACACTCCTGACTTGTGCCTTGTAGATATACCTTGCGAGACTCCTTATTGTAGATGATGGACAGGCTTTAGGGAGTCAGGAGATGAATTACTTGCTGCAGTATTCCTAGTCTCTGATCTGCTCTTGTAGCTTGATTTGCACCACATCCACAAACATCCACACCCTCCACCACTGACACTCAGTAGCAGCCATGCATACTATCTACAAGATGCACTGCAGCAATCCTTAGACAGCACCTTCTAACCCATGGCCACCTCCATCAAGAAGGAGAATGGCAGCAGATACATAGGAACACTACTACCTGCAAGTTCCCCTCCAAGTCAGTCACCATCCTGATTTGAAAATATATCATCGTTTCCTTATGGTTGCTGGGTCAAAATCTTGGATTTCCCTCTCTAACAGCATTGTGGATCAACCCACAGCATGTGGACTGCAGAGATTCAAGAATACAGCTCACCACCTTCTGAAGGGCAATTAAGGATGGGCAATAAATGCTGCCAGCCAGCGATGCCCATGTCCCATGAATTAATAAAAGAAACATCCCTTTGTTGGCACGGGTTAGATGGATTGGCCATGGTAAATTGTCCTGTCGTGTCCTAAGAGGTGAAGATTAAGTGGATTAGCCACACTAAGTACATGAGGCTACTGGGAGAGGATGGGATAGAGGGCCTGTGTAAGATGCTCTTTCAGCTGTATGGGCTGAATGGCCTCCTTCTGCACTGTAGGGATTCGATGATCTACCAGTAAAGGTGAAGAATTGCCATGGGACATGATTTTTGATTCCCACCCGGTGTTCCCTTCCCGCAATTCCATACAGCTGAAAGGCTGGCGGTATAACTCCAATCTCATTCATGTGGAAGGTGAGGGAGGGCGTTGAAATGAATTGGAAAATCTGCTGCATGGGGGATAGAAGTAGCTGGTGTTTGTGTGTGTGTATGGGTGTCCTCTTGGTCTTTTAGGTCAAACCAGATAGACAAACTCAAATTAAATTAGGACAAAGTAAAAGGGGCAGCTCCCCAAAAGGAAAGGGGAACGGTGTGTCTTCTTGAGAAACAAAGTCCAGCCGAATTCCGCAGCGAATAATTCCGAAAAGATTTGCGAGAAGCTCGAATGAATTTGACACAGAGGGACAAAAAAAAAGACAAGAGGTTTGTTTCTTTAAGTATGAAAGAATTTTGCATCAAGTGGGGTGATGATGGGAAGCAGGAGATGTGATTAACATTTCTGACTGGTCTCTCTCTCTCTCTCTTTCACAGCTGACGTGGATGGAAAGCAAGCAAAAGGCAATGTTGCAAGTTGATTCGACCCTGCCCCATTCATTGGTGGTTTAAAATGTGTGCAATTTGGTGACCCGAGTTTGAAAGCGAGAAAGGTCTCTGAAAGTTTGTTCGGATGGAACATGCGTCAGCCAGTGTTTTAATATCTTCAGCCAGCAAAGTTGACGTTTAAAGGCAGATGGGAAGAGAGAGAGAGAGAGAGAGGGTTTATCTAGCTTCTCTCGTCTCTGAGTTACCTTAGCTAACCAGAGAGGGCAAGAAATTGGAGCAAATTGAGAGATTCCCAAACACACATACTCTCTCTCTCTCTCTCACACACACAGTTACACAGTGGCAGCCCTGGACCCCCTCCTGATATTGGCATGCCATGCAGTGAAACTGCCCAGGGCTGCTTCAATGTGACAGCACAGCAGGCAATGGAGGAATACGAGACTCTAGCCTACGACACAGCCCTGAGCACCTTGGTGGCCGTGCTGGTGTACGTGCTGCTGAAAGTCAGCGTGGACGGCTACCGGCAGTGGCGAGCCCGGGCCAAGGTGCTGGTGGTGGGCTCGGGTCCCGTGGGGCTGACCGCCGCCCTGATCGCCGCCCGCTCGGGCAAGGTGCAGCGCCTGGTGCTGCTGGAGGAGCGCTGCCGCACCGCGCTGCTCGCCAGACCCCAGCAGATCGCCCTGGACCCCGGCAGCGTCCGCTTCCTCCTGGCCCTCGGCGTGGACTTCGACAACATGGAAGGGTGCTGGCACAACGAGCACTTCTTCACCAAGGTCGGGGTCTTCCAGGAGTACCTGCTGAGCCTGCTGGAGAAGAAGAAGCAGGAGAGGGACATTCAGATCCACCTGGGCACCAAGGTAAGCGGGGGCGAGGGGCTGCAGGCTGCTCCGGGTGGGCAGAGGCTCTGAATCTGGGATCAGTCCTGGGACCTTTCATTGGTAACCAATTCGGCGACTTTTTCTCTCTCTCTCACACTCTTGTCTCACTCACTCTATCCCTCAGTCTCTCTCTCACACTCATACACACACTGTCTCACTCACACACACTCTATCTCACTAACGAAGACCCTCTCAAACACTCTCATACAATCATTCTCTCTCTCATTCATACTCACCCCCTCACGTACACTCTTGCACATTTTCTCGCTCACACGCACACACACTATTGCACTTTCTCTCTCTTGCACACCCTCTCTATCACCCTATCTTTCTCTCTCTTTCTATCGCACTCTCTCTGTCTCTATCGCACACACTCTCTCTCACAGACACACACAATGTTGCTGGATGTTTCTGAATGAAAATACTCTCTTCACCCCGCTTGTGTTTTTTTTAGAGCATGCTTCATATTCTCCGATAGGGAGCCGAGAGAGTGTTAATGTTCACAGGGAGGTCGCCCCAGGAATGTGTTAATTATCTGTGTTTTTCCTACAGAAAAGTTCAGCTGTCAATGTTTAAGCCATGTTGATATTTTCTGTTAATCTGAAACAGTTGATTCAATTTTAATATCTGTAATATGACACACTGATTTCTGACTCTGATTCTAACTTTTGTTGCAATTACTCTCCCTCTGCTATCAGCAAGTCACTTTCACACATTGTGTAGTCAGGAAAAATGACAGTGACAGCGTGGGTCGTTTCAGGGAGAGTGATTTTAGCTACTGTCTTTTGTGTTTCTAAAGTTATATTCTGTACAACTCACATTTGCCTCATTCATTAATCATTGCTTCAAAATACAGAGTTAATTAAAAATCTATTTTTAAACCAGGAGTTGTTGTGGGATCTGTAAATGTAGAAAATGGATTTTGGGTGATATTTACCATGAAAGACATTCCATTATCAATGAACCAGGCTATTTGGACAATTCCATTTTTAATTAAATCATATAGTTATTTATGTTTGTAAAAGTGATCGTTCTTCATCCATCCGTGTTTAAGAGCTATTGAATGCAGACTTGCAAAGATAAGATTTTTACAACCCTTACATACTGAAATCCTTAGGACATATGGTGATTTGATTGGTTGTATTTACCCCACCCTCCCGCCTTTTATTTGATCTGGTTTATAACTGCCTTTCCTGTAAACACACTCCAAACGTCTTTGATGTCCTGTGACAATACAAGCAAGATTTTCCTGCTGGTAAATATGTTGCCCTGTTTTCATTGCCGATGTTTCACTTTCTACAACAGCTAATTCCAAGCTTTGCAATGCTACAAGCTCATTCAACACCTCCAGTTTTTCTGATGAAAAGGCTACATTAAAGCATGGTTTTCTACTTGGTTACAGAGTGACAGTCTGTATTCATCTTGATCTATTCAAATTGCATCACCATGTCTTCACTGTCACTGTCTCCCAACCTTAACAACACTGTGGGTGTACTAACACCAGGAAAATGACACTAGTTCAAGAAGTTGGCTACCAATCACCTTCCCAAGGGCAGCTAGGGATGGACAACAAAAATTGGCTGTGCCGGAAACATCCATATCCCACAAATGAAAAAGTGGCACTTTGGTTTGCTGCCTGACAGCTCCAGGGACCCAGTTTCAACTCCAGCCTCGGGTGACTGCCTATCTGGAGTTTGTACTTTCTCCCCACGTCTGAAAAGGTTTCCTCCAGGTACTCCAGTTTCCTCCCATACTGCGGGTTAGGTTGATTGGCCATGCTAAATTGCCACTAAGTGTCAGCTAGCAGGATAAATACATTGGTGAATTTGTTGTAAGTACAGGCTCCATGGGCTGAGTGGCATCTTTTTAATACTGTAGGGATTCAATGATTATGATTCTAAATCAATATGTCCGATTGTATTTGCTGAGGTTTCAGTTTGTGTCTTGTTTTTAATGTCATTGCATTCTGGTAGAACAATTTTTGATTGTGTTCATAATCAATTAACCCCTCCGCAGTGGAGAAAACAAAACATTGGCAGGGGAGAGGAGGACAAATACTTGAAACACAAGAGAATTGAGATGTAGGAGTTATTGGGAAAATAATATGGATTTAACTGGTGTCAACATGAAAAGAAAAGGCAGTTTGTGATAAGGGTAAAGTGACCCAGTGATATTACAAATCACCACAATTTGCTGGATTCCACCATTAGCCTTGCAAGAGGGGGAGTCTTTGTCCACCTCCCTGTGTTTTTTGAGAAATTACTGTATTGGCAAAGGCATTAAACTCAAATCAAAAAACTAGGTGGCAAGGTGGCACAAGGGTTAGCACTGTTGCTTCACAACTCCAGGCACTTGGGTTCAATCCCTGGCTGAGGTTACTGTCTGTGCGGAATCTGCACTTTCTCCCTGTGTCTGGGTGGATTTCCTCTGGGTACTCCGGTTTCCTCCAAAGATGTGTGGGTTAGGTTGATTGGCCATGCGAAATTGCCTCTTAGTATCCCAGGATGTGTAGGTTAGAAGGATGAGCAGGATAAATACGAGAGCTTATGGGGATAGGGCCTGAGTGGGATTATTGATGCAGAGTTGATGGCCAGAATGGCTTCCTTCTGCACTGTAAGGATTCTGTGATGTGACAATGTAAGAATCCTTTCTAATACAATTTAAGTTCCAGCAATGCCACTCAGCTTGCACAGCCTGGAAGCAAGAACAATGTATTTTATGTAAAAGCACAATACTGTGGCTGGAAATCTGGAAAGAAAAATGTAAAATGCTGGATAAACTCAGCAGGTCTGGCAGTGTCTGTGGAGAGAGAAACAGAATGGAGTCAAAATGTGAACTTGCTGATGCTGTCAGACCTGCTGAGTTTATCCAGCATTTATTTTCTTTTTATTCTTTCACGGGATGTGGATATCGCCGGCTGGGCCAGCATTTATTGCCCATTGATGAAGACACTTTAAAGAGTCAACCACATCGCTGTGTCTCTGGAGTCACATGTAGACCAGATCAGGTAAGGATGACAGATTTCCTTCCCTAAAGGACATTAGTGAATCGGGTGTGTTTTTATAACAAATAACAACAGTTTCATGGCCATTATTATTTAACTATTATTTTCAGATTTTTGTTGAATTTAAATTTCGTTTCCTGCTCTGGTAGGATTTGAACCTGGCTCATAGAATCATAGAAACCCTACAGTGCAGAAAGAGGCCATTTGGCTCATCAAGTCTGCACTGACGACAATCCCACCCAGGCCCTATCCCTGCTTAATTGCCCTGCTAATCCCTCTAACATGTCACATCTCGAGTTAATTTAGCATTTCCAATCAACCTAATCTGCCCATTTTTGGACTGTGGGAGAAAACCAGTACAACAGGAGGAAACTCGCTCAGACATGGGGAGAACATGCAAACTTCACACACTCACCCAATCGGGGAATCGAACCCCAGTCCCTGGAGCTGTGAGGCAGCAGTGCTAACCATTGTCCCACCAGAACATTACTCTGGGCCTCTGAATTATTAGTCCAGTGACAATTTCACAATCTTTACCACAATATTTACATAATGCCTTTACTACAGTAAGCCCCAGACACTCCACAGAAGCACTAATAAACAAAACATGTCACTGAGTCACATAGAGGTCTCTAATCAGTGTAACAATTTTAATCAGGCAATTGAGGTCAGCCTGCTGGAATATGAAGTCCCTGATTAAAGTCTACAGTTTATTTATTAATATTACAAGTAGGCTTGCATTAACACTACAATGAAATTGCTGTGAAAATCCCCTCGTCATCACACATTGGCGCCTATTTGGGTACACTGAGGGAGAATTTAGCATGGCTAGTGCACCTAACCAGCCTGTCTTTTGGACAGTGGGAGGAAACCAGAGCACCCGGAGGAAACCCATGCAGACATGGGGAGAACTCCAAACTCTGTACAGACAGTGACCCAAGCCAGGAATTGAACCTGGGACCCCTGGTACTGAGGCAGCAGTGCCATTGTGCTGTCCATTAAGGGCTAAATGGCAGTTCAATCAGGGAGCCCCATTCTCTGTACTTAAATAGGAGTTTCAGTCCCTTGGCATTCGGGATGGGGACTGTAGATGAGAGCACTCCATACAATGTTGCTGGATTTTGTAAATAAAAGAATTTTGGTGTAGGGACTTCTGCTTCTGAGGACCTATTACAGTCAGATGCTAAATAGCTTGGCCCAACAGAGTACTTTGAGAAATGTTTAAAGCAGAAATGTAGGGATGGAGATGTGTAAGAAGGGAATTCGAAAAATTAGGACCCAGTCAACTGAAAGCATAACTCCACAGTAGTGGAGATAAAAATTGAGGATATTCAAAAGACCAGAATTAGATGAGCACAAATATCTTGGAGGACTGTGGCCTTGGAAAAGATGAAAAGATAAGGAGGGACGAGGACAGAGAGGAATTTGAAAAATGAATGCGAATTTTGAAATCGGGGAAGGAAACAATTTAATTCGTGGAGTCTTAATCATATTGTCTTCAGTGTTACAAAATATTCCCTATAATTTCCATCCCCTCTTAATTTAATGTATCTTTTCCTTTTTGTATCTAATTTGAGTTTGATTTTGCCCATCCCTTACGTTCCTGCGCCTCTTATTCTTAAATCTCGTATTAGTTAAGGAGATCGCCTGTTGATTTGGGCATTTGATAAGGTCTCGAGACTTATTGAGCTTGCTGTGCTGTTGTTGGGTTGCACTTCCTGCAATTGGCAGTACAGAAACTTTGAGCTGAAGTTTAAGGAAAAATACCTAATGACAAAGGGGCGTGCTGTGAGATGTCCTACTCTAATGCAGTGGGCCAGTGTAAGCTTTCATGTTTATGCTGTGACTAATCATCCCCAGCCATAATATTAGCCACACTTTTTTTTCACTTGCTTTGAACTCCCAATGTTTTGATTGGATAATCCTCAAGTTCTACCTTGTAAAAAGGGTGCAACTTATTGAGATTGAGCCTCCTGTTATGTTCATTATTAGTCATCAACACTTCTTCCCAGCACCCAAAACGTTTACATTTTATGGAGCCCATTTGAGAAGGAATTTGCATTTATGTAGTGCCTGCCACATTTTCAGAATGTCTCAGTGCTTCACAGTCAATGCAATCCTGTTGGCGCATAGCTACAGTTATGTTAGCAAGACTTGACAATCAATAACTGAGATAAAAGGTCAGTTACTAATTGAAAGGCGATGGCTTAGTGATATTATCATTAGACCACTAATCCAGAAACTCAGCTGGTGTTCTGGGGACCTGGGTTCAAATCTTTGCACAGTGGCACAATGGTTCGCACTCCTAACTCAGAGCAGGAATCTGGGTCCGATTCCCAGTTTGGGTCACTGTCTGTATGGAGTTTGTACATTGACCTTGTGTCTGCGTGGACTTCCTCCAAGTGCTCCGGTTTTCTCCTGCAGTCCAAAGGTGTGTGGGTTAGGTAGATTGGCCACAATAAATTGCTCCTAAGTGTCAAAGAGACTAGCTGAAGTAAATACATGGTGTTCTGGGGATGGGGCCAGGATAGGATTGTGGTTGGTGCAGACTTGATGGATCGAATGGCCTCCTTTTCCAGAGGATTTTCACAGTAACTTCATTACAGTGTGAATATAAGCGTACTTATGACTAATAAATAAACTTTAATTCTTTCTGCACTGCAAGATTTTATGATTATCACTAGACTATTAATCCATGTTCTGGAGACCCAGGTTCAGATCCCGCCATGGTCGTCAGTGGAATTTGAATTCAATAAAAAATGTCTGCAATTAAAAATCTAATGATGATCATGAAACCATTGTTGATCGTCAGAAAACTCCAACTGGTTCACTGATGTGCTTTTAGGAAAGGAAATCTGCTATCCTTACCTAGTCTGGCCTACGTGTGACTCCGGAACCACAGCAATGTGGCTGATTCTGAGTTGCCCTCCAAGGGATGGGCAATAAATGCTGACCAGCCAGCGACGCCCATGAATGAATTAAAAAAAAGTTATTCCATCTTGTCATTGAGAAGAGGAATGTGGAACAGGTGACTGAGATCTCTGGCCTGCTCCACATAACATCCTTCTAATCAGACTTTGGTTTAACATCTCATCTTCAGTGCGGTTCCTCTCGACCAATTCGGGCTCATTCTCAAGTGTCCGGTGTTAGATTTGAACCCAGCACCTGCTGACTCGGAGACACATCCTACCACTCTGCCAAGGCTGACACTTAATACATATGTTGGTGCATATGAAATGCAGCTGAAGTGTTTTGCAACATTTATGTTCTCCTTTTGAATTTCCTTTCTGGGATTTCACAAAAGTGGAACTCTATTTCCTTTCAACTATGTTTATCCTTCTATTCCCCTTAAAATGTACACACTTCTTAAAATTCCAGCTCTGCATTATTTGGCACCACTTTATCTGTCCTTGTTAGTATCCCATATCAGTTTCTCAATAATTTAAAGTTGCCTCTGCTAAAATAAGATACTTGGATTCTATTTTTTTTCTCAGCATTAGTGCTGGCTTGTAATGTACTATTGAACCTTAACTGTGTGTTTGTTCTAGGAATGTACTGGTTAATAGTACCCCCCCGCCTTCCCCCTCACTCCAAGGATTACGAGGAATGATTTAACTAGGATTGACTCAAAACGTTAGCTTGTATTCTTTCTCCACATATATTGTCAGACTTGCTGAGATTTTCCAGCGCTGCTTGTGTTTCTTGAATTAACTATATACTAATGTATTCCTCATGGGCTGGAGATGGAATATTCATCAATAGACCAGGCAATCACTTTATGTACAGAGGAAGTAACCAGTTTGGGTTTACACAATGTGTAATGAAGCTTCCTTAAAAGTTTGGCTCAGCCCATAGAGAATCTGCTGCACATTTCAACATACTTTCTGGATGCCATCATTTTGACATCGACGCATTTTCTGCCACAGAACTGTGGCTTGCTTGGTAGCACTTCATAATCAGCAGTTTGTGGATTTGCTTCCTCAGCAAGATTTGAGCAAAAACAAAACCCAAAGCTAACACTTGAGTGCGATACTGAAGGAGTGCTGCCTTTTGGAGTGTCCTTCTTTCAAACGGGCCCTGGCAGTCCTCTCGGGAGAATTTAAAAGATCCAATGACTCTTTCAGAGAGGAGAATTTTCTCTGGTATCTGGAGCCAATATTTATCTCTCAACCAACATCATAAAAACTAATTATCTGATCATGATCACATTGCTGTTGTGAAAGCTTTCTTTGTCCAAACTGGCTGCTGTTTCCTACATTTAGAAATAATGTATTTCAAAAGAACTTTGTTATCTCTAAAGTACTTTGCTAGAGGCTAGGATTGAGATCTGCAAATTCAATGGACTGTAAAAAAAATTATGAGTCTGTACTTAATCTCTCACCCACTTCTCTGGACTGGAGGATAGCAAATGTAGTACCGTTGTTTAAAAAAGGTCAGAGGGATCACCCAGGGAACTATAGGCCGGTGAGCTTGTCTTCAGTTATAGGTAAGCTAATGGAGAGGATCCTCAGGGACAGGATGTATGAGCATCTGGAGCGCTGCGATCTGATCAGGGATACGCAGCATGGCTTCGTCAAGGGGAAGTCTTGTCTTACACATCTAGTGGAATTTTTTGAAGAAGTGACAAAAACAGTTGATGAAGGACAGGCTGTTGATGTCGTCTACATGGATTTCAGTAAGGCGTTTGACAAGGTTCCTCATGGTAGACTGATAGAGAAGGTGAAGGCGCATGGCATACAGGGCCAGGTATGTAGATGGATCGAAAACTGGCTCGGGAGGAGGAGACAGAGGGTAGTAGTGGAAGGCTCTTTTTCCGACTGGAGGCCTGTCACTAGTGGAGTGCCACAAGGCTCAGTACTGGGTCCTCTTCTATTTGTGGTTTACATAAACGACTTGGAAGTTGGGGTAGGTGGTGAGATCAGCAAATTTGCTGATGACACTAAGATGCTTGAATTGGCGGGTACAGAGGAGCAGTGCCAGGCAATACAACAGGACATAGATAGGTTGGTAGACTGGGCAGATAGATGGCAAATGGAATTTAATCAGGATAAATGCGAGGTGATGCATTTTGGCCGGAAAAATGTAGAAGAGAGTTATAGGATAAAAGGTAAAACTATTCGGCGTATAGAGACGCAGAGAGACTTGGGGGTGCAGGTTCACAAGTCTCTGAAGGTGTCTTTACAGGTAGAGAAGGTGATAAAGAAAGTGTATAGTATGTTAGCTTTCATAGAAAAGGGTATAGAATACAAGAGTAGGAGTTTGATGTTGCAATTGTATAGAACGTTGGTTAGGCCTCACTTGGAATACTGCGTCCAGTTCTGGTCGCCGTACTATCGGAAGGATGTGGAGTCATTGGAGAGAGTGCAGAGGAGGTTTACCAGGATGCTGCCTGGTATGGAAGGACTGTCTTATGAGGAACGATTGAATAGACTGGGGTTGTTTTCCCTTGAAAGACGTCGGCTTAGAGGGGATCTAACAGAGGTGTATAAGATTATAAGGGGTATAGATAGAGTAAATGGTGGTAAACTTTTTCCACCTTCAGAAATGGATAGGACGAGGGGTCATGGCCTTAGGGTGAGGGGGGCTATGTATAAGACGAATATTAGAGGGCAGTTTTTCACACAAAGGGTAGTGGGGGTGTGGAATGCACTGCCGAGTAAGGTGGGGGGAGCAGGCACGCTGGGGCTGTTTAAGGGTCTCTTGGACAGCCACATGAGCGGTATGCAGATAGAGGGATATAGTAGGACTGTTTAACTATGATTTTTTTTTCCACAGGTAATTCGGTCCAACTTGACCAACAAGGAGCATGCATTCGGCAGGTGGTGCGAGGACAGCTCTTGGATGTTGATTCATGGGTTGCCTGGTGCTTCATGTTGTAAATGAGTGCTTTATCTGGACTATCTGAAGGGCACCATGACAGCTCAGTGACTATCGCTGTAGCTGTGCAGACACTTGGAATTGGGCCGGTGTCTGCGGGAGTTTGCGCGTTCTCCCCGTGGTTGCGTGGGTTTTCTCCGGGCGCTCCGGTTTCCTCCCACAACCCAAGAATTCGCTCTTAGGCTGATTGGGAAACAAATTGTCCCTATATTGAGATTCTTCCATATTAGGAATAACCTAAAATTAGAATTGGAAAATGGAATTGTTACTATAAAGTTATGATGGCGGCGCGGGCTCGTTGGGCCGAAGGGCCTGTTTCCCGTGCTGTGTTGCTCTTCTTCTTCTTCTCCTCCTCACCCCTTCACCTCATCCCCTGAAGTAAATTGGTCTCAATAGTAGTTGCAGTTTCCTGGTAACCTGTTCAAGCATATAGCCATGATGTAAAGATGCCAGCTTTGGACGGGGGTGGTACAGTAAGAATCTCACAACAGGTTAGAGTGCAGCAGGTTTATTTGGAATCACGAGGTTTCAGAGTGCTGCTCCTTCATCAGGTGAGTGGAGATTAGTTCACAATTGCAAGATAATAACAGATTGGAACGTGAAAGGTGATTGGAATATGATTTTTTTTTTACTGGTAATCAGGTCTTTACAGGTATAAACAGTTATCCTGGCTTGAGACAATTCATACCTCTAACCTGTGATTATCCCTCTCTCTAAACGCGTTGCTTGTACTTGTAAAGACTCTCATTCCAACCATTCTTTACATTCCAGTCTGTAATTATCTTGCAATTGTGTCTTTGCCTATGTATGCTGTGTTTGTGAACTAATCTCCACTCACGCGATGAAGAAGAAGCACTCTAAAAGCTTGTGACTCCAGATAAACCTATTGGATTTTAACTTGGTGTTGTGAGACTTCTTACTGTGCTGAAGAAGGATGAATTGATGTTCTTTTGTAATGTGTAACATTGGGTCTTACTATCATAGTGCATTGAAAACCTAACTGATGGAAGACGTGTTCCCACTTTTGTCCATTAAAGGTCCTATGAGAAATAATCGGCAACTTAACACTTACGTATTTATCTATACAGTGTCTTTATCAGTGAAATATTTCCCAAGCTGCCTCATAGACACTCCAACCCAATTCTTGGTGATTGGAGTTTGAGTAAGGGAGGTGCTGGTCTAGTGGTAATATTGCCAGACTATTAATTCAGAAACTCAGCTAATGTTCTGGGACTTGGATCCAATCCAGCCACGGCAGATGGTGGAATTTGAAGTCAATTTTAAAAAAAATCTGGAATTAAAAATCTGTTGAACATGAAGCCATTCTTAATTGTTAGAAATACCCATCTGGTTCACTAATTTCCTTTTGGGAGAAGGAAATCTGCCATCCTTACCTGGTCTGGCTTGCATGTGATTCCAGAGCCACTACAATGTGGTTGACTCTCAACTGCCCTCCAAGATGAAGGGACTGGACTTAATTGAGTGAGATATCCACCTATTTTTCCCAACACACAGTTAAGAGCCTGGTAATATTTACAGACTAAGTTCACCCACATGGACAATTTTTACTTCACTAAGTAGCAGTGGACCATTTTAGATTGTGAAAGCATCTCATCACGGGTGGGCGGGTGGGGGGTTGGTGGTTGGGGCAGTCATTGGGCTTAAAAAGGATTAGGAAGAAAAAGTTGGAGGTAAAGAAGCAGAATTGTGTGCTTCCTGATGCAACAAATAAACAATTGTTCAAATGAATAATAGGCCTTTCCTTGACTTTCAAGCAAAATGAAGAGTGATGAATGGATCTCTCAGGGGTGACATTTCAGATAAAAATAGAAAGTGGACACGCTGGGTCACAAGCAAAGATTCTTGCTTGGAGAAAATAAAATTACTCAGCAGGACTTGACTGCACAGTAAAAAAATCCCTCCTTCCCTCAGGCCTGAGAGAAAATTCACAGGGGCAGAGCTGCTGAAGAATTCGTGAAATATTGACTCATAAATGTAGTGTAGGATGTTGCGACACTGCAATCGCAAGATGTTTCCAAGGGAGGGGGATTTTAAATGAGCTGCAGTTGAGGGATGAAATATAAGTTGATCAATTTTGCCACCCAGTTTTAGCACTAAAATGCAAAAGCAAAATGCTGGGATCTGAAACAAAAGTTCTGACACAAAACATTTGCTCTCTTCCCTCCCCACAGATACTGTCAGACTTGTGGAGATTTTCCAGCATTTTCTGCTTTCATTCCCGCACTAACCCATCCAACAATGTCTATTGTTATCAGGGATGGGCAACAAATGCTGGCCTGCCAACAACACCCATGTCCCATGAATGAATAAATAAAAATCTCCATATTCAACTCAAGAGCTAAAAACCCTTGCCATAAAGGATAGCAAAAATTGTGGTGGTCAGAAATGCAAGGAGAAAAATTCCATTGCAGCATGGGGTTGGCCGTCTAAGATCAGGACCAAGTACATTGTTATGTTAAAAACTAACATAGAACACTAAAGCACAAACAGGCCCTTCGGCCCACAAGTTGCACCGATCACATCTGTACCTACCAAGCCATAGACCTATCTATAACCCCCCAATCTCATTAGATCCCATATACTCATCCAGAAGTCTTTTAAAAGACCCCAGCGAGTTCGCCTCTACCACCACCGATGGCAGCCGATTCCATTCACTCACCACCCTCTGAGTGAAAAACTTACACCTAACATCTCATTAGCAGATGACACTAAAGTTGGTGGAGTGGTAGATAGTGAAGAGGGGTGTTATAGTTTACAGAGTGACTTGGACAAGTTGCAGAGCTGGGCCGAGAGGTGGCAAATGGAGTTTAATGTGGAAAAGTGTGAGGTAATGCACTTTGGCAGGAACAATAAATGTGTAGAGTATAGGGCTAATGGTAGGGCTCTTAATAGTGTTGAGGAACAGAAGGATCTTGGTGTATGTGTCAATAGATCCCTGAAAGTAGGCAGTCAAGTGGATAAAGTTGTTAAGAAGGCATATGGAGTCTTAGCTTTTATTGGTAGGGGGATTGAATTTAGGAGCCGCAGCATCATGTTGCAACTGTACAAAACTCTAGTGCGGCCGCACTTGGAGTATTGTGTGCAGTTCTGGTCCCCACATTATAAGAAAGATGTGGAGGCATTGGAGAGGGTACAGAGGAGGTTTACCAGGATGTTGCCTGGTATGGAGGGCAGGTCCTATGAAGAGAGGTTGAAGGATTTGAGGTTGTTTTCGTTAGAAAGGAGGCGGCTAAGAGGGGATCTTATTGAAGCATATAAGATGATTAGAGGTTTAGATAGGGTGGACAGTGATAGCCTTTTTCCTAGGATGGAGAAAGCTAGCACGAGGGGACACAGCTTTAAATTAAGGGGTATGAGTTACAGGACGGATATCAGAGGTAGGTTCTTTACTCAAAGAGTGATTAGGGAGTGGAATGCCCTGCCTGCAGCTGTTGTAGATGCGCCAAGTTTGGTGGCGTTTAAGAGGTTAATTGATAAGTATATGGAAGAGAAGGGAATGGTTTAGTTTGGAGGGGCATTGCTTTTTATTTTGGTCGGCACAACATCGAAGGCCGAAGGGCCTGTTCTGTGCTGTAATGTTCTATGTTCTATGTTCTATCTCCTCTGTACTTGCTTTCCTGCACCTTAAATCTGTGTCCTCTTGTAGCGACCATTTCAGCCCGGGGAAATAGTCTCTGAGAATCGACCCTATCTATTCCTCTCAACGTTTTATAAACCTCTATCAGGTCGCCTCTCAACCTTCATCTCTCCAGGGAGAAGAGTCCCAGCTCCCTCAACCTTCATAAGGCAACGTCCTTGCAAATCTCCTCTGCACCCTTTCAATAGCTTCCACATCCTTCCTATAGTGAGGCGACCAGAACTGCGCACAGTACTCCAAGTGGGGTCTGACAAAGGGTCTCATAAAGTTGCAGCATTACCTCTCGACTCCTAAACTCAATCCCACAATTAATGAAGGCCTGTACACAATACGCCTTATTATAATAACAATTATAATAATATATGTTGGATGGGTTAGAGCCTGAACTAGTTAGTGCAGAAGCAAAAACAGAAAATACTGGAAAATCTCAGCAGATCTGACAGCATCTGTGGGGAGAGAATAGAGCCAATATTTCATGTCTGATGACCCTTCTTTAGAGTTTTTGTTTCAGATCCCAGCAGCCACAACATTTTGCCTTTATAGTTAGTGTTGAAATTACGTGGCAAAATTGAACAATTTCTATTCCATCCCTCAACTGCGGTTTGTCTAAAAGAACAAACCCCTCCCTTGCAAACATCTTAGGATGTTACGATACTCCAATCACGTCACATTTATGAATCAATATTTCATGTATTCTTGAACTATTAAACTATTAGCTCTTCTCCCCACCATGAATTTTCTCTCGGGCCTGAGAGTGAGAGATTTTTTTTACTGTACAGTCAAGTCCTGCTAAGCAATTATATTTTCTCCAAACAAGTATCTTTGCTTGTGACCCAGTGTGTCCACTTTCTGATTTTTTTTTTCTATTTTTGAGCTATTTTTAATCTGAAATGTCATCCCAGAGAGGTCAATTCATCATTTTCCTTTGTGCGAGGAAATCAAGGACAGATCTATTATTTGTTTGAACAATTGTTTCTTAGTCGCATTGGGAAGCGCACAATTCCACTTCGTTACCTCCAACTGTGTTCCTTCCCAATCCTTTTTGAGCCCAATGGCCCTCCCTGCAATGAGATGGTTTCATAATCTGAAAAGCTCCACTAGCTACTTGGTGAAGTAAAAAATTGCTCCTGTATGAACTGAGTCTGTACATATTAACAGACTCTCTTAACTAAAAATAGATCAACCCCTCACTCAATCAAGCTCGGTCCCTTTGCCTTCTGATGTTCACATCTGTCAGGCCTTCACTCAGTGTGAACAATTTCTCTGTCCTTTGAGTCAGACATGCATAATCTGGGAAGACAACAGTGTTGAGGATAAATATCCCCCTGCGCTATTCTGAAGAAATATTTGGGAGTTCACCCTTGTGCCCTGACCAACATTCATCCGTTGACCAGTCAGCTGATCAAGTTGATAGTTTTGGGACCTTGCTGCCTGCAGATTGGTTGCTGGGATTCCTGTATCACAACAGTGACCGCACTTCAAGTAAAACATTGCAGATGCTGAAATTCAGAAATTAGAAGACGTGCTTCTGAAAAATAAATGTTTATATCAATCTTTTTGTTTTGACTATTTCACATTTAAGACAGCCTGGAGCTTTGAAAGGTTGTTACATTTAAAGTTTATTAGTGTTGAAAGTAGGCTTACGTTAACATTGCAATGAAGTTACTGTGAAAATTCCTGAGTCGTCACACTCCAGCGCCTGTTTGGATACATCAAGGGAAAATTTTGTTAATGTACTTCCAAAGGTGTACAGGTTAGACTGGCCATACTAAATTGTCCCTTAATGTTAGGAGGACTCACTAAGGTAAATGCATGGAGTTATGGGGATAGGGCCTGGGTGGGATTGTGGTTGATGCAGACTTGATGGGCTGAATGGCTTCCTTTTGCACTGCAGGATTCCATATTAGCGTGGCTAATGCAGTAACCAACACCTCTTTCAGACTGCGGGAGAAAACTGGAGCACCTTGAGGAAATCCACACAGAGATGGGGAGAGCATGCAATCTCCACATACAAAGAACAACACAGCATGGGAAACAGGCTCTTCGGCCCAACGATCCCTGGCACTGTGAGGAAGCAGAGCCTATAAATGCAATTTTATTTCCTCTTTAGAAATGAGGAGGAGAAAGTGGCTGGTATGGGCTGAGGGGAGGTGTGGGGTGGATGCAGATTTTCTGTGGGTTACAGTGCATAGGACAGCCTTCTTTCTGAGCCCACCTAGTGCCACTAGATGGGTCTCCCCATGTGGCAGAGGGCTGACCTGTGAGTGGGAAGTGACCACTGCTGGTATAATGGCATAGTGGAAGAATGGTAATGGGCACCAGCACTGCCACCACACCACCCTCTCCCCACCTCTGGCTTGACCACCTCCATTCCCAGCAGATTGATGAGATCCAACCACCATGTCTGATGGATGCATCTTCTGTATGATGGAATATGAGGAAATTGGGTGGAGAAAGCATTTAACCACCAGGATCTAGGTTCAAATCAGTCACGGGATGATCAGTCTCCTGTGCCTTTTGCAGAGTGGTGCAAATGTGGTCTTTAATCCATTCCATGGAGATGCCGTCATTGAACTGGGGTGGACACAGAGAGAAGTCTCTCAACACCAGGTTAAAGTCCAATAGGTTTATTTGGAATGCCAAGCTTTCGGATCACTACCCCTTCATTTGGGTGAGTCCACTCTAGGCTCTAAGCTCGAGATTCCAAATAAACCTGTCGGACTTTAACCTGATGTTAGGAGACTTCTTACTGAATTCATTTCACATAAATGTAAGGATTATCTGGGTGAGGTTCACGTAGTTATTTGATATTGGATGAGCAGATTAGACCAGACCTGGTTGTGATATATTGGAGAGTGCTTGAGGCTGACTGACAGGAATAGACAAAAACGTTGGAAGATAGATTTTTCCATCAGGAGGTATCCGATGTCTCTCTTCACAATATCTGTGCATTGATCTTTGTACAACATATTGGGCCAATTCACAGTGATCAACCTTTCGAGGTCCTTACAGATCTTCGCATTATTGAAGATATTAAGTGGTGACTATTGAATTAAATGCCTATGTTGATCTTATTTAGTCACAGATTGTGCTGAATACACAAGTGCTGATGTTTGTTTACTTCTGCCTAGCTAGATTTCCTTATTTTGTGAAGCAAGGTGCAGGAGCTAATGTCAAAGGAGTAACGAACACACAGTTCTGCTGTCTGATAGTGGAATGCCATGTAAAACTGTGCTTCCAATACATTTACTGGGACAAGATTGTGTGCATGACAGTCGCTGTCAGGAACGGAATGAGGATACTAATTGTTGCGTGTTAGACTGTGTATGGAAATGTTCATGGATTCTGATTCAGCCAGATTTTTTCCTTTTATCTTTGAGCGTTATCATTTTGGAATTCCTATGTTTCTACATAAACAACATTGCTTCCTTCTTAGTAATTAAGGTAGATAAGAATCAGGAGCTCTCTGTAGTTTGAATCTGAACAAGCCGCTGACAAGCTTTAACCTCATTGCTTAGTCAGCTGATGGCTGTTTTTGTGATGTAGAGCCAGAAATAGAAAATGCTGGAAAATCTCACTAGGTCTGGCAGTATCTGTGGAGAGAAACTACAGCCAACATTGTGAATCTAGATGACCCTTCTTCAGAGCTCTGAGGGGTGACCTGATCGAGGTGTACAAGATTGAGGAACATGGATGTAGTGGCTATAGAACAACTAGTTGGAGGGTCAGTCAACGAGAGGGCATGGGTTCAGAGTAAGAGGCAGGAGTTTTAGGGGAGGATGTGAGGAAGAACTTCTTCAAAGCTTTGAATAGTCATTTAGATTCAAAACATTAGCTCGATTGTCTCTCCACAGATGACGAGCTTTCAGAGCACTACCCCTTCATTTGGATGAGTCCACTTAAGACTCTGTAAGCGCGAGATTTCAAATAAACCTGTTGGACTTTCTCCTGGTGTTAGGAGACTTCTTATTGCTGATCTGCTGAGATTTTCCAGCAATTTCTGTTTTTGTTTCAGATTCCAGCATCCACAGCATTTTGCTTTAACTTAGTGATGCAGAGCCAACAGCATGGGTTCAATTCCTAACCAGCTGAGGTTATTCATGAAGGCCCCATCATTCTCACTCTTGCCCCTCACCTGAGGTATGATCATCCTCAGGTTAAATTCCCTCAGAGCTGAACGCAGGCAGAGCAGCTTATGGTCCTCTGGGTCTCTGGTGACTTTTCTCCCCATCGACTTCGTAGTAGTTTTAAACTTTATTTATTAGTGTCACAAGTAAGCTTATGTTAATACTGCAATGAAGTTACTGTGAAAATCTCTCTGGTCGTCACACTCCGGCACTTGTACACTGAGGGAGAATTTAGCATGGTTAATGCACCTTACCGGCATATGTCTTGGACTGTGGGAGAAACCGGAGCACCCGCAGGAAACCCACGCAGACACGGAGAGTATGCAAACTCCACAGATAGTGAAGCAAGCCAGGAATTCAACCTGGGTTCCTGGAGCTGTGAGGCAGCAGTGTTAATCGCTGCCACTCACGTGGTAGAGGGATGCAGTGGAGATTCACCAGAATGCTGCTTGGGATGGAACATTTATGAAGAAGGATTGGATAGGCTTGGTTTATTTTTGCTGAAGTAGAGAAGACTGAGGGGAAGACCTGATCGAGGGGTGCAAGACTTTGAGGGGCATGGGCAGAGTGGAAATGGAGAAGCCGTTCACCATATTTAAATTGTCAGTCATAAGGGAATTGGATTCAAGGTAAGGGGCAGGAAGTTTTGGGGATGAGGAAAAACCTTTTTATCCAGAGGGTGGTGACGGTCTGGGAGGTTGGTGGAGACGAGTTGCCTCATATCCTTTAAAAAAATATCTGGATGAGCTCTTGGTACATAAAATATTCAGGACTATGGGCCAAATGATGAAAGTTTATCAATTCTAGTTTCCCCAGCACACAATGGGAACACATGCTACACCCCAACCTGCCTTTCTCTTTCCAATATTGAATTGTAAATTATGATCTGGGGGGGGTGCACAGATTCCCAGTATGCGCACAATTATTTTGTCAGCAGTGGGGAAAAGGAAAATGAGTTTCTTGGTTGTCTTGTATTTTATATGTCTAATATTGTTCACTCCTGCGCTTGTGTTAATTGAATGAGTTGTTTTACGATGTACAAATCTGGTTTTTGCACGTCATTCTCCTTGCCACACTCCACCCCCAACAATTAATTTGAGATTTTGCCACAATCTAATCTTTGAGTTGCGCCAGTGAAGTCTCCCTTGACAGCCTCTTGTTCCTAAAATCCCTTTGCTGTGTCGCTGGGGCCCCAACGTTTTGTAATTTATATATTTTTCTTATTCGTCCACGGGGACATTCGCTGGCCAGCCAGCGACACCTTTATGATGTGGAGATGCAGCGTTGGACTGGGGTAAACACAGTAAGAAGTCTCTGAGCACCAGGTTAAAGTCCAACAGGTTTATTTGGTAGCAAAAGCCACAAGCTTTTGGAGCACTGCTCCTTCGTCAGGTAAGTGGGAATTCTGTTCATCAAACAGGGCATATAAAGACACAAACTCTGTTTGTTTTCTGTGTTTAAAAACTGTGTATAAAGTTTGTCTTTATATGCCCTGTTTGTGAACAGAACTCCCACTGATTCGGCACAGAAAAGTTTTTTACCAGGATGTTTCCTGTTATGGAGGGCATCACCTATGAGGAGAGGTTGGGGAAACTTGGTTTGTTCTCACTGGAATGACGGAGGATGAGGGTGACCTGATAGAAGTCTGCAAGATTGAGAGGCATAGACAGAAGCTTTTTCCCAGGATGGGAGAGTCAATTACTGAGGGGTATAGGTTTGAAGTGCAATGGACAAGGTTTAAAGGAGATGTACAAGGCAGATCTTTTTACACAGAGGGTGGTGAGTGCCTGGAACTCGTTGCTGGAGAGCTAGTGGAAGGAGATATGATAGTGAGTTTTAAGGACATCTTGACAATACATGAAAAGGATGGGAATAGAGGGATATAGTCCCTGGAAGGGTGGGGAGTTTTAGTTCAGTCAGGCAGCATTGCAGGCATGGAGGGCCAAAGGGCCTGTTCCTGTGCTGTAATTTTCTTTGTGCTTTGTTCTTTGTCAGTGAAGTCATTATTGGAATGAAGCAATCTTTTCTCCTTTTTATGCCAAAATAGAAAATTTGTTTCAGTCCAATCTGGTTTCTGAATGTAACTTGGGGCTCTGGCCTGGGATCGCAACACAGTATTTTGCCATTTATGTTGAGTAATCACATGGCAGTTGTAATCCTTTCTCATCCATCTTGTGGCAAGCAAGTTTTTTAAAAAAAGTGGGAAATAAAAGGAAAAAGTAGAAAAAGCTACACATTAACCATGATTCCATCAACATCAACTATTGGCAGACAACGACTTCAGCTGAATGGAGAGGTTGAGCTTAGTCTACGGTTATAGCTAATCTGATTATATCTCAATGTGTTCTTAGGATGTTGACATTATTGTGATTTTTTTTCTTTCATTTTGGTCCAAAATAAATATGTTTACAGTACATAAAGCTTCTTCAGAATTAGTTGTCTGAAACTCTGAATGACAAATGTGTTGGTGATACTTTGTGTCTGAGGAGAATATGTAAAAGATGTATGAATTCTTCATATTAGATGTGGCTTCAGAAAGAAATAGTCATACAGGTGAAGAGGTCAGGATGCAGATCAAATTGTTACACAAAAATGAAACTGAACTGACATCTGAGGTTTGGGGATTAGTGCATCCAATATGAGAGAGATTGCAGAACTCTGAAGCAGAGAGATCCAGGTGCATAAAAGTTGATTTATTAATCATACGTAGGCTTATATTAATATTGCAATGAAGTTACTGTGAAAATCCCTTAGCTGCCACACTGCGGCGGCTGTTTGGGTGCATTGAGGGGGCATTTAGCACAGCCAATGATTTTACTAACACGTCTTTCAGACTGTGGGAAGAAATTGAAACATCCAGAAGAAACCCACACAGACACAGGGAGAACATGCAGACTCAGCGCAGATTGTGAACAAAGCTAGGAATCAAACCTGGGTCCCTGGTGCTGTGAGGCAGTAGTGCTAACCACTGTGCCACCATGTTGCCCCATACATAAATCATAACAAGTTACAAGTACAGTGAACGCTGGATTCCCATAAAATCATGAATGGCGAAGACACACGTGCAGAGTCGGCATGTGCTTTCAACATGGGAATGATGTGGAATGGTGAGGGTTTAACATTCTAAATTGTCAATGAATAAAGTTTACACGTACAACTATATTCATGTGGGTAAACAAATTTGTGTTAGATGGAGATCGCAAACTGCGGGGGTTGACTGTGTATGCAGGCAGAGCAAGGCAAATGGAATGTTATCATCCATTACAAAGGGAATGGGATCTAAAAGTGGGGAAGTCTCGTTGCAGTTGTACGGGGCCTAGGGTATCTACATCTGGAGTATGGTGTATAGCTTTGGTCTCCTTATTTGAAAAAAATAAATGTTTGCATTAGAAATAGTCCAGAGAAGGTTCATTTGTCTCACCTAGGAAATGGAGAGCACAGCTTCTGAGGAAAGATTGGAATGGGTTGGGCTTGTAACTATTTGAGTTTAGAAGAATGAGAGATGATATGATGGAATCATATAAGACCCTGAGCTGGATCGATAGGATCAATATAGGGAAGATGCTGCCACCAGGGGAGACAACTAAAACTAAGGGACAGAGTTTCAGAACAAGATTTTTGCTTTTAAGATGGAGATGAGGAAAATTGTTTTTCTTTGACAGTGATTAGTCTATGGGATTCTTTTCCCCAGAAAGGGTGATGGAATATTTTTAAGGCTGAATTAGATGGAGTTAAGGGAGTTAAAGTTTAGGCAGTAGACAGGAAAGTAGAGTTGTGGCTACAATTAGATCAGCTAAAGTCTTATCAGATGGCAGTGCATGTTTGAGGGGCCAGATGGCCACTTCCTGCTCTTAGTTCCAACATTTGTATGTAATTAACCTTGATTATATTCTTTTTTTCTTGTTGTTTTGACTGGATTGGCAGCTTACTCACCATTTGTTCAGAATACAATGGGTTTGAGCCCCCACACTAGGTTTGAAATGAAACATTGAGACTAACACAACTTGATAATTGGCCAAAGCACCAGCAGTGACATAAGGAAACTAATATTTCGTGTGGTAAGGTGTTGTGGTTTGTAATGCACCGCCTGAAGTACTTTCAGTCGATAGCTGAGAAAACATTTTAGAGGCTGACGGGGAAAGAGGTGAAGGGTGATAATAATCTGATAATTCTATCGAAGAGCTGGAATAAATCTGCTAAGACTCTGAGTGAGCATTCTGGCTGAGATGCTGTCCTTTGGACCAAGTATCTATCAGCCTGTCAATGTGGCATTTGAAGTATTTTGAAGGATGTTTGCCAAACCAACAATGCTGAGTCAGATGGTAGCATTTTTTAAATGGGTGATTTATCTCATTGCTGTTTGAGGGTTTATGTTATACTTGAATGCTGTTATACTTGACTAAGTTAAATGGACAAAAATGTCCAATGGGGCAATTTTTTTCACAGAGGGTGGTGAGTGTCTGGAACAAGCTGCCAGAGATGATAATAGAGGCGGGTACAATTTTTGTCTTTTAAAAAGCAGTTAGACAGTTGCATGGGTATAATGGGTGTAGAGGGATAGGTTGCAGAGTGGGCTGAGAGGTGGCAAATGGAGTTTAATGCGGAAAAGTGTGAGGTGATTCACTTTGGAAGGAATAACAGGAATACAGAGTATTGGGCTAATGGTAAGACAGTTGGTAGTGTGGATGAGCAGAGAGATCTCGGTGTCCATGTGCATAGATCCCTGAAAGTTGGCATCCAGGTTGATAGAGTTGTTAAGAAGGCATAGAGTGTGTTAGCTTTTATTGGTAGAGGGATTGAGTTTCAGAGTCATGAGGTCATGTTGCAGCTTTTGTGTGGCCGCACTTGGTGTATTGCATACAGTTCTGGTCACGCATTATAGGAAGGATGTGGAAACATTGGAAAGGGTGCAGAGGAGATTTACCAGGATGTTGTCTGGTATGGTGGGAAAGTCTTATGAGGAAAGGCTGAGGGACTTGAGGCTGTTTTTGTTAGAGAGAAGAAGGCTAAGAGGTGACTTACGAGGCATATAAGATGATCAGAGGATTAGATAGGGTGGACAGGGAGAGCCTTTTTCCTCTGGGGATAGCTAGCATGAGGGGACATAGCTTTAAATTGAGGGGTGATAGATATAGAACAGATGTCAGAGATAGGTTCTTTACTCAGTAGTAGGGGCATGGAATACCCTGCCTGCAACAGTTGTGGACTTGCCAACATCAAGGGTATTTAAATGGTCATGGGAAACACATATGGATGATATTGGAAGATTGTAGGTTAGATGGGCTTTAGATTTGGTTTCACAGATCGGTGCAACATCGAGGACTGAAGGGCCTGTACAACGCTGTATAGTGTTGAGACTTCTTGCCATATTTGACTAAATGTCAGTTACTAATAGCCAATATCTTGTACCCACCTCTGAGTTTTGAGATGGCAAACACATTTCTTGGTACACAGATTTATTAATGATAACTGGAGATCCCCATTCCCCTCTCCTATATTCTAGATGGCAGAAGACTGGTGGAAAAATTCAAAATAAGATATTCTTTTCACAAATCTCCAAATGTCCCAAAGTACTTTACACCAAACATGAATGACCAGCTTATCTGTGTTTAAGTGATGCAGCATGTGGGTTTTAGTCTGTGCAATGTAGGTAGAAAGGATAATCGAGTGAAGTGAGGAGATTGACGGAGAAAATGAGTTGGAGTGGGAGACCATGTGACATAGACCTTAAATCCAAGATGTTGCTATGGTTACAAAGGGTCATAATGACAAAGCACTGTCATTTAATTTTAGTAACTTTGAATTTGCTTTCCCATCATATCGATTCCTCTGCAGTTTCTAATTCTTGCGAATAAACAGTTGGGAGCTGATGGCATTGTCCAACAAATTGACTTTGAGATGCTCCGGATTCTGATGGGGAGTTGAAGTATCAGCAGTGTGTTTGTACATCTAACTCTTAACCCTAATAATGTTTGCTATTTAAACTGTCTGTTAATTCAGGCATCTTCCATCAATAGTCTTAGACCGGATATTTCTCCCAACTCTTACCTCCTCAGAAGATAAACTTCTGTTTGTTTAACCAAAATCAATTAACTTACCCTCTGACTTGACAAATTTAGTGAGCAGCTACGATGTGAGGGATTAGGAAGCTTTCAAGGTTGCAGCCAGGTTAGTTGACACTGAGCCACTCCCCAGCTACAGCAATAACCCTGTTGTTCAAATTTGGTAAGAAGTCTCACAACACCAGGTTCAAGTCCAACCAACTTATTTGATAGTAAACTCATGAGCTTTCGGGGTTTGCCCCTCCATCAGGTGAATGGAGAGTTCTGGCCTCAGAAGACATATAACAGCACAAAACAGTTTACAGAATGCTCAGTGTACTGTAAACTGTGTGTGCTTTTTATATGCTCTGTCTGAGGCCAGAATACTCCATTCACCTGATGAAGGGGCAAACCCCAAAAGCTCGTGAGTTTACTATCAAATCAAGTGGTTGGACTTGAATCTGGTGTTGTGAGACTTCTTATTGTGTTTTACCCCAGTCCAACGTTGGCATTTCCACATCTTGGAATTTGGAACAGGTCTTCAGCTTGAGATGGGAACAGCTGGGGATTCCGACCCATCACTCCTACAGCTGCAAAAGTGGGAAGGGGTTAAAAAAAGTCGCTTATCCTCAGGGTTTCAATTCAAATTCCCTCATCATTTCCTAAATATTAAACATCCCATGTGACTTTTTTTAAACAATTTATTAGGCTTACATTAACACTGCAATGAAGTTACAGTGAAGATCCCCTGGTCGCCAGTATCTGTTTGGGAACACCGAGGGAAAATTTAGCAGGGCGAATGCATCTAATCAGCATGGACTGTGGGAGGAAACCAGAGCACCGAGAGGAATCCTGTGCAGATACAGGGAGAGCGTGCAAACTCCACACAGGCAGTGATCCAAACTGAGAATTGAACCTTGGTCCTGTGAGGGATTGGCATGGTGCTAACCACTTATGGGTAGGATTCTCCCATCCTGCCCACGACAGGTTTGGTAGCAGGCAAGTGCAATGAACCTGGCGAGAGCCAAAATGTCCACAGCCCACCAGCATAAAATCCCATTGCAATTCTCCCAGTGGCTGGCCAATCTTCCTGCTGGTAGATAGCACAGTTACATTTACATTTAGTTACATCTCATGCTCATTAAAATTGCTGCCCGCTGGAATCTTTTTGGGCCTTTCAACCTTGTGCCATGCCAATGGGAAATCATGTTGGAGCCAAGCTAGATTGCCAATGAGTGGCAGGTATCAGGTGGTCCTCCATTCACCTCAGGATGAGTCCTACAGCTTTGTGCCATAGTGCTGCACTGCTCCTGATGTGCTGTTCACCACTCTGCCAGGGCAGACCAGTTCTTGCCTCCAACTCCAAGCTGAGCTGGAATGGGATCGGGACCTTTGAACCCGCCAGCTGAGAACATGTAAATGAAAGTGCCAAGAGAGTCAGAGGGAAATGTCACAGCACCAAATCTGGTGTGGGATCCTGCCATTCTGGTTGGTGTGACAGACCACCAGCACACGTACACACAGTTTCAGAATTGGAGAATGCTCCCCTATGTATTTTTTTTTCTGTGCCTTCCTATGCCCAATAAACTACTTTGTTTTGGAATGTTCCAGATGCTTGTAGATTGTGCATTGTTCTGTCAGTTCATTTCCGTATCTTTCCAAGCGGAATTTTGGAGCTAGTAGGTAAATTTCAATGATTTTGCTGTGTGAGTTTCTGCCTTGGTAAAAGTTAGTTAGCTTACTGCAAGCCAAGGCTCAGAATGGGCATCTGCTTATCTATACGGCTCGATGGCACAGTGGTTAGCACTGCTGCCTCACAGCTCCAGGGATTCGCGTTCAATTCCCAGCTTGAGTCACTGACTGTCTTGGGTCACTGACTGTGAAGTCTGCATGTTGTCTCTATGCCTGCATGGGTTTCCTTAGGGTGCTCTGGTTTCCTCCCGTAGCTGAAAGTTGTGTGGGTTAGGTGGATTGGCCATGCTAAATTGACCCTTAGTGTGAGGGGGGTTAGCAGCATAAATATATGGGGTTACTGGAATAGGGCCTGGGTGGGACTTTTTGATGGTACAAATTTGGACTGAATGGCCCCATTCTGTACCCTAGGGATTCTATGACACACATCTCAGTGCATCATTTACCAGATAAAAATCATATCAAAATTTGATTAATAAATAAAATGCTTTGTTTTGGAATGTTCTAGATGCTTCTAGATTGTGTGTTGTTCTGTCAGTTCATTTCCGTAAATTCCACTTGGAAAGATTGGAGCCAGTGTGGTAAATTTCAACTTAGATTTATGAACATTTTTGTTTGAGAAGAAGGAAAAAGGATTTGGCATTCCAAATCCTTGGGTTAAATCCTAAAAATGTTTACTGCTGTGATCTGATCTCTTGGCTCTCCAGTTTATGGACTCCGTGAAGAACATTGTTGAGCTTAGTTTTGGTCTTGGCTCAGTGGTAGCACTTTTTTGCCTGGGAGTTGAAGGTGATGGATTCAAGTTCCACTCCAGGGATCTATCTGCTGACACTCCAGTGTAGTATTGAGTAAAAGTGTTGTTTTTGGTCCCATTGCATTTTTGCAAGGGCTGCTAGATGCAAATTATATCCTCTAAAACATGGTTCTAGTGCTGGGTGTTAATGTTAACCGTGAACTGTGTGATCTCCCTCTATGATCTGCCTCGATTACTGATGTAATTTCATTTATTATTATCATATATGTTAATATACCATGGAAAGTATTGTTTCCTGTGCACTATACAGACAAATCATACTGTTCATAGAGAAGGAAAAAAAAGAGAATGCAGAATGTAGTGTTACAGTCATAGCTAGGGTGTTGCAAAAGATCAACTTAACTTGAGATAAGTCCGCTTAAAAGTCTGATGGCAGCAGGGACGAAGCTGCTCTTGAGTCAGTTAGCACGTGACCTCAAATTTTTCCATCTTTTTTCTGATGGAAGAAGGTGAAAGAGAGAATGTCTGGGGTGCATGGGGTCCTTAACTTTGCTGACTCCTTTCCCAAGGCAGCAGGAAGTTTTGACTGAGTCCATGCATGGGAACTGGTTTGCTTGATGGACTGGGCTACATTCACAACCCAAAGTAAAGTAAAGTTTATTTATTAGTCACAAGTAAGGCGTACATTAATATTGCAGTGAAGTTACTGTGATATTTCCCTAATCGCCACAGTTCCGGCTGTTCGGGTTAATACAAATATCCAGCACGTCTTTCAGAATGCGGGTGGAAACTGGAGCATCCAGAGGAAACTCATCAAACATGGGGAGAACGTGCAAATGCCACACAGATAGTGACCTAAGGCGGGAATTGAATCGAGGCCCCTGGCCCTGTGAAGCAGCAGTGCTAACTATTTTGCTACCATGTCACCTTTGTAGTTTTTTATAGTCTTAAACAGAGCAGGAGCCATACCAAGCTGTGATATAATCAGAAAAAAATGTTTTCTGTGGTGCACTTATAAAAATTACTGAGTTGTTGTAGATATGCTTAATTTCCTTAACCTCCTGTTCCAGATGCAGGATCCTTTTTTGGATTTTTTAAGACCTGAAACATTGATTAGCATTGCTGCTTCACAGCACCAGGAACCAGAGTTCAATTCCCGGCTCAGGTCACTGTCCGTGTGAAGTTTGCACGTTCTCCTGTGTCTTTCCTCCGGGTGCTCCGGTTTCCTTCCACAGTCCAAAGATGTGCGAATTAGATGCATTGGCTGTGCTAAATTGACCCTTAATATCACCGGGATGAGTGAGGATAAATACAAGGGGTTATGAGATAGGGGCCTGGGTGGAATTGTAGTTAGTGCAGACCTGATGGGCTGAATGGCCTCCTTCTGCAACTGTTGTGATTCTAGGATGCTGCTCTTCCTGGATTCATGATGTGGAGATGTTGGCATTGGACTGGGGTAAACAAAGTAAGAAGTCTCTCAATGCCAGATTAAAGTCCTACAGGTTTATTTGATAGTAAACGGCACCAACTTTCGGAAGGCTGTTCCTTCGGCAGGTGAGTGGGGAGTTCTGATCAGAAACAGGGCACATAAAGGCACACAGTGTACAGAATACTGATTCTGAGTAGCTCGCATTTTAATGAGTATTCTGTAAACTGGGTGTGCTTTTATATGCCCTGTTTCTGATCAAAACTTGCCACTCACTTGATGAAGGAACAGCATTCCAAAAACAAGTGATGTTTACTATCAAATAAATCTGTTGGACTTTAACCTGATGTTGAGATTCTTCCTGGATTCCCCATGATCTAACTTTTTGTTCTTTAGTTTTCCTTTTACTTTCCAGCATCTGCTGCATTTTTCTCTGTTTAGAAGAAAGTGTTTTGATTGTGTTGTATCTTTTTAGTTCACTGTTGCTGGATTTGTGTTCTACCTGGTGTTGAGGCATGGCTCCATAGAGTCTAAATGTTCATATTACATTTCTCCAAAAGTCAGCAAGAAGTACCATTTGGAAATGTTTTTGTTTTGGCTGCTAGAAAGTGTTTAGTCCTGTAGAGTGTTGGTAAAGATAAAGCACTTTTGTATTACCTCATTACGGCCTGGAAATAGACTGCTGCGTTTTCATTTCTACTGCTGCTTTAATTGCTGTAGTTTTGTCAGGGACTGGCCGAGGGAGCAGCTACTTATTTGGGCTAATTAAGTCCCTCTGGACCTTGATAAATTTTTCTTGTACAAGTTGACCAGGAAATAATTCCAGGGTGCCAATCCCATTGGCAACTTTGCATGAGCTTTCTTGCCCGAGAATGCATTGTAACCACTGCACCTCTGTGAACACGCTCCGCAGAATAAGAGTTGAAGTCAACCCAATGAGGATGCAGAAAACAGGCTTTCCTTGTTCTATCTTGCTGGAGCAAACAGATTTGTTGCCACGCAGTTTCAGAATCCAGACTGCCACCAGCTTTCTGTGGGAGTTGTGGTTTATCCTTGAGAGCGATGGTGAGGGCTGGAGCATTCTGCATCTGACTGCACCTTCTGCATCGTTTATAAACTCTTTGAGAGCAACACATTCTCCAGCTTTGAGATTCTGAAAAAACATACTCCATGGACAGCACGGTGGCACAGTGGTTAGCACTGCTGCCTCACAGCGCTGGCGACCTGGGTTTTCGGGTGAATGTTTGTGTGAGTTTGCATGGTCTTCGTGTCTGTATGGGTTCCTTCCCACAGTCCAAAGATGTGCAAGTTAGTTAGGATGGTTGCCCATATTAAATTGCCCTTTAGTGTTCCAGGATGTGTGTTTATGGGGATAGATGGGAATGCTCTGTTGGAACAGAGCAAAAAGATCTTGGGGTACATGTTCAAAGCTTCTTGAAAGTGGAGTCACAGGTGGACAGAGTGGTGAAGAAGGCATTCAGCATCCTTGGTTTCATTGGTCAGAACATTGAATACAGGAGTTGGGATATCTTGAAGTTGTACAAGATATGGGTAAAGCCACACTTGGAATACTGTGTGCAATTCTGGTCACCTCATTATTAGAAAGGATATTATTAAACTAGAGAGTGCAGAAAAGATTTACTAGGATGCTACCAAGACTTGATGGATTGAGTTATAAGGAGAGACTGGATAGACTGGGACTTTTTTCTTTGGTGCTTTGGAGACTGAGGGGTGATCTTGTAGAGGTCTATAAGTTAATCAGGGGCACAGATCAGCTAGATAGTCAATATCTTTTCTCAAAGGTAGGGGAGTCTAAAACTAGAGAGCATAGGTTTAAGGGGAGAGATACAAAAGTGTCTAGAAGGACAATTCTTGTCCCACAGGATGGTGAGTGTCTGGAACAAGCTGCCAGAGGTGATAGTGGAGATGGGTACAGTTTTTTCTTTAAATATCATTTAAATGGGTGGATTGGGTATAGAGGAATATGGACAATTGGGATTAGCTTATGGGGCTTTGAAAACAAGAAAGGGCAGTATAGACAAGTTGGGTCGCAGGGCGGTAAACCTCTGACTCGATGGACAGTCAGTGCAGACTTGATAAGATGAATGGCCTCCTTCTGCACTATAGAAATTCAATGACTTGAAACATTTGTGTAATTGGGTTAGAAAACAAAGGATAACCAAGATTTTACATGATGTGACCAAAACAAATCTCCCTTTTTAAGATAGATGACTTTCTAGTTAACGTTTATTAGTGTCAGTGCCATATGAAAGAAGAATTAAATGTTGAAATAGTCGCACTATTGAGGAATTTGGGCTGACTGGACACCTTGTAGTTGGATATCTTGTGATGCATGTTGAACTGGAGAATATTTAATAGTTTGTTTTAAGATGCAAGAGAATGTAGGAGAATATCTTGGCATTTGTGTGATGGCAGATCATTACAGACCTGGACGTAATCATTTGAGTGCCACATCCTTGGGGAGGGAGAGGGGGTGTGAGTCTGGGTTGGGTTAAGAAACTCTTTTGGAAAATCAGTGCAGACTCCGTGGGTCGAATAGCCTCCTTCGGCACTGTAAAAATTCTGTTCAATGGTTTCCTGATTCCTCAATTGATGCAAGTTCTTTACATGAGTTGGAAAGAATAAACTTAGCAGAAAACCTGCTTCTGAGTTCTTTCCTCTCCCAAACGTTGAGTCCTTTTTTAGCCCCCTCAATTTCCTTTACCACCTCATCCTGAAAAATAGTGAATTTATAGCATCCAATGGCCCTTTCCCCCAAAAGTTAGATTTTTCTTTTATGAATGTGGAAATGATTGATTAGTCTATTGATTGAGCTATTGGCAAACAGATAAATTGTCCAGTTGTTCTCCTCCCATGGCTATATGCTTGCTTTTGGAATGCAAGTGTCACTGGTAAAGCCATATTTAGTACCTAACCGTCATGAAGGTACACTCTGTGTAGTGTGGGAACAGGGTCTTGTAGGTCACGCTGTGTAATGATGGCAGTTTTACATCAGTAAAGGACATGAGTAAAGTTCTTTCATAGTTACTTTTACATAACTTCTGGTTTCTAATGAATTCAGTTTCTCAATGATCCATGTTTAAGGCAGAGAATTATAGACTTCTGAGTAACAATAACATAAAAGAACAGGAGATAGTGGGAAATATCTATTCAGCCATGTTATATTGAATGGTGGAACAGGTTTGATGAGCTGAGTGGTCTACTCCTGTTTACAACTCATGACCTTTAAGCTATCAGTCCATTTCAGTCAACAGTACTTGCACAATGGAGTCCCTACAGTGCAGAAGGAGGCCATTCGATCCATTGAGTCTGCATTGACACTCAGAGCATCTTACCTGGGCCCAACCCCCAACCTATCCTTCTAACCCCATGCATTTAGCATGGCCAATCCAGCTAATCTGCACATCTTTGAACTGTGGGAGGAAACTGGAGCACCCAGAGGAAACTCACTCAGACACAGAAAATGCAGTCACCCAAGGCCAGAATCAAACCTGGGTTACTTCGTTGTGAGGCAGCAGTGTTAATCACTCTGCCACCATGCTGCTTTATTTCCATATACCCATTTCTGATGCATCACTTCTCTGGGTGTGCAGTTCTGGCAGACATTAGAAATCCGTGAGGAACCTTAAAGCTGTCTGGTGCTGCCCTTCCCTTCTGAACTCATCTGCCCGGATAAGAGACCAATTCCATTTGTAAATTCACGGAGCAGGAGAACACCTGCTCTATACCCTGAATCTAATCAAAATAAGCACCAGTGGAAAACAATGCAGCCGTACTGCTGCTTTCATTTAACAAGCACTCATGATTTGCTAATGACTGTGAACAATGCCCTGATATCTGTAATTACTGCTGGCAAACAGATCACTCTTAATCTGCTGCCACTGTTAGAACCAACCTTTAGTGAGAATAGCAGAGATGGAGGTCAGATCTGTGGAGAGAAAAGCAGAGTTAAAATTTCTGGGCTGTGATCCTTCATCAGAGTTGAAAACTGTCAATGGGGCGAGGGGAAAAATTGACTTTATTCATTCATGGGGTATGGGCTGAGCCAGCATGTATTGCCCACCTTGGTCACCCTTAAACTGAGTGGCTTGCTAACCATTTTGGAGGCACATTGCTGTGGCACTGGAGTCATGTGTAAGCCAGACCGGATAAGGATGGCAGATTTCCTTAAAGGACCTGAAGGGTTTTTCTGACAATTAACAATGGTTTCATGGTCATTAGTAGATTCTTAATTCCAGATTTTTTTTTTCAATTGAATTCAAATTCCACCGTCTGTGGGATTTGAAGACAAGCCCTCAAAACATTAGCTGGGTTTCCAGAAAAATAGTCTAGCAATAAAACCACTAGGCCATCGCCTCCCCTACTGAATACTTGAAACTTCCAGCACTTGCACTATGTGACGTCAGTTTTGTTGCACAATTTTGCATCTTCAAAATTTAAAGAGAAAAACCAGATGTTTCTTTTGCTTCATTACACGCTGGGTGCTTGAGTTTTCAAAGGTGGGCTTTTGGTATCTTCCAACCATGCTGGGATAGCTTCAAGATGTGCTCTCACTGTGTAACGAGAGAGCAGTGATGTTCAAAGGTTAGTGGCAATGTGTAAATGTGCATTCAATTGAGATTTTCAGGTCAGAAGCAAATTGTAATTGCATCTTTGGGTCATGCAGCGGGTAGCTGAGCACCTGAGCTGTAAGAAGAGGCTGGGCAAACTAGGACTGTTTTCTCTGGTGTGGCGGAGGCTGAGGGAAGATCTGATAGAAATCTATAAAATTTATGAGAGGCACATAAATAGTATGCCTCTTTATTAACAGACAATAAATAGTATTGTCTGTCAGAATCAGTTTCTAATACTGGGGGACATGCACTTAAGGGGGGAAGATCAAAGGAGATGTAAGGGGCAAATCTTTTTAAACAGTGTGGTAGGTAGAATTAACAATCTAATGATGACCATGAAACCATTGTTGTTAAACCCATCTGATTCACTAATGTCCTTTAGGGGAAGGAAATCTGCCATTCTTATCTGGTCTGGCCTACATATGACTCCAAAGCCACTGCAATGTGTTTGACTCTCAAATATTCTTGAATAACTAGGGCTGGGCAATAATGCTGGCCAGCCAGCGATGCCTATGTCCCTTGAATGAATATGAAAGATGTGTGGATGGAGGTGCAGGCAGATATGATGGGGGAAGCTTTCTGATAATCACATGAATATGCAAGGAGTGAAAGATATGGACCAAAGGCAGACAGAAGGGATTACTTTAATTTGGCATCATATTTGGCACAACATCATGGGCTGAAGGGCTGTCCCAGTGCTGTACTGTTCTATGTACCTCACAATGGAAGATGGGCACGTGCATAGTGTTGAGCAAAAAATATCTAAAACGCAGAGGTTTCTATATTTAAAAATGTATGTGTCCCTAAGCTCGCTAGGGAAATGGAGCTGCAGCATCTGAGAATGAAAGGTATAAAAATCTAAACTGGTGCAGCTTTATTAACCCTGGATTCTGGCTTTAACGTTGCCAGCTGTTTGAAATTCACCAAGTTCACGATGAGAGCACAGCAGAGATTGATGGGGCTGAGTAATTAACAGACTGGAACACAGCTAAATACAGAGCAATGACAGCTGCTGCTTTTCTTAAGTGAATGGTTTTGGCTCGGTGGACTGGTTCTGAGTGTGGAGTTTCACTTTTCTGGAAGTGATCTCCAACACTTTGGGTATTATTTCTGTTCACTTTGCAGCTCACTTTTGCTTTCAGAAGCACCAGAGAAACTAATTAATCTCCAACTCGAACCTCTATTAAGGAGCAGAAACACCAGGAGCAGTCATCCTGGGCATCTACTCTGCTACAGGCTAGAAGATGATACCTCAACTCAGGGCATACGCATGGACGATTTCTGGACATGGCTGCACACCAGTGCTGAGGAATTCTTATAGAGTCATAGAGGTTTACAGCATGGAAGCAGGCCCTTTAGCCCAACTTCGTGAACAAGACCTTCTTCCAAGGTGCACACAATTCGAACATAACAACTAGGAGCAGGAGTAGGACCCTCGTGCCTGTTCTGTCATTCAATAGGACCATGCCTGGACTTTTCATGGACTCAGCTCCACTGCTCATCATAACCCTGAATTCCTTCACTGTTCAAAAATCTATCTTTGCCTTATAAACGTTCAATGAGGCAGCCTCAACTGATTCACCAGGCAAGAATTCGAGATTCACAAATGTTTGGGTGAAGAAGTTCCTCCTCAACTCAGTCTTAAATTTGCTCCCCTCATTTTGAGGCCTCGCCCACCAGTGGAAACAATCACCCCTGCCTTTATCTTATCTAATCCCTTCATGATTTTACGTGTTTCCATAAGATTTCTCCCTCATTCATGTAAGTTCCGATGAGTATAGTCCAGGTTTCTCAAATTAACAACAACAATGGCCGTCAAGCTTGTCATAGTCCTGGAGTGTTCGACCTCCTGGCTCTGAGAATCTGCTCTAAAAAGCAGAAGGGGACCATTTGGCCCATTGAGCCTTCAATGACAATGATTCTACCCAGTAATGCTACATATTTACCCTGCTAATCCTTCTAACCTACACATCGCAGAACACTAACGGCCCATTTAGTGTGGCCAGTGCACCTCACCTGCGTATCTTTGGATGGTCTTCCCACGGATTTGCTGGTGGCATTTTCAGCCTTTTACCATCTGCTGTGGAAAGCAAATTTCCCAGCAATGTATCCATTGCCATGACTGTCAGTCGGATTTTGATGTGATTTGATTTATTATTGTCATATGTATTAACATACAGTGAAAAGTATTATTTCTTGTGCGCTATACAGACAAAGCACACCTCTCATAGAGGAGGAAATGAAAGTGCAGAATGTTGTATTACATTCATAGCTAGGGTGTAGAGAAAGATCAACTTAATGCAAGGTAGGTTCATTCAAACGTCTGACAGCAGTGGGAAGAAACTATTCTTGAGTCGGTGGGTACATGACCTCAGACCTTTGTATCTTCTCCCCAATGGAAGATGGTGGAAGAAAGAATGTCTAGAGTGCTTGCAGTCCCTAATTATGCTGGCTGCCTTTGCAGAGGCAATGGGAAATGTGAACAGAGTCAATGGATGGGAGGATGGTTTGCATGATGGACTGGGCTACAAACTTTTGTAGTTTCTTGTGATCTTGGGCAGAGCAGGAGCCATTGCAAGCTTTGATACAATCAGAAAGAATGCTTTCTATGGTGCATCTGTAAATGTTGGTGAGAGTTGTAGCTAACGTGCCAAATTTCCTCAGTCTTCTGAGAAAGTAGAAGTGTTGGTAGACTTTCTTAATTCTCGCATTCGTATGGGGGGACCTGGACAGGTGGTTAGTGATCGGGATACCTACAAACTTGAGGCTGTCAAACATTTGTACTTCATCTCTATTGATTGTAGGGATGTTTTTCTGTTAATGTTTTCTGAAGTCGATGACAATCTTCTTTGTTTTGTTGACGTTGAGGGAGAGATTATTGTTATCACACCAATTCACCAGATTCTCTAACTCATACATCCACTCTGGTAAGGTCAGTCAAAATGAGGGGGGGTTCTGAGTTGCCACAATAGCTGAATTTACCCAGACCCAGAGAGCCATAGACAAGCACCCACATGGCAATCAATGTGATCTCGTCACCTGGCAACATTTGTCACTTAGAAAGGATTCCTCTGGCACTGAAAGATGCTCCAAAACCAGAAGGAAGGGCTGGACAGGGTAGACAGGGAGAAACCCTAGTCCCACTTGTCGAAGGATCAAGAACGAGAGGGCACAGATTTTTAGGTGGTTTTCAAAAGAAACAAATGTGATGTGAGGAAAACGCTTTTCCACACAGTGGGCGGGATTTTATGACCTCGCTCAAGCGAGAGAGGAAATTTCCGCCCAAGTTTTAATGGGTATCTGCATTGTTTGGACCCTCACTGGCTCCAATTTCACAACAGGTGAGGCAATAGAGATCCAGCTAGTGAGTATTTTGGGGTCTGGAATGCACTCCCTGGAATGGTGGTGGAGTCCGATTCAATTGATACATTCAAGAGGGCATTGGATGATTACTGGAGTTGAAACAATACTGGGTATGGGGGAAAAAGACATGAAGGCATGATGTGCATTTGGAGAGACAGTGCAGACACAATGGGCCAAATGGCCTCCTTCTGCACTATAACAATTCTGTGAGATTATCACACATTGTGAGCCAGAAGCCCTGGAATTTGCTGTGATGCCTTCATTCTGTGCCAGTTAAGCCCACCACAGATCTTTGTACCTGCTATAGCATCTATAGATGGTTCCTCTAACTATTCTCCCCATGTCTGTGTAGGTTTCCTTTGGATGCTCTGGTTTCCTCCCACAGTCCAAAGATGTGTGGGTTAGGTTGATTAGCCATACTAAATTGATCCTAGTGTCAGGGGGATTAGCAGGATTAATATATGGCGTTATAGGAATGGGGCCTGGATGGGATTGTGGTTGGTGCAAACTCAATGGGCTAAATGGCCTCCTTCTGCACTGTAAGGACTCTAGATGGTGGATGACACCTCTGAGAATTGTTGTCACAAATGTGCAGGGAATGTGCAATATTTGTGGATCTCTAACTGAAGGGGTTTGAAGAGAGAAGTGGGTACACCCTGAACAGTGACAAAATGGAGAAAAGCCACATGGAATTGGCCTTTCCCCCAATTCCATGTGGCCCTTCTCCATTATGCCCCACTCACACTTCTCTGCCAGCCAAAATTTGGAGAGCTTTCTGGTGCAGTTCAATGAAGTGCTGAACACTCGGGTGAGGTCTTCCTCCAGCCTTGGTAAGGTGACAAGTTTTGAGTGCGCAGGTTGTAAGGCCAGCGGGTTGAGTTGACAGCTCCATCTGAAGCTCCAAGTAGGTAATCATCTTTTCCATGACAAAGACATCAGCATGAAGACCCGCGATATCATGGCACTTGCGTTGGAGACAGACTCTCCAGTTGTCTGCAGTATCTCTGAAAATGACACAATATTCTATTTTCTAATGTTTCCCAAGAACATTCCGCTCTGAAAATGACGCCTGAGGCATAACACCAGTGTGCAGCTGAACAGAAGGTTCTGCATCCTCCAACAGGGATCTCTGCATCGATGTCCCTATTTCCAGCACCTGCTCTCACTTGCTTGTCACATATGGCTCATCATATGACAGCCCAACTACATCTACTGAAGAGTGGAGGCTGTGCAGAATCATGTGAGGGGTGTATGACCTCCTCTGAGCAGAGTACCTGTTTCTGTGGTGCCAGTCAGTGTGTCTCTGATGCTGAAAGGACCCGTGGGAGATGCAAGACATGAATTAAAGCTGACAAGGTGAAAAGGTTCCACGCTCTCATCATCGAGAGGAAAGCCATCTTGGGCAACAACTCAATTGTGTGTAAAATTGGTTCAATTGTAAATGAATATCTAAATATAAAGCATAATCCTAGGTTTCATTGACTCAAGACTCCAGGAGACAATATCTGTAAACTGGGAAGGAAAGAGGTTGATTCAACTGCATTGCTGACTAATATGGGGGATGTAAGCTCTGAGTGTTAATAATCATACAAAGCCAGGCTTTTTAATACAGCTTAATATTCAAAGCTCTCAACTTGTCAGTTACTTCGAAGGAATAATATCACATTTTACAGCCTCAGCGACACGGGCTGCTGCTGATGTTAAAGCCTGGCATTTGTTAATGGTGATTTGCAATGGCATTCTGAATTGCTCATGTTACCATTGCTGCTCTGTTTTAAATTGTTTGCTCAGTTATTCAATTTTTATGCAGCATTAAAGCCTTACCTATAAATTACAAATTGCGACCAATAAATAGTGCTTAGTGTAGGACTTGCATCTGGCTTTTTCCTTTAAAGTTGGCAAGAAAATTTACTGAGCAGTTTGAGGGTAACCCAATTGGTAAATTCAATTAATTAATTTTGATATAAATTGGATCAAGTTTTATAAAACTATTTAGGAGTTAAGTCAGGGTGATCATTTATCTATTCCCTCCAGTGCGTAAGGAGCCGATTTGGCCCATTTGAGTCCGCACCGCCCCTCCAAAAGAATGTTTTGCCCAGCCCCAATTCTCCCCTCTTTTCCATCCGCACCACCACCCCACCCCATCCTTGTAATCCCATGCATTTACCAGGCCTAATGCAACCTACCAACTTTTGACACTAAAGAATAATTTAACATGGCCAATCTGCCTAACCTGCATGTCTTTGCAGTCCAGGAGGGAAACTGGAGCACCCAGAGGAAACCCACACGGACACGGGGAGAACATGCAGACTCCACACACAGTCACCCAAAGCCAGAATCATATCTGTGTTCCTGGCACCATGAGGCAGCCATGCCCGTCATTGTGCCATCGTGCTGTCCCTGCACTCACAAGGAAAACCTTTAGACAGCTGAAAGAGTTATTTGGTTCGAGGGTTCATATTCATAGAGTGGGGTGGGGATCTCTGGCCTCCTACAATCCTGAAAGTGGAAGATCTGGAACAGAGTTTGTGAAAGTTAACTTTTAAAGGTTATTTTTGACACAGTTGGGAACAATTTGTTTCGTGGACAGTTAGTGTGTGTTGGCATTTTTTTTTTAGTTAACATGACCTTCATTATTTAATTAGAGACTCAAAATGATTTAGTTGAGGTTTAGTAAATTCCATCAGCTCTTCATCCTTTGAAGCTGTGAAGATTACACATTCCAAAACGGTAGCAGTACAAACCAAGCTAGAATTCATTCAGAGTGTTCATGGGCATAAATCCCAGGTATCTGATTCACAAAAGTGCATTCATGCCCATTGTAATGGAAATGCGTAGCAGCTTCTGAATGACGCAATTGCTCTGAATGCAGTTGTGAGCAATATGTGGACAGAATCAATAAGTCGCCCTTCTGACGTTGCAGCACTTCACTGCAGTCTGCTTCACAAGTGAGTGTGAGAGTGGATGGTACTAAGAAAGGAGGTGGATCACGTTAAACCTTCAACAAACTATGTCACAGGATCGCAGTAGGCAGAACTCATCTGTGGTTCTAAAAGCTACAAATTCTAGCTCTGACGGAAGGGTGCAGACCAGGCCATTCCATCCTCCATCCCTTACAGGAGCGGTAATTTGGATAGTCTCTCTGTTTCCAACAGCATCGCTCTTCAGAATCATTTCAGGGTTGGTGTTGACAGAGGGTAAAAATGAAACATTTGTCAGACCCTGCTGAGTCAGATTAAATTGTACAATGTGGAGTGATGCAGGACACCTGGTATTAGGTTAAAAGGGGCTTTATATTACATCCCAATGTGTCAGAATCAAAGAACTCTACAGTACAGAAAGAGGCCTTTCAGCCCATCATTTCTGCACTTGGACATCAAGGACCTATCTATTTCTAATCTCATTTTCCAGCAGTCGGTCTATAGTCTTGTATACTATTTTGTTTCAAGTGCCCAAGGGATTTTGCTACAGAGGGAATGCAGCAAAAGGTTTACCAGACTGATTCCTGGCATGGCAGGACTGACTGGTTGGTTAGGATTGTACTCATTGGAGCTCAGAAAAATGAGGGGAGAATCTCTTAGAAACCCATAAGGTTTTACCAAAACTGGACAGTGTAAATGCACAAAGGATGTTCCTGATGGTTGGCAGTCCAGAACCAGGGGTCACAGTCAAAGGATATGGGGTAAACCTTTTAAGACTGAGATGAAAATTTATTCACCCAGAGAATAATAGTATTCACTATCACAGCAAACACTCAGTTCAAAGACAGTAAGGATGGCAATAAGTACTGGCCTAATCAGTAACATCCATATTCCATAAACAAATTAAAAAAAATCTTTGTTTTAGAGTTTCTTCATAAAAATGCACTTTTTTTGACTAATAGTGAAAGGAAATTTCTAATGCCGTATCACTCCAGAATTTGCTCGCTGGCACTAAGTGGGTGCCCATACAAATGTTGGGCACCCCTTGTGTAGAACTTTCATTATAATGTGGGAGCTGGTCCAGCCGCTGAACATAAGAACCAGGAGCAGGAGTGGGCCATTTGGTTCTTCACCTGCACCACTATTCAATAAAATCATGGTTGATCTTTCCATGGATTTTTTTTTTTAGTGGTTGCTCACTATAACCTTTAATTTGTTTTTTGTTCAAAAATTCACCTATCCTTGCCTTAAACACATTCAATGAGGTAGCCTCAGTGGACAGGGAATATCACAGATTCACGACCCTTTTGGGTGAAGAAGTTTCTCCTCAACTCATTCCTAAATTTGCTCCCACTTAGTTTGAGGCCAAGCCCCCTAGTTATAGTTTCACCTGTCAGTGAAAAGAACCTTCCTGCTTCTATCTTGTCTACTCCTTTTATAATCTTATGTCTCTATTATATCTCCCCTCATTCTTTTGAATTCGAATGAGTATAGCCCCAGTCTACTCAGTCTCTTCTCACAAGCCAAACCTCTTAACTCTGGAATCAACCTAGTGAACCTCTCTGCACCCCCCCTCCAGTGCAGTATATCCTTTCTCAAGTAAGGAGATAAAACTGTACACAGCACTTCAAGTGTGGCCTCATCAGCACCTTATGCAACATAACCTCACTGTTTTTAAACTCCATTCTTCTAGCAATGATGGACAAATTTTCATTTGCCTTCTTAATCACCTGCAAACCAGCTTTTTATGATTCATGCACAAGGACGCCCAGATCCTTCTGCACAGCAGCATGCTGCAATTTTTACCATTTAAATAATAGTCCATTTTAGTGTTATTCCTACCAAAATGGATGACCTCATATTTACCAACATTGTACTCCATCTGCCAGACCCTCGCCCATTCATTTAGTTTATGTACATCTCTTTGCAGACTTTTAGCATCTTCTGCACACTTTGCCACCTATCTTAGTGTCATCTGCAAATTTTGACACACTACACTTGGTCCCCAGCCCCAAATCATCTATGTAAATCGAAAACAATTGCGGTCCCAATACTGACACCTGAGGCACACCATTAGTTTTAGCCTCAGTTGAATGTTGGAAAATCAAAAATAATTATTCTGTGGCTTGGTGTTTATCTGTGGGTTACACTAGCAGAATTTATTTGATTTAGCTTCAAATTTGGAAGAGATGTTTGTGTAGAATTTGGAGGTGAATCTAAATGAGAATTGTGGCTCAGGTAACCTATATATATATATATATAATATATTTATTAATGAATTATAAATCAGAACATTGCAAAAAGATGGATGATCGGTTCTGCCATGTTATTGACCAGGACATCTGATCTCTCTCGCCTGTGGATTCCACCCCCACCCCCTCACACCATGTCTTGTTTACCCTTCGAATCAGCCTTTTCAATTATCGCCTTTCATTCAATCCCTGTTTTCTTGTACTCTTTGCAAAACAGGCCTAGTGCTATTGGGTGAGCTTTGCGATACTCAGTGTGAAAAACAGTGACATCCCCACAGGATACCAAAAGAGCAAGCTTTGTTTAAAAAAAAACACAGAAGATTGAATTGAGTGATGTATCAAACCATGAAAAAATAAATAAAGTAAGGAAATTAATGTTAAACTTGTGTACATGAACGAGGAAGAAATTAAATACTCTTAATACATTAGTCAATCTTTCCTTCACAAAAACATTAAATGAAGACTAAAATCACTTTTTCTAGACTAATTTCCCTAATCTGACCCTGCCCCTGTGCAAATGCTTCAAACGTTGCGAGTCGTTGAAGTAATTGTCAGATGTTGTTCCTTTAGTAACACCCACTTTTCTATGTCAAAAGTTTGTTGATTCAGGTCCCACTCCAGATGCTGGAGTACAAAATGGAGGCTGGCCCTCCTATGTTGCGCTGATGGGAGTGCTGCACTGTTGGAGATACCACTGCCTTTCAGATGCAGCGTGACAGAGGCTCTATACAACAAGTGATTTGGGGACTGGAATGTGTTGCGTGAAGGTGTGGTTGAGACAGTATAACTGAGGCAGTCTGATTACTTGAATAACAGTAAAGTGCAGGGGTCCCAGGAAAAAGCAGGGGTTTGGAGAGCTGGTACAGATATTATGGGCTGAATGGTCTCTTACTGCGCTGTAACAATTCTGTGATTCAGTCCTTTCAAGTGGATATAAATCCTCTCTCCTGGGCATTGTGCACATTTTAATTTCAACTCTGAGCATGTAATAATCCATGCAAGTTGAGGGAAAAATAGACAAAATTCTTCCAATAATACGCTTTGAGCATCTAAATGGTGGGACGGTAATAAATCAAATCAATTTGAGATCGTCAGAAATTGTGGTGCATCATAATGGACTCCACTTCTGACGATTTCGCTTTATTGTCACGTGTATTGCAATTCATTGAAAAATAGTGTCTTGCAGTATTCAGGCAAAACGTACTGTTCATAAAATACGTGGAGGAGAAAGAAAGTATTGGGTGTGGAATTTATGTTGCAGTTACAAATAGGGTGAAGAGAAAATTCATCTTAGGACCATTCAAAAATCTAGCAGTAGGGAAGAAGATGTTTTTGAGTTGGTTGGTACGTGGTCTCAGACTTCTATATATTTTTCCTGACAGAAGAAGGAGGAAGAGTATTTGGTTTGATTTATTATTGTCACATATTCATACACAGTGAAAAGTATTCTTGCGCGTTATACAGACAAAGCATACTGTTTGTAGAGAAGGAAAGAAGAGAATGCAGAATATAACGTAATAGTTATAGCTAGGGTACACAGAAAGAAGATCAACTTGATATGTTAGGTCCATTCAGAAGTCTGTTAGCAGCTGAGAAGAAGCTGTTCTTGAGTTGGATCATACTTGATCTCAGACTTTTGTATCTTTTGCCCGACAGAAAAAACCAGGAGTGTGTATGGAGCACATGGGATCCTTGATTATGATAGCTGCTTTTCCAAGGCAGCAGGAAATATGGTTGGATTCAATGGATGGGAAGCTGATTTGTGTGATGGACTGAGCTTCGTTTACCACCCGTTTGTTGTTTCTTGTGGCTTTGGTCATAGCAGAAGTCATACGAAGCTGGTATGAAAGAAAAATTTAGGGTAATAGTTTTAATACATCAATAGACTGGCTTGGATCCCACAGTCACACACTTCCTGGTGTTTTGAAGATGTTTGTGATATGTGTATTGCTGACATTTTGCTAACTAATCAGGGTCAAGGACTAAGAGTAAACACATTGTAGCAATTCCACTTAAATTCCCTCCTGTATCAATTTGCTACACGTTGACAGGAATGTTCCAGAGGGTCTGGAGATGAAGACTTAGATATCAACTCAGCAGTTCCTATTTAAAGAGAGGGTTTTGCATGTATTATCAGTCCCTCTGAGGGAGGTTTGAAACAATGTTGAGGCAGTGGGATTTTAACAAATATAAATGAGAGTTGGAAGGATCCATATCCTGAGTTTACTCTGGAGGCAATTTATTGGCAAAGAAAAGTCGTTCGCCTCTCAAATGAGGTGAACCACTGCAGACTGTTTTCAGCTGAATAAACAAACAAGGGGGCATGGCTGAGATTCAACAATGTCAGCCTGGCTCCAATGGGTAACTTGTGATTCTGACCAAGCAGGGTGAGCACATCGTGTTTTAATCCTGATGAATGTTGTCATTCAAAAAGAGAGAATTGTGTTTCTGACCAGCTCCCCATCCTCGGGAAATATTGCTTTAAGTGCTCCCTTGTCTCATTGCTTACTCTCAGATCTTGCTGGGCACAAACTAGCAAATGCGTTTCCTTTTACAGAACAGACAATGCAGTGCAGCAGGAGGCCATTAGGCCCATCATGTCTGCACTGACTCACTGAGGCAGCATGGTGGCACAATGGCTAGCACTGCTGCCTCATTGCGCCAGGGAACTGGGTTCGATTCCAGGCTCAGGTCATTGTATGTGTGGAGTTTGTATGTTCTCCTTGCATCTGCGTGGGTTCTCTTCCACAGTCTGGAAGATGTGTATTAGGTACATTGGCCATGCTAAGTTCTCCCCCAGTGTACCTGAAGGGTGTCACAGTGGTTAGCACCACAGCTTCACAGTGCCAGGGACCTGGGTTTCATTCCTGACTTGAGTCATTGTCTGTGCGGAGTCTATACGTTCTCCCTGTGTCTGTGTGGGTTTCCTCTGGGTGCTCTGGTTTCCTCCCATTGTCTGAAAGACATGCTGGTTAGGTGCATTGGCCATGCTAAATTCTCCCCCAGTGTACCAGAACAGGTGCTGAGAATGGGGCGACATTGCGGTGTTAATGTAAGCCTACTTCTGACAATAAGTAAACTTTGCACATTCTTTCTGCTCAAATAGAAATCTAACTCCCCTCTGAATACCTCAATTTAACCTGCCTTCACCCTCTTAGGAAGTTTGTTCAACAACATTCTGTGTGCAAATATATTTCCTGCCATCACTTCTACTCCATTTGCCCATTATTTTGAATCTGTACCCTCTGGCTTTGTTTCTGAGACAGAGCAGTTTCTGGCTATTTACCCTGTCCATAACCTCCAGGTCCTGAATACCTCTATCAAACCTTCTCTCACGCAGGGAAAACAGATCCAACCTTCCAAATCTATCCTTATAGTTACAGTTCTTCATCCCCCCGAATCATGCTTGTGAATCTCTTTACTCTCTCCAATGCTTTCCTCAAGCATGGTGCCCAGAATTGTGCAGTACTTCAGATGAGGCTTGACTTATATAAGTTCAACATGACCTCCTTACTCTTGTACATAATGCTCCCATTGATAAAACCTAGGACATCACATGTTTTATTAACTGCTGGTCTCAAACTGCTTTTCATGATAGCCTATTTGTTAGCACTGCTGTCTCTCAGCGCCAGGGACACTGGTTCAATTCCAACCTCAGGCCACTGTCTGTGTGGAGTTTGCACATTCTCCCCATATCTGCCGACTTTTCTTTGGATGCTCCGGTTTCCCTCCACAGTCCAAAAATATATAGGTTAGGTTGATTGGCCTATGTCAAATTAACCCTAGTATTAGGGGGATTAGCAGGGTAAATAGGTGGGGTTATGGGAACAGGGCCTGCGTGAGATTGTTATTGGTGCAAACTCATAGAACATAGAACACTACAGCACAAACAGGCCCTTCAGCCCATAAGTTGCGCCGATCATATCCCTACCTACCAGACCTATCTATATCCCTCAATCCCATTAAATTCCATGTACTCATCCAGAAGTCTCTTAAAAGACCCCAACGAGTTTGCCTCTACCACCATTGACAGCAGCCACTCACTCACCATCTTCTGAAAGAAAAACTTACCCCTGACATCTTCTCTGTATCTACTCCCTAGCACCTTAAACCTGTGTCCTCTTGTAGTGACCATTTCAGCCCTGGAAAATAGCCTCTGAGAATCCACCCTATCTATACCTCTCAACATCTTATAAACCTCTATCAGATTGCCTCTCATCCTTTGTCTTTCCAGGAAGAAAAGACCTAGTTCCCTCAACCTATTCTCATTGTGATAGTTATAGGACGGATATCAGAGGCAGGTTCTTTACCCAAAGGGTGGTTAGGGAGTGGAATGCCCTGCCTGCAGCAGTTGTAGATGTGCCAAGTTTGGTGGCAGTTTAAGAGGTTAGTTGATAAGTATATGGAAGAGAAGGGAATGGTTTAGTTTGGAGGGGCATTGCTTTTTATATTGGTCGGCGCAACATCGAAGGCCGAAGGGCCTGTTCTGTGCTGTAATGTTCTATGTTCTATAAGGCATACCACCCAATCCAGGCAACATCCTTGTAAATCTCCTCTGCACCCTTTCAATAGCTTCCTCATCCTTCTTGTAGTGAGGTGACCAGAACTGCGCACAGTATTCCAAGTGGGGTCTGACAAGGGTCTTATAAAGTTGCAGCATAACCTCCCGACTCCGAAACTCAATCCCTCGATTAATGAAGGCTAGCACACCATATGCCGCCTTGACCACATTCAATGACCTCCTTCTGTGCTGTAGGATTTAATGATTTCAAAAATCATTTCCATTATCAACTTTTTCTGTTACCATCACAAAAAAAGGCCAACAAGTTAAGCATGATTTTCCTTCTTTGAGCTGCACTGAGTGATTCGTGACAACTTATTTTGGGAAGCTAAGAAGTAGAAACAGAAATACAATAACATTATTGAGGCTGGAGTGGACCTGGGAGTGTTGCCAGGCTGGACATGGCTGTCATCCACAATTGCAGGAGTATAACTGATTAATTGCTAAAATGTTTGTTTTAATCTGCACTAAAACAGGGTTGCATAACCAGCTGTGTACCTTGCGTTGTGTTTGAACCTGCTGTAGACTCATTAATTTAGGATTTGTTGCCATAAAAGCAACAATTCCATAATCACTGCATAGATACAAAACATAGTGGATAGGTGTAGTAGCGAAGCTCCTCTTAGGAGCGTGGTTTTCATAGAATCCCTACAGCATAGAAGGAGTCCGTTCAGCACATCGAGCCTGCAATAATAATTCCATCCTATCCCCGTAAACCCACATATTTACCCTGCTAATTCCCCTGAAATTAGGGCCAACTTAGCAAGGCCAATGCACCTAACCCACACATCTTTGGACTGTGGAAAGAAACTGGAGCACCTGAAGGAAACCCATATAGACACGGGTAGAACGTGCAAGCTCCGCACAGTCAGCGACCAAAGCTGGGAATCGAACCTAGGTCCCTGAAGCTGTGAGGCAGCAGTGCAAACCACTGTGCTGTACAGATAAAGTGGTGCTCATAATGATCCTTGGCCTGTGGTGACTGACACTCCTGTGCCTGTTCAGTTACACTGAGGGAGAATTTAACATAACCAATGCAGCTAACTACATCTTTTGGACTGTGGAGGGAAACCAGAGCACCTGGAGCAAACCCTTGCAGACATGGGGAGAATGTGCAAACTTCACATAGCCAGTAATCCAAAGCCAGAATTGAACAAAGATCCCTGGTGCTAATAGCAAAAAATGGAAAACTTACACTATATTATCTAATTTTTATTGTTGGATGGCTAGGTTATTCAGTGGTTGATTATATTAAATGCCAAGTCTTTTCAGATTAATGGAGAAATGTGAGAAGCTGCCAGCAAAATTGTGCTGATGAGGATGGTTTCTCCTCCATATTTCAGAATGTTTTTTTAAAATCAATGATTAGTTTCACTCACTGAGAGAAATATTTTAAACACAGCTCTCCTAATGTAAATCACCCTCAGAAGATAAATTTGAATCTATTGGGGGAGAGTTTCTTTTCATGTTTTCAGTAACACAATTATAAATCCTTAAACAAAGCATTTTTCTGCCAAATAACTGAGTTAATTTCTTCCTGTGATTTTTGAATGACATCTCTGACTGTTACTGAAATCTCACTCCTTCCCTGCACTATGTAGTAAACTTTCACTTTTCTTCTCAGACTGTTTGTTTTAATTTCATTTTTTCTGTCCTCTTTTCTCACTAGAAAGAATAAAAGATTTAAATGTTGCCATTTAGAACCTTGAGCCATCCAAAAGAGATTAACAAATAACAACGTCCTATTGAAGCTTTGTTCTTTGGCGATCACTTGCTAACAAGGATAATTGTTCATCTAAGAAACTCTGTCACTGTCATGGGTTCTGCGGCTCCTGTGAGCCCAATCATAGAATCCCACAGTGCAGAAGGAGGCCATTTGGCCCATCGAGTTTGCATCAATAACAAACCCACCCAGATCCTATCCCCATAACCTCGTGTAATTACCTTCCTAGTCCCCTGAAAATCAATTTAGCATGGCCAATCAACCTAACGACCATGTCTTTGGAGTGTGGGAGGAAACCCACGCAGACACGGGGAGAATGTGCAGCCTCCACACAAGCAGTGACCCGAGGCTGGAACCAAACCTGAGTCCCTGGCGCTGTGAGGCAGCAGTGCTAACCACTTTGCCATTGTGCCGTTCCAAAACCACCATAGAACCATATTTCTCTCCATATGCTTGGCAGCTGTTTCTGGGAGGTGGGTTCACTCCTTGAGCTCTGGTCCTCTGTTGTTCCTTTCTCCTATTCCCAGCCTTCTCTTGCCATCAGGTGTTCTCGAAGAGTTATGTCCCTTCAAATTGAGAAGTCTCTCCAAGTAGGTCTCTTCTGAGTATAGATCTCTCGGGTGTTGATGTCTATGTTGAATTTCATGCTGTGATCCTTCAGGGCATCTTTGAAGTCTTCCCTTGGTCTCTCTTTGGAGAGCTGGACAACAAAGATTTGCTTGGGCAGTTGGGACTCTGACATTCTAAGTTGATTAAGAAGTCTCTCATAACCAGGTTAAAGTCCAACAGGTTTATTTGATAGTAAATGCCACAAGTTGTTCCTTCATCAGGTGAGTGGAGAATTCTCCGCTGTTGGACTTTAACCTGGTGTTGTGAGACTTCTTATTGTGTTTACCCCAGTTCAATGCCAGCATCTCCATCATTCGAAGCTGACCCAGGGGGTTGGTGTCAGATGATCATGGTGCTCTTGGTTCCTTAGAGAGGCTGATGTTAGTCCGCCTGTTCTCCCAGCTGATGCAGGAAATCTATCTCAGCTAGCTTTCATGGTATCTCCTCAAAATCAAGTTTCTGTGCCATACTGAAGAGCTGGAAGGACATCTACCTTGTTTAATCATGAATGTCACAGTTTTTTTTGATCCCCATGATTGGGCATTGCAAACCCCCACATTGAGCAATGCGATGATCAGTTTTCTTTACTGACATTAGTTGAGGCATAAATAGTGATCAGTAGATTAGAGGGAAAATCTGCCCTGCTTTCTAAATAGTGTCATTAATGTTTATCGTTGATCTGAGACTCATTTTCAACTTAACTCTGGTGTAAAAGATGGAGACGTTTATAAAATTATTTCATATTAAGAAAATCTTCAAATCCAGATTAGTTTTTTGATGCTAAATTTAATCCCTTTTAAGTGATGGACTAGCTTTGCTTGAGATGGTAACTCCGATGATAAGACAGTACTAAATTTTTCTGATTGCTTGTCCTCCTTTTTGTTATGACAGCAAATTAATTTTTAATAATGTCTCTGGTATGATTGCTATGGCAATTTGGATCTAAATTTGGATCTAAATTTGACCACCTATTTCAAGAAGGTGTAGTGAAGCCTGATGATCCATTTTAATGGCTAACTGGATCATAAAGTATTTCTACATTTTTATTAACAAATCAATAAATTTTAATCCAATTGGTTTGTTGGAATAGTGCAGGTAACATCTATCTTTTCATTTCTTCTCCCCCCATCCTCTATTCCTGACAGTTCACTGAAGAATACCTGAAGAAGATCCCAGCCTGTGACTTACCCCGTGTGATTGTAGTTTGTGACGGTTCGTGTGGTGGGTCAAGTTCTGTGCTTGGACTCAGCTCAGACTACATTGTGGAGTCCTGCAATGCTTATGGTGCTAATGCTGCCATAGAACGAGCAGACCAGCGACAGGTACTGTTTTTAATTTTCTTGCAATTTATTTGCAGCTAGTTCTTATGAGCTGCTTTCCCCTCCTGATACGAGCTGAAGAATTGTCCCTCACAAAATGTCCCTTTTTTGCTTCTTGTCTGATGTATTGGGTCACCCATGGCATTGCTCAGCTTGTCAGAAGATGCAATGATAAAGCGTGCTATCAATAAAGTGTGAAGATGCAAGGGTTGCAGAAAGTAAAGGATGGCACAGTGGTTAGTACTGCTGCTTCACAGTGCCAGAGACCCGGGCTCAATTCAGGCCTCGGGTCATTATCTGTGTGTAGTTTGCACATTCTTCCACGTGTCTGTGTACGCTTTCTCCCATAGTTCAAAGATGTGTGGGTTAAGTTGATTGGCCATGCTAAATTGACCCTAGTGTCAAGGGGATTAGCAGGGTAAATATGTGGAGTTACGGGATTGAGGCCTGGGTGCAATTGTGGTGAATGCAGACTCGATGGATCAAATGGTAGCCTCTTGTACTGTAGAGATTCTATGATTCTAAGTGGGAGCTCACTCTAAAGAATGGGAGATTCAGAGAAATAACATTTTCACTCGCAGGGTAGTGAGAATCAGGAAAGCATTGCCTGGAAAGATAGTGGAGGCCGGAAATCTTACAACCTTTAAAAAGTATTTAGCATAGAGCATAGAACAATACAGCACAGAACAGGCCCTTCGGCCTTCGATGTTGTGCCGACCAAAAATAAAAAGCAATGCCCCTCCTAACTAAACCATTCCCTTCTCTTCCATATACTTATCAACTAACCTCTTAAACGCCACCAAACTTGGCGCATCTACAACAGCTGCAGGCAGGGCATTCCACTCCCTAATCACTCTTTGAGTAAAGAACCTACCTCTGATATCCGTCCTATAACTCATACCCCTTAATTTAAAGCTGTGTCCCCTCGTGCTAGCCTTCTCCATCCTAGGAAAAAGGATGAGCGTTTTAAATATCAGAATATTCATGGATATGGGGCAAGTGGTCAAAATTGGGATTAGCACAACTTTAATCATCGATGCAGACTCGGTGGGTCAAAGGGCCTTTTATGCGCAGTATGCTTCTGTTACAAGGCAATTCTGAAATGGCTTGTACTCTTTCCCTGATCCATTCATTTGCCTTATTTTTAAATAAACTGAAGCCACTTGTTTGCAAATGAGGCAGCATCTGCAAGCAAACACAAACTCTGCCTCTCTTTTAAATGATGTCGAGATGCTTGTTTTGGATTGGGGTGGGTACAATAAGAAGCGAATGTCCCTGCTCTCTCTGCAACCCCTTTTTGACATCCTAGGAAATAGGCCATCTGGTTCTGGGGACTTGTTAGCCTTTAAGTCTAATAGTTTTTCCAGCATTTTTGTTCCTGGACATTTTGAATATTTTAGGGTTCTCCTGCCCTCTCACCTCTTGATTTTCAAATATCTTTCAGAAGTTTTCTAAGTCCACTGCAGACGCAACGTGTTTAACATATCTGTCATTTCCTTGTTTTCCATTGTTAATAATCCATACTCACTTCTGAGGAATAACACTCAGTTGGGTTATCCCTTTTCTATATTTGTTGAAACACTTTTTTTATTTTCTGTTTTTCTATTTCTAGCTAGCTTTCTCTCACACTGTAAGATAATAAAATATTTCCTTAAACATTGAGTGACCCAAAAAACTGGAAGAGTTGTGCATTCTTTCTGGAACAGCAATGCTCACTGTGTATAAATCTATCTCCTCCCCCACTTCATCTTTTAAAGTCTTTCAAACAAAACATTTGGTTTTGGTGGAAAACTTTTCCAGATACCTTTTTTTTTTTCACAGAATCATAGAAACCCTACAGTGCAAAAAGAGGCCATTCAGCCCATCGAGTCTGCACTGACAACAATCCCACATTTATCCTGCTTGTCCCACCGACACGAAGGGGTAATTTAGCATGGTTAACCAACCCAACCCATACGTCTTTGGACTGTGGGAGGAAACCGGAGCCCTAGAAGGAAACCCATGCAGACACAGGGAGAACATGCAACTCCACACAGACAGTCATCTGTGGGCATAATTGAACCCGGTCCCTGGCACTGCAAGGCAGTGGAGATTCTTCGGGAAATGTGAATGTACTATGTATCATAATGAATAAAAGTTATTGTTGTGATTCACTTCAATGTGATTTTCATTATAGCTTCAAATATTTTTAAACCGATGAATAAAAATGTAACTTACGCAATTTTTTTTTGCGAAATGACTGTTACCCTTTAAGGAAAAGCTTGGCTCTTAAGTTTATCCTGGGTAACATTTAATAATATTATTGATATTGGCAGATGCTGAATCTTCACATATATTTATATAGCCTGGGTGTGCATGCTAAATTCTATTTGAGTTAGCCTGTGTTTCTCCTCTATGCGAGCCACTTCCCAGCCTTCTTCTTTTAAGTTTAAAGTTTATTTTATGATGGTAACAAGTAAGCTTACATTAATACTGCAATGAAATTACTGTGACAATCCCCTAGTCGCTACACTCCAACACCTGTTCAGGTACACTGAGGGAGAATTTAGCATTACCACTGCACCAAACCAGTTTGTCTTTCGGACTGTGGGAGGAAATCGGAGCATCTGAAGGAAACCCATGAAGACATAGAGAACGTGTGAACTCCACACATAATGTGGAGATGTCAGTGTTGGACTGGGGTAGGCACCTGATGAAGGAGCAATGCTCTGAAAGTGTGTGCTGCCAAATATACCTGTTGGACTTTCAGCTGGTATTGTGAAACTCCACACAGACAGTGACCCAAGGCTGGAATTGAACCCCAGGTCCTTGGCATGCAAGGCAGCAGTGCTAACCATTGTGTGCCACCATGCCATCCCTATCCAATCCTATTGGCATTTTCTTCCTTTTCTCTTCCTCATAAATTAGATCCTTAATTGCATTTATGCCAATTGTCTCAACTATCCCTTGTGGCCTTCCTAGGGAAATAGGATTTGATCTAACTGGGGACACCTTTAGTCTGGGAAATAATGAGTTTGACGCAGGTTGATCATTAGTGGTCATGTAGTAATGATATGTTATCTGCTATTTAAATATTTTTGCTGTACCGTTGTCCATTTTGAAACGAAAATGCAAATCTAGATCAGTATGTCATGGAGACATGCAGCTTGGAAAAGGCCCTTTGGCCCATCGAGTCTGCCCTGACAAATACTATCACTAAAATCATAGAAACTCTACAGTACAGAAAGAGGCCATTTGGCCCATCAACTCTACACTGACCGCAATCCCACCCCTATATCCCTATATATTTACTGCCCACTAGTCCCTCTAACCTACACATCTCAGGACACTAAAGGGCAATTTTAGCATGGCCTGTCAACCTAACCCACACATCTTTGAACTGATGGGAGGAAACTGGAACACCCGAAGGAAACTCATGCGGACATGAGCAGAATGTGCAAAGTCCATAAACAGTGACCCAAGCGGGAATCAAACCCAGATCCCTGGAGCTGTGAAGCAGCAGTGCTAACCACTGTGCTACCGCTATTTAGAAACCATAGAAACCCTACAGTATAGAAAGAGGCCATTCGGCCCATTGACTATAAGTGACTAAAATTTCATTTTCCAGCAATTGTTCCATATCCTTGAATATTATATTTCAAGCACTCATCCAATTTTTTTTTAAAAGATTGTAAGGCTTCCAACTTTCTTTATTTTCCCAGGCAGTGCATTCCAGATTCCCAACACTGTCTGAGTGAAAAAGATTTTTCTCAAATCCCCTCTGAATCTCCTGCCCCTCGGTCTAAAACTATATTCCTTCGTGATTAACCTCTCAAACAAAGAGAACAGCTGTTCCCTACTCACTTTATCCATACAGCTGATAATCTAATACACCTCAGTCATGTGCTCCCTCAGCCTTCCCTGTTCTGGAGAAAACAGAAAAGTCTCACATGAGTTTTCACAGCACTGTTCCTTCATCAGGTAAGTGGTAAGAGGTGGGAGGAAAAAGCTCAAAGTTTGTGACAACAAATAAGCCTGTTGGATTTAACCTTGCCTTGTGAGATTTCTTACTGTGCCCACCCCAGTCCAACGCCGACATCTCCACACCCTGAAGAAAACAATCCAAGCCTATCTAGTCTCTTATCTGAATGCAATGACGTATTTGGTGTCACTTTCAACGTAGGGGTAGGGAAAAATTGTCCAAGGATCCACTTCCCTGCTGTGCTGGATCTTGGCTGCAAAATATAGCAAACTGCATGTTAAGGCCAAGATGGGCCTCCTTGTTGATCGCAATCCATTGACAAGGTGTTGGACCATGGGACGATATTATGGTGAGTTGCCATTTGGGTAAGATCCAGTATAGTGGTTGACAGCTGTGGAATTTATATACCCAGTTAGCTGGAGAGAAAATTAAATGAAGAGAAAGGAATGCAATGAGAAGTCTGCAATATATTTTTTCTTAAATCTGCATTGCTGCACTTTACTGTTAATCCCCTAATTGGACCAAGAAGATTGGTTCAGTATTAAAGGGAGGAATCAATATTTTATTACAACCCTGTGGCTTTTGTTCCAGGACATTTAATCTCTCTAACCCACTAGTGTGCATCCTGTGGCCCAGAGTCCACATGCGGTCCATCAGGGTTCTGCTCACAAAACATTTTGTTGATTGTTGCCACATTCTGCTGGTTTCCTGCTGCACACTTCTTTTCCTACCAATATGACTGAAGTAATTACACAAAGTGAGGGCAAGCAAAATGAGATGTACGCTGATGCCTCACAACATTGACAGTGAAAACTGTGCGCTCCCTCTGCCCATTCTTTTGACTTATCATTTAATGTTGACCGTTCACGGTGGCACAGTGGTTAGTGCTGCTGCCTCCACAGCGTCAGGGAGCCGGGTTCAATTCCAGTCTGGGGTAACTGTCTGTCTGTGTGGATTTTGCACATTCTCCCTGTGTCTGTGTGGGTTTTCTCGGGTTTCCTCCCACAGTCTAAAGACGTGCGGGTTAGGTTGATTGACAATGTTAGATTGACCCTCTGTGTCAGAGAGATAAGCAGGCTAAATATGTGGAGTGACAGGGTGTGGGTGGAATTGTGGTCATTGCAGACTCAATGATCTGAATGTCCTCTTTCTGGACAATAGGATTTCTATGATACTTCTATACAAATTGAGCATTTTCTATATCCTGTCATGAAATATTTGGCATGTATTAAATGCATTTCATCTTACTCATGGAGTCATGGTTAGTGAACAAATCTGATTTTCAATCTTGCGGTGCACTGAGATAAAGGAGGGTCACTCATATAGCCCACTGACCAGTTACCCATCGCTGCTCTAACTTATCCTAAACCTACCTTTTCTGTTTGTTCCACTTTCCCCCATTCAGCAGCATTAAAACCCATCACGTTTCAACTTTCAGTTCCGAAGGAGAGTCATTTGACTCAAAATATGAGCTAACTCTGCTTTGTTCTTTCACAGAAACCCAGTCAGAAGTGTCTGGGTTTCTCGAACGCTTTGTTTTTATTTCAGATTTCCTGCACCTGCAGGAAATAACCTGACTGACTAATTATTAAAATTTGGTCATGTGGCAAAAAGCAAAATACTGCAGATGCTGAATAATGGAAATAAAGGCAGAAAATGCGAGAGATATTCAGCATATGGGACAGTATTGTGGAGAGAGGGACATGGTGAACATTTAAAATCATTGACCTTTCATCTGAACTTTTCTAGACAAACACGGTTGATGTAAGACTATTGAGGGCGGGGGGGGCAGGCTGCTCTGCCAGAGATGCTATCTCTTGGGGTGAAATGTAAACCTAGCCTTGGCATGCTGGAATGACCATAAGAAATTACCTGACACTACCTCACTTAAGAAGCAAGTTCCTTCAACTAATATTATATTACATTGCTCTTTGCGGAACTTTGGGCTGGGTTATACACGGAGGCCACCCCCACCCCATATAAATGTTAGGACAAAACTGCCTCTGGCTGATGTATTAAAGCAGGGATGAGTCAGCAAACCAAAGAAGTTTCCTCTCCAGGAGGAAGTCCTGTCTTCTAGAACTGTTGCCAATTAGAGACCAACAAGTCTGCCATACTTTGCTCAGAGGGTAGTATGGACATGGAATGCCCTGCGTGCAGCAGTTGTGTACTTGTCAAGCTTAAGGGCGTACAAATGGGCAGTGGATAGGCATATGGATAGCATTGGAATAGTTTAGGATAGAGGGTCATAAAATTGGTTACATTGGTCGGCGCAACATCGAGGGCCGAAGGGCCTGTACTGCGCTTTTATGTTTTATGTTCTATACTGATAGCACCATAGTGGATACTGCCGGTACTGCAGCTAGGTCAAGGAAGTGACCCTCAGCAATGAACTCTGGCCAACACACAAGTCTGGGATCTTGCTTTGGCCAGAATGACAAGTCCCAGAAAGGGTGTTTTGGGCAAAACAAGGGAAACTGTCGGGGGGATGCAAAATTGCAATCTGGAATTATTTTGGTGTCTCTCGTAGCTGGTCTGTAGTTTCTTAAATAAATTGATGCTTTAGTTGGAGTGGGGTAAAAGCATCAAATTCTCAGTATGTTGCAGAGTTTACGGCAGTTAAATGACCAGGAAGTCAGCCAGGTGAACTTTGAATTTGGCACAGTTTGAAGTCGTGGGAAGAGTCCTTCTCTCATTTTCTAGTGACAGCAATGTATTACCTTGGCTGCATACTTGGATTGCAACTGGTTTGATGGCTTAGAGGGTGTTTCTGATGATATCTCAAAACAGCTTCTGTTATTTTTAAAAGTGGGTAACAAACATGATAGCCTTGTGACCTGTTCCTCCTTCAAATATGGATAATGTGTAATGTCAGTTAACATCCTGCGTATTGGCTTTTTACATTGAGACATTCAAGTTCTTTGTGTATGGGATGTGAAGCCATTTCAATGCAATTAACGATTACTGGAATTCATTTTATTATTACACATGAACAGGTGGGGGATAGAGGAATGTAGCAGTTTGCTCTAGACTGGACAATGCAATTGGTGTAGGCTTGGCCAAAGGGCCTGTAGCTGTGCTGTGTTCTTTGTTTTTATCTCCAATTTGTCTGTCACCCATGAAATTTCAATATCTCTTTGGCCATGATGAACAATGGAGATAGGTTTCTACGAATCTCATTTGTCTATAGGTTTTGATCTATTTTTAAACAAAGGTGTGTGAATTTCACAAGTGCCTGTGAGGTTCCTTTATTCAGATCCATACTCAATCAGCTATTGGCTATGGGCATGTGTTATCTATAGTTCAATTGCCAAGGATGTCACATGATATGCTGCAGTCTTTTTTTAATTTATAGCTTTAAAATTTGTAATTTCTTCCTCCCTTTATTGGACATAGTAAGAAGTCTCACAACAGCAGGTTAAAGTCCAACAGGTTTATTTGGTAGCACAAGCCACTAGCTTTCAGAGTGCTGCTGTTCCTTCAGGTGAGTGAGATTTCTGTTCAGAAATAGGGCACACTGAAATCCTACTCACCTGAAGGAGCAGCACTCTGAAAGCTAGTAGCTTATGCTACCAAATAAACCTCTTGGACTCTAATCTGGTGTTGTGAGACTTCTTACCGTGTTTACCCCAGTCCAATGCTGGCATCTCCATTTTATCAGGCGTGACACATAGATCTTTAAATTGTCTCCCGGTAAGCAATGCTCCAATGGCAGATGCTGATTGAATGGAACTGGTGCAGGAGAAGGTGCAGTAGAATTTTGGAAGTGTTCACATTTGAGTGGAAAGTGGAAGGTTGACCAGGAGAGCATTGGAGTAAGTTATGTCTAGAGGTAAAAACGGCATGGCTGAGAGCATTCAAGGAATTTAACTTCTTCCTTGGTGGTGCACGTGAACATATAAATTTTTCATTCAGCCCTTTTGAGCCAAACATGCCATTTGGTAAGATTGTGACTTATCTAATTGTAGCCTCAACTGTCTTTCCAGCCCGTATAACTTTAGATTGGTTGACAAGGGAATCTTAAAAATAGTCACTGAGTCAGCCTCTACTGTTCTCCTAGTCATTCCTGTTAGCTCTATAAACCACTCCCACAGACTTCTTCCCTGGGCTAGTTATCGTATCTTTTATCCAAACTGATTTGCCATCTTGACCTTTTAGAACCACAGAATTCCTACAGTGCAGAAGGAGGCCAATTGGCTGAGTTTGCACCAACTGTCTGAAGGAACATCTTACGCAGACCTGTGCTCCAGGCTTATCCCCGTAACCCTACGCATTTCTCACAGCTAATCACTTACAACTTAGGTAATTCCCCACTGTTGTACCTATGGCATCCTGCAGCACACATAAGTTGACCATGTTCAGACCAGATTTGCTTTGTCCCATTTCAACGCAGCTATTAACTGAAGAAAAATGGAGTTCTCTCGGAGCCCACATGCAAAGCATTACAATTAAAGTGCAGCAGCATTTCACTCTGCTGTGAACTTGGCAGAACTTTGAGCAGTTTTGAGTAATGTAAAATCAGAGTCTGCAACAAATCTATGATTGTTTGCTTAGCTGAAATTTGAATTGAATGGTTGACACATTAGAAACTGTCCATGAAGCTTAGTTTGTGTGACATGAGTTCAAGTTTACTTAACTTGTTGGAAATGGATATAGACCAATGATTAAATATAAACTGAAACATTCTTGTCCTTCCCTGGTACCAAATTACAATATAGTTTCGTTTAGATTTTTGTTACTTAATTTCTACATTTTTTTTCAATTATTGAATATCCTGAAATTTTCAGAAGGTATTACACAACAATTACTTTCCAGTTCAATGTATAATCTAGCTAATCTGATATCAATATTAAAGAAAATCCAAGAAAATGAACCATGTTTGCTCACTGTCAATCGATGCATGTAGATAGCTGTGTATACTGTCTTCAAGAGACACTGCAACAATTCTGCAAACCTGCAGCTGCTCAGAAGGACAGTGGTAGCAGACACATTGGAATACCAGCAATTGCAAGCTCGCCTCTAGGCGATGCACGCTATTCTGATTTGGAATTATATCTTTGCCCCTTCACTGTCTCTGGGTTAAAACCCTAAAGTAGTCGTGATGAGGAGATGCCGGCGTTGGACTGGGGTAAACACAGTAAGAAGTCTGACAACACCAGGTTTAAGTCCAACTAACTTATTTGATAGTAAACTAGGAAGCTTTTGGGGTTTCCCCTTCGTCAGGTGAATGGAAAGTTCTGGCCTCAGGAGTTATATGCTCTGTCTGAGGCCAGAACTCTCCACTCACCTGACGCAGGGCAACCCTGAAAGCTTGTGAGTTTACTATCAAATAAATTGGTTGGACTTAAAACCTGGTGTTGTCAGACTTCTTACTGTGTTAAAACCCTAAAAGCATTGTGGGTACGCTACATCACATGGACAGCAATGATTTAAGAGTATCACAGTAGCGCAGCAGTTAGCACTGTTGTCTCAGCACCAGGGACTCGGGTTCAATTCCTGTCTCAGGTTCCTGTCTGTGTGGAGTTTTCACTCCCCACATTCTAAAGATCAGGTTGGATTAGCCATGCTAAATTGAACCTAGTGTGATGGGCATTAGCAGGGTAAATATGTGGGGTTACAAGAATAGGGGGCTTGGGTGGGATTGTGGTCGGTACAGACTCGATGGGCTGAATGGCCTCCTCTGGTTCTATGATTCTATGAAGATGACTCAGTACCATCTTTTTGAGGGCAATTAGGGGTGGACAATAAAAACACTGGCCTAACCACTGACGTCGCATCCTATGAATTTTCTTTTAAAGTCTACTTTGAAGTATTTGGCCAGAATTCTCGCCACTGGAATTTTAGCAGGCAAGGTTGAGGAGAATGTGAAACAGGATTGACAATTGGGTGGGAATTTTCAGCTTTTAGGCCAGTGCAGCTGGAGAGTTCCACCCTTGGATTTAATTTTATTATTGTCACAGGAATTGACATACAGTGAAAGGTATTGTTTCTTGCACACTATACAAACAAAACATACTGTTCATAGAGAAAAATTTGAGAGCGTGCAGAATGTAGTATGTACAGTCATAGCTAGGGTGTAGAGAAAAATCAACCTTAATACAAGGTAAATCCATTTAAAGTCTGACAGCAGCAGGGAAAAGCTATTCTTGAGTCAGATCGTACATGACCTCAGACTTTTGTATCTTTTTCCCGAAGGAAGAGAGAATGTCCGGAGTGTATGGGTTCTTAATTATGGTGGCTGCTTTATCGAGGCAGCAGGAAGTGTAGACAGAATCAATGGATAGGAGGCTGGTTTGCCTGATGGACTGGGCTACATTCATGACCTTCTATAGTTCTAGTTTCTATTTTTGTGTGATCATTTCTGATTTGAAGATGTTCTATATAGCTGTCAGCAATGACTAATTGGTAGTTCTTCTTATTTGAGTTCATGTTCAAGGACTTGAGCACAAAATCTAGGCTTAAAATACATTTCCATTTCTATCGAACTTCAGATGACTACAGGATATTGCATATGTTTTGCAACCAATGCAGTACTCTCAAAGTATGATTTGCTCTTGCAATGGCAGCCAATTAGAACACAGGAAACTCCTAAAAAAAACTCTACTTGATCAAATCTGTTGATTGAAGGACAAAATTGAACAGGACACCATTAAGAATATCGCTGCTTATCTTTGAAATAGTGTCATGGGACCTTTTGCATCCTCCGAGGATGGGGCTTCTATTTGAGATAGTGTCATGCAGCCTCAGCTGAAGAACAGCAACTGGGCAGCATTCCCTCGGTATGATATTGAAGTGTTGGCTTTGATTTTGGTACAAACTCTATGAAGGGGAAACTCGAGCCCAGAGCCTTGTGACTCCAGAGACAAGTGAGCACTCAACAAAGCCACCCCATTGCCATGCTGAGTGAATGCTGCATGATCAGATGTGTTGTCTTTTCAATGAGAGATTAATCTGAAGTCCCTTTATCTCTCTCAGGTGACATAAATAAGGTTCCTTAATGCTATTTCAAAAAGCAGGGGAGTTCTTAATGATGTCCTGGTCAATGTTTTTTCCCCAAGCAATATCATTAAAACCAGGTTTCCTAGTCAGTGTATCATTGTTGTTTCTCGGAGCTTCCTGTGTACACACTGACTGCCATTTTGCTCTGTTATAATAATGACTTCATTGGCAGTTAATGGATTTGGAATCTCAAGAGAAACTCTCAAATCCAACATCCATTAATTTTATGTTGTGCAAAATTAAACTTGTTTGTTTCTCCATCAAAACTTTTTGTTTAGCTATTAGAAAATGTGTTTACTATTAAATTATACTATAGAGTACAGGACTTTGGAGAAGGGGAATAAAGGAACAGCTCACTTGAAAGGTATTAAAGTGATTTTTGTCTCTATTATTAATGCAGCAGTGAAGGGTTAATGAATTGTGTGACATCGGCAAACGAACCAGTGAGATTTAAGTTGGATGCTTGTGTTATTCGGTCATAGCTTGTGGGCTCCCCAGTATTGATTTGGTAGGGCTATTCAAAGGAAATCCCTCTTGGATATTCCCAGGTAAGGACTTGCATTGCAATTGTCCAGTTGTGCTAACTTCTTCCAGGCAATTGTGCTGTTCTGGGAACCATCTGAAAAGGCAATGTAAATGGCTAACTTCAGATGGTTCCACCAGTGTTATGTTAAAAGTTACTCCCAAGAAAGTTAGAAACAAAACCTCTTCCGATTTGTGCATAACTATAAATACCCAGACCGATTCTGATCCTCCCATGAGAGTATCCCCTGTCCTTGACCTCCCACATATGTGGGACTCCCAATCCACAAATCTGATTGGACACCTTTATCCCAATATCTCATCCTTGCAAAGTTCTATCCACTTTGAAAATGATAGGTCAGGGAGAGGGTAAAGTTTCAATCAGACCTTTATACTGCAGAGCTGCCACAAAGCAGGTCAGTTAAAGAGGGACATGTCCTTCACTTCAACTCTGGGCTTCAAGAATAGGTACGCTGCCTGGATCTCACCTGACCTGAATCAAAAAGGTCAGTCGAGACAGACACCAAAGAAATTTGTTCAGGTAACTGCAGCACTGATTGCCACTTTGAAGAAGTCATAGCCACGTTGTGTATGCTCAGATCTCAGAAGGGATGGCTGGAATTTCCCTTTGGGATAAGGAAGGATAAAGAATAAATGGGCACTTGGCTCACTGTGCCACTATTGTCTAAAGAAGCTGGGATTGGTAACAGCCTTTGAGAGGAAGGCTATGGGGATAGGATTAGATAAAACGGGGCAGCACAGTGGTTAGCACTGCTGCTTTACAGCTCCAAGGGCCTGGGTTCAATTCCTAGTTTTGGTCACTGCATGTTCTTCTCATGCCTGCATGGGTTTCCTCCGGGTGCTCCAGTTTCTTCCCACAGTCCAGAGATGTTCAGGTTAGGTTGATTGGCCATGCTAAAATTGCCCCTTACTGTACTAGGATGCTTAGCTTAAAGGGATTAGTAGGTAAAATCCATGGGGATATGGGGGTAGGGCCTGGATGGGATTGTGGTCGGTGCAGACTTGATGGGCCAAAGGGTCTCTTTCTGCACTGTAGGGTTCTGTGATTCTATGGTAGATAAAAGGATAAGAACTGCTGGAGGGAATCAACCTTATCAGAGAATCTGAATCAGAAAGAGGCATTAGTTTTGAGCTGTGTTGTCCACACGTTCCTTCAGATAGGAACAACGGCCAGAGGCTAATTTATCTTTAGTGTGCATCTATGATGCTTGTTTGAAGGATTCAGACTGCAGCTGATTTTGATTGAGTCGAAAGACTAGTGTTTATAATTAGAATGGCATTCTGAGCCTGAGTGAAGCTGACAGATTATTGTTTGCAATTAGCATGGCATCCTGAATCTCTCAATTTATTTAGTGCTTTTACACACAACTGTCCTCCCCTCTGCGTCCCCCCCCCCCCCCCCCGGAACTCCCTGTCACCCACTGCTCTTAAAAAAAAGCTGGATGCTTCATTGGGATGCACTGTTCTAAGTTGCAGATTAGAACAATGAAGAGAAGTTGAAGCTTTTCGTCAGAGTTGTAGCAACCCTTTTAAAGGATATCAGCAAGGTATCTTTAGAAGGCAACTGTGTCATGTGATCCTGTCTTTGTTTCACTTTTGCTTTGAGCAGAGCACACACACATAGCCCTAAACCAATGTATAGCTGTTCCTATGTGCCTGAGTATCAATAATTGAACCCATAACCTGTTTACCCAATTGCTTTTGAGTGATTAGCGTCTGGTGGAGTAAATAAGCTCCAAGGTGTTATGTCATAACACTACAAACTCCAAAATGGAAAATTTTAAATGATCACAATGTATACTGTCCAGTAGTATTAATTGTTGTGATTGTTGGTAAGATGAAGAGCTTTGGCTGTAACAGTCGAGTTCTGTAAAACCAAGCAACTGAGCAAGTTACAACGTGTTACCACTGAAGATATCTGCATGAACTCAGAAAGGCCTATTATTGAAAAGGTAATTGCTTTCCAGTACCCCCTGTTAATTTGATCTGGCAGTATTCTATTCTGACTATTTTAATCGTTCAATTTAAGACTGAGATTAGGATGAATATCTTTAAGGGTTGTGAGCCTTGTTTGGAACTCCTTGTCACAGAGAATAGTGGAGGCAGATCACTGAGCATACATGAGGCTGAGATGGATCAATTTTTGATCTTATGGAGAAAGGGCAGAAAAGTGGACGTAAGGAATGATAGATTAGTCAAGATACTATTGAATGGTGAAAAGGCTTGAAGAGTTGAATAGCCTACCACTGTTCCTGTTTTTTATAGGACCTGTAGCTTTTTTTTGGATATCTTTTCTTCAAGTTCAAATTGAGCTTACGAGGTCTGATGCAAACAGTTTTCGTCAACATTATTTTCTGCACAACATCTTGATTCTGAGAGAGTTCTGCTTTGCATCAGGGCATGGCTATAATCTGTGTCCCTGGAAATGCTGGTTTCCACTTCTGGTACAAAGTAAGTAGTCTCTCAACATCAGGTTAAAGTCCAATAGGTTTATTTGGTAGCACAAGCTTTTGGATCGCTGCTCCATCAACTTACTGTGCCCACCCCAGTCTGACACTGGCAACTCCGGGTAACAAAGTATCTATTTTACCTTACTAATGTCTGTCTCAAGTATTCAGTGCAGCTAAATCCCTATCAATTTATCTTGTATCCAATTCTTTATTTTCCATCTTCCTAACAGACTGGATCAAAATATTTCCATTCCTTAATAGCACTGTGGGTCTACCTGTGCTACATGATGTGGCTCAAGAAAATGGTTTGGCAAAGCTTCTCAAAAGAAATTAAGGATGTGCAGCAAATGTTGGCTTTGTCTGTGGTGTTTTGAGTATTAAACAAAAGTGTAGCATGTTATTTTTAACATTTTATGCGCCAGTGATCTGGGTTTGATATTGGCCTTCGGTGACTGAATGGAATTTGCATGTTTTGAAGTTTTTAAGAAGTTTATTTATTAGTGTTATGAGTAGGCTTATATTAACACTGTAGTGAAATTACTGTGAAAATCCCTAGTCACCACACTCTGGGTATGCTGAGGGAGAATTTACTATGGCCAATGCACCTAACCAGCATGTCTTTTGGACAGTGGGAGGAAACCGGGGTGCCTGGAGGAAACCCATGCAGACATATGGAGGATGTGCAGATTCCACACAGACAGTGACTCAAGCTGGGAGTTGAATCTAGGTTCCTGGCGCAGTCAGGCAACAGTGCTAACCACTGTGCTACAGAGTACCAATTTAGAGCAGCATTTTACAACAGTGAAGCACGCTTCAAAAATAGATGTACTTAAATTGGACGTGAAGTGCTTTGGGACACCACAACATTTTGAAAGTATAAGCTCGAGACCTTACAATCTCTTCAGTTTTGATCAACCATCACAATGTCAATTGAACTCTCCTGCTGTCATATATTCTGACTACCAAAGTTTAATTGAAATCTACAGTGATTTCTTCAGGATATTTTGTTGGCAGTTTCAGCTTCCATGGCCCCCTAGCAGAACTGAGGTGAAAAGCAAACTATTTAGCTCCCAAGATTCAATTAAGAATAAATGGTTACCCATTTATTCATGCCAGCTGCTGCTACTGTAACCTTTTAAAGTGCATGAGTCAGGCAATGTTAACCAGAGGAACCCAGCCTTTTATTAGAAGTATAAACTTTAGCCAAACTTTAGCAAACCACTTGGTATTCATATTGTCCTTTCTCTTGTCTGATTACTGCTGTGTTTCAGGGGAGCATCAGACAGTGGCATGTGTCAAAGTACCCAGAGTTCTCTGTAATACTGGGGTGAGTGTAGCAAAAAGTCTGTCAATACCAGGTTCAAGTCCAACAGGTTTAATTGGAATTAAGAGCTTTCGGAGCACTGTTCCTTCATCAGTTGAGTGGAGAGGTAGGTTTCACAAACACAGCATATATAGTCTTGGTACTTCTCTACTGTGCGAGACTCAACATGCCTAATTGAAGGTCCATGGGGGGATCTATTGATCATTTCCCATGGCCATCATAATATTATTATCTGATAACTCTTTCTCTGGCAAACAAAGATCAAGTTGCCAGCCAACCCTCAGCACTAAAGCTGTATATTTGGATTTGTTGCTGGATTTTCCCATAACCCCAATGGTACCCTGACTGACATTGGCCCACAGTCTGGCAATTTCTTAGCTGTTCTTGTATTTTCATCCTTGTTTTCAAATCCCTCCATGGCTTTGCTCTTGTTAACTCTGTAAATCTCCTCCAGCACCTCAGAGTTCTGCACTCCTTCAATTCTGGTGTCTTGACACCTCCTGATTTTAATTGTTTCACTTCAATGCCTTCAATTCTTGGATCCCAAATTCAGGGTGACTTTTCCCTATACTTCTGAGACTCCTCTCTTCTCCACTTAAAACTTGCATCTTTGACCAAGTTTTTACAGGAATTTGGACTTTACCGTTTAACAGCATTGGGCTTTAACCTGGTATTGAGACTTCTTACTGTGCCCACCCCAGTGCAACGCCGGCAACTTCACACACAGTTTTTAGTCACTTGTCCTGATGGTCTCTTTTTAGGTGGCATGGTGTTATTACAACCCTCGTGATAATGCTCCTAATGAAGCGTTAAAAGTATTACATACTAGCACATCATTGGCAATGCCTTGGGGAAACTCCTTTTCGAGAGCTGTTAGCTTTGGAAAAGCAAGAAAGCGCAGCTGGGGAAAGAGACTTGTTAGACTTCTTCCTCAGTGGACCGTGCAAAAAAGTATAATGACCAAGATCTGAGTGCAAGAGTGTCTTTAAGTTTGAAGTAACTTGCTCTTTTGCCAAAACTGTAACACTTTGCCCTGCTGAAATGGGTCAGGCACTTCTGACTGAAATCCATCGAGTACTTCACGTCCTCTGCGGCTCCCAAAATATGCTCTCGCACTCCAACCCCCAGTAACAGGCGTGTCACGGGACTAATGGCGATGCTTGGAGAACAACTTAGCTGTCCTTATGCTTTATGGACTTCTTGTGACAAACAGAAGGGGACCTAGTCTGCTTTTAGCACTTGAGGCTGATGCTAACACTTCCAGCGAAGTGGATTGAAATCCCTTTGATCTTCCACCACAGATATCCTGCTGCTGCAAGATCAAAGACAACATGGGGATATTAACCAGCTAGCAACACTGAGTCATGTTTCTGAGCTGTCTCGGCAATTAACTCTCTCTACGCACAGACACTCACATGGATGTTTCTTCCTGCAATGTACGAAAGTGGCTTGTGTACGAAAGCTTTTATTTTTGTGGATAATTTTTTTCTCTAACGTGTACCATGATGTTTTAAGAGGCAATCACGATCACTCTTTGAAATATTTTCTGGCCCTTTCTTCAATGTCAAATTCCCAGGCTATTGTCAAACACACTAGTTATTCCCTTCTAGTACAATTGACCATATTTTCGATATTGTTAGACTAATGTAAAGTACTCGAGTGTGTAGCCCCCTGCCAATTTACACCCAGCCAGCTGCATGTTCCAATATCTTTTTTTAAAGCTTAGCTTAGGCTTAAGTTTATTTATTAGTGTCACAAGTAGGCTTATGTTAGCAATGAAGTCATTGTGAAAATTCCCTAGTCATCACACTCTGGCACCTGTTTGGGTACACCAAGGGAGATTTTAACATAGCCAGTGCACCTAACCAGCATGTCTTTCGGACTGTGGGAAGAAACCGGAGCCCACAAAGAAAACCCATGCAGACATGTGGAGAATGTGCAGACTCCAGCTAGGCAGTGATCCAAGCTGGGAATCGTAGCTGGGTTCCCTGGCACTGTGTAAGCAGCAGTGCTAACCGCAGTGCCACCTGTTAGCAGTGATCAAAGGTCTAGTTTTCAGAAGACATAATAAATCTTGCTGTTTGGTGATGATCTTGGAAATTGAGGAGCTATCAGTAAAGAACAAAGAACAAAGAACAACACAGCATGGGAAACAGTCCCTTCAGCCCAACGAGCCCACGCTGCCATTTTAACGTTCCCACTTCCACCCATGACGCTTGCGTATGTTTATGGGAATCTACATTGGAACCAAATTGGGGAGACAATTTATGGACCATTTATTACACCAATCAGCATAAAGCACACGTTTGGGGTGTGGGAGGAAACCAGAGCATCCGGAGAAAACCCACGCAAGCACAGGGAGAATGCACAAACTCTCTGATACCGGCCCAAATCCCAAATGGTCTACCATCGCTTTACCTTTTAGAACTGGAAACATTTTTGTCCTTTTTCCAGTATAGTGTACACTGCACCATTGGTTGGGAATATCACAATACCTCCTGCCTGTCGTGTTGTGGGTTTAACCACCTGGATAATGGAAGCCATGAAACTGGAATTATAGAGTGGAATTTTCCAGCCATCCATGCCCCAAAACTGGAAAATCCTGCCTGAGGTCAACCTTTGCATGGTCCTCCTCTTGTCCACTCCAATTCCAATGGTGGCTGGGATGGTAAAATTCCAATCTTAGTATTTTTAATTTTAATTTGCAATTTTTAGAAGTGTGAGACCAACTGTGAAAATGTCCTTCTTTCTGATAAATAATCAGTTGGGATGAATATGTGCTATACAAGGTTGGCCAGCATTTTCTGCTGAGACCAGCATTGAGAGAGTTAACGTGACCCAACTGATGTTATATGAAAATATGACATGGAAGTTCCAGAGAAAGTTGGTCAAAACTGGAGAAAATCTTACATGGGTGGCACAGTGATTAGCATTACTGCTTCACAGCGCCAAGGACCTGGGTTCGATTCCTGGCTTGGATCACCATCTATGTGGAATTTGTACTTTCTTTCGTGTCTGTATGGGTTTCCTCCCACATTCTGAATGATGTGCTGGTTAGGTGCATTGACCCGAATAGGTGTCAGACTGTGGCGACTGGGGGAATTTCACTGTAACTTCATTGCAGTGTTAATATAAGCTTTACTTGTGACTAATAAAAACTTTTTTCAAAAAATATTTTAAAACCTTTTTAAATGAAAGCACAACTGTCCATGACCTCAAACTTTTGCCAGTTGTTGACTATGGCGAAAAAAGATGGCATATGATTATGCTTTGAAAAGGCATTTTAAATTAAGCATGTGATTGTTTTGGCTGGTTTCTCATCTGTCTGACAGCCACCACCTGCAAGTTTTGCTTTGCCACACACCATCCTGACTTGGAAATATATTGCAAATGCTTTGCTTGTCGACGGGTCAAAATCCGGGTAGCTCCCTCCCTAACCGTACCTACGACTGCAGTGGTTCAAGAAATCAGTTTGCCACCCCCTTCTTGAGGGCAATTAGCAATGCACAATTAGGCCAAGACGGTGACGTCTACATCCTGCAAAAGAATGAAAAGTTAATCATAGAAAAAGATCACAAACAAGAACAAATTGACCATGATTAATCCTGAGCATTTTGATTTGCGTCAAATGACTATACTCTCTTAACTGAGAATTAGTGGTGCCTTCACCCTGAGTGGAGGCTTGTTGTCACTGACGTAGTGAGCATCACATAATCAATTCCATCATTTGGTGGAAGCAGGGGCAATGCAAATTGATGAATAATAAACTCTAAAAGATATCTGCAGGCTGGGAAAAACAATATTAATAGTCAGGAGGAATAGAGAAAGAGTTCAGCAGCCCGAAGGTCAGAATCCGCAGAGAGACTGGAGACTGTTGAAGAATGAAAGAGCTTTTTGTAAAAGTCCTCACCAGTTGTGATAGCCAAATAATGCGAAACATTTGACGTGCCTGCAGAGTGAAGATAGTGTTCAACGCAGGTTATCTCAAATGAACAGTTTGCATTCTTGGTTCAAAACAAAATTTTGAATGTTGGGGGAAAATATAGAAACTGGTGTCAACCATTCGGCTCCTTGAGATTGCTTTGATGTTTAATTAGACCATGGCTGATCTGTATCCTAACTCGGTGTATTCGCCTTTGTACCATATCCCTGAATTTAAACAGAACTATCAATTCCCCATTTTCAAATTTTCAATTGATATCCATGTCAGTACTCCCTTGGAAGGGGAAAGGGTCCCAAAGTCCACTCCAGTAAAGATATGCTTCTTGAGGTGTGGATGGGAGGTGGCAGATAGCTGCCTGTGTGCAAGCAGCAGGGCAGAAGGGATGATGATGATACATGATCAGATCCACCATTGTTACATCCATGAATATTTTAGGATATGTATATCAGGAATTTAGCACTGGTTAGGCCCCATGGGACTTGCATATTCAGAGATCCAAAAGCACTCCTATACTGTTGAAGATTGTCAAATTCCAAGGGACAAACTTTCATTGAACATACAATGGGGCAGCACAGTGCCAGAGACCTGGGTTCAATTCCCTGCTTGGGTCACTGTCTGCGTAAAGTTTGCACATTCTCCGTGTGCCTGTGTGGGTTTCCTCCAATGGGCCTCACTCATTGGCAGTTAGAAGGCTTAGGGAAGACCTTACAGAGATGTATAAGATAATAAAGGGGCTAGACAGGGTAGAAGCAGAGAAATTATTTCCACTTGGAATAGAAACAAGAACTAAAGGGCACAGCCTCAAAATAAGAGGGAGTCAATTTCGAACAGAGTTGAGGAGGAACAACTTCTCCCAGAGAATAGTGAATCTTTGGAATTCTCTGCTCATTGAAGCAGTGGAGACTACCTCATTAAATGTGTTTAAGTCACAGGTAGATAGATTTTTGACCAATAAGGGGATTAAGGATTATGGGGAGTAGGCAGGTAAGTGGAACTGAACCACTATCAAATCAGCCATGATCTTATTGAATGGCGGGACAGGCTCGAGGGGCAAGACGGCCTACTCCTGCTCCTATTTCTTATGTGCCCCGGTTTCCTCTCATAGTCCAGAGCTGTGCAGGTTAGGCTGATTGGCCATGCTAAATTGCCCCTTTGTGTCAGGGAAAATTAGCTAAATTCTTGGGGCTATGGGGATGGGTCTGGATGGGATTGTGGTTGGTGTCGCCTCAATGGGCCAAATGGCCTCTTTTTGCACTGTAAGATTTTATGATTCAATGAAATGATCTATTTGGTGTAAATATCACTATGGGTTTTCCATATTCATACCCCACCTGGATTTGCTCTTCAGATTTAGGAGTGCAGCTCTCGAATGTCTACCCCTCCTCAACAGAATAGACTGCACATAAATGGTACTGATTGCTTAAATTATCCCCAACTCCGACATTTGGAAAAGGGTCACAAGCCAGTCAGTGTTGTTCTGCATCACCATTCTATCAAAAGACGGAGTAGGTCTTCCCTATCAAAATCCTTTTTTTAATTAAAGGTCACTATTCTTCTGATGGATTCCCTGGGAAGTTTAGAAACTCCTCCAGTTTGGTCATTGGTCTGTTCTGAGTAAAATGCCTTCAGCTTTGCCCTAACAATGGCTGCATCTTCCCAGCGCATCCATTTCCCACACCAGCCACCCCGCAATGTTTGAATTCACCAGTTTTGCTCTAGCAGTGGACTGGTTAGCTCAGTTGGTTTATTTAATATTGTCACGAGTAGGCTTACATTAACACTGCAATGAAGTTACTGTGAAAAATCCCTTAGTCATCACACTCTGGAGCCTGTTCAGGTGCACTGAGGGAGAATTTAGCATGGTCAATGCACCTAGCCAGCACGTCTTTCAGATTGTGGGAAGAAACCAGAGCACCTGGAGGAAACCCACGCAGACACAGGGAGTATGTGCAGATTTCGCACAGATAGTGATTCCAAGTTGGGAACCAAACTCAGATCCCTGGTGCTGTGAAGCAGCAGTCTAACCAGTATGCTACTGTGCTATCCTTAGATGGACATCATGTTCATGAATCATAGAATCTGTGTGCAGAAGAAGGCTATTTGGCCCATCAGGTCTCCACTGACAACAATCCCACCAGACCGAATCCTCGTAACCCTAAACGTTTACACTCCTAGTCCCACTGATACTAAGGGGCAATTTCTCATGGCCAATCAACCTAACCCATACATCTTTGGAGTGTGGAAGGAAACCAAAGCACCCAGAGGAAACCCACGCAGACATGGCGAGAACGTGCAAGCTCCACACAGACAGTGACCCAAGGCTGGAATTGAACCCAGGTCCCTGGCACTGTGTGGCAGCAGTGCTAACCACTGTGAATCAAATGAATTCCAAAACCAAGGAATTTCGTCCTCATTCATGCTGAAGGATGCTTGAGTCCTGCCTCTCACCCTATTTGGAGTGAGAACAGATCACACACAGCTCTGCCATTGCTCAGTGAATCGCGATCAAAGGATGTGCCTTGAGATAGAGAACTGACGAAGAAGTAAGTTCAACAATTAAACTCGCTTCATTGAGTCAGCAGACAAATTCAAAAGATGATATTCTTCTCTCTCCACTCACTGCTGTGCTTGCTGTCAGATCGGTGCACCATTCACCAATCGGTATTTAAATTGTGAAGAGTACAAATTGCCCACTTTCTTATCCAGTTGTGCGGAATTGCATTGAGAATTGGGTCACGGAACAGGAACTCACCTAGAGGTCCGAGTGAGCAGCGACCTGAGAAGATACGCTGCTGAAAACTCTCAGCGGTAATATATATGGTCAAATGATCTGTAATGATGACCTCTGTGGTTTGCCATAGGCCCAATTAATATGGCTTGCTCAGTCAAATATCTCACTGTCAGCTTTCATCCTCAGTATCAGGCGATTGAAGACAGTATTCAATGGTTAACATTTGATGATAAGATCTGGCAATTTACCTATGCTCACTGTGTTGACTGGTTAACCACAGTTTGAGCAAAGTAAACAGATGCCACAGAATATATGAGAAACTAAGCTGTAAGTACAAGGTAAACATGAAGAGATATTTTAAATCTTTTTTAAATGTATTTTTTGCACAGTTAGAAACTAGAAATTGAATTTGATGACCAGCCATGATTAAAATGAATGGCGGAGCAACACAAAGGGCTGAATGGCCTCTTCATTCTATTTTCTATGTTGCTATATTTCTAGTGTTATCTCTATATTCAAAACTGAGCAAACCTTAAATATAGGAGAGAGACATCTGTCTCATCATTAAGGACTGGGTAATAAGATCTTTCCTCTGTGTGTTTTCTTGTTGCTGATCTCAGTTGCTCCTGAAGTCAACGCTGGCCCCAACTCAGTGTTGCAGAGTATTTTTGATCAATGATGTGGATTTAATTGAGGCAGAATAAAGTACAGGGCTGTGGGTGAGAAAGCAAGAATATGGAATTATTGCTGAAAAAAGGGGCATGTGACCAAAGCATTTTCCCTTGCACGCATCAGGACAAATGAAAGAATACCAAATTTCAAATGGTGGCAGCAACTTTTAAGGCAAGAGAAAACAGTGCTGATTGGTAAGCAAGCGAACTCTTATTTATCGAGACATTGCTAAAGAGGAAGCAACAGAAGCTAACAACCTCTCCAATTTCCCAGTTAATTCAGAACTGCAGGTCACTTCCAGCAAGTTTAAATGGACCATGTTATGAGCCCAACTGATTGCTTAAATTAAATGTTTGCATCGCTGTCTAAATATTTTTTACTGTAGCTGTTTACACATTCAGGATTCAGCAGGTGCTACCTATACAGTTTTCTATAGTTGTAAACGTAAAAGCATAGAAAATAGGAGTAGGCCTTTCAGCCCTTTGAGCTGGTACCATTGCTCAATATGATTATGCACTTTCAGTATCCCATTCCTGCTTTCTCTCCATACCCCTTGACCCCTTTAGCCCCAAGGGCCACGTCCAGTTCCTTTTTGAGCATATCTAATGAACTGGACCCAAAAGCTTTCTGTAGTACAGAATTCCACAGGTTCATGACTCTCTGAGTGAAGAAGTTATTCCTCATCTCAGTCTTGAATGGCTTACCCGTTATTCTTAAGCTGTGACCCCTAGTTCTGGATTTCCCCAACATGGGAACATTCTTCCCACATCTAGACTGTTCGATCTTATCAGAATTTTATATGTTTGTATGAGATCCACTCTCATTCTTCTAAATTCCAGTGAATACAAGCCCAGTCAATCCAAATTCTCTTTGTGTGTCAGTCCTGCCATTCCAGGAATCAGTCTGGTGAACCTTCGCTGGATTCTCTTAATAGCAAGAATGTCTTTCCTCAGACCAAAACTACACAATACTCAAGATGTGACCTTACCAAGGCCTGTCTAACTGCAGCAAGACATCTTTACTCCTATACTCAAATTCTCTTGCTGCGAAGCCAGCATGCTATCAGCCTTCCCCATCACCTGCCGTACCTGGCATACCAATCTCCAGGGACTGTTCCATGATGACACCCAGGTCATGTTGCATTTCTCTTCCGAAACTGCCACCATTCAGATAAACTTCTTTCCTGCTTTTGTCACCTATTAATCCACATTATGTTGTATTTGCCCGCTCAGCTAGCCTGTCCAAGTCATCCTGCCATCTCTTACATCCTCCTCATAGCACACACTGCCACCCAGCTTAATGTCATCTGCAAATTTGGAGGTATTGCATTCAATCCCTTCATCGAGATCATTAATGTATATTGTGAACAGTTAGGGTCCCAGCACTGAAACCTGTGGTATCTCACTAGTCACTGCCTGCCACTCTGAAAAGGACCCGTTTATTCCCACTCTCTGCTTTCTGTCCACCAACTGTTCTCTATCCATATCAATACCGTGAGTTTTAATTTTGCCCATTAATCTCTGGTGTGGGACATTATCTTTTGAAAGTCTAGATACACAACATCCACTGGATCACCATTGTCCACTCCGCTGGTCACATCCTCAAAAAATTCCAGAAGATTTAACCAGCATAATTTCCCTTTAGTGAATCCACAGGCAGAATCGGTCTGGCAGTCTATGGGCTAAAATGCCTTTTGTGTTGGGAAATTCTGCTGCTCTCCTCTTCCTACAAGTAATAGTTTATCCAGCTACTCTTAAGAGCATTTAACCAAGATAGCAATCATTATGTGGGGGGGAAGAAATACTTGGAATCTTTAATTACATTTGAAGCTTGCCACTTTTGCTTTCAGCCAAATTTAAGTAACCTCTTGTATCCCAAAAATAAATATACATTTTTTAAATCCTGCAAAAATTTGCATTACAAGATCTTTTTCCATGCTTATTCCCTCTTTGGCTTAACTAGACTGTCTCCCAAATACACATGCTTGCTGGTACTTTCTATATCATTCCTTTAATGTTATTTCATATCATTGTCTCGTCTCCACACCTGCACTGCTAGACTCAATATATCTTTTGCAGCCCAGTCAATGCTGTGATAATCTTGGCAACCCATTCGTTCACATCTGCCAAACAAGATAGCGGTTGTAAGAGGAGACATTATTACTTGTTTCTGATCTATAAATAGTCCTCACGACAAATAGCTCCTACTTATGGAACATTGCACAGATCTGAAAGCAACATAATATTTACACAAAGAGCCAACTGTTGATCTGGCCAAGTCCCATTTATAACAATGATCACTTTAAACTCGTGATACCCTGTGCTTCTGAATGGGCTGATTTCTTTGACATAAGTGGTGCATTGTTTCTCTTGTCAGAAATCTGCAAAAGTAACATGGGTACAGACATTCTAATTGAATAACTGACAATGGCTCCAATCAATTGTCTGGGACTACCTCTCCTGCTGGCTTTAATTCATCCATGGGATGTGATCATTGCAGGCAAGTCCGATGTCTATTGTCCCATGAGGAGAGATTGGGTTAACAGAACCTGTCTTAACTGAAATTTAGAAGACCGAGAGGAAATCTCAAACATGTACAAAATAGTGACAGGACTGGACAGACTAGGTGGATGGATATTGTTTCCTCTGATTGGAGGGGTGGTGGGAATGGGGTGCTAGAACAAGGTGTCAGGTTATGGAGTAAGCTATTTAGGACAGGGATTTGTATTGTCAATCACTAATTGCTCTTTGTAAACATGCCTTTGAGTATTTTCTTCAACCACTGCCCTCCCTGTGAAGCCACTCCCGTGGCGATGTTAAATAGGCACTTCCAAGACTTCAACCCAGTGACTAATGGTGTGTGACTTGGAGAGGAACTTGGAGGGGGTGGCATGTTAGCATAGTGGTTAGCGTTGCTACTTCACACCATCAGGGACTCGGGTTCGATTCCCGGCTTGGGTTACTATGTGAAATTTGCATATTCTTCCCATGTCTGCGTGGGTTTCCTCCAGGTGCTCTGGTTTCCTCTCACGTTCTGAAAGACATACTGGTTAGGTTCATTGACCCAAATAGGTGCCAGACTATGGCGAACTAGGGGAATTTCACAGTAACGTCACTGCAGTGTTAATGTAAGTCTTACTTGTGATTAATAAGTAACTTTAACTTGTTGGTGTTCCCATGTGCATGCAACCCCCTTTAAGGTAGTAGAGGTCGCAAGCTTTTGTTGAAAGAACATTGTTAGAAGTTTCACAACACTAGGTTAAAATCCAACAACTTCATTTGGTAGCAAAAGCCACTAACTTTCAGAGCACTGCCCCTTCATCAGGTGAATGGGAGTTCTATTCACAAACGGGACATATAAAGGGACAAACTTAATTTACAAAATAAAGACTGGAATGCAAATCTTTACAGGTGATCAAATCTTAAAGGTACAGACAATGTGAGTAGAGAGTGCTAAGTACCTGGCTTTTGCTACCAAATAAATCTGCTGCACTTTAACCTGGTGTTGTGGGACTTATTGTTTTTACCCCAGTCCAGTGCCAGCATCTCCATGTCTTGAACGAACATGGCAGACAACCTTTTAGCCATCCTTTTCTGGATCTGGCTGGACCACAGAGAAAATAACGGGGTCCTGCTTTTGTTTGCTAAAACTGCTCATTATTTCAGGCTCATCTTGGAATGCAGAGACAACTAGTTACTGCCAACCCCTGTCTCCTCCGCCTTTATTTCATTCTTTCATGTGATCTGGATATCACTGGCTAGGCCAGCATTCATTGCCCCTGCAATGCTAACTTGAACTGCTACAGTCCATGTGTTGTAGTTTAGGGAAGGATTTTGACCCAGTGATAGTGAAGGACCAGTGCAAACTCTACACAGACAATGGCCCAAGCTAGGAATCAATCCTGGTTACCTGGCGCTGTGAGGCAGCAGTGCTAACCACTGTGCCACCTTGTAGCTACAGTATTTAAATGGCTGGTGCAGATCAGATTATAACCCATGGAAACTCCTAGCATAAACTAGTTGTGTGGGGTTTGCCATCTTGCCCATCTGGCTGGAATAAGATGTACTGCAGTGAGTGAGAGTTGAAGTCTATACTTTTAAATGTAAGAGCGCTAGAATGAACCTTGATGAAGATAATTCATTGGAGGATTTGATTTCATGTCCAGTTTGGATGGAGTGAATATTCCTATCGGTGTTTAGAGGTTTGGTAAGGTACAGTAGTTAGCATCCGTGCCTCTAAGCCAAATTATCTGGGGTCGAACACCACCCCAGGAAGTGATGGCAAGGAAGGTGAGTTCAGAATGCAGCCAATGGAGTTGAGTAGTGAATCATATGTTTTTCAACATATGCCACTGGCAAGCTTAAAGTTTTGAAGTTTGTCACAAGCAGGCTTACATTAACAGTACAATGAAGTTACTGTGAAAGTCCCCTAGTGGCCACACTCCGGCGCCTGCTCGGGGATGCTGAGAGAGAATTTAGCATGGGCAATGCAACTAACCAGCACTTTTTTCGCACCATGGGTAAAAGCTGGAGCACCCGGAGGAAATCCATGCAGACATGGGGAGAACGTGCAGACTCTGCACAGACAATGATCCAAGCCGGAAATCAAACCCAGATCCCTGGCGCTGTGAAGCAGCAGTGCTGACCACTGTGCCACCATGTGCGAAAAGTGGGAGGAATTCCAAGTCAACCCTAAGATGGAGAGGAAGCCTGACTCAGTATCCACGGCTCCTGAATAAACACGCAAAAAAGTGCAAGTTGCTACAGCAACCCTGACTCCCGGAATAAACTGTAACACAACCACTGGCAATTCAGTTGGGAGAGATAGTTATTCATATATTGCAGAATAAATGGATAATTTAATGGACCGGATTATACAATTTGTGCATATTATGTCAATGTTATCAGGAGAAATGTACTCAGGGAGGTTTATTATTTTGCTAGCAATGTTTCTACCATGTTTTCAACTTCAATAAGTACTTCATGATATTTTAATGCAAATATTATCCAGTTTGCCCCCTTAATAGATTCAGCTCAGTCACTTTTTCACTTCATAAAGAGCGAGTATAAAAAGTTCCAAGTCTGTAAATAACTCACATCTGAAAACCTGAGATTAAGACGTAGAAGAAAACTAAATGCAACTTGTGAAGCAGATTGTGTTCATGACGCTTTGGTATTTTAGTGCAAAAGTAAAATTTTCAGTGATTAAGATGTGGAGCTTTACTAGTCATAGGAACAGAAGTTGGCCATTCAGCCCCTTATGCCTATCCCATCATTCAAGCCCCTATCAAAGCTACGTGGGCTGAAGTTCATATTGATCTCTGTTGACGCTCACCCTTTAGCGCTCACCTGATGAAGGAGCAGCATTCTGAAAGCTCGTGATTCCAAATAAACCTGTTGGACTTTAACCTGGTGTTGTGAGACTTCTTACTGTGCCCACCCCAGTCCAACGCTGACATTTCCACATCATATTGACTTCTGTTCAACCAAAAATGAGATATGGAGCTGAATTTCTAGACATTGACACTGTTCGGTGGCTGCATAATTCTGTTCTGCCAATTAAATAGTCAGGCTTCCAGTGCCATCCTGTACCAGACCTTTTCCTGGAAGTTGGGGATTGGGGGAGGAGGGGGAGTGGTGCTGAGGGGTGGGTTTGGTGGCAGCCAGAATACGAGCCTACAAGTGACAGGTAGTTAATTTATTTAAGATCTATTGCTACGGGTTCACAGAGTGAAAAGCAGTGTAGCTGTCTGGAAGTGGCCTCTGAGATAGGCCAACACTCTAGGCCTACCTAATGGCTTCATTGAAGTCACATACTCCACTGTGGGGGGACTTTGTCTCCATATGGCATTGTTGCTGAAGGGATTTTTTAATTTTAAACTTAGTGGTTTGAGAGAACACTTCCATCTGGGGGTGCCCTCTCCTTCACTTACCCGGAAAGATGGCCGACTGCTGCTTCTAAGCTGTAATGCCTCTAACTGGCTTTCACACTTCAAGATCCATCCGCCATTCTTAATTGGATAGTGAGTCTACCCCGTGGGCACTAATTGGTCAATTCCGAGAAAACCACAGTCTGGTGATGTTCAGTTTGATCTTGATGACAGAGTCTCAGAGCCAGTGTGCCTGTGATTTCTGACCCTGATTACTATCGAGTAACTCGCTGCTGGAAAGAACACGTGTATTGGTGTTAAAGAATTTATACAATTGTTTGGCAACCTCAAGATTTCCTCAAAGGACTTTTTGAGTCCCTTGTTATAATGTTAAAGTGCAGCAGCTAATTGTGTCTGATTATTCTATCATGGTTTCCCTTCTCTAACACTTGTTGGTCAAATACTTTAAAGTCACTAAGTTCCTGCCCACCCCTCCCTCTGAGAAAGCTCCACAAATATGATGAGATACTGTTCAGAATATCTTTATTTTTCAATGCAGGTTGAGGGATTAAAATTGGCCAAAAGGGAACTCCTTTGATCTTCTGCGGAAGAGTGCTATAGCTACAGTGGCACGGTGGTTTGTACTGCTGCCTCACAAGGGACCCGGGTTAGATTCCATGCTTGGTTCATTGTCTGCGCGGAGTCTGCACGTTCTCCCCGTGTCTGTGTGGGTTTCCTCTGTGTGCTCTAATTTCCTTCTCCAGATTTGATTAGGAGCATTGATCATGCTAAATTCTCCTTCAGTGTACCTGAATAACTGCCAGAATGTAGTGACTAGGGGATTTTCACAGTAACTTCATTACAGAGTTAATATAAGCCTACTTGTGACACTAATAAATAAACTTAAAGGGTCTTTTATATGCATCTGAGGACATAAACAGGGCCTCATTTTAACTTCTCATCTGATAGCACACTCGGCAGTGCAGCATTCCTACAACAATGCATTAAAGTATGTTTAAATTATGCACCCAAATCTCTAGAGTGAGACTTTAACCTTTTGACCTTTTTATTCTTGAGGTGAGTGTGCTACTTGGTTTAATGTTGGTGGAATGGCGATTTGAACTTGGCCATGATGTCTCCTCCATGCCCCATTGACCCAGTAATTCACTGATACGTTCCAGCAAGTGCTCTCACATGGAAGTGAGAAAACTTTGGAAATTATTTATGGAGGACCTCCTGAGGCATAGTATGTGTTAATCAATCCTTCTCAAAAATTTCCAAAAGCTTAATGGTTCAGATTCAAAACTGAGAAAGAAAAATTGTGTCTGATTATTCTATCATGGTTTCCCTTCTCTAACACCTGTTGGTCAAATACTTTGAAGTCACTAAGTTCCTGCCCACCCCTCCCTCTGAGAAAGATTAAACTGACAGATTGTGGGTGGCACAGTGGCACAATTGTTAGTGACACAATTGTTTGCATGGATTTCCTCCAGCTGCTCTGGTTTCCCCCACTCTCCAAAGATGTGCGGGTTAGGTTGATTGGCCATACTTAATTATCTCTTAGTATCAGGATAAATACACGGGTTACGGGAATAGGGCCTGGGTGGAATTGTGGTCGGTGTAGACCAAATGGCCGACTTCTGCACTGGAGGGATTCTATGATTAATAATCCATTATTCCTTAGTCTGTATCAATAGATATTGATCTACTCCAGATGTAAACAGATTGGGGTAACAAGATATAAATGTCATATCTATTTCATTAAAGTTCACATTGTTGTAATAGAGCAGGCCTTATGTCTGGCAAATAAACATGGCAAACTGATTCAATTTTGCAGACGTCTGGAGCACAAAATGTCACTGAATAGACTTGGAGAAAACTGAAGGCAATAATATGTGTGCTTACAACATTCTTTTGAAGAGACAGAAATCTTGGACTAAAACATTATTTTTGTACAAAAGTGCTACAAGAAACCTCCATAAGCGAATCACAGTTCTAATACTATTTTTCTTTCTGTTTGTTATGCAGGTCCCCACACCGGAAATCCGTGCTCACAGCTTGTACTTTGACCTTTCCGCTTATGGGATCGAGTTCTCTTCCACCAACAAGGAAAGCTCGGAGCCCTCAGCCTTGAGACCAGGATCCCACTTAAAGATTTATGGTACTTTCCGCAACCGTTACATGGCTCTTGCTTGCCCAATATCCGATTCCAAAGTGGTCAAATTTCTCCGTCATACACCTAACTCATCGGTGAGTGGAATATCAAGAAGCTCATTTCAAACTTGGTTGAACCTTCACACAAGACTTTTGTTCCTCGTTTGTTCATTTTGCTATTTTGTGTCTTCCGAAAGCCTTTTGCCAATCCCTTTATTTTGTGTTTATTAATTTTTCAGTTTGTGTTTCCTATTCCAAATCTGAATTGTGTGTCTGTATTGAACTAAAGTCAATTATGGCGTTAATCCAGACTGCACCATTTGCAATCCTTCTCCAGTTTGACCACTGCCCATTTACCCTAACTCTTTGTCTTCTATCAGCTGGTTTTCCATTGCATACTATTACAACCCACGTGATACCATATACTTGAACATTCCCAAAGTATTTTTGTGACACAAAATACACTAACTGTACACTGTGCTGGCTGACCTTGATTATTCATTCAACTCCAAATATTCGCCATAAGTAATTCTCTCTTTCCCTCCCCCTTGCCCTTTCACTCGCTTTTCCTCCCATTCACTTTCCCTCCCACTCGCTGGAAAAAAATTGAGGCCACAACTTGCTACTATTTCTTTTGTTAAAAGTGTCTTAGAAAGGTTCACTTGAAGTTTGAGTTGGTGTTGCAATGTTCTGATGAAATTTCAGGTCTGTGATCTGTGAACTCTTTCTCTCTCTCCACGGATACTGCCAGACCTGTGCAGAACTTTATTTTTGTCTTACCCATTTCCAGCGACTGCAATAAAGTTGAGAGGGGATTTGAAAGAGTGTTCAAAATCGCGAGGGGTTAGGACAGATTAGAGGGAGAGATGTTGTCCTCATTGGTGGAAGGGTAGTGATCAGATAATATTGATTCAAGGTGTTTAGCAAAAAGCTCAAAGGGAACATAAGGAAAATCTTTGAACCCGTTATTGATTTTGATTTAGAATGCACAACTTGAGAGACCTGGTGGGGGGAGGCAGTTTCAATCATGACTTTCTATCAGGAATTGGATAAGCACTTGAATGGATAGGCTTTGCAGGTTTATAGGGTAAGAAAGTAGAACTGGCTAAATCTTACTAAGAGCCAGCACAGGTTTCGTGGGCTGAATGGCCTTGTTCTGTGTTTCTATGGTTCTGTTCTAAGTTATTCTAAGCAACTGGTCTGTGTAAAAATCAGCAAGATGTTTGAGGTTTTACTCCATACCTTCCATTGTGTTTGTAACTAGAATATATTAGTGATGAGGGAGTGCAGTTGTTAATTGTTTTGTCTTGTGTGCCTTTCTGTGAATGAGAATCATCTACCTCAGTATGAATACCAACAGGTCAGGCAGTAGTTAAATGGTTGACTTATGGTTGTGTCAACTTTTTGTGCTTCTTTGCCCTTGAGCGTATATTAATCTGGAGACAGTTATAGGCGAAGGTCTATTCATTATACACTATTGTGTACCCTGTCCTTTTGATCCACAAGGCTATTTTTCATTCTGTTCTCCAAGGACTTTAGTGCATATCTTGAATTTGAAGGTAGTAGAAACAATGTAATGAGAGTATAACACTGCAGATATATTCCATTCAATAAAGCAGAATGTTGATGCTAGCGATCAGGTGAAGCTTGTCTGACTTTGTAGTCGAGATAGAACATAACAGCACAGTACAGGCCCTTTGGCCCTCAATGTTGTGCCGAGCTATGTCCAATCCCAATATCAAGCTATCCTCTCCCTATCATTCTGGAGATGTTCTGTTTAGAAAAAACACTTGTTACTAAATGTCAGATTATTTTGTCATAGAAACAGCGTCTGGTGTTGTAATACCAACGTCGTAGAGATTTACAGCATGAAAACAGGCCCTTTAACTCAACTTGTCCATACTGCCTTTTTCTTTTAACCACTAAGCTAGTCCCAATTGCCTGCATTTGGCCCATACCCTTCTATACCCATCTTACCGGCAGCTTGTTCCAGACACTCACCATCCTCTCTGTGGAAAAAATTGCCCCTTTGGACCCTTTTGTATCTCTCCCCTCTCACCTTAAACCTAAGCCTTGTGTCAAGCTTTGATGTGGTTTAGATAATACATAGTTCTTGTGGGCAATAGCATGAACAGAAAGTGACTGACGAGAACTAACAGAATATCTCCTTTCCGCATAATAAACACAACAGCCGCAACTTGGCTTCCATTGGATGCGTACCTAATTTTAATTTAATTTTGCGACTGAACTAATGTGACTCTAATGCACAATGAATTGATTAAAGACTGGATCCTTTTTATTTTACTCATTGATGCACATAAAAGCTAAACTCAGCTTATCTCCATCCATCCAACTTGACAAATTTGCTATTTATTTAAAGCATTGATGATGATACCTTTCAGCCTATTCAGTGCTAAGTTATTGATATATCAGTGACTGCTCAGCAATTAATCATTGGAAAATGATCCTGCCAGCGAAGGGTGAAGCAATCAATGGTCAGAATGGTGATGGGCTTTGCCCTGTTGCAAACGACAAGAATTGTCTTTCATTTGATCGACTGCTCCAAAAACCCATTCTCAGTCATTTTTAGAGAGGGGCTCAGTGCTTTATGCTGTAGCCCTTTAGGCATGTGAAATATACCCAACAAATTAACCACTGACCTTGCATTCCAAAGGTATGTGCTGGGATCCCAACATTGATTTTGTTCCCAGTCTTCTCTCAAGTGTCAGTGATTGATGTTCTTCATGTCCCACACTGGTTTATTTTCTACGTGCTTGAGTCTAAGCTTGACAGAAATGGGGTAGCGATGTGAATGGCTCAGTGATCACAGTGCTCAAATTAAAACAAATAATTTGCAATGATTTCATGCATCACGTGAGCATGTTAACACCGCGCTAATTCCATTAATTGCAATGAGCAACGCCAGTGAAGGGGTAGTAATTCAGGTCACAAAATTAAAGTTTATTTATTTGACACAAGTAGACTTACATTTACACTGCAATGAATTTACTGTGCAAATCTCTGAGTCGCCTCACTCTGGCGCCTCTTCGGGTACACTGAGGGAGAATTTATCATGACCAATTCACTTAACCTGCATATCTTTGGACTGTGGAGAGAAACCAGAGCACCCAAAGGAAATCCATGCCGACACGGGAAGAGTATATAAATTCCACACAGAATAATCTAAGTCGGGAATAGAACCCAGGTCCTTGGCATTGTGAGGCAGCAATGCTAACCACTGTGCCATCGTGCCACTCCATAAAAACATTGAAAGTAGGAGAAAGTCATTCAGCCCTTTGAGCCTGCTGCACCATTCATTTTGATGATGGCCAGTTATCAAATTCAATATCCTGATCCCCACTTCCTCGCGTATACTTCGATTCATTCACCCCAAGAGCGATATCTATTTTCTTCTCAAAATCACACAACGTTTTGGCCTCGATTACATTCTGTACGAGTGAATTCCACACTTTCACTACCCTCTGGGTGAAGAAATTTCTCCTCACCTCAGTTCTAAATGTTTACCCTTCCCCTCAAACTATGATCCCCAAGGAGGAAACCCATGCAGACATGGGGAGAATGTATAAATTCCACACACACAGTCACCCGAGGCTAGAATTGAACCTGAAACTGAGGCAGCAGTGCTAACTGCTGGGCTACCCCATTGTCTTGAATTCAAACTCCACCAACTGTTGTGATGGAATTGGAACCTGGGTCCCCAGAGCATTAGCTGTGTTTTTCGATTAATAGTTTAGCAATAATACCACTAGGCTATCTCCTCCTGCACACGATGCGTAGATCTTAGAAGACCTTTTTTGCGTAGAGACAGGAACAAATGCCTGATTCACAAATGGCTGTGTAAATCCTAAGGGTCACAAGAGAATTTGGAGGACAGCTACCCATGTGGAAAATGTTTGTGATCCTTCATTGCAGGCTCTGTTGACTCGTGATTGAACTCCTCTCTGCCTTTATCCCAGATCATGTGATTTTAGCCTCATTTAAGTTAATTGTTTGATCCTAATGAGTTGTAGCATCCAGTTTTGGCCTCCTTAATTAGAGAGGGATACACTTGCTTGGAGAAAGTTCAAAGAAAGTTCTCAAGGCTGATTCCTGAGATGAAGGGACAGTCTTGTTTTCAGTGCTCCGTAGAACCCCACAGTGTGTAAGGAGACCATTCAGCCCATTTGGGTCTGCACCTATCACAATCTCATCCAGACCCTATCCTCATGCATTTACTCTGGCTAGTTCCCCTGATACTAAGGGCAATTTAGCACAGCCAGTCCACCTAACCTGCAAATCTTTGGACATCATCTTGTGATGAATGATTGACCAGATCCGCCTAATCCCTCCCACCTAGTTTCAGTTTATGCCTGTGTCTAACTGAGTTGATCTGACAGCAGAAAGGATTGTACAGAGGATTTTCTTGAACTGGCTAATCATCCTAGAATCCCTACAATGTAGAAGGAGACCATTTGGCCCAGCGAGCCCACACTGACAATAATCCCATTGTTGGTGTAATGATTTCGGTGTGACCCATGAGTTGGGCTGGTGGGACCTCCTCGTGAATCTATCTGCTCCTGGGCTTGCAAAGTTTGCCAGAAACAGATCCAGGCAGCAGATGACCAAGGGGGGGTGTCATCCGACCCGACTGTCTGCCCCTTTACCATGGCCATAATAGCAACTGGCTGTTCCTGGGGAGGGAGCATGCAGTGTCCAAGGGCACAGTTGCTGCCTTCCGTGCCTGCTGGACATCGCAGAGATGGGGTGCATTATTAACCCCTTTAATTACATTTTGATTTGATGTTTTAAATTTGCTTTCCACTTTGTCCTTTGTTTCATGAGGTTCCTTTCCTTTTGGGAGCTGCCCCTTTTGAATTGTACCTAAGTTAATTTGATATAGTTTACTTATTTGGCCAAAAAGATTGGACAGGCAATAGTGACCAATCACGGAGCCTTATCGCTATAGAAATATGGGAGTGTCAGGTCCTCTGGCATTCCTGATCCTGATTTTGTACCAGACACATTCTTGGAATAGAATATAGTTTGTAAACAAAGGGAATGTGGTGAAGGGAGACTGGCCTCTAAGGAGTTATTTCAGCTGGGAAAGAAGACCTCCTTGTTTCCAATTTATTTCTAATATTACACAGTTAGAATTAGCGTCCTTTTTAACCTACTAAACTGGATTAATCTATCAACTGACACACTTCTTATTATGGAGATCACTATCTGGTCACCTCTCACTGTGTTTTACAATGAATAGAAGAAATAAAGAAACTTTAAATACCACTGGAAAGGTTGAAATTAAAGAGGAGCCATGGGTAGCATAGAAGTGGTATAGTATACTATTAGTCTTAATACACTGTGCAATTCTCATTGTGAATTAGCTTATTAATTAATTAGTGCATTTTCCTGATTTGGAGCTGGATGAGCAGAGGACCAGAAACTAGTCTTCTGATTCCCTTCACTAGAATGATGTGATTATATCAGGGGTAACGGGGAAAAGGCAGGAGAATGGGGATGAGAAAAATATCAGCCATGATTGAATGGCGGAGCAGACTCGATGGGCTGAGTGGTCTAATTCTGCTCCTATGTCGCATGGTCTTATGGATGTGACTTAATGAGAAGACTAAGGAGGAGCTTCACTTGCTAAAAGATTCCTTCTGTTATTGAACAAGAATGCTAGTTTCATTATCACTGAGCTACCATGGGATAATCTATCACATAACATATCTGCCTGAGGCCATTGCAATAAATAGATACTGCTTATTAAATATTGCAGACCTATTTTTATCGCTGTGCTTGCTACATATTTCAGCCACGAAATAACTCATCCATGAACAATTCAATCCACTGTAAATATTTTTATATTATAAACAGGAATGGATTATGAAGCCTAATTTTAACAAGATAGTCATCACATATTCCCTCCCCCTTTTTGACAGGTTTTATTGGCTTCAGTCTGCTCTCCTTGGTTCAAAGTGACCACAAAGATTACTTGTATTAACCAGACACCTTTAATTCTCAACACAACTTTTGTACTTGATATTATGCAGAAATGCTTAGCAATTTCAACACAGAAATAGGTGGCACAGTGGATTAGCACGGCTGCCTCATTGAGTCAAGGATCCAGATTAAATTCCAGTCTTGGGTCATTGTGTGGAGTTTGCACATTCTGCGTGGGTTTCCTCCGGGTACTCTGGTTTTCTCCCACAGTCCAAAAACGTACAGGTTAGGTGACCATGCTAAATTGTCCCTTAATGTCTCAAGATGGGGAGGTTGGAAGGATTAGCAGGCTAAATATTTGGGATTATGGGGATAGGGCTGAGATAATATTGTTCTCAATACAGGCTTGATGAACCAAATGGCCTCCTTTTCCTTCATGATTCTATGAAACAAGCCATTTGACCTAACTGGTTTTGGGCTTAGTTTTATACTTCACATCAGCCTCATCCTACCATACTTCATCACAATCTATCAGTGCAGATTCGACGGGCCAAAGGGCCTCTTCTACGTTGTCTGATGCCATGATTTCAAGTACAGCTCCTTCTGTTCATTTCTCCATCATATTTACTGAGCCTTCCTTTGAATGCATTTACGCTGTTCCTCTCAACTGGTTCATCTGGTGGCATTTTCAACATTCGAATTGCCCTGGGGGCAATATGGTTTCTTTTGAATTTCCAGCTGGATTTTAGAGTGAGTGCTTTCTAATTGTGATTTCAATTTTGATCTCTTGCACGTGAGCAAACATCACCTCTCTCTCATCTCTTGTTGAGCCACTTCATAATTCCACCTTCCTCCTCAAAAGATACTTCAAATTTTCATTTCACCGAGTCTTTAATCACCAACTGTGACTTTTCCCAGGCCTCCCACTCGCATGATTGTGTGTCGATGTGAGTGCATGCGTGCACATGTATAATTTAGAAAATCAACAGTGGAGTGAAAAAAGGTCATGAGAAAATTTATTCCCCAAATATTTTGGAACGTTGGGAAAACATTCAACAAAGTGTCACAGAAAAGACTTAATGAGATGGTACCCATGCCACTGAGCAAAAAGTGGCAGGGCAGAAAACAAAATTGGGTCTGCGATTGGGAAAAAAAATCATAAGATATAGGAGCAGAATTAGGCCACTCGGCCCATTGAGTCTGCTCTGCCATGCAATCATGGCTGATATTTTTCTCATCTCCATTTTCCTGCCTGTATTTCCTCCGAATACAGACTGAATATCCTCATCCATCCCTCATACGACAAGCTCTTCATTCCAGGGGTCATTCTTGTGAACGTCCTTTGGACCCTTTCCAAGGCCAGCACACATCCTCTCTTAGATAGGGAGCCAAAACTGCTCACAATACTCCAAATGAGATCTGACCAGAGCCTTACACAGCCTCAGAAGAATATCCCTGCTCTTGTGTTCTAGCCCTCTTGACATGAATACTAACATTGCATTTGCCTTCCTGACTACGGACTGAACCTGCATGTTAATCTTAAGAGAATCTTGAACAAGGACTCCCAAGTCCGTTTGTGCTTCTGATTTCCTAAGCGTTTCCCCATATAGAAAATAGTTGATGTATAACCTCACCCTTTTCCACATTGTATTCCATCCACCGCTTCTTTGCCCACCCTCCTAACCTGTCCAATTCCTTCTGCAGCCCTCCTGCTTCCTCGCTACCTGTCCCTCTACATAGCTTGATATCATCTCCAAACTTAGCAACACTGCCTTCAGTTCCTTTTTCCAAATCATCAATGTATTTTGTGAAAAGCTGTAATTCCAGCACTGACCCCTAAATCATTGACTGCCATCCTGAAAAAGACCCCTTTATCCCCCCTTCTGCCAGTCAGCCAATCCTCTACCCATGCCAAGATCTTATCTTTAACAGCATGGACTGTTAACTTATTTAATAGCCTCCTATGTGGCACCTTGTCAAAGGCCTTTTGGAAATTTAACTAAATCATGTACTCTGGTTCTCCTTTATCTAACTTGCATGTTACTTTCTCAAAGAACTCTAACAGGTTTATTTGACATGACCTCCCCTTGACGAAGCCATGCTCAGTCCTATTTTATCACACACTTCCAAGTACTCCACGATCATATCTTTAATAATGGACTCTAAAATCGTGCCAATGATTAAAGTCAGGCTAACTGGCCAATAATTTCTCATCTGCTGCCTCTCTTCCACCTTAAACAGTGGTGTTATATTAGTTACTTTCCAATCAACTGGGACCTCTCTGCCTCCAGTGATTCCTGAAAGATCACTACCAATGCCTCCACAATTTCTTTTTTTAGCTATCTTTTTTAAAACCCTGGGATGTAGTCCATCTGGTCCAGGTGATTTATCCACCTTTAAACCTTTCAGCTTCCCCAGAAATTTTTCTGATTGGCCATGACATTCACCTGCATCCCTTGATTCTCCTGGAGCTCTGGTATCCCATTGATGTTTTCACTGTGAAAACTGATGCAAAGTAACTATTCAGTTCCTCTGCCATTTCTTTGTTTCCTACTATTATCACTCCAGCCTCATTTTCCAGTGGTCCAATATCTATTTTTGCCATCTCTTATCTTTTATGCATTGAAAATTTTTTTATGTACTTTTTTTATATTACTAGCTAACTTAAACTCATATTTTATCTTCTCTCTCATTGTTTTTTTTAGTTGTCCTCTGCTCACTTTTAAAGGCTTCCCAATCCTCTGGCTTCCAACTAATCCTTGCCACCTTGTATGCTTTTTCTTTTGCTTTTATGTTGTCCTTGACTGTCTTTTTATGCCTCGTCTTCCCTTTAGCATCTCAAATCAAGTCTGAAAGGATGGGAGTGTATAGACATGTTTCAGACTTGGAAGTGTTTTGCAGTTCTTTTAATCCTGTCCTGGCACTGTGAGGCAGCAGTACTAAAACCTGTGCCATCATGCCACCTGCCAGATATATTGCCTAATGTTTTGTTCGCCACCTGCCAGTTATGTTCCCTAAGGTTTGGTTCATTGTTCTTTGCAAGGATTATAAATGGCCTATACTCTGGTGCAGGAACCAACATGATAAATATTGCAGATGATACAAAAGGGCAATAGATGATGAGAATATTTATAGTCTTCGGAATGACTGGATGAGCATACAGATTTTCCTGTTCATATCCTTATTGGGAAACACCCAGCTGTTTAAAAAGGCATTTTAACTGCTTTGGGCAATAGAATCATATTAACATTTTCACAAAGACTGGATGGCCTCAGCTGGTATAATACAGAAAATTCTGGGTACCAGCATTTTTATATTTGTTCACAGGATGTGGGTTTTGCTAGCTAGGTCAATATTTATAATCCATCCTGAATAGCCCTTGAGAAGATAGTGATGAGCTACCTTCTTGCTAGAGTCAGTGTTGAGTGGGTATATCTGCAGTGCTGTTAGGAGGGAAATTCCAGGCTTTTGACACAGTGACAAAAACGGTGATATAATTCCAATTCAGAATGGTGAGTGCCCTATAGGGGATGTTGAAGTTGATGATGTTGCCATCTTGTCATTCTAGGTAGTAGAGATTACGGGTTTGGAAGAAGTCTTGTTGAATTGTATCTTGTATGGTACACATTACTGCCAATGGTGAGAGGGGGTGGAGTGAATGAGGTAGTAGATGTGGGCGCCAATTTAGTGAGTTGCTTTGTCCTGGATTGGGTGTCGCTGGAGCTGCACGCATAAAGGCAAGTGGAGAGTATTCCATGCCACTCCTGACCTATATCTTGTAGATGGTGAACAGGCTTTGGAGACTCTGGAAATGACTTCCTCTTCCCAGCATTCACAGAAATGACTCTGCTGAAAGATGTCCTGTTAGTAATGATTTGCAACCAGTGCTGTTAGGGAAAGAATTGCTGGATTTTGACCTGGGAATGATCAAGGGATGGCAATCAATGTTCAAGTCAAAGTGACGTTTGTCTTGGAAAGAAACGTAGAGGTGTTGTTTGAAGAACAGTCACTAAGGACACAATGTTAACTGTTTCTTTCACCAAAGATGCTGCTAGACCTGCTGAGCTCTTTCCAGCGTTTTGCTTTTATTCCAGATTTTCAGCATTTTCTCTAATGCTTGCCGCTGGCACGGCATTTTAAAAGGACACCTATAACCTGTTCTGCAAAGTATAACATTTGTTCAAAAAATGACAGTGATGAAAACTGAAATACTATACATGATTCATCCGTTGTCATGGCAACTCGCCAAATCAAGTAGCAGCTTTTGACCTATGAGTGAAGTGTTAGGTTTTAAGTGATGTGCTGGACTTCGGTTATACAATTGGTGCCTGTTTATTTATTAGTTAGTTACTCATTAGAATCTCCACATTATGCCATAACTATCTTCCATTACAGCCCCATTTTAATAAAATTCCTTGGTTATAGCCGAGGAGTGCTAAGTTGTCCAAGTGTGATAATATTGCTGCTCTAAGATTTGGAGTAATATGATTGTACACAGGATGATTCAGAAATTCATTTTGAAACCCATTTATAGGAAGCAAACTTTTTTAAGCAATTTCCTGTCATTTGCTTAGGTCTTTGGAATACTTTTTCAGATGAAGATCATTCACTATGAAACACTTCCTCTGTATGGGTAATTGGCATTAAGTTTTAAATTCATCCCTTTCTCTCTCTCTGTCAAAATATTTGCTTGCCAATCCAAAGAGGATGTTGCAATCTGACCTTAATCTGAACTGTGTTTGACAAGTGACTTTACAATCCCAGGATTGAGTGACTGATTGCTTCCTCTACCTAATTAAATACCTGCAGCAAACCACAGGGACAAGTAGCTTGTCTGCAGGGTGCCAGTTTATTCATTTATTGAGATACAGGCACAATGGGCCAAATGGCCTCCCTCTATTGCTATATCATGCCGTGATTTTACCATCTGCTATTCATTTGACGTGCAAAAAAAAAAATGTTTGGCTTGGTCACAGTGACCGTGTCAAGCTTCACGTCTGAGTTCCAAGCACACAGTCTGTTTGGTGTTGGAGTTAGTATGATATTCCTGCAATAACTTAATCTTTCATGAAGTCTAATCAGGTGAATTGACTCATCAAATAATGAAAATGGTTTAAGAATGAAAATGTTCTGGTCTCAAACAGCACACAGAACAGCACAGATTGTTTACAGATCACTGATTAGAATGTGAATCTTTACGCCTAACCTGCTATTCAAGTCTTAAAGTGGCTAACAATGTGAGTGGAAGTTAGCCACTTTAAGACTTGAATAGCAGGTTAGGTGTAAAGATTCGCATTCTAATCAGTAATCTGTAAACAGTCTGTGCTGTTTGAGACCAGAACACCTCATTCACCTGACGAAAGCTTGTGAGTTTACTATCAAATAAATCGGTTGGATTTAAACCTGCTGTTGTCAGACTTCTTACTGTGTTTACTCCAGTCCAACGCCAGCATCTCTACATTAGGAATAGTTCACCCAGTGACTTACTGCCTACGAATAAGAAGTCTCTCAATCCCAAGATAAAGTCCAACATGTTTATTTGGAATCACAAGCTTTCAGAGCTCTGCTCCTCCATCAAGTGAGTAGAGATTAGTTCACAGACATGACATATATAGATAAAAGTACAATTGCAAGATAATTACAGATTAGAATTGCAATTGTCATTGCCTACATATGCCATGTTTGTGAACTAACCTGCACTTAACCTGATGAAGGAGCAACAATCTAAAAGGTTGTGATTTCAAATAAATCTGTTGGACTTTAACCTGGTGTTGTGAGACTTCTTGCTGTCCAACATCAGCATCTCCACATCAATCACTGAGGAAATGATTGCTCAGAGGGTCGTAAGTTTTTGGAAAACTCTTCCTGAAAGGGTAGTAGAAGAAGAGCCTTTGAATGTTTTTACAGCAGCGCGAAATAGATCCTTAATTAACAAGGGCAGGGGGAGGGGCAATGATTATCAAGGATATGTGAGAATGTGGAATTGAGGTTAAAATCAGGTCAGCCATGACCTTATCAAATGGTGCTACAGGTTCTAGAGGCCAAACTGCTTCCAATTCATTTGTTTTTGATCTGGGAAAGTAGGCCAGCTCTTATTAGCTTCGCGTCTTTACAGTGACATGAAATGTCAATGAGGAAAATAAGTGACCAATTACTATAAGTCACATAAGAAAAAGTAATTTGTTGAGGTGCTCACATGTGAAATGAAGCACAGCTCTTGAACTCAGCAACAGTTGGCTAAGTACATTTTAGTGAAAACACTGCACCTTCAATAAATGAAATAGCAGGAACTCTATTTACATTTAGAAGATAAATTACAAAGTAATGGTGATAACTGATGCTGGGGCTCATTTTTCACTGCACAATGACAAAAGCTCAGCTTCACTAATGAGGTTTGTTGAATCTAGATGATTTTTCAGTCTGACCTGTTCCAGGACAGAAGTGCATGTTGCCTGCCATGTGAGGTTAATGTACTTCTCATTATAGAGAGACACTAAACATGATTGATTGCGTGATTATATTGTCACTGCAAGTTATCATTGACACCATTTGTCTAGTCATTACGTAGAAGTGATGAGTTGCAGAGGGTGTGCTCACATGAATATCTGATACTTACAAATTTGACTTTTCCTTCCTAGAGCATTACATGTTGCCACAGTTGCAGCTTTTTACATTAGCATTTGCCTGCTGTCAATTTCTATAAGATGATGATGCCTTTTGCTCCCTTCTTTTAAAATTTTGCTGCAGAACCAAAAGTAATTAATTCCCATTGCCATTATAATTTGCAATTTTCTCTGGGATTCCAATTTCAATTTCCAATCCAAAAGGACAGAACTTGAAAATTGCTTAAAAAAAAATATTGTCTTGCACTAGATTACCAGATATAAAGAAATAACATGTGTACACACTCAGCTTGTTTCAGCTGAATAATGCAGACAAGGGCCATGTTCAGCTTCATTTCTCACAGCAATGCCTTGACCAATTGTATTCGGCCCATTTGGTTTGAATTGAAACAAAGCTTGGCAGTTAACTGTCAGTTGTCAATTAACTGGTGCATCCTCCAGATAATGTCTCTACCAATTTGACTCCACTTGACAACTAATCAGTACTCTCTTCTCATGAAATACAAATTGTTGCTTCCTTTACATTTGGTATTCCTGCAAATGTTCTGATGAGTACAAAGTAAAAAAGTTTGACATGTCTTTTTTTTCAACACTGTTTGACATTTCTCCTAAATACTTATTCCAGTTAACAGGCTGTAAACTCATTTGTTGTCTGATTGACATGACCTCAATTGTTAAGATCTACCTCTCTCAATAGCCCTTTGAGTTGGATATATGGTTCTTCCTTACAAACACAGCAGAAAGATTTAATAAAAGTAAGTGTAAGATTTGTATTATATTAAAAAGCATGTAAATACCTGCTTTACAAACAAAATTGGAGTTACTTGCTCCATTTTAGTTTTGAAAACTCCAGTATCGGATAATTAATCAGGTTTCACACTTACCATCGCTGCGGTCAGCTTGAGTGAATCTGCCACTTGGAGGTAACTTTATGCAATGAGCCCATTGCATGCAAGGAACTGGATTAAGAATGTAAAGTGCCTCATGATCATATTAAATAATCTTCCACTCCACTTGAAGTGCTAAAGAACAAGTTCGGCATATTGAAGTGTCTGCAGTTTGAACTGGAATGGTGGTTGTGCCTGCAGTGCATGGCACTGTGGTTAGCACTGCTACCTCACAGTGCCAGGGACCCAGGTTTAATTCCCAGCTTGGGTCACTGTCTGTGTGGAGTCTGCATCTTCTTCCCGTGTCTACATGGGTTTCCTCTGGGTGCTCTGGTTTCCTCTCACAGTCTGAAAGATATTCTAATTAGGTGCATTGGTCATGCTAAATTCTCTCTGTGTACCTGAACAGGAGCTGGAGTTGGCAAGTAGGGAATTTTCACAGTAACTTCATTGCAGTGTTAACGTAAGATGACTTAGAATTATAGAATCCCTACAGGTGCAGAAGGAGGTCATTCAGCCCATTGTGTCCGTACTGAATACAATCCCATCCAGACTGTATTCCTGTAACCTCTCATATTTACCCTGCTAATTCCCCCGACACTAGGATCAATTTAGCATGGCCAGTCAACCTAACCTGCACATCTTTGCACTCTGGAAGGAAACCAGAGCACCCAGAGGAAACTCACGCAGACACAGGGAGAATGTTCAAACTCCACACAGACAGTCACCAAGAACCTTGGCACTGTGAGGCAGCAGTGCTAACCAGTGTGTCATTGTGCTGACCTGACTTGTGGCACTAATAAATAAATTTAAATTCATAATTGCTGGCTTATCTCGATTAGTTCCAGTTTAAGCAATATTCCTCAACAAATATAAACTCCTCGCCAATATTAGTTAGCAAAAATTGGGAATTGGGGGAAATCCTTCAACGAGCTGATGCTATACCTGGCTCAAAGAAAGACTGTTGTTTGAGGTTAATCATCTCAGCATCAAAACATCACTGCAGAACTCGCTCAAAGTAGCATCCTCAGCCTAACCAATTCTGGCTGCTTCATCAATTGGCTTCCATCCATCAAGTCAGAAATGGGGATGTTTCTGATCATTGTTTCATTCCATCAGCAATTCCTCAGATACTGAACATGACCATATATAACAAGACGGGAACCTCACTCAAGTTTGAGCCGATAAGTGGCAAGTGACAGACATGCCATACAAGTATGGCAATCCAATCATCTCCTCTTGAGATTCAGTAGCATTTCCTTTACTGAATCCTCACTATCAACAACCTGGTGGGGGGGGAGGACTACAATTGAGCAGAAACTGAAATGGACTAGCTCTATAAATGTTGTGGCGCAAGATCAGAAACTGGGAATTCTGCAGAGGGTAACTCCCCTCCTATCTCGCCATCTATTTGTCACACTGTCTGTCTACCATCTACAAGACACAAGTCAGGAATGTGATGGAATACTCACCATTTGCCTGGGTCATAGAGGTTTACAGCATGGAAACAGGCCTTTCGGCCCAACTTATCCATGCCATTCTTTCTTAAAGCCCTAAGCTAATCCTAATTGCCTGCACTTGGCTCATATCCCTCAACACCCATCAAATCCATGTAACTATCTAAATGCTTTTTAAAAGACAACATTGTACCTGCCTCTACTATTATCTCTGGCAGCTTGTTCCAGACACTCGCTACCCTCTGTGTGAAAAAATTGCCCCTCTGGACATTTTTGTATCTCACCCCTCTCACCTTAAATCTGTGTTTCTAGTTTTAGACTCCTCTACCTTGGGAAAAGATATTGACTATCTAGATGATCTGTGGCACTCATTATTTTATAGATCTCTGTAAGATCATCCCTCAGCCTCCTACGCTCTAGAGAAAAAAAAAATCCTAGTCTATCTAGCCTGTCCTTATAATTCAATCCATCAAGTTCCAGTAACATCCTAATAAATCTTTTCTGCATTCTTTCTCATTTAATAATGTATTTTCTATAATAGGGTGAGCAGAATTACACACAGTATCTCAAATGTGTCCTTACCAATTATCTTATACAATTTCAACAAGACATTTCAACTTACTGAGTGTAGTTAAAGTTTGAAGTTTATTTATTAGTCACAAGTAAGGCTTGCATTAACACTGCAATGAAGTTACTGTGAAAATCCTCTAGTCACCATATTCCGGCACCTGTTCGGTCAATGCATCTAACTAACACATCTTTTGGAATGTGACAGGAACCGGAGCACCCGGAGAAAACCCACGCAAACACAAGGCAAACATGCAAACTCCACACAGAAAATGACCCAGGCTGGAATTGAACTTGGGCCCTGGCGCTGTGAGGCAGCAATGCTAACCACTGTGCCACCCACAGTTCCAACAAACTCAAAAGGCTCAACATCACCCAGGACAAAGCAACCCACTTGATTGGCACCCTGACCACCACATTAAGCATTCACTCCCTCCATCATCGACATGAGATGCACTGCAAACTCCTTCAACAGCATCTTCGATATCCACAACCTCTACGAGCTAGAAGCAGCAACTGCATGGGAATACCAACATGTTCAATCTGTGATCACTGTCCCTTTAATGCTCAATCTGCACAGTAATGATACATATATCAAGGAGCGAGATGGGGGAATCACCCAGGTAAACACCTGTTTCTATAGATATAGCTCTTGCGAATAAAGGGATATAGGAGGAAGAGCAGGAATCAGGATATTGAATTTGATGATCATCCACGATCATAATGAATGGCTTAGCAGATGTGAAGGACCGAATGGTCTTCTCTTGCTTCTAGTTTCTATGTAAACCCGTGCTCCTGCGTTCAGAAGTCTCTGTATAGTTTTAAATAAACATGTTGTGGTTTCCCTGAACTGCTGAATGAGCATTTTTATGCCCTCGAAGGCACATGCCATCCTGAGTTGGTAATATATCGACAGTTCCTTCACTATCATGGTATCAAAATCCTGGAACTATCTCCGTAATAGCACTGTCAATGTACCTACACTTCATGAACTGAGCAGTTCAAGAAGGCAGCATACCCCCACTTTCTCAAGGCAGCTGGAGGTGGGCTGGGAAAGTGCTGGCCTGGCCCACAGTACCCACATCCTGTGAAAGAATTTTTAAAAAGACCCGAAGCCACAAAGTGTACTGAGGCTAAGTGTGGTAGTGTTCGAGGGTTAAAGTCCAGTGCTAGTGCAAACCAGTTGCTATTGAATCTGGAAGAGTGTTGGAGCCCAGCAACATGCTCACTCAATTGTCACATGGCTATATTGGATTTGGATTATTAGTCCAATGTTAGGCAAAGCATATCTTGTAAATTAAAACATAAAGCTGCATCCTTCTGAAAAATGACTGCTTAAAATTCAGACTTTCATTTTGCGAAATAATTAATTTTCATAGTTTTCTTTCCGAATTTGATTAATTACTTTAGTCTTGAAGTTTGCAAATTTTAATCTGGTAATGGATTGCTTAAGTGAGCCATTATTCAACCATGGTTAATATTGAAGCATTTAAAGGAATTGTTTAGTAAAATGGGTAGGAATAGTAATCAAAATTAATTTTCCCGCTCCTTTGTTTTAATTTGTAGGAACATGCCCAGACAACTGAAAAGACCACAAGGGATATCCTTATGGGAAGGGCATTTTGTTCAGCAGGGTCAGTTCCCACTCCCTTCCCACCTCTGCCAGAATTGAGTACTAAGTGGCAAGTTGACCTTTGCCCTACTGCCAACTGAGACATTTAGAGGCCAATTATTGATCGCTTAAGGACCTCATTCCACCGTCACTGGTATTAACCCAGCTCCAGGTGGGCCTGTCTTTGTGCATGAGAAAAAAATGGCCAGACTTCTCTTTAATTATACTTTCTGATCCTCATGAATACTAAAAAAAATTTATTAGCATACCTAATTCATCAACAATACCCAGGCCTTATTCCCATAACATTTATCTTGCTAATTCCTCTAAACTATAAACTTGGGACACTAAGGGACAATTCAACTAACCTGCACATCTTTGGACTGTGGACAGCTTTGATCCAGAGCACCCAGAGAAAATCCATGCAGACACAGGGAAAACATGCAAACTCCACACAGACAGTGACCCGAGGCGGATTTGAACTGGAGTCGCTGGTGCTGGAGCAGTACACCGTATTGTGTTCTTTTTGATTTCTAGATTTGTAACAAAGATTGTTCTGAAGTTAGATATTCCTTCTCTTGTTCCTGCTGCAGAGCCTAATTCATCCACGGTTCACCAATTTCTGCTTCAAATACATTATTATTTCTTTCTATTGTGGTTTACAAGATCCATTAAATGTAGTAACTTGTTAAGCTTATAGTTCTAAATGGATGCACTCCATACTTAAGGTTACTTAAATAACTTCAATATTGAATTTCTGTCACTTGAAATGTACCCTTTGGTATACATTTGATTGCAAATTTCTGATATCACCTCTAATTCTGTTTCTCCAAAGGCATTTAGTAGTTGTGTTGTTCATCGATGAAGGTTTTCCTGTATTTGTAAGCTTGATAGCATTTTTCACCTCTAATATCAAAATCTTTGGCGCATCATTTGCCTCTGCATCTTGAGGACTCCCTCAGTTTGGATCATCATGCAATTAGCCAATATATTTTCTCAATCCATTTACTACTGCATCCCTTTCAAATAATTTTGACGAAAGGTCATCCAGACTCTCAACATTGGCTCTACTCTCTCTCCACAGACCTGCTGAGATTTTGCAGCATTTTCTGTTTCAGATTCCAGCATCTGCAGTAATTTGCTTTTAATTCATTTTTTAACCAGTGTTATCTTTCAAATGCCAACAGGAAACAGAGAGTAGGCATAAATGGGTCTTTTTCTGGTTGGCAGGATGTGATGAGTGGTGTGTCACAGGGATCAGCGTTGGGTTCTCAAGTCTTTACACTTTACGTAAGTGACTTGGATAAAGAAACTGCTAAAGGGATTGCTAAATTTGCTGACAACACAAAATTAAATTGTGAAAAAGATGCAAGCCAGGCTGCAAAAGATTATGGGTTAAGTGAGTGACCAAAATTTGACAATTGGATACAATATGGGCAAATGTGAAATTGTCCATTTCGGCAGCAAGTATAATAAAGACATTTATTATCTAAATAGTGATCATCTCTGTGGTGCAGAGGGATCTCTGCACCATACTGCACGAATCTCAAAACCTGATTTTCAGGTACAGCAAGTAGTAAGGGAAGTGAATAGAATGTTATCTTTTATTGTGAGAGGAATTGTTACAAAAATTGAGAGGTTTTGTTTCAGTGTACAGGGCATTGGTGAGACCACATGTGGAGTTTTATGTACACTATTGGCCTTTTCATTTAAGGAGAGATGCGAATGCTTGGAAGAATTTCAAAGACTATATACTGGACTAATGCCAAGAAATGGTGGGTCCTCTTATGAGGAAAGATTGCAGAGATTAGATTTGTATCCACTGGAGTTTAGAAAAATAAGGGTGACTTGGTCAAAACCTTTAAGATCATGTAGGGTATTGACAGAGTGGATGTGGAGAGGACGTTCCCTCTTGTCAGAAAATCTAGAACTGGAGGTCATGTTTTAAAAATAAGGGGTCACTCATTTAAAAAAGATGAGGAGAAATGTTCTCTCTGAGTGTTGAGAGTCTCTGGAATTCCCTTCCAAAGAAGGTCATAGGAGCAGAATTTTTGAATATTTTTAAGGTAGAGCAAGATAGATTGTTGATTAACAAGGGGATGAAAGGTTATCGGGGGTAGGTAGGAATATGGAGTTGAAGTTACAAGCAAAACAAACATTATCTTATTGAATGGCAGAGCAGGTCTGA